>VDFB02373365.1:95516382-95647734 GCA_007258455.2 Sequoia sempervirens
ATGATTTCCATTTTTGTTCCTCAAGTTGTTTTCTTTGTAGATGTTTTTTGCATTTCTAGATACCCTTTTCGTCAAATAAGAGTTTCCAACTTTTAGAACAGTTTTTCTACTTTTTCTGCTCAACTGCTATTTTTAGCAGGTTTGAATTTGAAGTCGTGGGAAGAAAGAAATTTATGGGAAGGTTCAGGATGGAAAAATACACAGTCTGGTGAAAGAATCAAGTCAAGATCATTCACGACTTGAAAGTTATTCAAGTTCCAATTTCTGCTTTTTGCCCTGAAAAACCTTCCGAGCTCAGTTTGAGGCACCAAACGATCCCGGATGGGCCTGAAAATTTGCGGAAACACCAAAGTAGTCTGCCAAAGGCCTACTTTGCGGAAAATCATCTTTTCGAGAGCTTTCCAAAAAGGTATTATCATTGAAGATCCGACGGTCGGATTAAAAGTTATGGCTGCCGGAAGTTGGTGCATATTTTAGAAATGTGCTAATTTTCAACTGTGAATTTAACTTGAATTTCAAATTGTAATTTTGGCGCCAAACCGCCAAAAATCTTATCTCAAGGTTGTTTTTGGTTCCAAACCGAAAATGGGTCTATTTAGGGCTTGTTTCTGATTTTTGGGTAACTTTTTGGGGAAAGAAGTTCGCATGCTGTGAAAGGGGATCTGGGTAATTTTCTGTAAGTTGGTAATTTGCATGTATCACAGAGCTCGAGGATTTGTGATCCTCTGCATGTAAGATTTTTCATTATTGAATAATAAGAAAGTTGCTAGTTGTGTGCATTATTTCTGTGTCTCGGGTTTGCTCCCTCGTCAGCATTACTCTGATTTTTACCATCATCTACAGATCATCATTATCCAGCCTTAGATTCTAAAAATAGCAAGAGAGTTTCAGAATCTTGTGAAAAATGCTTGTTGAAGATTTCTTGATAACAGACATACTTGAAATGTATATAAAAACTAGTGTTGAAAACAGTGAGGAAGCTACTGGCCTATAATTCTGAGAGATAGTTATTTTGGCTGTATTAAGAGATGTATTGGAAAAATCTGTAATACAAGAGTTGGATTCCTAGAGTATTAGAAGTAGAGTGTTATGAACTTTACTAAAAATAGAGAGATCCTATGATATATTATTATTGTAATTCTAAAATTTGAGTAAGGGGCTGGTGCTGCTTGAAATTGGTGTCTCTAAATGAGGGGTTGGTGCTCCTTGAGTTGGTGCTCACAAATTAGCCTATAAGGCATTGTTAAAAGTGGTTTTTGAATATTAAGCCAGTAAGGCAGTTTAGGAGTGGTTTTTCTACCCGAGGAGGGTTTTCCACTCAGCAAATCTTTTGTCTCTTTGTTCTTCTGTGTGCTCACTGCTTTTCTATGCTGTTGTTTCAGTTCATTGTTGGGTTTATTATTGTTCTCAATTCTGTTTATGAATGATTACATTCAACTCATGAATGCATTAATTAGAGTAATATTGAGATCAAATCTGTGCTATGTTTTGGAAAAAGCAAGATATCTCACTCAAATCATATTTTCATAAGTTTTCTAATAGACTGAGTTAATGTTGTCATATCTTTGTGCTTTCAAAAGTGATTACTCTACTCTATTGTTGAAAGAAAAGGAAATTAGAATGAAAAATATTGGTTGAAGTTGAAAAGGTTTTGACACTGATTCACGCCCCCTCTCATTGATTCACCCCCCCTCTTAGTGTCTTTCCATAACACCTCCTCAGTGGAGCACCTAGCTTTAGGTCCTAAGCTGAGGAGGTGTGGGTAGGACGAGGGTGAATGACCCTGGTAACTATTATTCTCTTCAGTTCCAAAGCTTTGATCTATCTTTTTTTTGTTTCGTTAAAAACCCCAATTAAAGTAGGTTTAAATTTATGTTTGATCTTAGAACAATCTAGAAGCTCAACACCAGTAGGCCCCTTGAACATTATAGTTCACATCAACCATTGAGTGAAATCAGCACAGTCGAGAACCGACTACCATGACCTTGGGAGTTAGGTATCCATGTGTTATTCTTTCTATTTTGGGAGAGTAGAATAGTGATATTCTATTTAACTGTTGTTGTGCTCATCTAAACCATCAACACTACCATGGGCACAATTGAGATGTATTCTGGAGCCTTCGTTCCTAATACCTGGCATGCTAAAAAGTATGTATATTTTAGGTATGGTTCAATCAAGTCAACATGAAATGGAGGGACATCACTATCTTCCAGTGGAATTGAGTCGCCATCCTTTTTGAGTCTATGCAATGGTAATCTCCAACCCTCGTATATGGTATCCTTTCTCCATAATTCTCTTTCTAGCTCCTCATGTACAATTTTTTCATCACATACCCCTTCTAGGTTAAATACTTCATAGATTCTAGTCTCTGATATGTGTATGAATGGTTTTCTTGATGGATCACAAATAGCTTTGAGCTTCAGGTCATAGTGAACAGCTAACAATTTTACCAATTCTACGTCCACAAACACATTTGGGAAGACTAATTTTCCTAGGTTAAATTTCCAAGGGTTACACACTAGTTCATACTGATTCCTTCAGTGGTAATGAAAAATGAACAACTCATATCCCCTAATTAGAGTTCAGATATCACCTACGTGCTTGCCTTTGTCCTCCAATTTCTCTACTGCTACTCTAAGCTGTGTGAAGCACCTAGCTTTAGGTCCTAAGCTAGGCAACTGATCAATAACGTCCTAGTTCAATTTCCTCTCGACTACCTTTGGCTCATTCTTGATTTCATTATTTTGTTTTTTTCCTCTAGGGCGACTACTCTCACTCTACCTCTTACTTTTTGTTTTCCTTGAGTTGTTACTTTCCATTTTACCTTTTATAAATTGAAAAACCAAAAATGCAATTGCAGAGAACTTACAAGTTTGTTTGAAAATCTTCAGCTGTAAAATCTTCTGACCATTCACTCTCTTGCTGCCAATTCTACAAAATTTTCCTTCAATTACTCCTATTCAATTCAAGGAATTATCAACACATTGGGTGGTAGTGCTGCCATTAATGCCTTAGCTTTGAACATGAGTGTAGCTGATCTTCGAATTTCCCACTATCACATCAAATTTTTTTATTGGAAAGACAATTCAAAACTCTCGGAGATCCTTTTTATTCAGGTTCAGCCAATGTTGACTGAACACCCTGTTGGTCGAGGAGGCATTAAATCCTTTTCACCTATGTCACATAATTTATCCTTTTGATCCATACTACATAGATATCACCAAGAGTCACCCCGATGAACCCTTTGATCCACTCATATCTTTATCAGAAAGAGATCATGTATCACCCAGACATTTTGCAGTTTCCCTAATGTTATAAGCCTCCCCGATGTTCATTCCTTTGATCTTAAGTATATCGTTAAGACTCTTATTGATGTAATCCTACCATAGTGACATGGAGAGTCGGGGGGAAATTTCAAACTTACCTCGATAGCTTTTATCTTTCCAATATGCTTCTTTGTGCTTCCTTAGTGAGACATGACAGATTTTGTGCTGATGGCATTTCATCGGTATGACCTATTGATCTCACCCTGATGGTGCTTGTCTTGCCGATGAATTTATTTATTTGAGAAACCATGAACTATATCTTCCCGATGTGCATCTTCTTATGAAATTCGATCAGTGTGACATTCCTAACCTCTCACCGATATACAACACTTACATAGGAATGTGATGGCTTTTGGATCAGAGAGACCTGCACCAACTCTTGCAGATATGAATTATTTATTCACATATTTTTACTTAGAAGTATTTCAAGATATTGGAGGGTCAAAACTAATGTGATCACTGGTGATTATGATATACGAAGAAAATTATATCAAATTTATACTCAAGATATGGACTTCTTTGGGAAACTTATGAGTGTAAACCACTATAAAATTTTCAAAATTTTACAGTTCCAATAGAGAGGACATCAAAACCTAGCCTTGGAGAGTCTTTTTTGATGATGGAAGAGCCTAAGCCATCTGAGGAAGAGGAAAAATATAAAGAAAATGAGTCCATTGAGACTCAAAATATTATTTCTAACTATAGAACCAAAATCCTAGTACCTACAAAACACAACAAACACACACACTAGAAGATTCAATTGCAATTCAAGATCAAAGTTCCCCATAAAATCCAGTAACAATGTTCAAAATAGTAAGAAAAGCAAGAACACAATGAAAAAGCAAGGAAATAGATTAAATCCTATTAAGAACATGCAAACTCTTGATCTTATGGGGGAGTTGGTGCCAATTTGATGTGGAAATTGGCCCTTTCCGAACTCCTATGCAAGCTTTTGATGATTTGGTGATGATTGATCCACTTGGTGATTGCTTTCAAATGAACTCCATGGAGAAAACCTGCAATAACCTAGCTATTCCTTGTTGAAATTGATGAAAATGCTAATGCTTGAAGATGAAAATGGAGCATAGTAAGTTTTCTCAAATTGTGGATGATCAAATGAGGAAAGAAACCTCTTATTTATAGAATGACAAGCTGGAGGAATGCCAAAAATGAAGTAATGTGGGACTAGCTTTCAACCAATGGAAAGATGCCACTTGTCAAGAGATGAATGGATGAAGGATGTGCACATTTTGATGAATGTGCCCATAAATGCATATATTTGAAATTTGAAAATGGTGAAATGACAAGGTGGATGAAGAGTCAAATGGAGTAATGGCCACTTGGCTCAATGCAAAAGGACTTATAAGATGAAATAAATGTCTTGTTGGAAGGACAAAGTTCACTTGGAAGAAATTCAAATTTGAAGGAATATTCCTCTATTATGCCATGTTGAAAGAAAATAGAGATTTAATAAATGATTTAAATCTATTTTCATATGCAAGTGGCAAAAGCTAGAGGATGAGACATGAATTATGATTAAATTAATCAAGGGTTATTTAATTTAATGAGGGATTAGATGATGTGAATATTTGATTTAGATTTATGAGTTGATTTAAATCAAAAGATGAGAAGAATATGATAAAAGGATTAATTACATAAATATTTTTGCTTTATTTAATTAAAGGAGATGAATGTTAGATTAAATCAAATAATTTTTTAATTTATTTAATTTAATAAGATGACTTTAGAGATTTAATAAAATAAAATGAATTATTTAATTAAATAGAGATAATTAGATCAAATTGATTGATTTAATTAACAAGAGAGAATGAATTAATCAGATAAATAATTTTTTTAATCAAGGGAGGAAAATTGATGAATTTAATCAAATGAGGGTATTTGATTAAATGGTTAGACCGAGGGATGATTTAGGATGAAATAGTGTTAGTAATCAAGATCAAGCATGTAATATCAATAAGTATATTTTCCATGTCTACATTTTGCCCCTCTTTGAAGAAAAGTACTCGTTACATTGGTTCAAAGAATAAATCGTCTCAATCAAAAAGCCAAAAAAAAATGATTTCAAAATTTGCCCCACTACTTCCCCAGTGAGAGAAAATATGCCAATATATTGCCCCCTCAAGAGATCAAATGAAAATTTCAACTTTTTGGGTGATCTCACGAAAAAGAGGTTCAAGATTAGTTCAACTTGAATGTTTGATGTAGACAATTCATCAGCCATGGGTAGCCTCATTTCTATTTTGATATATTACACACACTTGATCCTGATTTGTACCATGACAGTTACATTATTGATGATATAAATGAGATGATTATGATGTTTATATGTAATGGATGATATGGATGCACATGATATGATATGATGATTATTTTATGATTATGCAAATGGATGATAAATGTATGGTTTATGGGATGCTTAGAATAACCAATTTATATTATGCAATGATGAAAATGTAATGCATGTGATATGATTTAATATTTCTATATGATATGGTATGCATTATGTTGACTGTTGTTGGATGCAAGATGAATGCAATGATGATAGTGATTTTTTTATTAACTGTCATGGTACCATGTTAGCATGAAAATCAAGAAGTAGAAGAAAACAAGAGATTCCAACAAGACATGAGATGATGATAATGATGATAATTACTTGTCGAGGAGTTGGGATTTTCAAAGGACCAAATATCTTATGTTTGATTACACATGTAGGTACGATGCATCAAGGTATAAAGAATCAGGATGGCATTGCACCTAGTGTGATGGACTTTGACTTGACAATCAGATAGGAGTACTCTTGTTCACACCTAGCGTACAAAACCTTATTTAGAATGTAGTTCAGATATTTCAAACATCTCAGGCCAAAACATAGAAAATAAAACCTTCCCATGTGGTCAACAAGATACCTAAAACACCCTCCCTACACCTAAAAAAAGCATGCATGGCCAAGTTATATTACAAGAATATCCAACAAACACAACAGATAAAAAGATAATGATCATTGCCCCATTCCTATCTCTCTAAATCCTTTCATTTAGGACATCATCGAGAGGTCATTGAAATGAGCACAAAAAGATAAATCAAAAGAAAAGATCAAGCAAGCAAACAAGCCAATGTTCTTCATACCGCAAGCCAAGGTGATGTGTTTTAGTTAGGATAAGAATCCAAAGTGATATCCAAAATGATGCCTATTGTCGAAACGATATATCCTAGGACATGCATTGTATAGGATGATGATGGGTTGATAAGTTGTTTGATAGGATTTTGATATAAAGTTGATTGACATGTTTGAAAATGATCACGATTTTGATTTTTTATTTAAAAGTTTGAAGTTTTCTTTTGATTTTACATTTTCAAGCTTGCTTCTATTGATTGTTGTGGTTGTTTCTATTTGTATTTCCAAAGAATGAAGGTGAAAATCAATTTATTATGAGTGATGTTTATTGTGGGTAAAAGCGAGATGAGACAAATGGATTTTTTCAAATATTTGGATGTTTTTGGAGTTTTTTGAAATGTTTTGAGGCTATTTTTTGGTATTTTTTAGATTTTGCAAATGTTTTGATTTTCCAATTTTCAAATGCTTTAGGATTTTCTAAAATTTTTACCGAGAGACTAACCTAAAGATCTATCCTAGGGGCCTTAGGGGCTGATCAACAAATTATACTTTCCTACATTATACATAGAGACCACATAGTTTGACTAACTTTGATTTGATTATTTGATGAGATATGAACAAATGGACTGTCAACTTATTATGATGGACTCCTAAAGGACTGAACTAAGTGTCTCGGGGGATGATCAAAGATCAACCTTTCCTACGTTCAAGGCTCAAAGACTCATAGTTCAACAAGATGACTCTGTTTTTGAATTTTTTTTACTTTTTGACTTGTTTGGGATTTTGATATGTTTTGAATGTTTTTGTGTTTTTGATTTTGCGATGTTTTTGGATTTTTTGATTTTATGATTTTTTTTGGATTTTATGATTTTAGGGACTTCAATAATAGACACGAATCTGATCCAATGAGAACATGGCCCTAGTGTGAAGCAATAGACTACTCTGGTATAGGCAGGACAAACTAACCTTGACGATGGGTCAAGTAGTACTAGGAGGGATCATGACATGAACACAAGACCAAGCTATGATACATATACAACAAATGATGGATGAAGATATGGAATGTGATGGATGATGGAAGCATAATGGATGGATGATGCAAAAAAAGTCTTGAAGATCTTGGTGGATGGAAAGTGCTTATTGACACAAGGCACCTGTTTGCCAAGTTTTCACCAAGGTACTTTCCCAAAGAACCACTGAAGTGGTTTTCACTAAAGGACAATTTTTTCTTTACTATTTTTTATCCTTTTTCTGATTTTGTTTGTTTGTATTTTTTTCTTTTTGATATTTTTTATTGTTGTCACCAAGGCGCTTGTTTGCCAAGTTTTCATCAGGGTCACCATGTTTTCAGGACATTATCTATTTTTTTTAATTTTTGGTTCTATACCTCAAAAGATTTAGGCATAAAACTTTTTGAGATGGGTGTTGTTCATGGGCTCCTACAGAGGTTCCCCTTTGGGTGTTGATAATTGATATGCCCTTGACTTATAGCTTGTTGTGATAATGAATGGTCCCAACCAGTTAGGTTCAAATTTGATATTGTTGTTTGGATTTGGGACGTTCTTATGATTCTCCTTTAGTACAAGTTCTCCAACTTGGAATGTCTGACTCCTGATTTTTTTGTTGTAGCTCCTCTTAAGTCAGTTCTGATAGACCTACAAATGATTTAATGCTTCCATATGCCACTCATCTAGTAGCTCTAGCTGATTGAGTCTTGATACTCGATACTCTTCATCTATGATGAGGTTTTGCAGTGATATCCTTAGTGATGGAAGCTCGATCCTGATGGGCAATATATCTTCTGATCTGTAGACCAAGGAGAATGGGGTGGTGCCAGTGGGTGTGTAGTTGCTAGTTCGATAGGACCAAAGGGTAGGATTTAGCTGTAAATACAACTGATGACCTGCATCATTGACTATCTTTTTTTAGGATCTTCAAAAAAAATTTATTGGTGGCTTTTTCTTGGCCATTTCCTTGGGGATAGTATGGTGTGGAGAAATGATGTTGGATTTTGAATTTGTCACATAGGTCATGGACCTCCTAATTTTTGAATGGTGTCTTATTATCTGAGATAATGGCTTGTGGGACACTGTAGTGGCATGTGAGATAGTTCAGGATGAAATTTGATATTTGCTTCCCAGTTATGTAGGTCATTGGTATGGCTTCCACCCCATTTCATAAAGTACTCAGTGGTGGTAATGATAAACTTGTGGCCATTGGATGAGGTGGGAGTAATTTTCCCTACAAGATCAAAATGAAGGCTAGCCCTACTAGCTATTGCCTTCACTACCTACTCTCTCTCCATGGTCCTCTACAGGTTTGTGGGCTATCCTCTGAGAAAATTTTGGGACTCAGCCTGGTCTCGACATGGCCTAATAATAGTGTAACCTATAGTAGTCAGCCTCCTGGATGGCCTCCCTATATGCTTGAAGTGATATTGTGCTCTAGGAGGAGGATGCCTACATGCTCTCTAGCTACTGGCATCTTCCCATCTTGGTAGCTGCTTGCAGCTTTGCGGCCTATCTTTGTAAAATGGCCTAATCACACTCTGCTCTGGTGTGATCCCTCTTAGTCGTAAGTGCCTGCACCTAGGCCTATAACTGCAAAATATGACCATCTCTAGGGTTTGGCTGGAGAGGTGGCTACATGGTTGGTTGGTCCTAAACCCCATCTTTGGCTAGTGTCAGGACCCTATCCTAATAATCTTGATCCTGATCCTTTCATCCTTGATCCTTATCATCCTGGTGGGGCTGATCCTACTAGTCTCTGACTAGCTGATTTGGTTGTGGTCCTCCACCTCCCTGATGTTAGTCTCCACCCCCTCGGCCTCATCTTGCTCCCCTCCCTCTAGCTCCAAATGTAGAACCAATATCCTAGTACCTACAAAACATAAGAAACACACACATTAGAAGATACAAATGCAAGTCAAGATCAAAGTTCCCCATAAAATCCATTAACAATGTTCAAAATAGGAACAAAAGCAAGAACACAATGAAAAAGAAAGGAAATAGATTAAATCCAATTAAGAACATGCAAACTCTTGATCTTATGGGGGAGTTGGTGCTAATTTGATGTGGAAATTAGCCCTTTCCCAACTCCTATGCAAGCTTTTCATGATTTTATGATGATTGATTCACTTGGTGATTGCTTTCAAATGAACGCCATGTAGAAAACTTGCAATAACCTAGCTACGCCTTGATGAAATTGATGAAAATGGAGCATAGTAAGTTTTCTCAAATTGTTGATGATCAAATGAGGAAAGAAACCTCTTATTTATAGAATGACAAGTTGGAGGAATGCCCAAAATGAAGCAATTTGGGACTAATTTTCAACCAATGGAAAGATACCACTTGTTAAGAGATGAATGGATGAAGGATGTGCACATTTTGATGAATGTGCCCATAAATGCATATATTTGAAATTTCAAAATGGTGAAATGACAAGGTGTATGAAGAGTCAAATGGAGTAATGGCCACTTGGCTCAATGCAAAAGGACTTATAAGATGAAATTAATGTCTTGTTGGAAGGATAAAGTCCACTTGGAAGAAATTCAAATTTGAAGGAATATTCCTCTATTATGCCATGTTGAAAGAAAATAGAGATTTAATAAATGAATTAAATCTATTTTCATGTGCAACTAGAAAAAGCTATAGGATGGGACATGAATTAGGATTAAATTAATCAAGGGTTAATTAATTTTATGAGGGATTAGATGATGTGAATATTTGATTTAGATTTATGGGTTGATTTAAATCAAAAGATGAGAAGAATATGATAAAAGGATTAATTAAATAAATATTTTTGCTTTATTTAATTAAAGGGGATGAATGTTAGATTAAATCAAATAAGTTTTCAATTTATTTAATTTAATAAGATAACTATAGAGATTCAATCAAATAAAATGAATTATTTAATTAAATAGAGATAATTAGATCAAATTGATTGATTTAATTTTAACAAGAGAGAATGACTTGATCAGATAAATTTATTTTTTAATTAAGGGAGGAAAATTGATGAATTTAATCAAATAAGGGTATTCGATTAAATGGTTAGACTGGTGGATGATTTAGGATGAAACAGTGTTAGTAATCGAGATCAAGCATGTAATATCAATTAGTATATTTTCCATGTCTACACTAACAATATTTGTGAGTATGTGTTTAGAGGTGCAAAAAATGAAAATGAAGATGGAAAAGGGTATAAAGAAAAAGAAGTGAATGCAGTGTATGCAGCATGTTATGTACAATATGGTGAAGAAGATGTTACAAAAACAATAGAGGTAATGGTTGCATTTTCTAATTTTATGGATGATGAATATGCTGCCAAGTTTTATTCAAATGATGAAGATGAAGACATGGATAGTGGTAATAAGATATATGAATGAGAACTAGAGTTTTGGAACCTTGAAGCTGAGAAGATGCTAAGTAAGAGACAGTGCAAGAAGAAGAAAAAAAGATCTAGGGAAAGTCAAGAATGTAGAACATCAATTGAAGGACAAGTTGCAGAGAATTGGATGAGCTAAGGTAAAAATGAAACATGCATTTGAATGTTTGCAAGAAAATCAAGATGTTATACATTGACAAATTTGTAGATCACATCTTAGATGGAACTGAGATTTTTCTTTTCCTTGGGAGTATGGTGTAGGGGCACGTTCAGGCCATATGGTCAAATTTGGTCAAATTTTTGGTTTATGTTTTTTTTTTTATGTGTTTTTTCTAATAATTTCATTTATGACCATTTGGGATCATTTTTATCCATTTTGGAATGTTATAGGTCTATTGGTCAAAAATTGTAAAAGTTGTCAAGCAACTCTTGCAAAAAGTGGCAAAATGGTGTTTTATGAAAAAATTAATTAAAAGGTAGTTGGAAACAATTCGGATAGACGCAAAATGTATAAATACACCCTCCAAGCCTGAATTGGGGGTTGAAGGAATTGTCATTGAAGATTTGGTAAATCAAAACAAGCATTTTCTATGCATTTTTATCATCTTTAGACCTGTTCTTTTATTTGGTACAAATTATACAAAACACATATCACCTTGAAACCAATTGGAGTGTGTTGGAACATGAATCTATTTTAATTTTAATTTTTTTCATAAATTTTAATGGAGTATTAAGAAATTTATTGAATTTTCTTTGAAAATAATTATAAACCCTGCCTAGGGTTTCTAGTCAACTTGTTTCGAGCATAACTTGAAATCTGTACAATGAAAAATCATGAATTTTTTCTAGAATTTTCTTTTTTATATATTGTTCATGTTATAAAACTTTTAGACCTCTATACTTTTGTTTGATATGGTTTATTTTTAGCGAACCTATTCTCGATTGTGCAACGAAATTGTCACAAGAGGGTAGAAAAGGGAAAGTTTGAATGCCATATTGCATAGTTTGGCCTCTTGGTGATTGTAGAATGTGTTGTGAATGTGTTGCAAGGTCCTAAAAACCTATTTGAATGAGTATTTGATCCATGATTATAAATTTTTTGTGTCGATTTGATGTGACTATCCTATTCGGACTCTACAATGTAGTTTTGACCCTAGGTGCCTAGGAACATGTTTGGAGTGTATTTGTGAAGGAAGGATGAAGAATGGGTGTAATGGAAGCCTTGTAGCCCTATTTAAAGAATTTGCGAGCCTTTAAAAGGTCATTCCCTTGTATTTATATTGACTATCCTATGGGACTATTTAACAAGGCCTAGAGTATAATGTTCTGAGGAGACTGTCGAAAGGTAGTTTGTTGTGTCTAGTAGGATGCCAACACACATGAATGAGTTATTTCCATCTGAGTGACATTTGAAAAGTTTGATCATGACATAGGAAGATCCAATTCAATAATTCCAATAATTCCTAAGACAAATCCATGACCAAGCCATTGAATGGTCAACTATGTTTGGAGTCCTAGAAGCCTTTAAGCATTTTTGTTGTTGAAACCAGGTAAACCCTACCTCTGCAAAAAGTCGGTTATATGATTAAAGTTTAGTAGTAGAATAGACAATAAATTTATCCACATTCTTAGCGTAGTGGAGTTAATTCAAAGACATTGGTTTCTATGCACTCGTGAAGTTTTCCAGAATTGTAAATGTTTCTTATATGTTTTACCACAGTAGAAGCATCTAGATTCAAATGTGCTTTGAGCTACACTATAGATGATATTTGTCTTGTTAATCATCCAATTTTAAGTTCTTCAAGGATTGAATAAAGCTTTATCTTTTTCTTTAGTTCAAATTGTAATGGATAATATGCTATATGCTATTGATTTATGCACTATGAATGAATGTAATCGTGCATTGGTTACATGATGATTTATTCTACATTTTAAATAAGAATTCCTTGATGAATAATGGGTCTAGTTAATTAGATGAATTAACACTCCCCTCTTTCTTGCATCCTTGGCCTATCTTTTCCTTTTCATTATAATTCAGTTAGAGTAGGTTTAGATAGGAGTTTAATCTTGTAGTAACTAAAATTCTTAATAACTAGCATGCCCCTTGGATATTACAACAATATTGACCACTCAAAAAAGTCAACAATATTGTGACCTAGCACCCAGGACATTGGGAAGTGTTTGATTTAATGATCATTCACTTCTTTCAGGAGAGGTAAGGTGATTGCATCTTTCCTACATGTTGTGTCAAAATTTCCATCAACAAACCTCACAAAAGTTACACTAATTATGACACTACTATAGCCTAATATTGCTTCATAAGTTAAAACCCTCTTAGGTTACACTAGTAATCACTATAACTTTATAAGAGGCTATTTTGGTATAGTTACAAATAGTTACCACCTTATATGTTCAAGTGGTTTCAGAAACCTTGCTTTTAGATGAGTTTGGAGAAGAAAAATAAAAATTAATAGCCTAAACAACTAGTATAAAGAAAAATATTCTAGATCTCTAGAGAGGAGGAAGAATAATTTCATGAAGTACAAAATGCTCCACAAAAGAAGAAAAAGGAGAACACTATGGAAATCTTGCAATAGGAACTCCCTCAACAATCATGACAAGCAATTGATGTCATCAATACCATAAATACAATAATATAAGTACAGAATAAAATAATTCTTGTGAAGCAAATCATAAGGTTTAATATGATATTAGGAGTCATTAAGGGCTTCCCAGAACCAACAAGTTACACATTTAGAGAGAAGAGAGATAAATATGAAAATAGAAGAAGAATTAAGGGATAATGAAACACAAGATATAGGTGCTAACCTAACCACAAAATAGGAGCAATTAGCACAAGCTCAAGAAAAAGAGATTCAGATAAAGAAAAGGGTGGATACCTTAATGGAAGGGGAACAAATAGAAATGGATAAGGTAAAAAAGAAAACAACCAATCTTACAAAAATTTCCATGATTCCCTTTTGGAAAAAGAGAAATCAAGACAACAAACATCTCCTCTAGAAAGTAGTCAACTGAATGGGGGAGATGATGGGGAACAAGAAGTAAACACTATAGAGGCCTCCACATCTACATCCTCTATCCAATTAATAAAATATTTCTTAGTGCAACAAAACTAGTTGCAGCTAACACCCACATTTCAACTACTATAGTTTCTAGTAATAAGATCCCAAGTGAACCTATCAAGCTTTTACCCACAATAGAAATTTTAGTTAGGGGACATATTGTATGCCACCACAATACATGAAATATTATAACATATTGAAAGTGCTAAGTAGCTATAAGAGATGGTGAGCATATTACAAAATACCATATTGCAATACAAAGAGATACTTCATTTATTTTATTTTAATAACTTAAATATTTGGTGGATGGCATACAAGAAGAATCAAAGAAGGTTAGGATAAGGTAGGAGGATCAAGATAAATTATAAAAAGGAAAGTAGAAGAGGTAACAAAGAAGTGTGTAGTAGCTCACTCCTAATTGGAATTGAAAATAAAGAACATAAAATGGAGTATAGTGGAGGAAAACATGCTATACCAATTTCATTTTTAGTGGCCCTATTGGTATTTGTTGTCATTGATTTCAACGCTGATGGTTGTATTGATGTTATTAATGTCAACACTAAGGATTGTGTTGTCATCATTGATGTATGTACATGAGTAATATGTTGTTAGTCCTTAAGCATTAGTTGTCTTTGTTACATTCAGTTTGGGCTAACATTGATTGAAGATTTGAATGAGTTCATGGTTGTCTATCATGCCTTAACAAAGTATGATGTTCATATAATGAATTATTTATATTATGGTGTAGGAGCACCTTGACACAGTTTTGACTCCTTGAGAAAATTTTGAGAAATTGATTAAATTTGATGTTTCACCTTGTAATAAGGATAATTTAAGTCATTTCTAATGTATTAAAGTCATATTTAGCAAACAAATGTGTAAAATGCAAAGTTGTCAACAAATAGTGCCAAAATTGCAAAAAGTGTAAAAGTTTCATCAGAGCAACATTAGGGAGTTAAAAGATCATTAGGGACTAAAAATGGGTAGGAAGTTGGAAATCAGTTAGAAACTAATTATTCATGTTGCATTTCCTTTAAAAAGGCTTTGGAATCATTCGGGAACTCGTTGGTGGTTGAAATTTTGAAATAGAATCAATAAAGGCATTGTTTTATGCATTTACTTACAAAAATTCTCTGTTTCCATACCTTGTACAAAATTGTACTAAGTGTTAGAAGGAACAATCACCTTATAGTTTCTTTTTGTTTCATGTGAATTGGTGGAGATTTGAATGAGTTATTGTATTTTTTGTGAAAACAGTAAAAACCCTGATTTAGGGTAATAGGGAGCCTTTAAATTCGTGTTTCTCTTATATTTATCAATGAAAATGCTTGGTATTTGGTAGGATCATTACTTTATGGATGTAATTTCATGATTTGAATGGTTTAGAACAGAATATTAAAAATAAAGTGAGTAAAGTGGAAATTCAAACTGTAATTTGTGTCTCAGTCCAGAAACAGGGCAGTTAAAGAGAAATAAAGCTAGGGTTTGTAGAAATGTTCATGGGAGTGACCTTTTAATGGATTTTTAAGATTATTCAAGTCAAGTTACACCTATTTGAGGCATTGGTTAAGTAGTTTTGTGTTTGGAAATAGGATAACTAATAAGCCCTTGTTGCATCCAAGGCTTAATTAGGTCTATTACAGGCTGAAGCTAATGGGTTTGATCACTATCCTCCAAAGTAACAACTGATGAATCTTAGATATGTTTGAAGGAATTAAAATTGGAATACTAAATGTTAATTATAGTCAGCAATAAAGATCTATATTGGAAGATAATACCGACTATGCTATTAGGCATGACTATAAGGATATCATCAGTCAAAGGAAGGTTGGTGTTCTAAATCAATAAATTGAACTCTTGGGGAATGAAATGAGTTTCATTATGATATTCAAACTGTTTTTATGATGTTACACATGTTGAGTTATGTGATCAGTCCTTTGGAGGCTAATATTAGCATTTGTAACCATTATGTGCCATGGTGGCTGATTAGGGATAGTCATAATGAGATAATGGAATATAAAGGGAAGACATTGTGAGGTATTTATTTGACTCAGATCAAGGTGACATATGTTATGATTCTAGTTCTAAAGATAAGTTTGTATTTATAACCATCATGTACCATTGGAACAAGTTTTTAAAGGAGTTGATCTTGGTTAATGGTGTTGAAGAGTGTTTTGAAGAATTCGAATGAGTTTGGAACTCTTATTCTAAATGTTTGAGAAATATAGTTGAATAAGTGTCATGGTTTTGGTTTCTCTCTTAGCTCAGAATTAGTTTGGTATCAGAGCCCGAGAAAGATTTGGGCTGATAAGTTGGTTTGTGAGTTGTGGTTTTGTAGTTGTGTGGTTTGTTGGTTGTTTGTAGGTAAGTGAGTTATGAAGCAAGGAGGAATCTTGCTTGAGAAGATGGAGAACTTGAAGAGACATTTGCAAGCTGAGGAAGAGAGGAAGAAGAAGAAGAGACAAGCAAAGATTGATAAAGAGATTGTTGAGATAAAACAAGAGATAGAAATGATTGATAAATATTTCCTATAATCTATGAAGAGGATAGAACAAAGGTTGAAGTAGCCAACAAGTTGGCACCTGAAGATAAAGAGAAGAGTCACATGTCTTATAAGGGAGATAATCAAGAAGAGGGGAAGGGAAATAAGGATCAAAGAGCAAGAAGCCTTCGAATATGCAAGGGAATAATTCATTGATGAAGATGTTGTAGGTATTCCAAGGCATGCAAATGAAGAGAGGACAAGATCATAGACCTAATTTCAGATGTTGAAGACCTTGGATTAGTAACAAGATTCGATAAAGAGCAGATTGTGAATGAATTGGCCTTGGAGATCTATAAGGAATTGTTGAGTGATGAAGGTATTATGGTAAAATGTTTGTTTCATTTCATTATGTTCCTAATGCTTTGGACAAGGAATAATTTGCAGGTTAGAGGACAAAGGGAGAAGCATGACATGAAGGTGGATCAAAGCATAATGATTTTGATTTCAGAGGGAGAGCAAGATAGGATGTTGATTTGCATGGAAAATTTTAAACCTAAGGTGAAGATGAAGGTGATTAAGAGCAAGAAAAATCTAAGGAAGAGCATACCAAACATGAAGATTGTTGCCAACACCAATCCAGGTGGACTTGGATCTTTTTCTTGGTTAGGAGTATGGTGCAGGAGCACCTTGAGGAAATTTTGACTCCTTGAGGAAATTTTGAGAATTTGATTCAATTTTATGTTTCACCTTGTAATAAGGATCATTTAAGTCATTTATAATGTATTAAAGTATATTTAACAAAAAAATGTGTAAAGCAAAGTTGTCAACAAATAGTGTCAAAATTGCAAAAAGTGTAAAAGTTGCATAAAAGCAACATTAGGGACTAAACATGGGTAGGAAGTTGGAAATCAGTTAAAAAATAATTATTCATGCTGTATTTCCTTTAAAAAGGATTTGGAATCATTTGGGAACTTTTTGGTGGTTGAAATTTTGAAATAGAATCAATAAAGACATTGTTTTATGCATTTACTTACAAAAATTCTTTGTTTCCATACCTTGTACATAATTGTATGGGCATAAACTCATGTCTTTTTTCTTGTAAGTGTTAGAAGCAACAATCACCTTCTAGTTGCTTTTTGTTTCATGCGAATTGGAGGATATTTGAAAGAATTATTGTATTTTTTGTGAAAACCCTAATTTAGGGTAACAACGAGCCTTTAAATTCCTGTCTCTTATATTTATCAATGAAAATGCTTGGTCATTGGTAAGATCATTAATTTATGGATGTAATTTCATGATTTGAAGGGTTTAGATCAGAATATTAAGAATAAAGTGAGTAAAGTGAAAATTCAAACTATAATTTGTGTCTTAGTCTAGAAACAAGGAAGTTAAAGGGAAATAAAGCTAGGGTTTGTAAAAATATTTATGGGAGTGAACTTTTAATGGATTTTTAAGCTTATTCAAGTCAAGTTACACCTATTTGAGGTGTTCGTTAAGTATTTTTTTGTTTGGAAATAGGATAACTAATAAGCCCTTGTTGCATCCAAGGCCTAATTAGGTCTATTACAAGCTGAAGCTAATGGGTTTGGTCACTATCCTCCAAAGTAACAACTGATGAATCTTAGATATGTTTTAAGGAATTAAAATGGGCATAATAAATTTTAATTATAGTCATCAATAAAGATCTATATTGGAAGATAATACCTACTGTGCTATTAGGCATGGCTACAAGGATATCATTGGTCAAAGGAAGGTTTGTGTTCTAAATCAAAAAATTGAACTCTTGTGGAATGAAATTGTTAGAGTAAAGGTTTTAACTTAATTATGTTAATTAAGTTACCTTTATTCCTCTCTTAATATTTCACTTTAGTTTGCATATTGTGACATTTAATAATTATATTAATTATTTAATGTCTACCTATTAGGATTACTTTTAGGTTTGCATGATCTCCTTTCTTAAGGATTGATCCATTGTATATTTTTCATTCTATTGTTCTATTAATAAATCTTTCATATTATAGAGCTTAAAACCCTCTCTTTCTTTTTTCTCCATTCTCTTCCTTGTGACATGTATCTCTTTGCATGCAGGTGTTCTTAGACTTAGAAGTTGGTTTTAACTTCTACATGGTATCAGAGCGTGGACTTGCTATAACCTATTTTTGTTTTGAAGAATTTGGAGCTATCAGGGTTTGATCAGGCTTTCACAGGTTTTGAGTTTGATTTTTTGTGGATCTGGCATACCTCATTCTTTGGGTTCATTTTGGACCCAAACGGACCTCACTGTTGGATTCGCAGGGCCTGAAAACCCTTATTTTAATATAAGCTTGTCCAATTTGGCCACAGTTGATTAGGAAAGAAAAAAAAATTTGGCCCCAAGGTTGTACGGCCTCAGGGCACGATCTTTGAGGTCAAAATAAAAAAAATAAAAAATAATTTTTTTTGTTTTAAAAATGGTGCTCCACATTTACAATAGGGGCACCACCTAGCCACCACCCAGTGGTCACCCCAACGCCACCCAATGGCCACCGAAGGGTCGCTTGGCCAGCAGTGCCTCCACCAGGTGCTAGCCCCCAACACCCAGCCTATGGTCCCTTTAGCAATTGGGGGCTATGGCCCAGCAACATCACCAACCCTTGAGGGCTACTCATGTGATCAGCCACTGCACCTAGGAGCCAGTCCACCAACCCCTTGGTCGACTATGTGACCAGGGGCTGAAGAATTTAGCCCTTGAGGACTTAAACTATTTTGCATGTTCCTTTTCAATGTACATTTAGTAAATCGGCTATAACTTGGGAATTTTTCTCGGATTTTCGAAAAAGAATAAGCATTGGGAAGCTGGCTACAAGCCCATCATGATGGTACAAGATCTTTTCCAAATTTTTGCAGTTTGGTTGCCATTTTTTTGTAGTCAAAATCAGATAATTTTTTTGCACTCTAAGGGGCATAACTTGGTCATTTTTGCTCCATTTTTTGAAAATGAATAGGCATCGAAAAGATATTCTCACACTTTATTCAGATCTTCTATTATTTTTTCAAAAAATTTACTAGGTACACATTATTCAGTTTGAAGCCTTTTTTTACTTTTTTCCTACTTTTTCGTTGAAAAATTAGTACTAGGGTTTGTTTTCTTGCATTGTGGGGGGAGTTTTTTTCTTGCTTTCTATCATTTACTTTAGAAAACCAGAAACTCTTCACATTAAACATTCATTAAACCTCTCCAAACATGACTGAAAACCCTTCTTATGTTGAACTTCTCACACCTCATAACTATCATACTTGGAAGGCATTCATGACATGTCTTCTCATATCAAACGGGTTGTTTTCCTATTTAGATGTGGTTCAACCAGTTTTGACACATCCATTTTATTTTATTCAACATAGAAATAAGATGGATGAGGCTATGGGCTTGATTTCCTTACATGTTTCAGACAGCTTATTGTTTCATCTTGATGGGTGTAACAGTCCTCTTGAAATGTGGACCATGTTCAACGATTTATTTGGTACCATCAATTAGTTCCATGCGATACATATTGAGGTAGAGTTGACTTCACTTTTACTTGATTCTTTTCCCTTTATTGAGGACTTTTTGATGAAATTCAAACAACAGATATCTCTTCTATAGGGTTGTGGTAAGAACAAAATAGATGAGGAGTGTATTTACCTAATTCTTTCTAAGCTTCGAGGTCCTTTTCAGATATTCTCTTCAAAATTTTATTCCACCATGGATGCATTGGGAAACCACTTTACCATGCCTAAATTTGAGGTTTTCTATGATTAGTTGAAGCGAGAGTAGACCAAGATATCATAGTTGGATGCTCTCACAAAATCTAAGAACCAAGCACTCGTAGCTCAATCATCTAAAGGGAAAAAGAAGCAAAAACTGAAGCCCAAGATAGATTCAGTAGGTAGTGAGAGTTCCTCCAAGCCACCTCCTAAGGCTGATTCAAAACCATACTTCAATTCTAAATAGGGAAAATATTTGAATTATGGTGATTCTTCCTCCAAGACTAAGAAGAAATCAGGTGATCCTTGCAATTTCTATGGCAAGGAAGGACATCCAGTTTCCAGGTGATGGAAATGATTAGAGGCTTTAGAGGAAGCCATGCAATAGCATAATATCACCTCACCTCAGTCTCCTTCCCAACCCATAGGGAAAGTTCATGCTCTTTCTTGCATGAGCATTGTCCTTAGGATCCACTTGGATTCTAGATTTTGGTGCTTCTCACCATATGACACACACACAGGATTTTTTCACCACACTTTCCCCTATAGGAACTACACATATTGTCATTGGTGACTCAGCACACCTTTCAGTTCAAGGTTTAGTACAGTTTCATTGTATGGTGGTTGTCTTCAAGATGTGCTTCTCTTTGCTGACATTTCGAAAAACCTTCTTTCTGTTTATCAGATTTTCCACTTTACATCTGGTAAGATAGTTGAGTTCTCACCACATGATGTGGTTATTCAAGACCTTCATGAACCTGACTTGGTTGTGGCTACTAGGAGTGTTGATTTTGCATCTCACTTATATAGATTTGATGGCTTTGGGATTTCAAACACTGTAGGTTCCTTTCTTATAGCACATGTAGACTCAGTGAGCTAGCTTTGGCATGAGCATTTTGGCCATGTCAATTATAGATATCTATAGCAAATGAGTACTTAGGCACTTGTGATTGGGCTTCCTTAGATTTCTTGTACTAATGGTGTAGGTTGAGGTTGTGCTCTTGGAAAACATCACTAGGATCCTTTTCCTAAGGGTCGAGCCACACGTGCTAAGGCACCCCTAGAGTTAGTACATAGTGATCTTATATCCTTTCTGACTCCTTTTTCAAGGGCTCAATATGTGCTCACTTTTATTGATGACTTCTCTAGACGTACATGGGTCTACTTTCTTTAGTAAAAGTCTAATGTTTTTTATCATTTAGGACCTTTAAGACATTTTTGGAGAAGCAATCTGGACTTTCTATTAGGAAGATATGCATAGATATTGAGGGGGAATATTTTAATCAAGATTTCATAGATTTTTGCACTGAGCATGGTTTACAGCATCAGTTTACAGTACCTTACACTCGTCAACAGAATGGTGTCATTGAGAGAAATAATAGAACCTTACGGGAGATGGAAAATTGTATGATATAGTCTCGAACTATGAGTTCTTCATTTTTGGCTAAGGCAGTCAATTGTGCCAATTATATTCAAAATTGGATGCCTCATAAGGAATTATGACATATGACTCCTAAGGAGGTTTGGACCCATGTCAAGCCTGATGTTTCTACATTCTGAGATTTTGGTAGTGCGGCTTGGGAATTTATTCCTGATGCTTAGCAGAAATCCATGGAGAGGAAGATCCAACCACTCATATTTGTTGGCTATTGTGATGATGTCAAGGCATACAGGTTGTTTGATCTTGATTCCAAAGAGGTCTTGTTTTGATAGGATGTCCAATTTGTTGAGCACTATCCTCAGATGAATTCTCCATCACTAGTTTCTCCCTCACTACCTACTCCTCCCTCTTCATTACTTGAGAATTAATTATCTCTTGAAGATGATTCAGATGATGATTTACCATCTCCACCACCACTAGCTACTCAACATTTTCCTAGGTGGGCCTGTGTTACTGTTGAGGTAGCTGGTTCTTTGGAAGGTGATCCTTCAGATACTCGTCATACTCATGCTCAGACATCTGGTTCTAGTATTTTGACTCATGCCATTTTAGATGACCCTCAAAAGTTTTTATAGGTGACAGGTCACCTTGAGTGGGATAGGGCCATGGATGAGGAGTATTCTTCTTTGATGAAGAATCATACATGGGATCTTTGTCCCCTTCCTAAGGGAAGAAAGTTGGTTCGGTGCAAGTGGGTGTACCATACCAAGTATGTTATAGATGGTTAAATTGATAAGTATAAGGCACGTCTTGTTGTGAAGGAGTTTTCTTAGGTAGAGTTTATTGAATACTCTGAGACCTTTGGTCTAGTCACCAAGATGAACTCTATCTGCCTTGTACTTTCCCTTGTAGCTTCATAGGGATGGCCAATGTTTCAGATGGATGTGAAAAGTGCCTTCTTGAATGGAGACCTACATGAGGAGATCTATATGGAGTAGCCTTAGGGATTTGTGCAGGACACTTCCTTGGTTTGCAGACTTTGGCATTCATTGTATGGTCTCAAACAAGCCCCTTGGGCTTGGTATGAGAAGATGGACTCTTTCTTGCTTTCCTCTCACTTCACATGTTGTCATTCTAATCACATAGTGTACATTCAGCATCAGGAGGGTGATATTTTATTTCTTGTGCTGTAGATGTTGTCATTCTTATAGGTAGCTCATCCTCCATGATTTAGAGTGTTCAGAGAGCTTTGATGGAGCAGTTTGAGATGATAGATTTTGGTCTTCAGCACTTCTTTCTGGGTCTATAGATTATTCAGTCTTTGGATGGGATTTCCATATTTTAGAAGAAGTATGCTCTTGATATGCTTCAAAGATTTGGCATGCTTGATTGCAAGCCTACCCCCACTCCATTTTAGTCAGGTGTTTTTTTCTTCTTCCACTTGTTCTACTCCTTCAGTGGATCCAACTTTATACATGCAATTGGTTGGAAATTTGTTGTACCTAACACATTCTCATCTTGATATTTCCTTTGCAGGTTGCCTTATTTCTCGGTTCTCCCATGATCCTCATGAGAGCCATTGGAAAGCAGCCAAATGTAATTTGAGGTACATTTGGGGTACCACTCATTATGGCATTCACTACACTTTAGGATCCCATCAGATTGTGCTGGTGATGTCAATGATTAGAAGTCTACTTTTGGCTTTGTTTTTTTCCTTGGTTCTGGTCCTATCACATAATCTTGCAAGAAGCAATCTACTATTGCATTATCATCTACAGAGGCCGAGTATCATGCTACAATATTTGCTAGTCAGGAGGTTTTATGGCTTTGATAGTTGATGATAGAGTTTGGGTTTCCTCCTAATAGTCCCACTATTCTTTCATGTGACAATCAGATTGCCATTCACGTTTCCTGCAACCCAGTGGAGCATCAATGGACTAAGCACATTGAAATCCACATGCACTTCATTAGGCAGTTGATTTAGGATAGTTCTCTCAACTTGGAGTACATTCCTATAGAGAAGCAGGTTGCAGACATCTTCACTAAAACTTTGGCATCGCCATGCTATTTTCAATTGTGCTCCATGCTTGAAGTGAAAGAATTTTTCCTTGGAGGGTCTTATTGAGGCCTTCCTTCATGTTTTTTTTCAGCATGTTTCTTTTTCTCTTTTTGGAGAGGAGTTTTTTCCCATTTGGTTTTCTCCTTTACTCCGCTTTATAGAGATTTGGTTGTATTTAGGTACCTGATCAGGCCTAGTTTCTGAGACCCTTGTTTTCCTTCATGCATTGTAGTTACCCTTTCTTTCTTGCACATGTTTGTAGCATAACTCTTGACCATATTAAGGGGGGGTGTTAGAGTAAAGGTTTTAACTTAATTATGTTAATTAAGTTGCCTTTATTCCTCTCTTAAGATTTCACTTTAGTTTGCATATTGTGACATTTAATAATTATATTAATTATTAAATGTCTACCTATTAGGGTTACTTTTAGGTTTGCATGATCTCCTTTCTTAAGGATTGATCCATTGTATATTTTTCATTCTATTCTTTTTTTAATATATATTTTATATTACAGAGCTTAAAACCCTCTATTGCTTTTTTCTCCCTTCTCTTCCCTATGAAAGGTATCTCTTTGCATGAAGGTGTTCTTGGACTTTGAAGTTGGTTTTGAAAACCTCTACAAAATTGAGTTTCATTATGATATTCAAACTATGTTTATGTTGTTACACATGTTGAGTTATGTGATCAGTCCCTTGGAGGCTAATGTTAGCATTTGTAAGCATTATGTGTCATGGTGATTGATTAGGGACAGTTATAATGAGATAATGTAATATAAAGGGTAGACATTGTGAGGTATTTGTTTGACTCAGATCAAGGTGACATATGTTCTGATTTTACTTCTAAAGATAAGTTTGTATTTATAACCATCATGTACCATTGGAATAATTTTTTAAAGGAGTTGATCTTGGTTAATGGTGTTGAAGAGTGTTTTGAAGAATTTGAATGAGTTTGGAACTCTTATTCTAAATGTTTGAGAAATATAGTTGAATAAGTGTGCCATGGTTTTGATTTCTCTCTTAGCTCTACATCATATTAGTAGAGTTGTTCTTATACTAATACATTTAGATAAGTATTAGAAGCATTAAGATGAGGATTAGAAGCATTAAGATGAGGATTAGAAGCATTAAGATAAGGCTATAAGCATTAAGATGAGGATAAAAAGTATTAAGATGAGGATTAGAAGCATGAATAATGTTGGAGAAATGTTGTTGAAGGTCTATATTATGTCTCTTGCTCTCTCTCGATGTTCTTGATAATATATGTGTTAGTGAAAGAACGATTTGGTCTCTGCATGTTCCTAAATTGATTTTGGTTTAGAAATTTACATTGGAGATTGTTCAAGAGAATGGTTTGTATTCCTCCATTGTTGCAGTTATAGTCTTGTAGTTTGGTATTCAATGTTAGTTCTTTGTGTACTTTGCACTCCCATCTTTCAGGTCACCTGTGTTGATGAGGAGAAATATATGAATTGAAAAAGATTGGTAATGTTGGTAATTGTCTAGACTGGTTTGGGAAATTCTCCACATTTATTTGCATTAATGTCCCTACTCCAACAGCTTGGTGAATTTTCTCTCAACATTTGTGCAATGTCTAAGTTCCAATATCATATGTTGAAGTGGTCTACAAGTTGTTCTACTAATTCTATGACATTTAGTCATGTATCGTGCGTTTCTTAAACAAAGTGTTCTATACTTGTTTGATCTGTAGTGGCTATTGATGGCATGAAAGTATGAAAGAAGTATATGAAACTAATGTAGGATGTTCAAGGAGCATCACTATGTGGTCCACATGTTGCTAATTGGTAGCTTTAGTGCTAAATTATGTCTTGATTTTGATTTTTGGGTTATTTGTGGATATTTATGGTAGGACTTGTAAAAATTTTTTTTGGTTCCAAGTTCTTATCCTAAAAATCTAAGCTTTCTAGTCAAAATCAATGTCAAAATCAATGATTAGGGTTTATTAAAATTGTGTCTAAGATTTTTCCTAAGTCCTTAAACCCTCTTATAGCCCTATGTTTCATATGATTGCATCACTTTACTCTATTTTATTGTTGACTTGTCGTAGCCAGTATTTGTTCATCTAAGCTATGAATTATGTCCTCCAAGTCATGTAATTAATGGTCATATTACCTAACATTACCCATTAATTCCATCACCTTTGGTCTTTTAAAATATCACTTTGTGTGCATCAAAATAATTCATTGAAACTCCTAAGTCTACAAGCTTTCTACAAGGCTTACAACTTATTGTTATTAACCTAGTTGTTGCCACCTTTTATGAACAACTTTTAAGCACATGTATAAATATTTGCTTTAAGTTGTTCACAACCTCAATTATATTCTGCTAGGTGTCTATTTTTATATGTTTCCAATGTTCTATAGGAATTATTTTATTTTTAAGAGAGAAGACCATGGAATAGTGGGAAGCTACCAATTTTCCAAACTTTATGAAGCATTAAAGTGTGGCCCTTGGTCAGTCCCAACAAATTTGAGTTGGCAATCAATATTACTTTCTTCCATTCCTTTGCACCCTTTTGGTAGATCCACAACTTGACTATGGAAGAAAGGGAAGGTGACACATAACAGAGCTGTAGGTGGGACCATTATCTATGGGATAGAAATGTGTCACTTAGCACAATTATAGGAATTCTCCATGAACCAAATATTTTATGGAGGGTGTGAAATGCTATGACTCTCTTTTGCTCAATTAAGGTTTTTCACCTAAATGAAAGAGATAGATCCCACAACCAAAATCTAGGTGGTTCACTCAAATTAATGTATTTATGATGGAATTATTCATAAATGAAATAATCTATATGTAGCAAACTGATAAAATAGATTGATTATTCATGCAAAACCTAAGAAATATGAAGTGTTCAAAAACATAGTGTGATATGCAAAAATGAACTTGAAGCATGAACAAATGAAATCATAACTTAATGAAAATAAAAAAAGTGCACTTGGAGATGGAATGCTCATGCTGAAAGGTCCTAGAATGTCTCATAAATCACTATTGATGACCAGTGGGACTTGTTCACCACTAATGGTGAATCAATCCTTCTTCTGGTAAACTTTGTTGAAACTAGTTTATGAGTGTTGGGAACTGAAAACTCATGAAAACAAATTTTACAACCTAGTAGTGGGACTCATTCACCACTTATGGTGAATTATTCCTCATCCAAAAATCTACAAATTCAAAAGTCAACTCTGTGGGTCTAGATCTGCAATTGTCTTCTTGTCGAGTTGACAGAACCAAATATGCCGAAAACAGGGTGAATGTTGTCTCCAAGCTTGAATTAGGGTTTAGTTGACTTGAATAGCCTTGATGACTTATTGAAAACTTTTCAACACCTATTTATTTGAAAAAATTTCCTTCAGGACCTGCAAACACACATGCAAAGAGGGGGAAAATGGTTAAGGGATAGACTATAGGGATTTGCCTTGGTCAAATCCCACTTTGGTAATCAAACCCTTGATAAAGAAATGAAATGAAATAGGAAAGGAATGATCAATAAACAACATGAAAGTGTCCTCAAATCACTAGATCCTTGTTATTAAAGTCTGAAGATATGTCAATGGCTACTCCAAGATGCTTGTTTCAATGATGTTATGTTGTTCAAATGCTTGAATGAGATGATTGAATGGATGATTGAATGTTTGAATGAATGGATGAATAAGGGTTAAAATGGATGGAAAAACACTTATTTATACACACTTATTCCCTAACTACTCAAAAATACATCATAGCCTGACATTAGGTCTTAATGAATAAAAACCCAAAGGAAATTTGAAATTATTTTAAATTTTGTTCCAAGAGAGATTCATTCACCACCCATGGTGAATGGATCATGTTGTACAATTTTCGTACACATAGCCCAGTGATAGCAGGGACCCTCTTTTGTTTCGGTTTTGGTTTCTTGGCCCTTTCCTTTTGAGGTTTTGTCTTACCTAGGCATGTGCTTAAATTGTTTATCTTGAATGCCTAAGTGTTTCCCCAAGTTACTCATTGGAAACTTAAGTTCTGGACAAGTTTTGGGCTTTTGCTTGGATTCAGGATTTTTCGCCTTGGTCGGATTTTCCCAGATCCTACTTAGACTCTGGCTGGACCCTTGTTGTTCGGGAATTTTCAGTATTCATGGATTTCTGCATGGGATGGATTTTCTCAGATTCTGTCCTATTGTCGGATTCCCAAATTCCTTCTTTGGTTGTCTTATCGACTGCATTAATGGCTCCATGCATGTTCTAAGGGATGTATTTTACTAGATTATGAGGTCTTTTATGCCATCCTGCTTCTTATTTTTCCTTGTTGACCTGAGAAGTGCTTTCTTGCGAGTGATTGGTTGGGTTTTTTGGGCATTTGAATTTGAATTGATCAATTTGGTGGTGTTTTCTTGCGCGTTCGTGCCCCTATTCTTCATGGACACCATTCTCTTCGCATTTGCTGATTCTAAGATCAAATTTCTGCTTTGTGATGGTATGTGTTTGGTTGCTTTGCTTTGAATTGATAATTTGGGATAGCGCATTGATGTTATAAGAGCTTCTGGGACTTGAATTCCTGAATATTTGGATGTTTCATGACTAGGATTATGTAGCGATTGATTAATTTATGTTCCCTCAAGTAATTTCTGAGTTTGTTGGCCTATTTGCATTTTAGTGAACTTACTTGAGAATCATGATGTCTTTTTCCCCTAGCATGGTTTCAGCATTTGAATTACCATAGTCGTAAGGTCACCTATGCTGTAATGGCGGACATATGGGATTTTAACATAGGGCAACATCTTTTTTCTTGAGTATGCTCTTGAATATGCTTAGAACCTGGAGAAACCCTTCTAAAGGCCCATCCCTAACTTGTTCTAATTTTAAATGTTGGAAATTTGTGATTAATTTAGTGATTGGGATAAGTCGCGACTTTGAGTCGCAGTGCAGGATTTTTCATCATCGTAAGGTAATCCATCCCTTCATTGTGGCCCTTCAAAGTTAGGGAGGTGTCACATCATTCATCCTGTGTCTCACCGAAGCCCTTCATGGGTTTGTATTTAATCACCAGGACACTGTAATTCTCGTGCTGAAAGTCTTTCTGTCGACAAGACAAACCCTCATCACCAAGAGCTCATAGCAGGCTCCTTTCATCTTGTCGATTTCCCTTTCTATCGCTGAGACCTCCCCTTTTGGTGAGACCTTTCGTCGAACATATTCTGCTCTCATCAAGTGCCCTTCAAAGTCAGGGAGACTCTGTCTAGTAGGATAGACCTTTCGGAAAGCTCACTACTCTTGCCGAGACCTTTGCTTTTGGCAAGACTCCTAATGGTCACCAAGACTTCATAGTGAGGCCTTCTTTTCTTAGTGAGCCCAAATCCTTTTCGGGGAGACTACATATTGTCGGTCAAAGGTTATACTGATAGAACTCTACATCTGCGAAACATTATGTAGTTGCTAGCACCTCTAACCAAACTCAAAACATTTCACTGAAAGCCCTCCTAAGTCCATATGTTTGTTGTGACAGTTTCTTTCTCACATAGAAGGTCTCTTATGTTATATCGCTAGTAAGTGAGACCAAGCAAATTCGCCAAAACCTTACCCCGACTACCCGTTTGTCATATTGATGTGGTTATCGCTGGTCGGCAAGACACCTCAACTTTGTCAGGACCTCATATCGAAAACTCTTGTTTTACCGAAGTATTCACTGGACCCTGATAATCGTTGAGACCAAAATGGTTTGCCATGACTTCACCCCAAAGAAGATCTCTCATTGACATGATTTCCTCATCGACGGTCGGTGAGACATGCCCCCCTCGGTGTGACCTTATTCTGAATGAACTTTGTCTGGCTGAGAGATATGCTTTTGCATTAGTTGGTTTGGAACCTAACCCTATCCGCAGACTTCCTCTGAGTCTAGATTGCCCCAAAATTTGGTGCCTCCCTAATCTTCTGAAATCCTCTTTGGCTCGTTCTTCATGAGGATCCGTCTCTGGTGGATTTTCTTGAAGGTTGATGAAATGTAAAGGAATATGAAATAGAATGATGTGTTAGTGATTTTCAATACATTTTATGATTTATTCATGCTATCTTATGATCTCCCATGTGGTTTATTGATAAAAAATTATCAGGTTTAATGGTTAAGTAGGTGTTTCTTGGTTATTCTGTTGGAATCCAAGCGGTCTAGAATTTCCTAAAATTCCTCTCTGGCCCAGATTCCACGGATGGTCTTAAAACCCAAAATTTGTTGTGATCATTTCATATGAGATTTAATAACACCTTAACTATATGAGATGCGTTCTAACAATGTTTTGATGGATTAACATGACTCTTTCCTATGGTTTTTACTATGATCTTCATGTTGAGTGCAAGTTGAATCAAGCAAAGCAATAGTTGGGTCTTCATTGTCTGATGCAGAGAGGATTAAGTTGGACATTAAGAGCAAGGTCCCTGAGAGTAAGATCACTTATGTCTGGTCAAAAGTCACTGATACAAATGTTGGCCTCTGGGACTATGAGAAATTCAAAGCAAGGGTGGTAGCTAAGGATCCTCCTTTCGTGACTAGAAGGATGGTGGAATCGGGATTGTCAAATGTTGTTGGTTTCCCTTCTATGATGCAATGCTATGAGCTGGTCCTTGAGTGCACCAAGCACTATGATCAGGACACACTGAGGATAATTGGTCCTCAAGGGAGAGTTGTTGCTAATCTCAACCCTATTTCCATTTCCCAAACATTTGATATGCCAGACAGGTCTCATGTGGTGGGATTCACCATTGAGGCAGCTTAGGAGTTTTACGATGAACAAACTATGAAGTCACAACAGCTTATCAATTCTTGGCTGGAGAAGCCCAAGTCTCACTATTACAAGCTTCCCAAGCTTCTATTCCGAGCAAAATTCAAGAAGGAATACTATGATGCCATCACCTTTCTTAGGAGGGTGGTTGGATTGAAGAGTGCAGGTACATTTGAGAATTGGATGTGCCATGTCATTGTGAGGATGGAGCAAGAAAATATTAATTACCATTGGGCGGGGATCATCAACCAAGTAATTCATAAACAATTGTCCAATGTGTTGCAAACAAAGACCTTCACAATGACCTCATATTTGGTCTATGCACTTGCAAGATTCCATCCCTACAGAGGATTGGATACAAAGGGAGTTTTTGGATAGGATATTATTTATGAAGTTTTCCCTCAGTTGCACTTAGGAGGTTCAAACTATAGGAGGGAAAATGATGCATTTACCATGCATATCACCAGAATGCTTCAGGAAGCAGAACATGTCAAGATTTTAGACTAGGCTAAAGAACTTATCAAGAAATATGGAGCTTGGTTTATACAATTCCCAACTTTCTCCTACATCCGGATTGATGGCTACTAGAGGGCTCCATATAGACTTCCAAGATACCCTATTGATCACATTATCTTGTTGGAAGTAACTAGGTAGATTTGTGACTTTGATGCTATCGTCAAGAAGGACAAACACAAGATAGGATTTGGTGGAGATTTTCCCCTGAGGATTGGCACTAGAGAGGTTTTTCCTTCCATTGGTTATGCCCAGGCTTTAGAGGAAGAAATGAGTACTTTGGGCTTGTCTTTCCACTCCAGCAGGTCCAGGTTTGATATTACAGGGGAGGCCCAAAAGAAGGCCAGTAGAGAATATAGCCATAAGGTGAATTTGGAGGACTACTGGGCCAATTGTGGTGATGAGTATGAGGTCAGAAAGAAGAAATTCTCTCGGCTTCCAGTTGAGTCAGTTCGATTGTATAATGTAAAGGTAGTTCTCGATCAGTTGGAAGATGATGGGAACTTGATTCAGAATCATGCTTATGAGGCCATAAAGGATAGACCAATTGGTGATGTGGATTGGTCAGAGGAGGAAAAGATGGAATTGAAGCAACTAGTGGATCCAGTTCTCAAATTCACTACGATGTGGCTAAAACATAAGCTATGGGAGTTGGAAAATAATGGTGTACAATGCACCTATACGTTATTGGGAGATTTGGATCCCCACTCCACCTCTGAAGAATCCACCGAGCAGGATCCTAAGGGCAAGGGTAAGTTGGATTCCCCACTCAAAATCAAGATTAAAGGTGTACAGGAAACAGAGGTCCATGAAGCAGAAAAATAGAGAAAGCCAAAGGCTAAGAAAAGGAATAGGACTAAGAAGTCTGAGCAGAAAGAGACTGAAAAATAGAATCCTGAGGCTGATGATCCTGTACCCAAGAGGAGAAGATTATAAAATTGTCAGAGAAGGCTAGCTTCAAGATTGGGGAGGAAGAAGCTACTCCACTAGTGGTAAATGTTGAAAGTTCGGGAGAGAAGGCCAAAGTATATACAAGGAGGTCTAGGACTACTTCTCCTAGGGACAGTGTGCCTAGGACTGACCTACCTCCGGTGGTTTCTCATGAGGAGTAGCATGATTATGTTCCTCCCACTCACAAAGCTCAAAGCAAACCCAGTGAGTCAGAGGATGTTGTGGATGATCCAGATATTGAAAGTGAGGAATTCCATGAGGGTGATCCCCACAGTGCAGAGGTAGAAATTGAAAAGAGAATGCAATCCCCTATGGTTGCACATGCAGATTCTCCTATTAGAACTGAAATAGTTGAATCTCCTCCAAGGGAAGTAGAGGTAGTGAAAGATCCATCACCTGAACAAGAGGAGGAACATTTTGAAGAGGAAGAAAGTAAGATAGATGAAACTCCTGATGAACATAATTTGAATGAGGAGATAGCAGGAGATCAACAAGAAGAAATGGGGTAGAGCAGAGTGCGATTGGATCCCACTATTTTGGAGTTGCTGGATAGAGAAATAAGGAGAAAATAGGTAGTAGTGGAGGATAGTCCACCGAATTGGGATGCATTACTAGCCAAAATTGGAAAAGATAAAGGTAAGAAGAAGGCTAGAGTGATCTCAAAGGTTGAAAGGGATGAAGCACATAAAAAAATTGTTCACATCGCCACCCCCGCTCAAGACAAAGATAGAGATAATGTGGTTGGAAAGGATTACAATGTTCAGACTTTCAATCTAGGGCCTACATTAGTTAAGTAGGATATTGAGGACTATGGAGTCTCCAGTACAATTATTGTGGATCAATTGAGAAAGGAAATGAAGTCCAAGTAGGAGCTAAAGAGAGAAAACAAAAATCTTAGGAAGTGCTTGGAGGAATTAATGAAGCCACTGCAGTCCATTAATCCTTCTTCCTCTGCTACAAATCCTCTACCTCAGGAGACCATCACCGAGCTAGAAAAGATGAAAACCTCCACTATTGCCACTGTGAATTGGTTGAAAGGGGTGCGAGTAAAAGGTGATGGGGCTATTAAGGAAGTCATGTTGACTGGGAAGGATGCTACGAGGATGATGGACTGGATGAAGTAGGTAATATCACAAGATAAAGAAGACACTGATCTCCTGCTATGAAAAAATAAGACTATTATGAAGTACACCCGGGACAGGTTGGTGAGTGACGGGATCCTTCCTTCTTCTAGAGCTTCCGAACCATGGTAGTGGTTCAAGGTATTGCAAATCAGGTAGAAAGTATTGAAAAAGATTTACAAATAGAGAAGACACAATGATGACACCCTAGTTGGTGTCTATAATGGCTGCATTGCTTTTTTTGAGATAATGACAAGAAGAAGGAAGATTGCTCCCAAGTATTTGAGCCTGGAGTAGTTGAGAGAATGGTGGCAGGATGTTTATGTGCCACTTGATGATGGTTTTGTTTATAAGCACTAGCTGGATGATGCAGCCACCTACCTTGCAGTTATTGATAAGTATTTGGTGTATAAGGTAGATTGGGATAAGTTGGTCAAACACTCAAGGGATGAGATTGTGTCCATCGAAAGATGAATTAGGGTTTTTCCCTTGCCACCAGTAGCTAGCCTGGATGGGGCATTCTTGAATGTTTGTGAGGTGCTAGGTTTGAGCATAGATGATAGAAAAGGGAGTTCATAATAGGCTGCTACGTAATTTGGGCTTCCCTATTATCTTCCTGTGCATTGGTTCGAACTGCACTACGACCATTAGGCCGACTTGGACAAGATGTGCATTTAATTCCTATTCGACCCATTTCGAAGACTCTCTTGGCCAGGTTGTTGTGCCGAGTTAATGCTGTGAAACCCTTGCCTGGCCGATGGGTTTCTGGGAGAATTCTATATATTGGGCATTTTTACTCTTTACAAAGGGTTAAGAAATTGTTAGAAAAGTTAGAGATAACAGTCGGATAGTAGAATAGAGAGGAATAGTTAGAAGTATCTAGAGTAAGTTAGCAAGTTGTTATTCTCAAGCAAATGTTGTAACTAAAAACTGGAATTGTTGCTACAGTGGATAATTTGAATACAAGAAATGACATTGTGATTTGGTGCCATACTTGTTTTCTCTTGTCTTTCATGGTTCTTGTTATTCCATCTTTAAAATTGCTTTCAGAAGATTAATATTTAGGTTAGATTTGATTCAATAATGTTTGTGATTCAATACTTGAATGTTGTAGCAATCCTTCAGTCCATACTTTTCGCAACCAACTAATTGTTAGTTGCTTTGCAAAGTTAGCCTGGACTTCATATTCAGTGTGCTTAGTTTGATTGTGAGGATTTGTTTATTTCAACTACAATAGGGTTGTTGAATGAATGTTCATGATTTGAAAATCTTAACACCTCAGAAGATTACACTGTTTTCTACAAGATTGCAGATTTATCTGGGTTGAGTAGAGATCGGTTTTGAAGGATTGGTCCATTGTGAGTGTTGGTTACTTTCATTGTTAATCTTAGGAGTAGTGTCAAATTTAGAAACCTCTTTAAAACCCTTATCTTTTTTCTATTTCTTTGATTATTGGGTTAGATCTAGGATTGAAGTATCATTAGATTATTAGATATGATAAAATCGATTCAGTATTTTGCTTGTAGTAAGGTCCCATTGTGATTACCAACATTTTCACATTTCATTACTGAGTTGTTTATGCATTGTCAATACCTGACATTAGAGACCTTGGGGTTATTTCTTGAGGCTTGCTGATAGATATTTACCTTTCAAGAGAGATAGGATATGATATTCTATCTGGGCTGTTGCTGTGCAAAAAACACAATCAACAGATCATACTCTAGACTTGCAAGTGGGTGTTGGGAATTGTATTGTATTTAATGTTGTTTGTTAGGTTTGTATTCAAAAACACACTTAATTAAGGCCTATAAGTGCATAAAGGGGCCAAATAAAGCATAAGAAAGGTCTAATTAGTGGTGACAAGCCTAGAAATGTGTGAAAGCTTGTTTCAAGAATTTACAACACTTTAGATGAATTATAGTAAGAAGAGTCTAGAAAGGTGTAGAAATGTGTTACAAAACTTCACAACACTTTCACAAGACATCATAATTTGAATACTCAAGAACTAATGTGAATGCATAAGTTACACTGCAACATTAAATCTAAGCAAAATAAGCCAAGCGTCACAGGAAAAAAGACCTATATGACATTGAAAAATTCCAAGATCCATTTTTATATGGTACATTTAGCCCCCACTTTAGTGAGAGGATGAACTTGCTTCAAACTCACACTAAAGTGGCCATACATATCGAGAGGGATCCAAATGCATTTATTCTAGCAAGATGAAATGACAATGATCAAGAGGGATGATCAAGCCCCCAGGATGAAGATCCCATGGAAAACTAAACATAAGAACAAAGGAACACATGTGTGAAAGATAAAAAGAAAAGGGAGAGGAAAAGAAAAAGTTAGATCAAGCTTCGATCATTTTTCCAACTCATTGTGGATTAGATCTAGGTTGTTTGTTCGAAAAGGAAAATGCATACTCATTCTAGGGCAATAGAACTCATGGCAGTCTACTAAGTGAGAAGGATGAAAAGGTGAGAAACATGCGCTCAACTGGTATGCACTCACAAACACATAGGTGGCTATGGGGAAAGTCGTGCCTCAAAATGGGCTTCCCGCTCAACCATACTAAAGTTTTTCCTCCTGATAACTTTAATAAAGCACCACAAAGGAAAATGTTGGTTCATGCTTCATTAGACAAGAAAAGATTCGTATGCTTAGAAATCATGAACAAATAGGATGGCACCATAGGCGTGCAAGCTGCATTATGTAAGGTGGCCATGTGAATGTAAAAAAAAAAAAGTAAAATGCAAGAGAAATGTTCAAATGAGTCTTGTTAAGTTCATGCGAGGTCTATCACTTAGGAAAAATTGTGTCTAATGTCTCCAAGAGACAACCAATCAAAGAATAGAATATTCACAACTTAGGTGATGCAATGCATTGCATTAGGCCACTAAGAGGAATGTAATATGCTAAGATAGATCACACTTATGAAAGACATTGCACCCTATGTTGTACACAAAGTGACAAACACATTGTACAAAATAATAAGGCTGCACTAAGAACCAAGAATGAAAATAAATAATGTCAATGTAAGCCCCCACTTTAAAGAAATTTCTACACACTGTTCTATGAGAAATTACTTTAAAGCAGCGAATGAAAAATGAAAAAAGAAACAAGACATGAGAGGCAACTTGGAAAGTCCCTATTCCAAGTCATATGTTTCCGAGTAAGGCTACGTAATGCAAATGAAGAATGGAAAAACAAAAGACGGGTTGCCCTGAAAAAAAAAAACACTCCAAACACATAAGGGATCTATGGATTTGGGGTTAGTATGTTCATTGCTATAATGTTTTTATTAAAGCTATCATAACTATCATCATTCCCCAAAAAACATAGAATTAGAAGAATGACAGAAAAAAAAGAAAAAACAAAAAGAAAAAGAAATTACATTTTGAGTCAACATGGAAGAGACATTGTAGTCTCAATGCTTTGCATTGTCCCCAAAAGGAAAACACAAGCGAAAAGAAAATGAAAAGGCCAAAGAAAAGGAAAATATTTTGGGTCAACATGAAGGAGACATTTTGGTCTCAATGCCTTATGTCATCCCCAAAAGGAAAAGGGACCGATTGGGTCAACATTGAAGAGTCATAGGGCATCTCAATGCTTTGCATCATCCCCAAAAGGAAGACACAAAACAAGAGAGAAAAAGAAAAGATAAAGTACAACATATAGAGGAAGTGCAGAAAGAGAGGGAGAACATCAAACACATATTATGATACACACATACAATCACACCAAGGAAAAGAAAAAGGAAAAGGAAAATGTAAAAAGGCTAGTAATGAAAATTCAATTCAACCATTAATTGAGTTATTTTCCTTGCAATCTCAAGTAGTATAAGTGATAGGTGAATAACTAAGTTAAGAGACAAGGAAAAATGCATTACTAGGACAAGGCTAACGACCTCTTTCCCCCACTAAATGTAAGGAAATAATAAGCCAAGGTGGGTGATGGGAAGGATCATGCAATAGTGAGAATGGAAAATTCTACAACTATTGCATGATGAGAGGATTTGGTTTAGGGATTTATGGGATGATAGGATACGAGTTAGTATCAGTGAAGTGATACTTGTTTATTATGTCCTTCAATGTCTGATATTTACCACTGTGATGTCCAAGAACATGATGATATTTGCAATATGGTACATTGGAATCTTTAGGATGGATGACCAACCTATTCGAAGGTGGTAAGAGTATAAGACCTTTATGTAAAAGAATTTGCAGTTTCCTTTCACATTCAGGTGGTGGATGGAGAGGAAACTTGAATTTTTTCAATTTATAAGGTCATTTGTGTTTACTAGATTCACCTTTTTAATGGAATGAAGGAGGAAGAGGACCCATTGGGATCTCAACATCCTTTTCATTGGAAGCATGTAAGGTTTGTTCACGTGGAAATAGGAAAATAAGGTAAGTAGGGGAATCGAAGATCACTATGCCATCATCCCGAAGTGTCCAATATTCAAAAGGAGGCTTTTTGTCATGAGGGAGATCTTGATATCCTAACCCTATGGTGTTCTCATCTATTTGGTTTTGTTTTAAAAGTTGGTGAATGTCATGTTTGGTGGTTGTATCACATCCTTGTTTGCTTAAGATAGTAAAACCTTTGCCATAAGTTTCTTCAAGGTTGATTGGTGTGTTTGTAACTTTGTTATCAACAAATGGCTAAGGAGGTGGTTGTGAAGAAGAACTAGGTCCACATATTGGAGGGAACTTAGCTACTTAATTTGTTTTAGGATGTAGGTATCCAAACATATTAGGAGGTGAAATAGTAGGAAGGTCTTATGACTTCATGGATGGGTAAAAGGCTACATTGGGATCCCAACATCCTTTTCATTGGAAGCATGTAAGGTTTGTTCACGTGGAAAGAGGAAAATAAGGTAAGTAGGGGAATCGAAGATCACTGTGCCATCATCTCGAAGTCTCCAATATTCAAAAGGAGGCTTTTTGTCATGAGGGAGATCTTGATATCCTAACCCTATGGTGTTCTCATCTATTTGGTTTTGTTTTAAAAGTTGGTGAATGTCATGTTTGGTGGTTGTATCACATCCTTGTTTTCTTAAGATAGTAAAACCTTTGCCATAAGTTTCTTCAAGGTTGATTGGTGTGTTTGTAACTTTGTTATCAAAAAATGGCTGAGGAGGTGGTTGTGAAGAACTAGGTCCACATATTGGAGGGAACTTAGCTACTTAATTTGTTTTAGGATGTAGGTATCCAAACATATTAGGAGGTGAAACAGTAGGAAGGTCTTATGACTTCATGGATGGGTAAAAGGTTGCATTGGCTTCAAGTTTGTCAAGGCGGTCATTTAAGAACTTGTTCATGCTATCATCATCTTCTCCAATGATTTCAAAAACATAAGGAGGAAATTCATGAGGAGTTGAAGGAGTATGAGGAGGCTCAAGGTCATTAAGATCACAGCCAAAGGCACAATTTGACATGTCCACTAAGGATTTTAATGAAATCCAAAACTTATTAAAGAAAAAATCCATAATGACAATGAATGAAAGTAAACTAAGATTCAAGAAAGACAATAAAATAGAAAATATAGAAAGTATGACAAAAAGTACTAGCAGAAAACTGTAATGCAGAAAATACCCAGAAAATGGCTGAAAATGTAGCTTAGAATGTGCAATTGGACTGATTCACCCAGGGCAGTGAATGAATCTAGGGATAAATTTTTTTATGTTTTTTCAAAAAAATTTAAGTGAATTTTATTATTTTCTGATGCCAAACTAAGATGCAAATGATGAATTTGAGTTTTTGTAATGTTTTGAAGTGCAAAAATGAAATCTATATGAGATATTCACTAATGCAAGTTTGTAAACCCTAGGGTGAAAAAATAATGCAAAGGCTAATGCAAAATCTAATGCTATGAGTCTCAAGATGTAAATGCAGATGTAAATCAGAAATATGATGTTCAATATGCAGGTTCACCAAAATGAACCATATATTTTTATGGAGGGTGGGAAATGTTATGACTCTCTTTTGCTCAATTAGGGTTTTTCACCTAAAGGAAAGAGATAGATCGCACACCCAAAATCTAGGAGGTTCACTCAAATTAATGTATGTGTGATGGAATTATGCCTAAATTCAATTATCTATATGCAACAAACTGATAAAATAGATTGATTATTCATGAAAAAACCTAAGAAATATGAAGTGTTTGAAAACATAGTGTGATATAAAGAAATGAACTAGCAACATGCACAAATGAAATCAAAACTTAATGAAACTAAAAAAAGTGCACCTAATGATGGAATGTTGATGCTAGACGGTTCTGGAATGTCTTAGAAATCACTATTGATGACCAGTGGGACTCAATCACCACTAACAGTGAATCATCCCTACTTCTGGTAAACTCTACTAAAACTAGTTTTTGAGTGTCAGGAACTGAAAACTAATGAAAAAAACTTTTCCAACTAGGAAATGGGACTCATTCACCACTAATGGTGAATCATTCCTCCAAAAATAAACAAATTCATAAGTCAACTCTGTGGATCTAGATCTTTACTTGTCTTCTTGTCAGGTTGATGGAACCAAATCTGCAAAAAATAGGCTAAATATTGTCTCCACGCTTGAATTAAGGTTTAGTTTACTTGAATAGCCTTGATGAATTATTTACCACTTTTCAACACCTATTTATTTGACAAATATTCCTACAAGACCTGCAAACACACATGCAAAGAGGGGAAAAATGGTTAAGGGTTAGAGGATAGGGATTTTCCTTGGTCAAATCCCACTTTGGTAATCAAACCCTTGATAAAGAAATGAAATGAAATAGGAAAGGAATGATGAATAAACATGAAAGTTTCATAAACTCACAAAAATCCTTGTTGTTGAAGTCTAAAGATATGTCAATGGCTGCTCCAAGATGCTTGATATAATGGTGCTATGTTGCTCAAATGCTTGAATGGATGATTGAATGCTTGAATGAATGGATGAATGGGGGTTAAAATGGATGGAAAAACACTTATTCATACACACTTATGCCCTAATTACCTAAAAATACATCACAGGCAGGCATAAGGTTTTAATGAATAAAAACCTGAGGGAAATTTGAATTTATTTTGAATTTTGTGCCAAGAGGGACTCATTCGCCAACCATGGCAGATGGATCCCACTCTAGGCTTGTAAGTGGGTGCCGGGAATTATATTGTATTTAATGTTTTTTGTCAGGTTTTTATTAAAAAACACACTTAATTAAGGCCTATAAGTGCATAAAGGGGCCAAATAAAGCATAAGAAAGGTGTAATTAGTAGTGACAAGCCAAGAAAAGCGTGAAAGCTTGTTGCAAGACTTTACAACACTTTAGAATATGACTTGATAAGGGATAAAGAGATGATATTTAGATGAATTATAATAAGAAGAATCTAGAAAACTATAGAAATGTGTTACAACACTTCACAAAACCTTCACAAGACATCATAATTTCAATATTCAAGACCTAATGTGAATGCATAAGTTACATTTAAACATTAAATCTAAGAAAGATAAGCCAAGAATAACAGGAAAAAGACCTAAATGAGCGTGAAAATGTCCAAGATCCATTTTTCTATGGTACACTCCACCATTCTATGAGGATTATTATATGAAGGCTTGATATAAGCAAGGAACAATGAGAGACTGCCATGTGGAAAGCTTAGGAGTGATATGAAAGAAGGGATCATAAGAAAAATCATCAGAGAGAACCTCCTCTCTTAGGTGCATATTAAGAATTCACACTTCTCGAACATTTTTTGTATAACAACACCCATACCTTTGAAAAGTTAGAATGGGGTGCCAGAGTTGCAAAGTGCTTGGTAAGGCCAACCTATCTAGCTAGAGTGGAGGTTTCTTTTGGGAAGCTCAGTGTGTACCCATGAGTGGGCTTGGTGGGAGATTCCATATGTATTACTATGACTCTTTGGAATGAGCTAGCTAAGCAAGAATGTCTCTCTCCTTCATGTTGAGTTGGAGAGAAATAAAATGGGGATGTTTGCTCACTTTTTTTAATCCAATGAAAACATGTTCTCCCCTATGTAGAGAGAGAGGATGGAAGAGGTTGTGGAAGGTATTTGTATATTGTGGTTGGGTGATCCCACAATAGTGGTTTACAATTTTTGGGATCCTAATTTTTGTTGAAATCACATATTTTTAGAAACTATAATGATTTAAGCCTTGAAAATTTCCATTTAAATGATTCCAATTGAATAAGGTTTGATCAAACCACCTGATATCAAACCCCCTTGGATAGAAACCCACTAGTTTTAAACCATACCTATAATGGAGCCACCTTTACACCTATCAAAATGTTGATAAAAATAAATTTTCATTTACCTTTTGGGGGATCAAATGAATTCATTTAAAATTAATTTTTTATAAGTATCTAAATTCCTTAATCTAAGCTTCCCAAAAAGTATAATTTTAAATATATTTAATTTGATTATTATATTTATTTTTTTATTTCTCATGAATGTAGATTTTTCATTGAAAATCAAGCTCTGTATTCTACACATGTGGAAAAATAGTAGATTATCAAAAGAAAAAATTTGAAAAATATCTATGCAATTGATATTATGTCCTTGATTCAAAAATAAATAAAAATTAAAGTTTGATACGTACAAAAAAGTTGTGATAGCAAGCAAACGTATGCCTAAATTGTAATTGGTTTAACTTCAAAATTTAATTAAAATATATATATTCAATAAAACACTATGAAACCAGTTGCATGCACTCTATATCATAGTTATGAATCTAAATATGAAGAAAAAAATTATCCTTCATAGAAAAAAAGTTATGTATTAGCAATTACACACCACTCTTTAAAAATAGTCTTTAGTATTAAAAAATATTTTTTAAAGGAGATGGAAAAAGAAATAAAATTTGATTCCAAATATTAATATATATATATATATATATATATTTAGAATCTATAGAAAAAATGTCACAAATCAGTAGTTTGTATCATCTTTAAATTCCTCATGGTTTAGCAGGTATAGGTGCTTGAAAGTGAAGATTTAGTTTTGTTAGTTTTAGATCATAAATGTCAACGGGAAGAAAATACAACATAATGGACAATGAACATAGTGATTACCCTAGGAAAACCCTCCTACTCGAGGGAGAAAAACCTAGCAACAATATTCTCTTATAAATCAGAAGAAAAGTGCAGAAAAATACATACAAATCAAGCCCTAGACAAGGTCGGGTCTAATACAATGAATGGAGACACTTCTCCTTGAAGCAAAATACAAATGATGATAGTTCTTGTAAAAGTCAGATCTACTGCTAGGAGGTGAACTACTACTGCTACTGAAGATGTGAATTGGAGAGTGAATGAATTGCTTGATCAAATGAGAGGACATCATCCTCTTTATATACAAAGCTGGGCGACTTCCTCTCTAGGGCCAACCTAGAACAAATATATTTTTATTTGTAAGACAAAAGGGAGACCTGCCTTGTGACAAATTTATTTAGGGAGAAAATATCTCCCACCACGACAACACTAACACTCCCTCTTATTTAGGGAGGTATTTTTTAGATATCCTCATCATGGGGTCTCTCAACATGATGCCCACAATGGCTACACCCATTTGTGGAAAACCACATCTCAGTGTTAGAGATGTACAAGAGTTCATCATGGAGTCTCTCAATATGATGTCCACAATGGCTACACCCATTTTTCTAAAACACATTGCAGTCTCACAAATGTACAAGGGTTCATCACAGAGTCTCTCAATTTGATGTCATCATGGAGTCTCTCAACATGGAATCCATAATGGCTACTCCCATGTGTGGAAAAATACATCTCAGTCTCAAAGATGTACAAGGGTTCATGATAGATTCTCTCAACATGATGTCATCATGGAGTCTCTCAACATGACATCCACAATGGCTACTCACATGTGTGGAAAAGCACATCTCAGTCTCAGAGATGTATACAGGTTCATTATGAAGTCTCTCAACGTGATGTCATCATGGATTATATCAATATGACATCTCATCTCAATCTCAAAGATGAACAAGGGCTTACACCTCATATTTCTCTATCTCAGAGAAATATACACTACAAGGGTTTTGACCTCATATTTCTCTATCTCAGAGAAATATACATTAGAACAAATCTTCATGATGATGTGAGTCCCTCTGAAGCTCCAAGTATTTTCATCAACCTCCTAACCTCCTCGTCCAATATTTCCTGCAATGCTTGCCTTAGAGGAACGGTTTCCAACACACACCTTTGACATTACTGACTTGAGAGAGTTCAGGACTATCCTTCTCGATCTCATTGCAGATAACCCTATTCTAAATAGGTTTGTGGAGCTACCAATGTCAAATCTAGATTGACTGTATTGCGCAATTATATTCTCTACAGCTGAAGAGATCTTCGAAGTACTTTAACACCTGGCCTTGCAACACTACAACCCACTTAGCTAACACCTTCACTTCTTCTTAGTGAGTCATAGAACTCCCTCTTGATCCTTTCCTTAGAAACTACAAAGAAATCCTCTAGAAGTGAACTCCCCTCCATTGACTAATCTTAGAACCTTAATCCTTTTCTCAGACGTGCTTTCAACTCATGCCTTGAATTCTCAGAATTTATGTCCCTCTAAATGTCATTTCCTCCATTTCAAAGTAGTTGATCGCAATGACAATCTGTATAGGTTCTCTATTGTTTAGTTTCATCATCTTTCTCAATCTTATTTGCTGATGCAAATTATCCAAGGTTGACCCAACCTTGTGCCCTCAAGAGATGTACCTAGTGAAGAATCATGAGAGTTATGCACCACCAACTTAGTCCCAAGGCTACAAGCTATGTCTCCATGTTTGCTCATTTCTCCAGTCGGCGTGACTTCTTCACAAGATGACTCAAGCTCTTCCTCCCTTTGAATTCTTTATGAAATCTCTCATCATTATTTTTCTCCTTGATCCATCCTACATTTTAAAGAGATTAATAATAGTTTATAAAATTAAACTACCCAAAAGAGAAATATATAGAACAACACTAGAAGCATACATGATTCACTATTCCCAATGTTATTGCATGAATTATTATTAACTACATAAAATTAATGATCATAAAATACTTATCTCTTTATTGTTGGTACACCATTGAGCTAGACCTGTAGTTGAGTCTAATTATCCCTTAATTGATTTAATCCTTGTTGAATAATTTCCTAGGCTTCCAAATGCTTGATGGTTATCAAGAGTATTCCAGATACAACCAGCTGGAGCAACAATCTATACAGATTCATTCACAAGCATCATTTGACTCTGTCGCTCAAATAAACTTCACCAGTTGATTTCCCATCCATGCAAAAAATGAATGTTTGACCCTTTTATCTAATCAGATCTGAAACTCTTTACAATTCTACTCAAGAATTTATATTCATAGGTCTACAGGTATTTTCCCTTTAAGGTCTGCATAAAATTTCCTTCAATTCTGCAATAGATAGTCTTTAAATCTACAACTTGACCTTGAATATCTACACTTAAGTCTATCACAATTCACCTTTTAGGTTTGCAAATTTTTTCCTCAAGGTCTACTCTTAAATCTACTAGAAATCGCCCTTTAGGTCTTCAAAAATTGATAACCTCATATATGCAATACTTTCCTTCAAGATCTACCCTAGATGAAGAGTTGTCTTGATTTCTTAAACAAATCTAATTGGATTTTTTCTTAGACCTACTTTGATACCATGTTAGTTTTAGATCAAAAATTTCAACAAGAAAAAAATACAACACAATGGACAATGAACACAGTGATTACCCTGGGAAAACCCTCCTACTTGAGGGAGAAAAACCTAGCAACAATATTCTCTTATAAATCAGAAGAAAAGTGCAAAAAATTGCATACAAATCAAGCCCTAGACAAGGCCAAGTCTAATACAATGAATGGAGACACTTCTTCTTGAAGCGAAATACAAATGACGACACTTCTTGTAAAAATAAAATCTGCTGCTAGGAGGTGAACTGTTGTTGCTACTGAAGATGTGAATTGGAGAGTGAATGAATTGCTTGATCAAATGAGAGGACAACATCCTCTTTATATACAAAGTTGGGAAACTTCCTCTCTAGGGCTGACCTAGAACAAATATAGTTTTATTTATAAGACAAAAGGTCGACAGTCTACCTTGTGACAAATTTATTTAGGGAGAAAATATTTCCCGCCACTACAACACTAACAAATTTAAAAAATTCATTTCAATGTCAATTTTGGCCAAAAAGTGTAAACCACTATTATGGGCTCATCTTGACATTTACTCTTTATGTTTAAAAGAATATATTGAAGATTTCCCCTTTTTTCTCTAATATAATATATCAATATATATGCTTTGCATTTAAACTATTATGCAGAATGTGATGAATTCAGTATCTTCTGCTTTTATTTTCATGAATTCCAACATTTTCCATTTCTTTAATGTGATAAGCTTTGGAAATTTTTGTTTCTTTTCAATGCTCATGTATTATTTTTACTTCGAAAAATGTTATCTTTTGCTTAATAAAACTTTAAAATAGAATATAACAGCACCAAGAGTAATATAAATGAACTAATTTTGGGTCTTGACAAGGTTTTGAAAACCTCTCTTTCCACCACTTTGTATTCTTTATTTAGCATAAGCCAAAACACTTATTTATTCTCTAAGGAGGGACTTCAAAGATGAAAAATAGAAATATTTTTCTATCAGAGATGGGATAGGGTTTTGAAACTTTTTTAGGAACTGAAAAAGATTTCAAAACCTTGTAAAATTCTTGAAATAGTGTTAAATTTTTGTATCCCTTTACTCTTCTCCTTCTACTCGGTGCTTGCCAAGGTTGTGAAGACCTTGTTGAGCTTTGACGTTACTTTCACAACTTTACCAAAATGGAAAAAATTAAGCTTTACTTTGGAATGTCGAGCTAATGAGAGGTTGTGACAACCTCGTCAGGACCCAATGAGGTTTAAAAAACCATAGGAAAGAATGACAAATTTAACTTAGGAAATAATTTCAAGATTCAACATATGGTAAGATAAATAGGTATCATTTTGATGTTAAATATTTCATCCTTTTGAGTGAAAAAGAGATATGCAAAGACTTCTATATCATCATCCAAAAAACTATAATGATTACATGATTTAAAGACTAGTGGTTGACATCACATCCTTTACCAAAGGTGAGATGCTTGATAAAAATAGTGTTTGGTTTACATTACAATTTTAAGAAGATTATCAAAATAAATAATTGTAAAATGGAAAGTCTTTTATAATCACCAATTTAATTTAATAAGGATGAGTATTAGTTGAAATAGACATGACCAGATTTCCACTTTGAGTATTGTTCATGATGATCAGGTTACACATAAGTGCCAAAAGCTAGTAGAAGCTACTAAATAGAACTTGAATAACCCAAGGAAAACATAAGAGACTAATAAATAGGTTCCCTATAAGGAACCTAAGAGTTAGAAATGAAGATGAATGCGAAGAAAATAAGGTTGAAATTGTTACTATAAATAGGTATTTTACCCATCTAGGTCCTATTTACTTGTTAAGTACACTTAGGTCTTAGGAAGGAATCTTTCTAGATAGTGTTAGTTGTCACTAGATATTATCTTATCTTTTGAAATTTAATGCTTTTTTCCTATGTCATTTAATATTTAGTGAGTTAGTTATCACATGACATATGATTAAGACACTTGTCATGATCTTGTCTAACCTTTTTTCTCACCTTGGCTATATAACCAAGGTCTCTCATACATTATATAATCTAGATATTGAATTATATTTGCATTTTTTATAGGAATACAATTTATTCTTGTCATATTGAACTTCTCTCTTTGTGCTCTCCATTTTGCCTCTAGATCTTGGATGGCTATCTCCATAGCTAACTCCTAAATGGTATTAGAGCAAGTTGGGTGCCTTTCATTAGTCATTTTTTAGAAATCTTGGTAGATCATGAAAATTTTAGTATGCTCTTGTCTTTGCAACGTATGATGATGTGGAGAATCATAAAAACATGAATGAAATACAATATTTTGGGGGTTCCTCTTTGTGGCTTTATATTGCAAGTTCATATAAGAGCTTGTTGGTGCAAATTTGAGCTCACCATTGAGTTCAAGGTGTTTGAGAGAGTTTTTCTTTTCATTTTGTTTAAATTAGACATATGAGGCTCGCTCTATGAGAGTTTAAAGTTGTAGAGTGGTTGCTAGATCCCAAAGGTAGCTATAATTTTGGAGCATTTTGGGCTAAATTTGACCCTTCCATTACATCCACAAGTCCCAAGAACCCTAAGATTGAATGTCAAATAATCAAGATTTGAGCACTCCACTGGAAGCTTGAGGAAAAATCACCATCCTTTGCATTCTAATGGTCATATGACTATCATTATTACAGGTAGAAAAAATCACAATGAGTATTGCGAATTTTTTTAATACTATTTGAAATTTAAAAGAAATAAATAAAATTATATAGTTTTTAAAAAAATTCAAAAAAAATATTTTAAAAATAAAAAAAATTGAAGTCTACAATTTAAAGATTGTACCTATAGACAATAGGTTCCAACACTACCAAACACACCACAGGCCCTAATATGGTGTCATGTGGCATGGGTAGGAGACAACAAAACCATGGCCCCACCAACTAGTAAGTAGCCGGTAAGAACAAATTGATGAAAAAAAGTATATTTCATTGATTTTTTTGGATTATTTCGATCTATTTTTGAAGATTTTATTGACTTTATTAAGATTTCCCTATGAAGAATATTCTAACAAATAGAATATTTTTTAGGAAGGGTATATTCTAGTATGATGACCAATGGACCATAAAACATTTTCCCATAGTTTGCGGACATCAACATCACATCACTATGACGTTAGCATCTCTTTGAGAAAATTTTTCCCCCCTCATGGTTGATAGGTTTTTTTTTTGTAATACAACTTCAAATGCCCGTATCTTAGTCATCTAACTTTTAGATGCATAGGACGACTAAGAGGGGGGTGAATCATTTGTATATTAAAACATCAAAACCATCATTAATATTTAGATCCTTATTAGACCTTAAATCCTTAATTGGATTTAGCATAAAAATGAACAAGTGAAAAAGCAACACATCAAAGCACCATGCACAATAGAACACTAGATTTATGTGGATAACTTAAGAAGGGAAAACCATGGTGAGGACTAGAACACAATATAAAGTAATGGAAGCACCAAATTCAATAGGCTCACTTCTAGATTAGAAAGAAGAAATGAGGAAATTGTTACAAAGAGAAAAACATCTTTGAGCAACAAGAAGATCCATCACAACAACTTTAAACCATCTATAACCTCCAACTCACTACCTTCAATAACTTTAAGTATAATACAAATGTAGACCCTTCTTCTCACTGTTTTGGATTTTTAAGCATTAATCTCACACTTAAATAACCACAGTTGATCAAATTCACATCTTCCGCATACATTCTACAAATCCACACTCATCTCCAACAATTTAACTTGCTCATATACCATCCACAACCTTGAAAACATTCTACAAGGTTGGTTATACACCTTAAACATGCAATTACAAAATAAGTTGAAACCAAAAACTTCTACAGTGGAAAGAAGTGAAGGAAAACCACCCCAAGGATTAAATTAGAACCAAATCTACATTGAAACACTTTTCAAAGCTTCCACGAACAAAACACCACTTCAACAATTAGCAATAACATGTCAGGTTGAACAAACCTATACTAATACTCTTAACAATTATGTTTATGCTTAACCAAGTCTAAAGACAACTTCATGGTCCACATAACAACTAAAATATCTGTAAAACATCTCAAAATATTCTAGAATAATTAGAATATTATACAACTCTATCACAACCACCTCAAACTAAGAATAATGTCATTCTATGCAACCAGACACACTGGAACAAATATCCAACTCACTAACCAACTTCAAAGAACACCTCAACACTTAAAACCTCAAGGTAAGTAGATACAGTCATTATAAGAATGTCCCCAAATCTGTAAGAAAAGAAACCTCAATGTAGAGAAATTTGGAGTTATCTCATTTCTCTTAGAAAACCTTCTTTTTAGACACACAATGGTGAACACAACTTTTATTGTAGAATTATCTCAAACTTTAAACTTTGGATATAGAACCTTTGAACACCTTTGATCAACATATCCAAACCACACAAGCATAACTTAAAAAATGAAGATATACTGAGCACAACACTGAACACCACTCTATCACACTGTAATCTCTTTTATTCAAATTTTCTCAAAAGGACCCTAAAACCAAGTGAACTTACTACAACTAAAACTCTTATCGATTAATAAATCAATGATAACAATGATGATAGAACCACAAAATCATCTTATCAAACTACAACACATCCCTACTAGCACTTAACAAAAATCTCCACAACTATGACAACGCCAATGCCCTTCCAATAACTTCAACACACAATCTCCATATAGTTGACATCAATGACTAATACCAACAACAAAAGAAACCAACAAAAACTCTATAACAAGCAACAAGAAGTACTCCCCCTGATTGGGGGATCTCTCACTCTTCATATTAACATTCTCTTACTCCTAAAAACTCTCCCCCTGGGGTCTTCAAACCATATTCTCTTGTACACTATGGTTTTTCAACAAAATTTCTCTCCCTTTGACATCAATGGAAAAGGGCCATAGACTCACCAAACTCTCTTCACTCTATTGAACACTTTTTCTCTCCCCATTTGACAACATTCAAAAAGAAACATTGCATAGTTGAGTTAATATGTTCAAAGGATATAATAGTTTTGATCTAACCTCCAAAACTCACTAGCATGAAACTTACCCCCAGTTTATAGCAGCAACATTCTCCTATAGCATCACTACAAAATATCGATGTATCAATTCCAACGAGAGCAACTTTCTTCATAACTTATACATCATGGTGAATGGATAGGACTAACATTGTTGGAGAGATTTTACTATTCCATTGATTATGTTCCATTTAGAGAACTCTCTTTTGATAGAAAATATAATAGATGAAAATGAGAAGGCAATATCAACATTAAAGAAGTCAGTTGGACTCGTGCACAGTAAAGAAGGAAGCGAGCACATAGCATGGTGGATTTTAGTACAATTTGAAGGCATTGGAAGGTATTTGTTTCCACATAAAATAATGAAGAGTTACCTCTTTATTTGTTTGAATTACATGAAGAAATTTTTTTAATCTAAGTTAACCTATTTGGTTAACTTATTGGAATATATTTTTAGGTTAAATATTTAATCTTCCATGAATTTCAAGCAAATATGGAGGATTCTTACAAGCTCAAAATGGAGTAGGGTGTCTCGCACATATAGAGCAATGGCAGAATTGTATCATCTAGTGGAGGAAGAGTCTCCTCTCCAAGCCTTCTATCTATTGTGTCAACAGGAGTAATGATGAACGAGGACACTGGGAAGGTTTAGGTAAAACGAGAGGAAGAGGATTGGCAATATATATGAAAGAACACATGTGTGAGCTTCTGTTTATATCTGGATTTCCTTATAAGTGTAATCTCATGTAGTGCTAAGAAAAATCTTGATAAGAATGATTTCATTGCACAAGATGCACAAAATTTTGCAGCCATATTTCCAAGAAATAGATCCTGTGGCAACATGGAGGTAGCAAGCAATGCACTTGTTCATGCAAAATGTTTGTTAATGATAGCCAAAGATTCACACTTCTATTGCAAGATTTAAGAAATAAATTGATGGTGCACGCACAACATTTCAGACTCTTGTGGATATATCTTCCAATAGTTGTGCATGAATGTGTTGATCGAATTAGAGGGCCTAATATAAAGATAGATAAGATTGATGTTGTGCATCCCCGTATTTATCTAATGATATTAGATAGAGGGAGGATCATACGAATCTATGTCGCATTACAAAGAGATTGACACCTATAGGAAAGCATCTTTTCCTGGATATCGAAGGAAAAGCCATAGACTTCATATATTCAAACAATGGAAAATGACATAATTCCTATGAATAGATAATCCAATGAAGGATGAGGCTTCAACTATCTATCTGTGAGGTGCAAAGATAATCTCTCGAGCCACTACAAGAGCTGAGTGAAACATGCACGACAGAGTGGTGGTTCTCGTAGTCCTACCAGAAAACCTTAATGCCTATGCGGGTGAGTGGTGAGCACTCCCATGTTCCCACAGGGGGTCTCAAATCTACGTGCGGTGGTTGCGGTGAAGGTGGAAGAAGTGAGCGAGTGTGCAATGAAATAAAATGAGCGGAAAGAGTAAAATATAAAGTGAAATATTTTACAACTAGAGACATGCTAAAAAATTGTGTTTCAAAAAGAAAAAACTATTTTGGGGTAATAAAAAAAATTGTATGGGATAAGTGATTTTAAAAAGGGATGAAATTACTGATTCTATGAAAACATTTTCACCTAGGCAGAATCGGTGATTATTTCACCCTGTAAATATAGTGAAGATAAATATATTGGTGAAATATGAATTTGTAGAGAGGGGAGTAGAAAAATATTTTCACTGAAATTCAAGTGAGACAAATTATTTTAATATAATCAAACATCTTGCATAGGAGAAGAAAAATTTATCATTTTGGGGAATAAATATGAGTGTCAAGTAATTAATTTTGAAAAGTGAGTTTTGTGAAATACATTTCATGAGGAGATTAAAGAATGGGTAATTATTGTACCCAAAGAATATTTCAAGGTAAAATATAAAGTAATGAATTTCTAGCAAAGGAGTTGAAATTAAAGTACTGTGAAAGGATTTATTTTCACAAAAATTAAGATAATGAAGAGTTATGTCATGCAAAGGGTCGTAACCCTAAAAATGCAATCTATATATGTGAGATGAAATTATATCATCAAAAGATAATTATGTAGTAGGTTAGAAAAATTACCAGTAGTAGATAGGTTCATCCATTCCACTCATCAATTTTCACATTTCAGAGACTTCTACAATTAATGTATATATTTTGAAGCAATATAATGTAGAAGATTGTTCTTAAATGGTGATCTATTTTTAGTATTCAATGATTGTGTCAATTTTCATGCTTATATGTTGTTGTGATGTCTCCAAAGTGGTTCTCTTAAGTTATGTAAATTTGCATAATTTGTTAGGACACATTTTCTATTGTTGTGTGGTTATCTTGATTGGTTTCTAGTTGGAGTGAGTTAAACATCCTTTCAAATAATTTATTTTGATTGGTTTCTTCCAAGGATTAAAATCCTTTTAAAGTGGTTATTCTAATTGGTTTCCCTTAGGTTGAGTATTAAAATTCTTTTTATGAGATCACAGTAGCTTAGGAGAATAACACTAGGATTTATAAAGAAGGGTATTGTAACTAACGAACCTGCACGTTTGTACAAGGTGCAAACATTTAAAGTGTCAAACCTAAGTTGAGGAATTTGTTTACCCATCTTACATATCTATATCCATAATCATCATCCACCCATTGACTCCATTCACCCAATAGATTAGGCACTGGTTATTTTTAGAAAAAATCTATAGAAATTCAACTCACTCTTTATTATTCAAACACTTATAGTAAGAACTAGTCAATAGCCTTGCATCTACTTCACCCCCATGTTCCATTGTGAGTAGATTTTCTAAGTTAGAGATCACATTCAAGCTTTAAAATCTACCTTATTACTTAGGTACACCCACCTAGGTTTAGCATAGCCTAAAGACCAGGGGGTGATCAATCATACTCACTCCGTTCATTGGCCAAAAACATATTAAGAGACTGGAACCATCTTAAGGTTCAAAACCTGCATTTTTGAGACCCAACAATACTTGAATGCCTCACTATATTCTTTTATATATTGATAGCACTTGTATTATTACAAAATATAGAAATAGGCTAATTATATGATATTCAAATATCTTTCAATGTCTACTTCATCCACAACATCTATGTGCAGGAAGATGTTGCAACAATATACTTTTCCTTTGCATTATATAAAGATGTTGAATCACACTTTTTTCTTAGCTAGGAAACCAAACCTCTTCCAAGAAATAAAGCACATCCACTTGTACTTCTATCATCCAAATAACTTTCCCAATTTGCATCTGTATAGGCACTTAAAGAGAAATTAGTATCCTTTGGATACCATAGGCCATACTTCGGAGTGCCCCACAAATATTTGAATATCCTCTTTATTGCTGCCACATGTGATTCTCAAGGATCTTCTTAAAATATAGCCACAATACAAGCTACATGCATGATATCCATCTAGTAGTAGTTAGAAATAACAATCCACTTGTATATTCAGAAAATTGCACCCCATGCAATCTCACATACATTCTTGCATCTACTTTAGTGTCCACTCCTTTATAATTTGTGTAGGTTCATTTTAGCCCCTGCATTAGCCTTTTTCCCTTCTTATGATACTCAACACCCCTTTCCAATAGCTACCCTTGTGCATCAACTTCACATCGAACCTTGTTCTTTTCCCATTTATGTCATATTATAGTGTGATGTGTCTAGACACTAGTGTGTCGCGCAAACGTCTGTGTGCCACACTAGCATCCTATGACATTTCAATGTTCAAATGACCATTTTTTGTACATGTTTGCCACTTGTCATCTCCCTTGGTTGGTGGTAACAGATCGAGATTCCTTACAATCACCCAAGAATTTTATTTTTGCTTATCTTCTTCCCTTAAATGTAATCTTTTCAATTCATTTTCACTTCTAGCTCAATTTCTCCGCCTCTAACTTCTCTCTATCTTTGGCTCTAGCCTTCTACTCTCTAGCTTTTCCTTGCACAACTTACTACAACAACTTCACTCCTAACTTATCCTCTTATTATCCATCTTGGTACTCTCCCATCTTGCTCTTGTTGGCACAACTCTCTTGTTTGTTATAGCAGCCTTCTACAACACTTTCAAGCTCTCTTGGCATCTCTCTTTGCAAATCTCTCAAGCTCTCACAGCTCTCCTTGCAACACTCTTGGCTCTTGTAGCTTCATCTCCCTTATCTCATACTTGTGAGAATCTTGGGATTCCATATCTTCTTTCTATTGCTTCTCTACTTTGTGATACAGGTTCTCCTCCTTGAGCGAGGATTTCTTTTATCACCTCTTTTGTGATATGGGTTCTCCTCCTCGAGTGGGGATTGGTTTTATCACTCATACTTGGTGGTGTAGGTTCTACTCATAAAGAGGGTTTTTCTTTCATCACATGCTTTGTCCATTTTTCTTACACTCTTTCTCTCTATCTTTTGGTTGTCCGTGGAGGTGGGAACACCAAAATGAGGGTTTGACTGAGGCAAAACCCTATATAGCCCCAACAATTCCCATGGATATTACACATGTAGGTATTGGAGACATTCACATGTTGGAGGCTTCATCACTTGTGTGGTTGTGATAATTTCCTTTCTTTCTTCTACTCATCTTTATCATTTCTACTTCATTTTACTTCAAATCTATTATATTTTGTTGCTTTCTCACATTCTAAGATTTCTTAGTAGTTAGAGTAGAATTAGCCACTCTATCATTTTCTATGACAAACTCACTTTCTAATATATAATATATGCCAACGTTCCTTTGGGATGCCAGTGCATTGCGTTGTCATCTGTATCTCGCACTTCCATCCTTTGGTCAAGAGCTTGTCAGTTTGTCAAAAAATCTTGTGTCCCGCTCTTTCTGATTCTAAAACTCTCACATTGTTCTTGAGGTAGTTTAGGGTATTTTTCCCTGTGAGGTGCTATGAATGAAGAGAACTTGTGAGTAGAAAATCCCCCTTCTCTACATTTTTGTGAACCCGACATGAAGAGGGTATTTTTCAAAAAACTAGGAATTTATTTACCCCTACTTGGCAGGGTCATAACTTTTGACTAGTGCTCAGAATTTAGAAAATTTTGAACCATTTGCTATCAAATTTTAAGAATCGATAAAAGTTCTAACCTAAAATTCTTCTTTGAAGACCTTTGAAAATGTAAATTACTAGAACCTAGAAAATACCAAAAAAATAAAAAAACCTAGATTTTTCAGTTTTTCTTAGTTCGTTCACCAAAATGAATTTAATATCTTCCTTTATTAGTTTAGTATCTAATTTTGTTGAAATTTTTAATGATGTTCCATTTCATACATGTGATAGTGACTTGGTTTCGCCCATGTCACTTTGTATCTTTGATCCTTCTCATTAGATTCCTCTTATTTCAGATGATATCTTGTTGCAAGAAGATGAAATAATTGATACTTTCCTTAATGTTACTCTACCTTCTATTCATTCCAATGCACTCTCTTCTAGAGATGTTGCATTGGTGAATGATGAATCTCATCTTTGTTCTAATCCACTCTATTCTATAGATGTGGCATTAGTGAATGATGAACCTCCTTCCACATTTGATCCTCCCTAGATCGATGTTGACAATATTTCTTTGAATAATTATTCTATTAGTTGTGATGATTCTATAAATGTAATTTGTTGATACTTCCCTTCAAAGGCCTAAGAGACCAATCAATTATGTGACTCTATCTAGTCCTCCTAACAAGATTTGTTCTATTGGTAGAGTTCCATTTGATAGTGACTCTCCTGATCTTCCTAAGGCTCCCTCTTATAGATTGATAGCATGTACTTATAAGAACAAAATGAATAAACAACCAAGTCTTTCTCAAGCACCTAAACCTACAACTAAAGCACCTAGTGATTATGATCTTGTCCAACAACTTTGAGTTACTCCCACTAAGATCTCACTATGGGACTTGCTTCAGTCTACTCTAGTTTACCAAGGTATGCCCAACAAATGTTAATGAGTTGATAGCTTATATTTGTGCAAATTCGCCGAATATTACATTCTATCCAAAAGAACTCTCGCCTTCAAAAGTATAGAAGCAAGCAGACACTCTAATGATTATAGTTAACATTAATAAAAATAGAATTATACATACTCTCATTGATTCGATTTTGGCACTCAATGTATGTAACATTGATCTATTTCCTAAGATTAATATTGATTCATCTACTCTTAATGTTTCTTCTATTTAAATTCATGGGTTCGATAATGTCAATCAACAAGCCCTAGGCATAATAGTCCTGCCTTTGAGGTTGGGACCCATCACCGTACCCACCCTAGTAAATGCAATGTTGGAAAAGCTACTATATAATCTTCTCCTTGGTAGACTATGGACTCATGATATGGGTGCAATCTTGTCTACCTTGCATAAATCTATTAAGTTCATTTGCAGTAATCGAGTATTCACAGTCAAGTATGACCCTAAGGTTATGCACTTATGTGAGATGGTAGTTGTTGGTTAATGTTTGGTTGTTCCTACTCTTATTCCTTCAATTTCTTCTAGTGTGTCTATGTTTACTCCAACAATACCTACTACAAAGGATACTCTTGAGATAGATTCCCCTAAAGAAGATCCTTCTGAAGCAAGAAATCCTAAACCTAATCATTCCTCTTCTCAAGATAATGCATGTATTTTTTATGACTGGGGTTCTCTATACTTTATAGATTCCTTAATTTGGGAATATAAAGTTGACCCAATCTACTTAGACCTTCCAATAACATCATCCACACCTACTATCAAAGATGGTCATTATTTTGTATCGTGGGATAATGTGAATGTAAATTGTAATGTTCTTAGTGTTAATCCTCCTTCTAAGGAAGATGATCACACTTCTATTAAATAGGTTAATGTTGGTAATCCTATTAGGAAATATGATGGAAACCTTGTAGAGGAGTATGATCCCCTTTGCTGAAATAATACTCTCCATGTAGATCTTCCATTGTTTGCTACCTTCGTATCCTCTTCTTGTGAGTAGTCAAACTTTTCTCCACAAGGGAAAGGTTTGCTTCCTACTCCTCATTCCTTATCCAAGCAAGAGTGTATCTTGTTGAGGCTTATCTAATATTTCTTGATTACTCTTCCTTCTCCTACTTGCAAGAAATCTCGTAAACATGATAAAGAAAAACATTCTTTTTGTGCATACCATCGAGTGTCTGGCCATTCCACTAGTGAATGTAAGGCCTTGAAAGATAAAATACAATAAATTTATGATTCAAGTGTCATCACTCACTTGTTTGTTGATGAACCTGTCTCTTCTTCAAATGACAAGTGATATCAAGGTTTACCTCTATCCTATATGTTATGTGAATCTTTCATGGTTCTCCTCCTCTGTATGTTGGGGGTAGTGATAACTTGTTCTAGAGATGTGCATCCTCCTAAATACTCTTCTCTCCTCTCTATGTCTTTCAAATGAAGCATCCCTTGACTGGACCCCTTTTTCTTCTGAAGAGTTCCCAAGGGACCCCCTTTGAAAGTCTTTATCTCAAATGAATTACTTGTGTCTAGCTTGGGGGTAACGTAACTAGACCTCTCTTTTCAAATAGTGTGTCCCTTGAGTGGACCCTTCTCCTTTTAAAGGGCTCTCGAGGGACCCCTTTGAAAGCCTTCCAATTTTTTAATAGTCTATGTGACTATCCACTTGACTACCTATGTGGCCACTTTGTTTTCGTACATGTTTTATATGTGGGTAAACATGTCATTTTGTTGGTGCACCTGTAAAGCCACTTTTTGAATCTATAGAGTCCCCTTCCATATCTTGGTTTCCTCCATATGGGAGATCTTAGGGGACACCTCCTTATATGTATGTGGGCCTGTAAGGAGCTTTCATCTAGGTTTCCTTCATGTGAGAAATCTTGGGGGACACTTCCTTGTAGATCGGCAAGCCTATAAGGTGCTTTCATTTGGGTTTCCTTCATGTGAGAGATCTTGGGGGACACCTCCTTTTAGGTCTATGAGCCTATAAGGAACTTTTATCTGGGTTTCCTTCATTTGAGAGATCTTGGGGGATACCTCGTTGCAGTTTATGGGCTTATAAGGTGCTTTCATCTGGGTTTCCTTCATGTGAGAGATCTTGGGGGTTGCCTCCTTACAGATCTGCGGGCCTGTAAGACGCTATCTTCCAATGGGATTTTTCCATAATTGTTTTGCGGGCCTTTGGTGCACTTTGTTCAAACTCTCCTTGGGTCTAAGGACTTGTGGAGCTATCCCTCTTGGAATTTGCATTCCTTTCTTGCTTCTCCATCTCTCTCTTAAATTCTTTTCTCTTCTCTTCTCTTTTGTATATATCTGATCAAAGATTTGTATCTTCTTCATCTTGAGTTTATGTCCTTCCTCTCTTAGTTTTATAATTCTTCTAAGTGTGTTATTTCTTAATTTTGGGACGATGCATAGTACTAAGACAACCTTTTACATTAAGGACTCTTTTACTTTTCTAACTCAAATCTTTTAGCTTTCTATATTCTTACACTGTAGAAAAATGGTCCCTTATCATTTTCATGGTCTTTTAGGATTTTCTTCATGATGCTTGATCTTTCTTTGATTTAATGTTGCAATGTGGCTTGAACATTCATATTAGGTCCTTAAAATTCAAATTATGGCATCTTTTGAAGGTGTTGTAAAGTGTTGTAAAAAAATTTCTACACTTTTCTATACTCTATTTATTACAATTCACCTAAAAATAACCTTTTTATTACTTATCAAATCCTATTTTGAAGTGTTGTAAAGTCTTGTAACAAGATTCCATGCTTTTCTAGGCATAATTTCACTATTTACACCTTTCTTATGCTTTATTTGACCCCTTTGTGCCCTTATAAGGCTTAATTAAGTGTTTTTTGAATGTAAACCTGGCAAACAACATTAAATGCAAGATAATTCTTGACACCCACTTTCAAGCCCAAGGTGGGACCCATTCACCATGGTGTGTGAATGAGTTCCTCTTGGCTCAAAATTCAAAATATTTCAGATTTTCTTCTTGGTTTTTATTTAAAATCACCTTATGTCAACCTGTGATGAGGTATCATCAGGTTACTAAGGCACAACTATGCATAAATAAGTGTTTTTCTTCTCATTTTAACCCCCATTCATCAAGTTCACTAATTCACACATTCATTCAAGCATTCAAGTACTTTGCATCATTGAATCAAGCATTAATCAAGTATTTTGGAGTAGCCATTGTTATATCTTTAGATTTCTTAATAAGGGTTTGACTTGTGTATGCAGATTTGAAAATTTGTTAGATGTTGAAAAGTGGAAAAGAAGTCAACGAAGTGTTTCAAGTCAACAACAACCTATTTCAATCTTGCAGAAGACATTCTGTCCATTTTTTGTAGAATTAATTTCATCAACCTAACAAGCAGTCAACCTCAGATATGGTACTATTGGATTGGTCCCTAATTTCTCAAGATTTTGGGAGTGGAATGATTCACCATTAGTGGTGAATGAGTCCCACCTTAAGGCTATAAATACAAATTTTGTCAGATTCTGAATCCCAACACTCAAAAACTAGCTTTCAACAGTTTTCATTAGAAGTAGGATTGATTTTCCATCAATGGCGAATGAGTCCCACTAGTGATTTGTAGTGATCTTTTTCAACATTCAAGACACTCCATATTCTCCATTCTCTACCTAGGTGCACTCTAATTCATCCTTCTTTTTTGTTTTGCATTAGCTCATCTTTTAGTTCATGTTTCCATATCACATTATGTTTTTAAACATTGCATTTTTCCTAGGTCCTGTATTCATAATCAGTCTAAAAGCTCATTTAATTGCACTTATAGCATTCCATTTAGTCTAAATAGCATCATACATTGCATAATTTGAGTGAACCTAGCTCAACTTTTGAGTGGGGTTTATCTCTCTCCTTTTAGGTGAGGCATCCTAAGAGTGCAAGAGAAGCCTATAAGCCCTACCCAAAAATCTACGATTCAATTCTAACAGTATTGTTTGGTGTAGTTTTCTCTTGTCTAATGTATTTGTTTTGCAGGTCTTCAGCCTGGGGGCATGCTTTTGTGGTTCGAAGAGCTATCTGCTTCCTCTACAGTATCCTTTTGGCATATGATGTTATATATGTTTAGTGGATTTCCTTTAGCATGTATATTAGTGTAGATCCATATGCCCGCTAAAGTGGGAGAAAAATGTAGAGTTGTAAAATTGCACCCCTTACAATTTCACATACATTCTTGCATCGGCTTTAGTGTCCACTCCCTTAGAATTTGTGTAGGCTCACTTTAGCCCCTGCATCAACCTTTTTCCCTTCTCAGGATGTTCAACACCCCTTTTCAATAGCTAGACTTGTGCATTAGCTTCGCATCAAACCTTGTGATTTTCCCATTTATGTCATTTTGTAGCATGTCATGTCTAGACACTAGTGCACTGTGTAGACATATGTGCACTATGCTAGTGTCTTGTGATGTTTCAACATTCAAATGACTATTTTCATGCATGTTTTCCACTTGTCATCTCCCTTGGTTGGTGGTAATGGCTCAAGATTCCTTGTAATCACCCAGCAAGATTCTTTGTGCTTCTCTTCTTCCCTTAAATGTCATATTTTCAATTCATTTTCACTTCTAGCTCCATTCCTTTGCCTCTAACTTCTCTTTAGTTTTGGCTCTATCCTTCTACTCTCCAAATTTTGCTTGCACAACTTCATACAACTTGCTACAACTTCACTTCTAGCTTCACTCTAACATTTAGCTTCACTCCTAGCTTCTCTTCTCCATCTTGGCACTCTCCCATATTTCTCTTGTTGTCACAACTCTCTTGTTTGTTACAACAACCTTCTACAACACTTTCAACCTCTCAGGCTCTCATAGCTCTCCTTGCAACACTCTTGGCTCTTACAGCTTCATCTCCCTTATCTCATACTTGTGAGCATCCTGGGATTCCATATCTCCTTTCTATTTCTTCTCTAATTCATGATATGAGTTCTCCTCCTTGAGCGAGTATTAATTTTATCACCTCTTTTTTGATACAGGTTCTCCTCCTCTAGCAAGGATTGCTTTTATTGCTCATACTTTGTTGTGTGGGTTCTACTCCTAAAGTAGGTTTTTCTTTCACCACACGCTTTGTCCATTTTGGTTACACTCTTTCTCTCTATCTTTTGGCTATCCATGGATGTGGGAACACCAAAATGAGGGTTTGACTGAGGAAACCCCTATACAGCCCCAACAATTTCCCCAGATATTACACATGCAGGTATTAAAGACATTCATGTGTTGGAGGCTTCATCACTTGCATGGTTGTGAGAATTTCCTTTCTTTCTTCTCCTCATCTTTATCATTTCTACTTCACTTTACTTCAATTCCATTATATTTAGTTGCTTTGTCATGTTCTAATATTTCTTAGCAATTAGAGTAGAAGTAGCCAATTTATCATTTTATATGATATAATCACTTTATTATCTATACTAGATGCCAATGCACCTCTGGGACGCTAGTGCATCGTGTTGTCATCTGTATCCAGTGCTTCCATCCTTTGGTTGAGAGCTTATTGGTTTGTCTAGAAAACCTTTGTGTCTTGCTCTTTCTAATTCTATAACTCTTGTGTTGTTCCTAAGATATTTTATGGAAGTTTTCCCCATGAGGGTCTTTGAATGAATAGAATGTTAGAAAAAGCAAGGACACACAACCGAGAGAAGGGGGGTGAATCAGTTGTCATGGAAATTTAAACTTTACAAACCTAACTTTAATCTCAGATCTGATGAATAAACAATTAACCATAAGCAATTAACACATTAGAGAGAAAAAGAACACCAATATTTTTGTGTGGAAACCTTGTTAGGGGAAAAACCATGGTGGATGTCAATCCACAAGATTATACTCTATTAAAATTATAAAGAAAAATAATAAGGGGAATTCACATGCATGCAGGCTCACTACCTAGAACTCACTGCTCAATTACAAATATAAGACTCACTATCTTAGAGAAAGATTTAGATTAAAACCATCTAAAAATTTGAATTGAGAGAATGGCTTATGTCCAAGCCTGATTATAGTTCCAATTGGGCACAATACTTCTGCATACTTCGCTTAACCTTCTATACACTTTCTCTTTAATGATATTTGCACTTATGCACAAAAGAGCACACTAACCACACTCCGCATACTCTACAAACTATCCACACAATTTCTTCTTATATATCCTCCACAAAGATTTCACCATAACAAAGTCCGCTAGAGGAAAAGAATATATTTTCAATGTCGGCTTAATTTCACAATTAAATTTTCAATGTGCACCCACCAAGGTCAGCCATAACATAGTGGGGACCTAAATTCACTTCTCCAAAACAAGAATACTCCAATTAATCACGCCTCAAACATCCACAACATGCTAGCATCAACATGTCGGCCAAGAACAAGAAAAACTAGACATGGACAAGAAAAAAATTTCAATCACAAGCTTCACCGGATCATGTGGACACACCACAAAGATAGAGGATGAACTAGAGAAATCTGAAAACACCAAGAAATAGCAAAGAGACATCTACGACAATCGAGATAACCAGGAACATACAATCTTCACTTAGAAACTCTGACAGTGACCAGCAAAACACTATCAGACCACAACTTGCACATAAGCTCATGCAGACATCTGAAACTTCTGGTAGATGATCTAGAGATACTCAACATTAAACCCTTTTGATCCACAAAAACTAACCTTTTACGTACATAATGTAATTCCTTCATGGCCTACACAGTTCCACTAGGAACCTGGAACACATTCACTTATAATTTTCTCAATATCCTCTACATATACAACACTTAGAATATCAATGCTAATAGTGTTTACATCAATGACAACCACGTATTAGAATCACATCACACCATCTAACAATTTCCCAACAAATTCCCCCTTTGGCATTGATGGCAACACATGATGTGAAAAATACCATCAACCCAACACACTGCACAATTGCTCTTCTCCTTGAAAAGATTTTTCATTCTACACTTCTCCCCCTTAGATATTTATATTTTTCACATTACACTTCTCCCCCTTTGACATCAATGGAAAAGGTAATTATGACCTTTCCACACACATGCTCTGAGCCATATCTCTGCACATCTGACTACTCCCCTTGAGTAGCAACCATAGAAACATCAATCTAGATTAAAATATAGCAATCTAGCTCATAGATTGATGCAAGTAAGTGCATAATTTAGTTCTTGTCAGGAGGGGTAACTACCCCTAGGATTCCTCTGAGATACTCAAAAGTATCTTTCAACAATGGCTTTATAAAGATATCTGCATTTTGTTCTTTTGTAGGCACATACGCTAGTATAACTTCCTTCTCATTCACTTTCTCCCTTAAGAAGTGAAACTTGATTGATATATGCTTGGTCTTCAAGTGTAGTGCCAAATTCCTTGATATATTTATTGCACTTGAGTTGTCATAGTATATTGCAATAGGTTCTTCATATATCACCTTGATATCTTTCAGCATTTGTTTCATCCATAGCACCTAAGTACAATTATTTGCAACAACAATATATTCTACTTCAGTAGTGGATAGAGAAATAGAGCTTTGCTTCTTGCTTAACTAGGATACCAACTTTTTCCTAAGGAAGAAAGCACCACCACTAGTATGTTTTATGGCATCCACATCACCAACCCAATCAACAGCTATATAAGCACATAGTGTAAGATCATCATCCCTTGAATACCAAAGTCCAAAATCAATAGTTCCCTTCAAGTATCTAAAAATTCTTTTGACAATAGTTACATGTGATTCTTTCGGATCGGTTTGAAATCTTGCAACCATACATACAACATGCATAATATTTGGCCTTGTTTGTGTCAAGTAGAGTAATCCTCCAATCATTAATTTGTATCTAGTTTGATTTTCCTTAGGAGAATCATCATTTTGTGTCAACTTACATCTGGTTACCATGGGTGTACCAACCATTTTGGAATTATCCATACCAAACTTCTTTAACAGTTCTTTCACATACTTGGAATAAGATATGAAAATCCCTTTATCCAATTGCGAAACTTGCAATCCCAAAAAGAACTTCATTTCACCAATCATGCTCATCTCAAATTCATTCTTCATTTCATCAGCAAACTTCATGCACAAATTATCATCTCCACTAAAGATGATATCATCAAAAAAAACTTTTATGATTAACTCCTTATCATGATCTATCTTGAAATATAAATTATTGTCAGCAATACCTTTCGAGAATCCAAGTTTCAGTAGGTATTTTTTGAGTCTAGCATACTAGGCTCTGGGGGCTTGTTTGCGTCCATACAAGGCTTTCTTTAACCTGCAAACCATGTCTTCCTCATTTGTTAGCTGAAATCCATCTGGTTGTTCAATATACACTTCTTCAAGTTCCCGATTTAGAAATGAGGACTTTACATCCATTTGGTAAAATTTGTAGTTCTTGTAAGAAACACAAGCAACAAATAGTCTTACTACTTCAATTCTAGCAACAGGGGCAAAGGTCTCTTCGAAATCTATACCTTCCTTTTGGGAGTAACCTTTACATACCAGTCTTGCCTTATTCTAGACCACTTCACCATCCTCATTCAACTTGTTTCTGAATACCCACTTAGTTCCAATCACATTCTTGTATTTGTGCCTAAGAACCAATGTCCATGTGTCATTATTTTCAATTTGTAATAATTCTTCTTTCATAGCTTCTAGCTAGTGTTCATCTTGATAGGCTTCAATGACATAATTCTTAGGTTCAATTTTGGAAATCAAATAGTATTCTTCAACAATTTTCTTTCTAGTTTTCACTCCTTTGCTCTTGTCTCCTATGATTTGACTTTTAGAATGATTCAACTTTACATACATTGGATTTTTAGGACTCTCTTGTACTTCTATGTTTTTTGAACTTACTTGTGTAGTTGCACTTGACTGCGCTTCTTGACTGACATGATTTACCTAAACAACTTGTGGTTGCTTCATCATAACATATGGAATAATTTGAAGTAGATTTGGTGATTGTGAATTCTTCCCTTGGTTCATGATGTCTTCATATGAATCATAGCTACATCTTCTGGATGATCTGACTGAATCCTCATCCACCTTGACATTTTCACTTTCAATTACTTTTCTTAGTCTTTTTTTGTAGCATTTGTATGCCTTACTCTTTGTGGAGTAACCTAGGAAGATTCCTTCATCACTTATAACATCAAACTTTTCTATGTCATCATCTCTTTTGATATAGCATTTTCTTCCAAATATTTTGAAGTATTTGACAGTAGGCTTATGACCAAACCATAGTTCATAAAGAGTCTTACCAGAATTACCATTTGTTAGAAACCAAGATCTGATTGCAAACTAGAATAGACCTTCCATAGAAGAGGAAAATGAAAAAGCAGAAGTTTGCATGAAATGTGCAAATTGATATATTCTAAGTAAAATTAATTACAAGAGATAATTTTCTTTATAAAAGCAAAGATGCAACAACCTAATCTTATCTTGAGCAACAAGATACCTCGATAAGATAAGGATAAAACCCTATAACTTAGGAATTAAATAATTACCTAAGTAAACTTATGCAAATGTGTAATTAAATATTAATTACACCAACACCCCCCCATAAGTGCAACTTAGGGAGAAGCAAGTTATTATGAAAATATGAGTCCCGACAACAAGGCCTAATTAGGTACTCATGTACAAATGAAAAGAGAGAGAAACCCCCCTCAGTGAGATGAACTACTGCAAAGAATCACTGGAAGAACTCTGATGAAGCAACACTGGAACCCCAAATCTAACAAGCAAGGAAAGATACTTCTATTTGCAAAATACCAATCGGAATCACAAATGCAACATCAGACTCGATGCCAAGGAACACTGGAAACTCACATACTGGATCAACTCTGGAATCTAGAAGCAACAATAGATGAAAGGATGAATGGACCCATAATGATGACAAATTTGGAAGTTGTGTCTCTCAAAGCCAATGCCAAATTGAAACTAAAACTGCCCATAGGACGAGTACCATCAAGATTCTAGAACATTCACCATAAAAACATGGCCTTCAAATGAGAAAGATCTGAACCATTGAGGATCAAGAACCATAAAATCCCAACTGAAGTGTGAACCAAAGTAAACCAACAATGTGTCTAGCTAAGCAAGAAGGAAGCTAGAAGGAGACAATAGGAAACCAGACAAACTCATGTGAGTTTTCACCAACATGAAAGATGGATGCAAGAACCCCCCTTAATGGAACTTTATATCAGTTCATTATTACAATACCCAATGATTGCATAAGGAGATAATGAAAAATTACAGAAACTTAAGTGAAAATGCAAACCTAACACACGAAACAAAAATGAATGCATGCCTAAAATAAGTTACACATTTTCTAGAAATAACCTTAGATCTATATAGAGGCTGAAACTAGCTTTCCGAGGCCACAAAAATTGTGAAAATCGGATAAGCGAGTCAAAAGATATGTGTCCCGGAGTGAAAACAGAAACATCTGACTTCCGAGGCAGAAAAAGAATCAAAAAAGAAAAACCAAAAAATCAGACCAATACCATTGCGTAGAGATTGGAAACAGCTTTTCGGTGATATCTTGTTTACAAAAAAATAATGCCGTATGAGAAAGTTATGATCGTTTCCGCGAAACTGCTCCAAAATTTTTCGATTCAACCATGTAGAGCCCTCAGGGGCTAAAACATTTTGTCCCCTGGTCACCTGGGTGGACCAGGGGGCTGGCGACTAGCTCCTGGTGCGTAGCCCCTGGTCACCCACATGACCGGGGCAAAGGGTTAAAAGCCTAGCCGGGGTTGGTGCATGGTTGCTGGTCTCCCATATGACCCGAAGTTGGTCATTTAAGCCCTCGAGGGCTAGCCGAATAAGCTGGCAGAGATGCATGGAGGGTCGCCGGTGGCGGAGGTCCGACGGTGGCTGGTGGGAGGCTACCAGGTGGCGGGCGAGTGGCGGCCTCCATTTATATTGGCAGCATTTTTTTAAACATCAATTTTTTGATTCTTTTATAAAAAAAATTTTTTGAAATCGATGCCTCATAAACTGTGCTTGGGGGCCGTACGGCCCTTGGCCAAAAAAATTTTGCTTCTCCAGATGATTGTATCCAAATCGGACAAATTTTATATGGAAATAGGGGTTTTTGGGCCCTACGAATCCAACAGCGAGGTCCATTTGGTCCCAAAGTGCTCCAAAAATTAGGCGACCCCCGGATCTATCAGAAAAATCACTGAGCTTACGACCCTCACAGATCTGGCAAACGGTGACGAAAATGAATAAAATAAAAGTCATTTCTAACTTTATCCAACACTCTAAATCCAACAAAAAATCTTGATCTAATCCAAGATGCTGCATGATGATTCTCAAGGATTGAAACCCTTGAGGGACCTCGAATGAGCTCTGCACTATGTTCCTCCAACAAAGCTAAGAAGGGGCTACAAATCGAGGCTCTGATACCATGTTAGGAACCAAGAATCAGTTGTTAGACCAAAATACTTCCACAAGAGAGAGAATGGCGAGAATGCTTGCTATACCAATATGCAATATTGATTCATGATTGAATTGATTCCCAATGTACAAGATGAGGCTTGCTTATAAAAGGCAAGCATGCACAACCCTAAACCTAACTTGAGCTACAAGTTAGCTCAATTAGATAAGGATAATAAAATGCAACCTAGGACTTAAATAAAAGCCAAAGTAAACTTATGAAGATGTAATTAAATAGTTAATTATAGCAACATAGAGCTCCTTAATTCCTTTCCAATGCTTCAAACAAGTTGAAAAATAGAGATCGTGGCAAAAAGTTATGAGCACAGAAGCATAAAAATTACATCTGACTTCAAACAGCAATAAATTGCAGTGAAATAGAAAAATATTATAAAATAAACTACATCAAATGAAAGTGCTCAGAACTAGCTTTCCGGTGATATCTCGTTTGCCCGATTTCAATACCGTATGCCCAAGTTATGACCAAAAGAAAAAAACTACTCTTTTAGGGCAAATTAGGGCTAGGAGGGGCAAAGAGGGGCCGGTCGTATGGATGATGTCATCATGACATCATGCTGATGTCAGAAAAATGTGAGCTTAAAATTGACGGCCATTTGGTCATCGGGGCAAAAAATTGCCCCCCCTACCGGAAAAATTTTCCCGATCGCCGGTATATGCTTCATTTGTTGAAATATTCCAAAATTTCCTAGCGAATTCCCTAGAGAATATTCTTTGTCCGACGGATTTTGGTTTGGGCCCTTGGTCTTCAATACGATGTCCGGTGAAGCTGGGGATCCCTCAGGGGCTAGCAGAGAGCCCCTGGTCCACCATGTGACCGAGGCAGATGCTGGAGGGGCCCTCAGGGGCTACGTAGGGCTAGCGGCGGGCCAGCGGGGGAGACTGGCAGTGGTGGCGGATGAATGGCCGCCTGGTGGCCGCCAGGTGGCAGAGGAGTTTTATACTAGGCATGGCGATGTGAAAAACAAGAAACACATATTTTTGATATTTTTCTCAATTTTTGAGCCTCAAGAAGCGTGCAGGGGAGGCCGTACGATCCCTCAGAATTTTTTTTTTTCCTTCTGGACCAAATTCTCAGAAATCAACAAAACAAAGGGCAATCTTAGGGTTTTTGGCCACTGCGAATGCAATGGAGACCTCTGTTTCTGCCCAAAGTGTCCCAAAAATTTGGCTACCCCTAGATCTTGCAAAAAAGATGCCTGTGGAAACCCTTGCATTAGAAACTCATTGAAAGGCCATATCTTCATATCACAAACAGGTAGCTATAGGTCTGGAGCTCTAATACCATGTTAGAAAACCAAGATCACCTACTTGCAAGATGGATACCTATCACATGCAAAAGATATGAAGAACCAAAGAAGATGTTCTGTAAACCTTACAATGTAAAAATGCATTAAGAGAATCAATAATTACAAAAGAGATCAATCCTTATGAAGGAGATCAAGAAACCCTAAAAGGGAAACCCTAAATGAAACCCTAGTGTGCACACTTAATAATTAATAATTAATCAATTATTAATGTGCCTAAGTTTAGCTTAAGTAATAAAGAGGAATAAGTTCACACTTAATTAATTAATCAATATGATATAATTAATTAAGCATAATAACTTATTACTCTAACACCATTCACATTTACTCTATTCAAGGTATATATAATAGTACTTACTGCTTCACTCTAGTACATCTGAGGCACATTTACTTCCACCATCATTGTTTTGGCAGCATCCAAAATTGTTCTATTCTTTCTTTCTGCAACTCCTTTTTGTTGAGGGGTTCAGGGATTAGATAGTTTTCTTTTAATTTCATGCTCTTCACAGTAAGTATTGAATTATTTTGAAGGGAATTCTCCACCTCTGTCAGATCTTAGGCATTTGATATTCAGACCTTTTTCATTTTCTACCATGGCCTTAAAGCTTTTGAACTTATCTAATTCTTCACTTTTCTCTCTCAAAAATGAAACCGAAATCATTCTAGAGCAGTCATCAATGACAAGCATAAAATATCTTTCTTCATGAATGCTCTTAACTCTAGAGGGACCACATAAATCAGTATGTAATAGTTCTAACACATTATTTGAGAGAAATTTCTTGTTTCAGAAGGAAACTCTAGTTTGTTTACCCATTTGACATTGTTGACAAATTACATTAGCATGCTTCACTAATTTAGGCAGATCTCTTACTGCTTGAGTATAACTTATCTTAATGATGTTGTCAAAGTTTACATGACACAATCTCCTATGCCATAACCAAATTTCATCTACTTGAGAAATTAAGCAACTACCATTAGCAGTATTCAAATGAAAGATGTTACCTTTAGTCTGCACACCAATGGCAATCATGTTTCCAAATTTTCCATGAATATGTCATTTTCTATCCTTGACCTATAGATCATATCCCTTATGCACCATCTATCCAACACTTTACAAGTTATGCTTCAGGCCTTCAAAATAGAGAACATCATCAGTATTTTCTTTACCACCAAGGCTAATAGAGCCTCTACCATGAATCACACAAGCATTATTGTCTCCAAATCTCACAACCCCACCATCATACTCTTCTAGATTCACAAAATTTCTTTTGTCACAGGTCATATGATGTGAGCATCCACTATCAATGACCCATTCATCTTTCTCCTCAACACAGGCAACAAGAGCTTTCTTTTTTTCAGTGGATTTAGTAGGTTTAGGCTTATTTTCAATGGTAGCAATAAAATCCCAATCATCCTCATTTCCAACATCTTTATTAGACTCATCATCTATTACTACTTCTTTAGCAAAGTAGCATTTCTTCTAAAATCTAGGTTTTCTAGGTTTAGACCTAGGAACTCTTTCAGGACATTTGGATGCAAAATGACCTATTTTACTGCATGAAAAACATTTAATAGGTAATACATCTTCATACTTACCTTTTCCTCTTCCTTCTTGTTTTGCAATGAATGCTTCCAGTTCTAGAACTTCTCTATCTTGGTCTTTGATTTGTTTCATTTCTTCATCATATTTGGATGCCCTTCTAGAAATCTCTCCAGGACTATAACTTCGCCTGTAGCTTCTGGATACAATAGCTTTGAATGTAGATTCATTCTTCAGTGTGGATTCACCAAATTCACTTATTTCAAAAGCAGCAAGCTTTCCTATCAATGTGTCTCTTGTCATCTTGTTTATAGACATAAACTCTTCAATAGCATGAACTTTTGACTTGTAGGAGGGAGGTAAGGATCTGAGTATCTTAGCCACAATTTCATCTTCACTTACTGAACCACTAACACATTTAATACCTAGCACTATCACATTTACTCTTTGCATAAAAGAAGTAATATTTTCATCTTCACCCATCTTCAGGTTTTGATACTTACCTTTTAGACTTTGTAGCTTAGCCATATTTACCTGTGTATCTCCTTCATACAAAGTTTCTAACTTTATCCAGATCTCATGAGTTATCTCTAGGCCTACCACATTAACCATCTCCAAATTTGTTAGAGCACTCACCAATGCTTCAATGGCTCTAGTATTTCTTTCTGCATCCTTGATCTCATCACGAGTGGAGAGTCCATTTGTAGTAATAGTGTATTGATTCTTTGTAATCTTCCAAATAGCATCTCCAATTCACTGTAAATGAAATTGCATCCTAACTTTCCATAGTGAGTAGTTGGTGCCATCAAATCTAGGGATGTCCTTCTTGAATGTTGCCATCCCGGATCACCTCAAGTTGTTAGAATTTTCTTCAAAGGAACTTGCTTTGATACCAATTGTTGGAAAAAGAAAGGACAAACAACTGAGAGGGGGGTGAATTAGTTGTCACAAAAATTTAAACTTTACAAACTTAATTTAACTTTAATCTCAGATTTGATGAATAAACAATTAACCATAAGAAATTAACACATCAAAGAGACAAAGAACACCAATATTTTTGTGTGGAAACCCTATTAGGGGAAAAACCACTGTGAATTTCAGTCCACAAGATTATACTTTGTTAAAAGTATAAAGAAAAATAATAAGGGGAATGCATAGGCATTCAAGCTCACTACCTGGAGCTCACTACTCAATTACAAATAGAAGACTCACTATCTTATAGAAAGATTTAGATTGAACCATCTAGAAATTTGAATTGAGAGAATGGCTTATGTCAAAGCTTGATTACAGTTCCAATTGGGCACAGTACTTCTGCATACTTCACTCAACCTTCTACACACTTTCTCTTCAATGATATTCACACTTATACACACAAGAGCACACAACACATACTCAACACACTAACCACACTTCACATACTCCACAAACTATCCACACAATTGCTTCTTATATATCCGCCACAAAGATTTCTCCATAACAAAGTCGGCCAAAGGAAAAGAATATATTTTCAATGTTGACTTAAATTCATAATTAAATTTTCAATGTGCACCCAACAAGGTTGGCCACAACATAGTGGGGACCCAAATTCACTTCTCCAAAACAAGAATACTCCAATTAATCACACCTCGAACATCCACAAGATGCTAGCATCAACATGTCAGCTAAGAACAAGAAAAACTAGACATGCACAAGAAGAGAGTTTCAATCACAAGCTTCACCAGATCATGTGGATGTATCACAAAGATAGAGGATGAACTAGAGCATCTAAAAACACCAAGAAATAGCAGAGAGACATCCACGACAACCGAGATAACTAGGAACATACAATATTCACTCAAAAACTCTGACAAAGACCAACAAAACATTTTCAGACCACAACTTGCACACGAGTGCATGCAGAGCTCTGAAGCTTCTGGTAGATGATCTAGACATACTCAACATTAAACCCTTTGATCCACAACAACTAAACTTTTATGTACATAGCATAATGCCTTCATGACCTACACAATTCTACTAGGAACTTGAAACACATTCACTTATAATTTTCTCAATATCCTCAACATATGCAACACTTAGAATATCAAATTCTAATAGTTTTGACATCAATGAAAAGCACGTATCAGCATCACATCACACCATCCAACAATTTCCCAACAGAGAACTCATGAATAGTGAATCCTCCTTATCTACACCACCAATCATTGATTTGTCCTTCCTCTGATTAGTCTTCAGAGATTCATCATTTTCTCTCACTTTGCAACAATTAACCATAGGATTACATACTAGTTTAGAGCCTTCCATTCCAAACATCTTCAATATTTCCTTAACATATTTTGAATGTGAAATGAATATTCCCTTTTTTGTTTGATTGATTTGTATCCAAAGGAAGAAATTCATCTCCCCAACCATTGACATCTCAAATAAATTTTGTATCTCTTTTTCAAACTTCTTACACATTTCCTCATTTCCTCTAAATATTATATCATCATCATACACAAGTACAATCAATATTTGGTCCTTCTCAACTATAAAGTAAAGAGTTCTATCTATAGTACCTTTATTAAATCCCTACTACATCAAGTACCTATCCAATATTGCATATCAAGCTTTGGGAGATTTCTTAAGTCCATACAATTCCTTCTTCAATCTGCAAACCATATTAGGATTATCTAATAACTAAAATCCTTGAGGTTGTTCATATACCTCTTCTTCCAAATCACCATTCAATATTGCAAACTTCACATCCATATGATAAACCTTGAAGTCCTTATATGTTTTAAAGGACAAAAACATCCTAATGCCCTCTATTCTTGCCATTGTAGAAAATTTCTCATCAAAATCTATTTCTTCCACTTGTGTGTAGCCCTTACACACAAGTCTATCCTTATTTATAACAACTCCATTCTCATTCATCTTATTCTATAATACCCATTTAGTTTCTATTACATTCTTGTTTGATGGTCTTGGGACTAATTCCCAAGTCTTATTCTTCTCAATCTACATCAATTCTTCTTCCATAACTTTGGTCCAATTTTCATCCTTACATTCCTCAATCACTATCTTAGGTTCTACTTTAGAAAGTAAACACAAATTTACCTGATCTTCTATCATAACACCTTTTCTTCTTTCCAACACACCTCTTCTCTTATCACCAATGATCTGATCTTCAAAATAATTCTTTTGCACATACTTAGGAGTCTTAGGAATCCTTTCTAGAGAATCTTCCTCTTCACCTACATCTCCTTTTTCTTTTATTCTTCTTTTTCTTCTTCTCTACAAGAGGACTCAATAGATTCATATCCTTCTATTACTACTGAGATTTTATGTGGTTCTTCATCTACTTTGAAACTTACACTTTCAACTATCTTCTTAGCCTCTTGTTGTATCATTGGTAATCCTCGCTTCTTGTAGAATATCCAAGGAAGATTACTTCATCTGACCTTGCTATTATAACACAATATTCTAAAAAGAGGGGGGGTGAATTAGTAGATACTAAAATTTTAACCCTTTAAAATTTTGAGGAGAATAACCTCTTAAGAAACTTAGTGTGCAGATTGAAATATGAATTACATAATAGAAACAAGCACACAATCAAGCATCACATAACACAAAATATACATGGGAAACCAAAGATGGGAAAACCATAATGAGAAAATGTTGCTAGGAACTACTGTCCTAATCCAACTTGACAATGAAATATTGTATTACAATTTTTAAGGGCTTGAACCCTAAGGAGACACCAATCCTATGAATTGAGCCCCAACTTAGTTATTTGATGGCACCAACCTATTATATTTACAATTCAAATGATTATATTTCAAAATTTTCACTTAAGAACACAGTTTTGTGTTACAGCTTATTCTGTAACTACTCAACCATATGTTGCCACCACATCAACTCTATTATCTGTTGTGCACCACACTGGTTCAACTTTGTTCTTCTCCTTCTTCTTTAGTGCATTCTCAGTCCACCTCAATGTAGCTAATGGAACCCTTAAAAATGCTTCATAGTCCATCCCTAATTTAGTGCATTTCTTCTTTAGTGCATTTCATCTGTTGTCAGTGCTTTAGGGTTTGTGTTGATAAAATCCTCTCTCAAAAACCCCTAATTTTGATGTCCTTGGGAATCATTCTAATTCATTGTTGAACTTTTTTCATAGGTTCTCAGTCATTTAAGACATAACTTATGCCAACAAGTCCCTCCTATTACTGGCCCTTGAGTCCTAATGACCCCAACTTTTTCCCATTGCTTTATTAAAAATATTTCCTTAAACTAATGTGGGTTGATGTTCATCAAAATATTTGTCAGGTCCTAGGTTTGGATTTATTTTTTCTATTGGTATCCTAAGTTTTTAGCCTTAATCCTTGTGTCCCCATCCATCATCTACCTAGTGATAGCCCCTTCTTAAGAACTAGCATATTTGACATGTGTAGTTTTTATGTTTTTTATGATGATTGTTCAATCACTACAACCAGATCTTAGTTGTTCCCTATGCCCCCCCTGTGATCTATTTTACATTTAAAAAATCTGACAGGCTAGTGGGCGAGCACCATGTGCTTTATTCAATGGTGGGACCAATGCCTTTGAAGGGTTAGTAGGTGGTTTTTCAATGAAATCAATGGTGGTTGTGTGGCAATGTGGCTTATCATGGCCATTACCCACCACCCCATCCAATTTTGTTTTTCCTTAAAATAATACCATGGGCTAGGGGGCTATAGACATCTGTCCCTTTGTCAAAGGGACCCACTTGGCCTGGGATGCAATCAACACTTTATCAACAAAGATCAATAGTTGATAGTGTGTCACATGGGTCAATCCTGACCACTCCCCACAATCTTGTGTAAGACCCACCTGTTGTGCAGTTTTTCGTACACATGCCCCACTAAATGTAGGGACCCTCTCTTGTTCTAATTTTTTATGCTCTAGCCCTTTTATTTTGAGGATTTGGTTGCTTTGGCATGTGCTTGAATGATTATCTTGCTTGTGAAATGTCCCTTTTGAAGAAATATTTCGAAAATCCTAAGTCTTTGAGGTAATTCTGGGTTTTTCTTTGTTTTCGAGAAAACTCCCTCTAGTCAGAATTCCTCGAATGCCTTGGATACCTGACGAGGCCAGTTTTGCATTATTTTCGGAGATTTCGATCCTTTGCAGAATTTTGTGGTGACTCTAGATTTTTCTAAAATTCCACCAAGCCCTCGAATTTCCAAATTTCTTCTTGACCTCGGATCCCCGAGCTTGTTGTCATATGAATTTTACAGTTTATGATTGTTGATCTCTAAGGGGAATTTGTGTCGAACATCTATGTCATTTTTCTTGCTTTGCATCTAGGAAAATTCAACCTCTAAGTGTTGTGTGTGAGTTTGGTGTTCGAGCTCTACGATTGTTGACTTTGATTGTGTTTTCCTGGTGTCTTTGCAATTGCTTGAGGTTTGGATATCATGCCAGTCACTACCCTTTTGAATCTTTCTTCTTTCATGGGTTTTGGTCCTGGGTCTCTTACATTTGATAGAATTTCTATTCTGGATAGATTTGAGCTATTAATTTTCATTTGCACCCGATGACAGCTTTGCTTTAAAGATTTCAGAGGAATTTATTTGGATTGGTTGAACATGAATGAAGAGTGGGGGTCGATTCTGTGCGTTCATGGTGGAACCTTAGGTTTTTTACTTTGGAGCCACCACCAACACTGATGAAATTTCCCTCGTGTGAATTCTAAGTCTGGATCCATCAATGAATGATTTGAGACAAGTGGCATTTGAGCCCAGTTCCTCAAATTTGTGATTGTTCGATAAATTTGAGTGAAGTCATGTGAGAATGTCAACATTTGGGTTTTCCTTCAGTTTCAAGATTTTCCTTCATTGGTGGATTTCCTTGATTTTCCTTGTCCTCAACGTTTTCCCAAAATATGCAGTGATCTGGAGTTTCGCCTGTTTCGCAGATTTCCACTCCCTTCGGATTTTCCCAAAATTTCCTCTCTCTTCATTTTTTGAAACTTGTAAACTGTTGTTTTTGCATATTTATGTCTTGGGGGAAATTCTCTGAAACTTTGTTGAAAATGAAGGATTGTGAGATAGCATGAATTATTAGCTACTGATTGTGCATCGTGTGATTAATCTGAGTAATATTAAGATCTTTCATGTTATTTTTTATCTAATTGTGATTAATTGAATGATTATTGGGTGCTTGTTATGCTTATTTCGCCATAACCCCCCTAGCTAGGAATTTTTCAAAATTCCTCTCTAGCCTAGATTTCGCGAGGGGCGAAAATCCTGTTCGACTATGAAGAAAGTGCGTTAATGATATTTCTGGGTTGATTTTGATCTTTGCTTGGAATTATTTGAATGATGAATATATTATTTGTGATGGGATAATTCTGATTCTCATGTTATAATGGATATTATTGATGGTGGTTTTTGCTGAGGGGTGATCCCACAATAATGGGTTACAATTTTTGGCCAAACTTGACATAAAAATAAGAATTTTTCACCAAACATTCACTTTCTTACACCTATAGTAGCTAAACCATTAAGGTTTTGAAGATGAATCAAACTAGTTATTTGTTAGATATTTTGTGTAGATTCTAATTATATATATTTTTAAATATTAAAAAATAAATCGTGAATCATTTTATGTAATTTTTTATAACTTATGTTTTCTACTAATCAGCATTTTTAAAAAGTGATGTTTACTTCGGCCCACGTAACATTTTTTTATAGATAGGATACAATTCTAATTTTTAAAATAAATTTTTTTTACACCAATATCTAGGGAATGGATCTTTTTGATAATTTTTGTTACAGATATATTTTTTAATTAATTTTCCAAGTCAGCGTAATTATAATTTGGACAGAGGTGTACTTCGGCCCGCATAACTTTTTTTGTATTCATTTGAATTAACTTATTCTTTTTTTGTTGGAATAAGGACATCAATACCTAGTGCATATGTATTTTTTAGAAATTTTTTTCTCTATTTTTCTATTTTTTCATATGTGTGAAATAAAGAACTTGATGTTCATTGAAAATCATACATTCACAAGAAATAAAAAATAAATATAATAATCAAATTAAAAATATTTAAAATTATACTTTTTGGGAAGCTTATAATAAGGGCTGCAGGCTTACAAAACATAAATTTTAAATGAATTCATTTGATCACCCAAAAGATAAATCAAAAGTGGTTTTTTATCAACATTTTGATAGGTGTAGAGGAGACTCGATTATAGATATGGTTTAAATCTAACAAGGTTCTATCCAAGGGGGTTTGATCTAAGGGGTTTGATCAATCCCTCTTTACTTAAAATAATTTAAATGGAACCTTTAAAGTCATAAATCATTGTATTTTCTAAAAATATGTGATTTCAAGCAAAAATCAGGATGTCCCAAAAAGTGTAACCCATTATTGTGGCAGCACCCTAAGTACAGGCTGAATTTAACAAAGTCATTAATGAATCAATGGAGGAGATTAATTTGATTGAAGGAGGGTTTAAAGCATTTATTACTTCACCTATGGCCGACTGGGAGGGTATTTTTCTTAAGATGCCAGATAAATTGGATTGAGACAAGGATGAAGGGGAAAGCAGTTAATGCAAGGCTACATCAGAATTTGTAATTCCCTATTATTTTGCATGCATTGGTCTGAGCTACATTAGAGATCCCAGGCTGACGTAGATGGAGTTCATGCATTTAATGCATATTCTATTTTATTTTTAATTCCTCTTGGAAGACTTGTTTGTGGCTATTTTATTATTGTAAACCCTAATTAGGCTGACATATCTTGGGGGTTTTTATAAATATGGCATTTTGCCTCATTTGTAAGGGTAGTAGAAGCCATTGGAGATAATTCTTGTCTTAGAAGCAATTAGGGTAGTAAAGTAAGAATTAGGTTTAGAAGTTACTCGATTTTTGGAGCAAGTGCTATAATAAAGAACATTAGAATTGTTGCTTATATTGGATGATTCAATACAATTGAAGACATTGTGATTTCTGGTGACCTCTTTGTGTTGACTTATCTTGCATGGTTATTATTGTTCCATCTTTTGAAATTGACCAAGGTTATCTAATACATGTTAGATTTTAGAATTAAACATGATTCAATGGTGTTTATGGTTTGATGCTTGAAGTGTTTACAACAATCCCTGGTCCATACTTTTTTGTAGCTAGTTGATTGTTGGTTGCTTTGCAAAGTTAGCCTGGACCTTACATTTATTATGCTTAGTTCAATTGTGGAGGTTTATTCATTTCAATTGAAATAGGGTTGTTTTGAATAAATGTTCATGATCTGAAAATCTTTAATGCCTTAGAAGATTGCATATTTATCTGGGTTAAGTAGGAATTAGTTTACGAGGGATTGGTCCATTTCAAGTATTTCATCATTTGCATTGTTAATCTTAGGAGTAGTTTTAATTTAGGAATTTCTTTGAAACCTTTATCTTTTGTTATTTATTTTATCATTTGGGTTAGATTTAGGATTGAAGTATCATCATATTGTTAGATCTGATAAATTAAAGATTCAGTATTTGCTTGTAGTAAGGTCCCTTTGTGATTACCAACATTTTTACATTTATCACTGAGTTGTTTATGCATTATCAAGACCTAACATTAGGGACCTTGGAGTTATGTCTTGAGGCTTGCTGATAGAGATTTACCTTTCAAGAGAGATAGAATATTATATTCTTTCTAAGTTGTTGTGCAGAAAACACCATCAACAAATTGGCGCTAGAAGGAGGGCTTGAATAAGCAAGCTAGATCAATTTCTATCAGCCATCTCTCCTAAAAGATTTAGAAGAACCTGATGTAAACCAAGAGAAGAAAATTTTCAAGAATTACAAGCCCCTACTAGGTCAAGAAGGACCAGTAGAAAGGGAGAATCATCATCCACCTAGCCACTTCCATCATCTCTATCATTTGCATCTTCATCAAGTCCATCTTCATCTGATTTTGAAGCCATTATCATTCAATAGCCTCAACAAGCCATAAATCAGCCTTTACCACCTCCACCTCCATCAATGGCTTTCTTTCTGAACAATCCATCTCCCTTATCTTTCAACCATTACAATCCTATGTCTAAAAATCCTAAGCTTTTCTACTCTAGGTTTCACATTAATGATCCCAAAAGGACTGTAGAGGAGAATATTAGGATTTTTAAAACTACCCTTAAGGATAGGGGAACTAATCATGAGGATGTTGCATGCAAAATTTTTCCATATTCCCTTAGGGATGAGGTATTTCATTGGTATAACCATCTTCCTACTGGATCTATCACTACTTGGCTTCAGCTAGAGACTGTGTTTTTACAAAAATTTAAGATCCCAATCAATGCTAATGAGTTACTTATGTAGTTTACTATAGTCAAGAGGGAGGAAAATGAAATAATAGTGGCTTTCAATAATAGATTTCATAGGGCTTATGCTAGGCTGCAACCCCCTTATGTTGTAGATGATGCCTCTACCAGGGATGTTTATTATGAGGCTTTAGATAGTTTAACATCTACTTTCATTAGATGGAAAGAAAACTCTCCTGATATCTTATTTGAAGCTTATGATGTCTCTATTAAAGTAAGTAAAAACTTGAGACAACACTTATCCGAACCCTTTCTATCAGATAACCAAACACCTATGTTGAGTCTAGTCCCTCAATCACCCTTGGTTTCACATCCATGTCACCCCTGAGTCAAATTGCACTCATGCCAAATTACCATCCAAATATGAACCAGCCTGCATTCTTTCATCAACAAGCTAATATACCTAGTTACTTGCAGATCTTTGAGATATTTAATCAACCCTTGAACCATGGGCTCCATAATGTTTATATGTAAAATTCAGCTAGTATTGTTCCTCCATCAAACAGTGCAAACAAGGAAATGTTGGATGCAGTCACAGAGCTAGTTGAGAAGCTGAACACTGAAGTCACCTACCTAAGGCACCAGAATAGTCAATCCCAGGAAGCCGAAAGGGGGATTCAGTCCAACTATGATCAAAGCAACAGGGATATTATGCAAGCTCAAGGGTAGAACTTTGATAGAGGACAACATCTTGATATAGATCATGGAAGGTAGCCACCACGTCAGAATAATGGAGGAGCCTTAACCTCTTTGGATCAGCCAAACAATTAGAAGAAATCTAGTGGAGTTTATTTGGGAAAAATAGCTTTGTCAGGATGGTGTAGGCTTCATAATACTAATCAACATTCTAAATTAGACTATCAAGAATTCCAAACTACTATATCTATTTTCCAGTAGAAAGCTCAACATGCCAACAACAGTTCGAGTGGATGGGAGATAGTACCATCTAATCTTTATGACATATCAGTTATGGTGGTGAATCATGTCCCATTTCCAAGAAGTGAAGAGAATGGACCAGAAGAAGGATAAGACAAGAGTGTTGAAATAGGGTATGCATATAGTGAAGAATCAATAGTTCAACCTTTTGGAGGTAATGAGGAGATTGACTTCAACTAAAGAGGTCCAAGCATTCCATAATGTTCCAACTCAGTATTTCATAATTGGAGGACAATATGATAAAGGAGAAAGCGTTGAAAGCAATAGGGATAAACTTGTGGTTGGCTTTGAAGACAACTATTCTACCATAACTGTAGAGAAAATAAGAGAGTGTGTGGTAGAACTCAAGAAGTTAAAGTAAGTCTCTCTGCTAGTGAGTTGTTAAGGGATCCTGCAATCAGGGGTACAGTACTAAGGTCTCTTGAAAGAGATATGGTTTCTAACTAAAAGGGTGCTTCAAGCCATGTTGATACAAATACTTTAAAGGAGGTACTCCTATCTAAAACAAGCTTTTGAAATTGTGTACTGGAAATTCACCCTCAAGGATGGGAGGCTGAGGAAATGTTCATGTTACATGATATGCCTATTCATAAATTCAACAGTGTTGAAGCATCGGTAGAATCAACAAAAGTGGTGGAGGAGCAATCATGGTTGTCGTATTATACAAATAATGTGCATCAAACTACAAAGAATGAGTTTCTAATAAAAGAATTTCAACAAGCTACTGGTGAATGTCCAGTAGAAAAGTCAATTGGCATAGGATATGAGAAAATCATAGCAATAAACATTGAGGCAGCCTTGGAGGAGGTTGAGCTTTCAGATGAGGAGCCTCAACAGTTTGTTAATGAATGTCCCTTGAAGCAAATTGTAGGATTTGATATTGTTGATAAAGAAGCCAAGGTTCCTAAGGGTTACAGTCACAAACCTGAACCAGTGCCAATAAAATAATTTAGGGAGTTTTCTTCTTCATCTAATTTTTTTTTTCTGTATCTGTTGGTGGACTAAATATAAAAAATTCATAGATTTTATGTATTAATGAAAAGGTGGCTAATGTGGTTTATGCTATTGTATAGGAAAATCCAAGTGGTGTATAGAACAATAATGTTGCAACCATCACTAATGAGCTTGATCATCCTACTTTAGGTAAATATGTGCTTGAAGACCAGTTTATGATGCCTCTTGATGAACATTTTGTCAAGGAAGTTTCAAATGCAAGAGGGATATTGAACCATCAGTGGAGACCTCCTGATGACATGGATATCAGTTCTTCACAAGTGCAGGATGATGAATACACTATTCCGTCTATAGTAGTACAGAATCAGGTTGTTTCTCTCCTTGCTGAAAATTTTGAATCTTATCAATTTGATTATGGAGGTTTAGAAAAGAAAACTTGCGTATGGATTGATCATGGTTTCAATGAGTTTCCTCAATTGCTAATTATTCCTATCAATAAGGTTAAGTTTGAATGCTGCAATTTTCTGATTTACTTTGCTGAGTATAAGGATAAGTTTGCATTCTTAAGGACTGTTACTTTCACCTTATTGCTTCTCCATGCACTGAAAAGTTAAGTAGGTGTAGGTGTCAGTTTATCTTGTCTGGTCATGATTTTGAATAAATGCAGATTGTTCTACTCTCTTTAAGTTTTCTTTTCTGCTCTTGCTTTCTTTAGATTAGGATGCATTAGTTTAGGGTTTGCTTTTGGTTTGGTTTGTTTTTACTTTGCTCTTGCTTTGGGGGTTTTCTTCTTTTTCTTTTGGGTGTGTTGCATCTACATGGAAATCTTATTGATTATCTAGGACTATTTTGGGTATTTCATTGATGAAATTTAATCATGTGTCTTGAATAGATGGTTGAGATCTTTTGTTAGTGTCAAGCAGTCTGAATGTTTGATCTAAAGAAGATGGGTCATTGGTTTGATTTGAACCTGAAGAGTTCTGAAATCTTATATCTTTCATATATCTTAAGAATCCTAAGGTTGTTGTGGGATCTTTGTGAGGTCATGTTAGGTGAAAAATCCTATTTTTGCTTCAGCGCCACTATGGTTCTCAACCCTGAGTGTGAACTTCATTGTTCATCGGTTGAAAGAAAAAGTGAAAAGAAAAGGAATATCAGAAAAGAAAGGAAAGAGAAAATATTGAAAATCAAAAGAATGGATTCAACTTATTAGGGGTATCTGAATATCTATATCGGGACTATGGATGACTGGTTGGTAGCGAGGCTCTATCTAGGTTGCTTTTGGAGTTAGAATCTTTGTGTAGCCTAACTTGATTGAGCTTGGTTTCTACGGTAGCTTAAGGAGGGAAATGAACTTACTTGCACACACTTGGATTTTTAGTTTATGGAAGTTTAGTCTACCTTTGGTTTTGATTTTCTTTAATCTAGCATTTTTTATTTGTTTTCCTAATTTGGGAGATCAAAACTAGAGATTCTGGGTTCCTGATTCATGTTTGTCATCAAATGCTTTGGAGCATTGTCCTAGCAGAGTCGCCATTTGTTGTGCAGTTTTTCACACACATGCCCCACTAAAAGTAGGGACCCTCTCTTGCTCTAATTTTTTATGCTCTAGCCCTTTTTTTTTGAGAATTTAGTTGCTTTGGCATGTTCTTGAATGATTATCTTGCCTCTGCAAATGTCACTTTTGAAAAAATATTTTTAAAATCCTAAGTCTTTGAGGTAATTCTGGGTTTTTCTTTGTCTTCAAGAAAATTCCCTGAACGCCTTGGAAACCCGACAAGGCCAGTTTTGCATTGTTTTCAAATATTTTGGTCCTTTGAAGAATTCTGTGCTAACCATATTTTTCTAAAATTCCACTAGGCCCTCAAATTTCCAAATTTCTTCTTGACCTCGGATCCCCGAGCTTGTTGTCATATGAATTTTACAGCTTATGATTGTTGATCTCTTAGGGGAATTTTTGTTGAACATCTATGTCATTTGTCTTGCTTTGCATCTGGGAAAGCTCAACCTCTGAGAGTTGTGTGTTATTTTGGTGTTCGAGCTCTAGGATTGCTGACTTTGATTGTGTTTTCTTTGTGTCTTTGTATTTGCTCGAGGTTTGTATATCATGCCAGTCACTTCCCTTTTGAATCTTTCTTCTTTCATGGGTTTTGGTCCTGGGTCTCTTGCATTCAATAGAATTGCTATTCTAGATAGATTTGAGCTATTGATTTTCATTTGCACCCAATGACAGCTTTGCTTTAAATATTTTAGAGGAATTTATCTAGGTTGGTTGAACATGAATGAAGAGTGGGGGTCGATTATGTGTGTTCATGGCAGAACCTTAGGGTTTTGACTTTAGAGCCACCACCAACACTGATCGAATTTCCCTTCAGTGAATTTTGAGTCTAGGTCCATCAATGAATGATTTGTGACAAGTGGCATTTGAGCCCAATTCCTCAAATTTGTGATCCTTCTATCAATTTGAGAGAAGTTGTGTGAGAATGTTGACATTCGTGTTTTCCTTCAGTTTTAGGATTTTCCTTTGTTGACAGATTTCCCTGATTTTCCTTGTCCTTTGCATTTTCCTAAAATATGTAGTGATCCATAGTTTCGCCTACTTCATGGATTTCCACTCCTACTAGTTAGATTTTCCCAAAAAATTTGTTGTCTCTTAATTTTTTGGAACTTGTAAACTATTGTTGTTTTTGCAGATTTCCGTCTTGGGTGGAATTCTCTGAAACTTTGTTAAAAATGAAGGATTGTGAGATATGAATTATTAGCTATTGATTGTGCATCATGTGATTAATTTTGAGTAATATTAGGATCTTTCATGTTGTTTCTTAACTGATTGTGATTAATTGAATGATTATTGGGTGCTTGTTATGCTTATTTCGCTGGAATCCCCCTAGTTGGGAATTTTTCAAAATTCCTCTCTGGTGTGGATTCCATGAAGGGGCGAAAATCTTGAACTATGAAGAAAGTTCGTTAACGATATTTCTAGGTTGATTTTGATCTTTGTTTGGAATTATTTGAATGATGAATATATTATTTCTGATGGGATAATTATGATTCTCATGTTATAATGGATATTATTGTTAGTGGTTTTTGTTGAGTACATGATGAATTTAACAAAGTCATTAATGAATCAATGGAGGAGATTAATTTGATTGAAGTAGGGTTTAAAGAATTTATTACTTCACCTGTGGCCGACTGGGAGGGGATTTTTCTTAAGATGCTAGATAAATTGGATTGAGACAAGGACGAAGGGGAAAGCAGTTAATGCAAGGCTACATCAAAATTTGTAATTCCCTATTATTTTGCATGCATTGGTCTGAGCTACATTGGAGATCCTAGGCTGACGTAGATGGAGTTCATGCATTTAATGCATATTCTATTTTATTTTGAATTCCTATTGGCCGACTTGTCTGTGGCTATTTTATTATTGTAAGCCCTAATTGGGCTGACATATCTTGGGGGTTTTTATAAATATGGCATTTTGCCTCATTTGTAAGGGTAGTAGAAGCCACTAGAGATAATTCTTGGCTTAGAAGCAATTAGGGTAGTAAAGTAAGAATTAGGGTTAGAAGAACTAGTCAATTTTTGGAGCAAGTGTTGTAACAAAGAACATTAGAATTGTTGCTTATATTGGATGATTCAATACAATTGAAAACATTGTGATTTTTTATGACCTCTTTGTGTTGACTTATCTTGCATGGTTATTGTTGTTTCATCTTTTGAAATTACTCAAGGTTATTTGATACATGTTAAATTTTAGAATTAAACATGATTCAATGGTGTTTATTGTTTGATGCTTGAAGTGTTTATAGAAATCCCTGGTCAATACTTTTTTGCAGCTAGCTGATTGTTGGTTGCTTTGCAAAGTTAGCTTGGACCTTACATTTATCGTGCTTATTTCAATTATGGAGATTTATTCATTTCGATTGCAATAGGGTTGTTTCGAAAAAAAAATCATGATCAAAAAATCTTTAATTCCTTAGAAGATTGCACTATTTCTATAAGATTGCAGATATATCTAGGTTAAGCAGGAATTAGTTTATGAGGGATTGGTCCATTTCAAGTATTTCATCATTTGCATTGTTAATCTTAGGAGTAGTTTTAATTTAGGAATCTCTCTAAAACCTTTATCTTTTGTTATTTATTTTATCATTTGGGTTAGATTTAGGATTGAAGTATCATCATATTGTTAGATTTGATAAATTAAAGATTCAGTATTTGATTGGAGTAAGGTCCATTTGTGATTACCAACGTTTTCATATTTATCACTGAGTTGTTTATGCGTTGTCAAGACCTAACATTAGAGACATTGGGGTTATCTCTTGAGGCTTGCTGATAGAGATTTACCTTTCAAGAGAGATAGAATGTCATATTTTTTCTGAGTTGTGCAGAAAACACCATCAACAAATTGGTGCTAGGAGGGCCTGAATAAGTGAGCTGGATCAATTTCTATTAGCCATCTCTCCTTAAATATTTAGAAGAAGAACCAGATCTACACCAAGAGAAGAGAAATTTTAAGAATTACAAGCCCCTACTAGGTCAAGAAGGGCCAACATAAAGGGAGAATCATCATCCACCTAGCCACTTCCATCATCTCTATCATCTGCATCTTCATCAAGTCCATCTTCTTCTGATTTTGAAGCCATTCTCATTTGACAACCTTAACAAGCCATAAAGCAGCCTTTACCACCTCCACCTCCATCAATGGCTTTCTTGTTGAATAACCCATCTCCCTTATGTTTCAACCATTACAATCCTATGTCTAAAAATCCTAAGCTTTTCTACTCTAGGTTTCACATTAATGATCCCAAAAGGACTGTAGAGGAGAATATTAGGATTTTTAAAACTACCCTTAAGGATAGGGGAACTAATCATGATGATGTTGCATGCAAAATTTTCCCATATTCCCTTGGGGATGAGGTATTTCATTGGTATAGCCATCTTCCTGTTGGATCTATCACTACTTGGCTTCAGTTGGAGAATGCATTTTTATAGAAATTTAAGTTCCCAATCAGTGTTAATGAGTTACTTCTATAGTTTACTAGAGTCAAGATAGAGGAAAATGAATTAATAGTGGGTTTCAATAATAGATTTCATAGGGCCTATGCTAGGCTGTAACCCCCTTATGTTGTAGACGATGCCTCTGCCAGGGAGGTTTGTTATGAGGCTTTGGATAGTTTAACATCTACTTTCATCAGATGGAAAGAAAAACCTCCTGATAGCTTATTTGAAGCTTATGATGTCCTTGTTAAAGTAAGTACAAACTTGAGAAAACACTTATCTGGACCCTTGCTATTAGATAACCAAACACCTATGTTGAGTCCAGTCCCTCAATCACCCTTGGTTCCACATCCATGTCACCCCTTGAATCAAATTGCACTCATGCCAAATTACCATCCAAATATGAACCAACCTATATTCTTTCATCAACAAGCTAATATACCCAATTACTTGCAGAGCTTTGAGATATTTAATCAACCCTTGAACCATGGGCTCCATAATGTTTATATGAAAAATTCAGCTAGTATTGTTCCTCCATCAAATAATGCAAACAAGGAAATGTTGGATGCAGTCACAGAGCTAGTTGAGAAGCTAAGCACTGAAGTCACCTACCTAAGGCACTAGTATAGTCAATCCAAGGTAGCACAAAGGGGGATTCAGTCCAACTATGATCAAAGCAACTTGGATATAATGCAAGCTCAGGGGCATAACTTTGATAGAGGACATCTTGATAGAGATCATGGAAGGCAGCCACCACGTCAAAATAATGGAGGAGGCTTAACCTCTTTGGATCAGCCAAACAATTAGGAGAAATCTAGTGGAGTTTATTTGGAAAAAATAGCTTTGTCAGGATGGTGTAGGCTTCATAATACTAATCAACATTCTAAATTAGACTATCAAGAATTCCAAACTACTATATCTAGTTTCCAATAGAAAGCTCAACATGCCAACAACAGTTCGAGTGGATGGGAGATAGTACCATCTAATCCTTATGACATATTAGTTATGGTGGTGAATCATGTCCCATTTCCAAGAAGTGAAGAGAATGGACCAGAAGAAGGACAAGACAAGTGTGTTGAAATAGGGTATGCATATAGTGAAGAATCAATAGTTCAACCTTTTGGAGGTAATGAGGAGACTGACTTCAACTAAAGAGGTTCAAGCATTCCATCATGTTCCAACTCAGTATTTCATAAGTAGAGGACAATCTGATAAAGGAGGAAGCATTGAAAGCAATAGGGATAAACTTGTGGTTGGATTTGAAGACAACTATTCTACCATAACCACAGAGCAAATAAGACAGTGTGTGGTAGAAGACCTCAAGAAAGTTAAAGTAAGTCTCTTTGCTAGTGAGTTGTTAAGGGATCCTACAATTAGGGGTGTAGTACTAAGGTCTCTTGAAAGAGATATGCTTTCTGAACAAAAGGGTGTTTCATGCATGTTGATACAAATACTTTAAAGGAGGTACTCCTATCTGAAACAAGCTTGAGAAAGTGTGTATTGGCAGATTACCGTCAAGGATGGGAGGCTGTGGAAATCCTCATGTTACATGATATGCCTATTCATAAATTTGACAGTGTTGAAGCATCGGTAGAATCAACAAAAGTGATGGAGAAGCAATCATGGTTGTCATATTATACAAAGAATGTGCATCAAACTACGAAGAATGAGTTTCCAATAAAATAATTTCAACAAGCTACTGGTGAAGTCTAGTAGAAAAGGAAATTGGCATAGGATCTGAGAAAGTCATAGCAGTAAATGTTGAGGAAACCTTGGAGGAGGTTGAGCTTTCAGATGAGGAGCCTCAATAGTTTATTAATGAATGTCCCTTGAAGAAAATTGTAGGATCTAATATTGTTGATAAAGAAGTCGAGGTTCCTGAGGGTTACAGTCACAAACTTGAACTAGTGCCAATAAAAGAATTCAAGGAGTTTTCTTGTTCATCTAATTTTGTTTTTTCTCTATTTGTTGGTGGACTAAATATAGAAAATTCATAGATTTGATGTATTAATGAAAAGGTGGCTAATGTGGTTTATGCTGATGTGTAGGAAAATCCAAGTGGTGTTGAGAACAATAATGTTGCTACCACCACTAATGAGCTTGATCATCCTACTTTAGGCAGAGATGTGCTTGAAGACCAGTTTATGATGCCTCTTGATGAACATTTTTTCAAGGAAGTTTCGATTGCAAGAGGGATATTGCACCATTAGTGGAGACCTCCTGATGACATGGATATCAGTTCTTCACAAGTGCAGGATGATGAATACAATATTCAGTCTACAGGAGTACAAAATAAGGTTGTTTCTCTCCTTGCTGAAAATTTTGAATCTTATCAATTTGACTATGGAGGTTTAGGAAAGAAAACTTGCATATGGATTGATCATGGTTTCAATGAGTTGCCTCAAATGCTAATTATTCCTATCAATAAGGTTAAGTTTGAATGCTACAATTTTATTATTTACTTTGCTGAGTATAAGGATAAGTTTGCATTCTTAAGGATTGTTACTTTCACCATGCATTGAAAAGTCAAGTAGGTGTAGGTGTCAGTTTATCATGTCTGGTCATGATTTTGAATAAATGCAGATTGCTCTGCACTCTTTAATTTTTCTTTTCTACTCTTTCTTTCTTTAGATTAGGTTCCATAAGTTTAGGGTTTGCTTTTGGTTTGGTTTGTTTTTTCTCTACTCTTGCTTTGGGGGTTTTCTTGTTTTTGGGTGTGTTGCATATACATGGAAATCTTATTGATTATCTAAGACTATTCTGGGTATTTCATTGATGAAATTTAATCATGTGTCTTGAATGGATGGTTGAGATTTTTTGTTAGTGTCAAGCAGTCTAAACATTTGATCTAAAGATGGGTTATTGGTTTGATTTGAACCTGAAGAGTTCTGAAATCTTATATCTTTCATATATCTTAAGAATCATGAGGTTGTTGTGGGATCTTTGTGAGGTCATGTTAGGTGAAAAAACCTATTTCTGCTTTAGCGCCACTATGGTTCTTAGCCCTGAGTGTGAACTTCATTGTTCACAGGTTGAAAGAAAAAGTGAAAAGAAAAGGAATAAAAAAAAAGAAAGGAAAAGAGAAAATATTGAAAATTAAAAGAATGGATTCAACTTATTAGAGGTATCTGAATATCTCTACCAGGGCTATGGATGCTTGGTTGGTAGTGAGGCTCTATCTAGGTTGCTTTTGGAGTTAGAATCTTTGTGTAGCCTAACTTGACTGAGCTTGGTTTCTACGGTAGCTTAAGGAGGGAAATGAACTTACTTGCACACACTTGGATTTTGAGTTTATGGAAGGTTTAGTCTACCTTTGGTTCTAATTTTCTTTAATCTAGCATTTTTTATTTTTTTGCCTAATTTTGGAGACCAAAACCAGAGATTCTGGGTTCCTGATTCTTGTTTTTCATCAAATGCTTTGGAGCATTGTCAAAGCAGAGTCGCCATTTGTTGTGCATTTTTTTGCACACATGCCCCACTGAAAGTAGGGACCCTCTCTTGCTCTTAATTTTTATGCTCCGGCCCTTTTGTTTTGAGGATTTGGCTGCTTTGGCATGTGCTTAAATGATTATCTTGCTTGTACAAATGTCCCTTTCGAAGAAATATTTTGAAAATCCTAAGACTGAGGTAATTCTAGGTTTTTCTTTGTTTTCAAGAAAATTCCCTGAACGCCTTGGAAACCCAACAAGGCCAGTTTTGCATTATTTTTGGAGATTTTGGTCCTTCACAAAATTTTGTGGTGACCATATTTTTCCAAAATTCTACCAAGCCCTCAAATTTCCAAATTTCTTCTTGACCTCGGATCCCTGAGCTTGTTGTCATATGAATTTCACAGCTTATGATTGTTGATCTCTTAGGGGAATTTGTGTCAAACATCTATGTCATTTGTCTTGCTTTGCATCTGGGAAAGCTCAACCTTTGAGTGTTGTGTGTGAGTTTGGTGTTCGAGCTCTAGGATTGCTGACTTTGATTGTGTTTTCCAGGTGTCTTTTCATTTGCTTGAGGTTTAGATATCATGCTAGTCGTTGCCCTTTTGAATCTTTCTTCTTGCATGGGTTTGTCTTGGGTCTCTTGCATTCAATAGAATTACTATTCTAGATAGATTTGAGCTATTGATTTTCATTTGCACCTGATGACAGCTTTGCTTTAAAGATTTTAGAGGAATTTTATTTGGGTTGGTTGAACATGAATGAAGAGTGGAGGTTGATTATGTGCATTCATGGTGGAACCTTAGGGTTTTGACTTTGGAGCCACCACCAACACTGATCGAATTTCCCTTCAGTGAATTCTAAGTTTGGGTCCATCAATGAATTTGAGTGAAGTCATGTGAGAACAATTACATTCGGGTTCTCCTTCAGTTTCAAGATTTTCCTTTGCTGATGGATTTCCCCGATTTTCCTTGTCCTCTGCATTTTCCTGAAATATGCAGTGATCCAGAGTTTCACCTGCTTCACAGATTTCCGCTCCCTCTAGATTTTCCCAAAATTTTCATTGTTTCTTCATTTTTCAGAACTTGTAAACTATTGTTGTTTTTGCAGATTTCCGTCTTGGGTGGAATTCTCTGAAATTTTGTTAAAAATGAAGGATTGTGATATATGAATTATTAGCTACTGATTGTGCATCATGTAATTAATCTAAGTAATATTAGGATCTTTCATGTTGTTTCTTATCTGGTTGTGATTAATTGAATGATTATTGGGTGCTTGTTATGCTTATTTCACCATAATCCCCCTGGTTGGGAATTTTCTGAAATTCCTCTCTGGCATGGATTATGTGAAGGGGCGAAAATCCCAAACTATGAAGAAAGTGCGTTAATGATATTTCTAGGTTGATTTTGATCTTTGTTTGGAATTATTTGAATGATGAATATATTATTTGTGATGGGATAATTCTGATTCTCATGTTATAATAAATTTAATCATGTGTCTTGAATGGATGGTTGAGATTTTTTGTTAGTGTCAAGCAGTCTAAACATTTGATCTAAAGATGGGTTATTGGTTTGATTTGAACCTGAAGAGTTCTGAAATCTTATATCTTTCATATATCTTAAGAATCATGAGGTTGTTGTGCGATCTTTGTGAGGTCATGTTAGGTGAAAAAACCTATTTCTGCTTTAGCGCCACTGTGGTTCTTAGCCCTGAGTGTGAACTTCATTGTTCACAGGTTGAAAGAAAAAGTGAAAAGAAAAGGAATAAAAAAAAAGAAAGGAAAAGAGAAAATATTGAAAATTAAAAGAATGGATTCAACTTATTAGAGGTATCTGAATATCTCTACCAGGGCTATGGATGCTTGGTTGGTAGTGAGGCTCTATCTAGGTTGCTTTTGGAGTTAGAATCTTTGTGTAGCCTAACTTGACTGAGCTTGGTTTCTACGGTAGCTTAAGGAGGGAAATGAACTTACTTGCACACACTTGGATTTTGAGTTTATGGAAGGTTTAGTCTACCTTTGGTTCTAATTTTCTTTAATCTAGCATTTTTTATTTTTTGCCTAATTTTGGAGACCAAAACCAGAGATTCTGGGTTCCTGATTCTTGTTTTTCATCAAATGCTTTGGAGCATTGTCAAAGCAGAGTCGCCATTTGTTGTGCAATTTTTTGCACACATGCCCCACTGAAAGTAGGGACCCTCTCTTGCTCTTAATTTTTATGCTCCGGCCCTTTTGTTTTTTTGCTTTTGCACTTGAATGATTATGCTTGTGCAAATGTCCCTTTCGAAGAAATATTTTGAAAATCCTAAGACTGAGGTAATTCTAGGTTTTTCTTTGTTTTCAAGAAAATTCCCTGAATGCCTTGGAAACCCAACAAGGCCAGTTTTGCATTATTTTTGGAGATTTTGGTCCTTCACAAAATTTTGTGGTGACCATATTTTTCCAAAATTCTGCCACGCCCTCAGATTTCCAAATTTCTTCTTGACCTCGGATCCCCAAGCTTGTTGTCATATGAATTTCACAGCTTATGATTGTTGATCTCTTAGGGGAATTTGTGTCAAACATCTATGTCATTTGTCTTGCTTTGCATCTGGGAAAGCTCAACCTTTGAGTGTTGTGTGTGAGTTTGGTGTTCGAGCTCTAGGATTGCTGACTTTGATTGTGTTTTCCTGGTGTCTTTTCATTTGCTTGAGGTTTAGATATCATGCTAGTCGTTGCCCTTTTGAATCTTTCTTCTTGCATGGGTTTCAGTCTTGGGTCTCTTGCATTCAATAGAATTACTATTCTAGATAGATTTGAGCTATTGATTTTCATTTGCACCTGATGACAGCTTTGCTTTAAAGATTTTAGAGGAATTTTATTTGGGTTGGTTGAACATGAATGAAGAGTGGAGGTTGATTATGTGCATTCATGGTGGAACCTTAGGGTTTTGACTTTGGAGCCACCACCAACACTGATCGAATTTCCCTTCAGTGAATTCTAAGTTTGGGTCCATCAATGAATTTGAGTGAAGTCATGTGAGAACAATTACATTCGGGTTCTCCTTCAGTTTCAAGATTTTCCTTTGCTGATGGATTTCCCCGATTTTCCTTGTCCTCTGCATTTTCCTGAAATATGCAGTGATCCAGAGTTTCACCTGCTTCACAGATTTCCGCTCCCTCTAGATTTTCCCAAAATTTTCATTGTTTCTTCATTTTTCAGAACTTGTAAACTATTGTTGTTTTTGCAGATTTCCGTCTTGGGTGGAATTCTCTGAAATTTTGTTAAAAATGAAGGATTGTGATATATGAATTATTAGCTACTGATTGTGCATCATGTAATTAATCTAAGTAATATTAGGATCTTTCATGTTGTTTCTTATCTGGTTGTGATTAATTGAATGATTATTGGGTGCTTGTTATGCTTATTTCACCATAATCCCCCTGGTTGGGAATTTTCTGAAATTCCTCTCTGGCATGGATTATGTGAAGGGGCAAAAATCCCAAACTATGAAGAAAGTGCGTTAATGATATTTCTAGGTTGATTTTGATCTTTGTTTGGAATTATTTGAATGATGAATATATTATTTGTGATGGGATAATTCTGATTCTCATGTTATAATAAATTTAATCATGTGTCTTGAATGGATGGTTGAGATTTTTTGTTAGTGTCAAGCAGTCTAAACATTTGATCTAAAGATGGGTTATTGGTTTGATTTGAACCTGAAGAGTTCTGAAATCTTATATCTTTCATATATCTTAAGAATCATGAGGTTGTTGTGCGATCTTTGTGAGGTCATGTTAGGTGAAAAAACCTATTTCTGCTTTAGCGCCACTGTGGTTCTTAGCCCTGAGTGTGAACTTCATTGTTCACAGGTTGAAAGAAAAAGTGAAAAGAAAAGGAATAAAAAAAAAGAAAGGAAAAGAGAAAATATTGAAAATTAAAAGAATGGATTCAACTTATTAGAGGTATCTGAATATCTCTACCAGGGCTATGGATGCTTGGTTGGTAGTGAGGCTCTATCTAGGTTGCTTTTGGAGTTAGAATCTTTGTGTAGCCTAACTTGACTGAGCTTGGTTTCTACGGTAGCTTAAGGAGGGAAATGAACTTACTTGCACACACTTGGATTTTGAGTTTATGGAAGGTTTAGTCTACCTTTGGTTCTAATTTTCTTTAATCTAGCATTTTTTATTTTTTTGCCTAATTTTGGAGACCAAAACCAGAGATTCTGGGTTCCTGATTCTTGTTTTTCATCAAATGCTTTGGAGCATTGTCAAAGCAGAGTCGCCATTTGTTGTGCAATTTTTTGTACACATGCCCCACTGAAAGTAGGGACCCTCTCTTGCTCTTAATTTTTATGCTTTGGCCCTTTTTTTTTGAGGATTTGGCTACTTTGGCATGTGCTTGAATGATTATCTTGCTTGTGCAAATGTCCCTTTCGAAGAAATATTTTGAAAATCCTAAGACTGAGGTAATTCTAGGTTTTTCTTTGTTTTCAAGAAAATTCCCTGAATGCCTTGGAAACCCAACAAGGCCAGTTTTGCATTATTTTTGGAGATTTTGGTCCTTCACAAAATTTTGTGGTGACCATATTTTTCCAAAATTCTGCCACGCCCTCAGATTTCCAAATTTCTTCTTGACCTCGGATCCCCAAGCTTGTTGTCATATGAATTTCACAGCTTATGATTGTTGATCTCTTAGGGGAATTTGTGTCAAACATCTATGTCATTTGTCTTTCTTTGCATTTGGGAAAGCTCAACCTTTGAGTGTTGTGTGTGAGTTTGGTGTTCGAGCTCTAGGATTGCTGACTTTGATTGTGTTTTCCTGGTGTCTTTTCATTTGCTTGAGGTTTAGATATCATGCTAGTCGTTGCCCTTTTGAATCTTTCTTCTTGCATGGGTTTCAGTCTTGGGTCTCTTGCATTCAATAGAATTACTATTCTAGATAGATTTGAGCTATTGATTTTCATTTGCACCTGATGACAGCTTTGCTTTAAAGATTTTAGAGGAATTTTATTTGGGTTGGTTGAACATGAATGAAGAGTGGAGGTTGATTATGTGTGTTCATGGTGGAACCTTAGGGTTTTGACTTTGGAGCCACCACCAACACTGATCGAATTTCCCTTCAGTGAATTCTAAGTTTGGGTCCATCAATGAATTTGAGTGAAGTCATGTGAGAACAATTACATTCGGGTTCTCCTTCAGTTTCAAGATTTTCCTTCACTGATGGATTTCCCCGATTTTCCTTGTCCTCTGCATTTTCCTGAAATATGCAGTGATACAGAGTTTCGCCTGCTTCACGGATTTCCGCTCCCTCTAGATTTTCCCAAAATTTTCATTGTTTCTTCATTTTTCAGAACTTGTAAACTATTGTTGTTTTTGCAGATTTCTGTCTTGGGTGGAATTCTCTGAAATTTTGTTAAAAATGAAGGATTGTGATATATGAATTATTAGCTACTGATTGTGCATCATGTAACTAATCTAAGTAATATTAGGATCTTTCATGTTGTTTCTTATCTGGTTGTGATTAATTGAATGATTATTGGGTGCTTGTTATGCTTATTTCACCATAATCCCCCTGGTTGGGAATTTTCTGAAATTCCTCTCTGGCATGGATTATGTGAAGGGGCAAAAATCCCAAACTATGAAGAAAGTGCGTTAATGATATTTCTATGTTGATTTTGATCTTTGTTTGGAATTATTTGAATGATGAATATATTATTTGTGATGGGATAATTCTGATTCTCATGTTATAATGGATATTATTGATGGTGGTTTTTGCTGAGTACAGGCTGAATTTAACAAAGTCATTAACGAATCAATGGAGATTAATTTGATTGAAGGAGGGTTTAAAGCATTTATTACTTCACCTGTGGCCAACTGGGAGGGGATTTTTTTTAAGATGCCAGATAAATTGGATTGAGACAAGGATGAAGGGGAAAGTAGTTAATGCAAGGCTACATCAGAATTTGTGAATCCCTATTATTTTGCATGCATTGGTCTGAGCTACATTGGAGATCCCAAGCTAACGTGGATGGAGTTCATGCATTTAATGTATATTCTATTTTATTTTGAATTCCTCTCAGCTGACTTGTTTGTGCCTATTTTATTATTTTAAACCCTAATTTGGTTGACATATCTTGGGGGTTTTTATAAATATGGCATTTTGCCTCATTTGTAAGGGTAGTGGAAGCCACTAGAGATAATTCTTGGCTTAGAAGTGATTAGGGTAGTAAAGTAAGAATTAGGGTTAGAATTTAGTCAATTTTTGGAGCAAGTGCTATAACAAAGAACATTAGAATTGTTTCTTATATTGGATGATTCAATACAATTGAAGACATTGTGATTTCTGGTGACCTCTTTGTGTTGACTTATCTTGCATGGTTATTGTTGTTCCATCTTTTGAAATTTGTCAAGGTTATTTGATAAATGTTAGATTTTAGAATTAAACATGATTCAATGGTGTTTATGGTTTGATGCTTGAAGTGTTTACAACAATCCCTAGTCCATACTTTTTTGCAGGTAGCTAATTGTTGGTTGCTTTGCAAAGTTATCCTGGACCTTACATTTATTGTGCTTAGTTCAATTATGGAGGTTTATTCATTTCGATTGCAATAGGGTTGTTTCGAATAAATGTTCATGATCTAAAAATCTTTAATGCCTTAAAAGATTGAACTATTTCTGTAAGATTGCAGATTTATCTAGGTTAAGTAGGAATTAGTTTCTGAGGGATTGGTCCATTTCAAGTATTTCATCATTTGCATTGTTAATCTTAGGAGTAGTTTTAATTTAGGAATATCTTTGAAACACTTATCTTTTGTTATTACTTTTATCATTTGGGTTAGATTTAGGATTGAAGTATCATCATATTGTTAGATCTGATAAATTAAAGATTCGGTATTTGCTTGTAGTAAGGTCCCTTTGTGATTACCAACATTTTCACATTTATCACAGAGTTGTTTATGCATTGTCAAGACCTGACATTAGAGACCTTGGGGTTATCTCTTGAGGCTTGCTGATAAAGATTTACCTTTCAAGAGAGATAGAATATCATATTCTGTCTGAGTTGTTGCTGTGCAGAAAACACCATCGACACCACCCATGGCTCCCATCTCACAGTAGGGAATCAGGCATGTCCCACATGGAGCAATCTAAAGGGTGAAACTAACATTACTAAGGGAAAATATTAAAGAGAAATATCACCATAAAGTATACAGGATGAAGTGTGCACCATTGAAATGATTTCTTTGGTACGTATTTACAATACAATGAATTATTTTTTATCTTTGTTGTCAATTTTCTAATAGGTTTGTACATGTAGGTTGGTGTGTTGAGTTAAGGCAAGTACAAGTTGGTGGATTGAAATCAAATCTTAGTTTCTCCCTATTGTACTATTGGTAAAATCTCCAAGTGGGCTAATTCCCGTGACTGAGTAAGAAAATATGACATGACAGGCTATCTTTAATGCTAAGTGGATGATGGAGTGTGCTGATAGGGTGGATGTTTATCCACATGGTTTTTTCTGATTGGATAAAGGAAATAGACACATGTAGTCATCGTTTTCAAAATTAATTGCTATGATTCAGATTATATGTCAATCTATCACACCATGTGATCAACAATGGAGATTCAAAATCAAGTGGGTGCTTATCAGCTTGCTCGTGTGAGCCTTCTATGAGCCTTAATGATTTACGCACTCTAATGGTTTGATATAATGGGAGTTAATTGCTATTTTCTTCACAATTACAATCATTAGAGGTTGAGAAATTCATCTTGTGTTTGGGGAGGTGGCATAAAGAATTTTAGTAGGAAGTTGCAAAGATATTGAGGTAATTTTCCTAGGTAAGTGTTCATACCTACTTTGTTTCAATTACACATAAGTTAGTTTATGAGCTATAAATTCCTATGGTGGTGGGGGTTTTATTGTATACAATTTCTTCTTGGGCTGGTGAGCACTACGTGGGTCTCAGAATTTTGTTTTTTTTGTTTTTTTTTAGACTGCAGGAATCGGGTAGCACGACCCCCTATAAACTGCAGTGCGCCTGGTAAACTTTTTAACGTGACCGGAGGCGCTGGCGAGACACGCCCTCTGGTACCATGGGACGGGGGGAGACTAGAACTCGTGACCAGCAGAGCCGCAACGGAATTACTTAGCCAACCGAGCTAGGGCCCCCGCCGAGTCTCATAATTTTGTTATGCAAGCATAAACTAATGAGTTTTTCTTGCAAGTTTGCTAGTTCTTGTTTTGTTTCCTATAAGAATGATTAAGCCTAGTGATTCTATCCAATCGGTTAGAAGGTCTAGGAGGATTAGTATGCTTGATCCTTTGGATGATACACCTAAAATTGAACAAGGCACACTAGGAGCTCCTGCAAAGCCAAAGGAGAAGAGGAGAAACCATAAGAAGTATGTGAGGGTTGGTTTCAAGAGGACTTACAAATTGAGGAGTAGAGTTGTTGCTCATAACTAGGGTGATTCTAGTGGGAAATTTGTTGAGTCTTGTGGGAAGAGGAAGAATAAGTACCAAAAGGCTTATGATTTTTATATGGGGAGGCATAACTCTACCATGGAGGATTTGGTTGTTCCTTTGAGCGATGAAGCAGATACTGACCTAGATTATGCCTAGTACCTTGTCACACTAGTAGATCGAGAGGATTCTTATGATGGAGGGGTATTAGTTTCTCTAGTTTCAGCAAGAACATGAAGGGGGTGTGCCTACTCTAATTTTGAACATGTTTTTGTTTTCAATGACTGCTACCACAACAACGGCTTCATTTTATTCAATGAGCATATTTTTTTCTTGGGTTCTAATGTGGAAAACTTATTTGGTTTATATGAATGAGAAATTTTGGTGCTATTGGAAATGATGAATGGGTGATATGGTTTTTTATCTTTTTGTGTTTTCACCCCACTTATGGAAGTGCAAATGTAACTGTCTGGGAAATCTTTGAAATTGAAAAGATACTGAGCCTCAAATGTAAATGTTACTAAAATTGTAATTATGCCTGATGCTTGTTGCTCCCATGTTCTATAAATTGGATTTAAGGGCCAGTTATAGGGGTTCAAATTTTTGGGGTCTCGGGTGGTATAAGTTGAGAAACTAAGCTTATGTGAGAAATTTGTAAATTCATGCATAGAAGAATAGATTAGTATGAATTCTAGGGTATAAGCTAGTTTTTAGTTAACTTAAGTAGTTTTGCAATAGTATCAATAAATAAATAAAAATATAAGTTTGAAAGCACATTCTCTCCTATGTATTTTTCCTTCCAAATTACAAATGAAATGTGAACAAGAATAAAAAGTTATGATGTGGGAAATCCCACCTTAATTTTCCAATTGTCACTCAATAATGTCCTAGGAGTCCTACCTAGATTGACTATCAACTCACAAGGTGAGTCAATTCTCAACAAGGAAGACCCAGCAAGGGGTTCTTTAAGCTTTTAGGGGTTTGCCACCAAGAAAATTCTTGGAAAACACAAGTAAACACTCAACTCACAAAACCTAGTAATGCAATTCAAATCAATGCAAATGATTAAATTAAGCAACAAGTTAGGATGTGTGTACCCAGGAAATCTAGAAATGTGACAAGGATTTTGGAATTGCAAAGAAGCTGTAAAAATATGCTATGGAGGAATAAGATGCCCTTACTATTGTCTTAGTCCCACTGTTGTTTTTTGGGATAGATGTAGAATCTTCAAAAACTGAATAAAAAATAATCTCTGCAAAATTCCACTTGGAGGACTAAGACACCCTTACATTTTTCTTAGTCTCGAATTGAATTTCTAAAATCTCTTAATGTGATCTCGAGGCTCAAGGTGTGCACTTCCTTCTTCTTAGATCTTTGGACTTGAAACCTCCTCATCTGATTTGTAAATGACTTTATGTGAAGATGAAAACTTTGTAATACAAATTTTCAACTTTTCACTCTAAATAATCTTCAAGTCTTCGACCTAAATTTGTAATCACAAACACACAAGAGGGGAAAAACTTCTTGATTGTTAGTAAATGGGGGTTTTCCTTAGTCAAACCCCTTGTTTTTAATTAAACATTGAAATGAAATAAAATAAAGGAGGAAAATGATGAATGAACAATATGCAATATTACAACTCACCAAACCCTTGTAAATTCTGCAAACTTGTGTGAAGTGGCTAGCTTGAATATAGATGTTGAATCAAAGTGTAGTGTCGAAAAAAGGATCCTTTGGCATTTTTCGCACTTGTTTGGGTCCTCCTTGTGGATTTTGGCTTAATTTTTCCGTTATTTAGTGTTGTAATGTGGATAACACATTCACAATAGGTCTTGGGCCCTTGTGAGATAATGAAATTTAATAGTGCCTTGCCAAAGTGTTGTGAAATGTTGTAACACACTTTCACACTTTTCTAGGGTTTTATCAACCTAAACATAAATTTTAATCATAATTAATATTAATCTTTCCTTATTTGGAGTGTTTTAAAGTGTTGTAACACACTTTCACATTCCTCTAGGCTTTTCATTAATAATTTGGCTTTCTTATGCTTTAATTGGCCCTATTTTGCATGTACATGCCTCATTTATTGCATCTTTTTGAGGATAATCCTGACACTAACCATTAACCAATCATAATTTAGGTGTTCCTAACTTATGTGGCTGATATTTAGTGTTTGGGACTCATTCGCCACCTTGGGAGAATGAATCCCACCTAGGTCTTTTTGGCCTTCATTTAGGTTTCACACATTTCTAGTAACTTTTTATTTTTGGTCCCGTACATTATGTGTAATGGGACTCATTCGCCACCTTGGGCTAATGAATCTTGTGTGACCAAATTCAAATTTAAATCAAATTTTTGGTGGGATTTTATTCTCCTAGATCTGATGTCATCTTGTAGTATTGTAATTTTAGGAATTCTTCTATAATTAAGTATAAATACAATGTTATTTCACTCATTTTCTCCTAACAAGCAATCAAGTATTCATTGTCTAGCATTCAAGAGAGTTCACAAGAGAATTTGAGAATTCACAAGAGCATTCAAGGAATCTCAAGAGAAGATTATCAAGCATTCAAGAGAATTCTTCAATTGTTAATCATCATGTCAAAGATTGCTTGCATCATGTTGTTTTAGAGATAACAATTGTGACGTAGGATTTGTGTATCAAGCAAGTGCTTCATTCAAGATCAATCAACATCAACCAAGAGTCCAATTCTACATACATTGGATCCATTACTTACATGTTTGTAGCACCTTATTGCTAGGGTTTGGTGAGTTGCAACATTGTTTTTTTCATTCATCATTCTCTTTCCATATTTCATTATATTTCAATGTTTAATTACCAACAAGGGGTTTGAACAAGGAAAACCCCTATTTAGTAACCCCCACAACATTTTTCCCTCTTCTTGTGTGTGATTTGTAGAGTCAGGTTGCAAATTTTCCAAGAAGCAAAGGTGGAGAAAAGTTGTCATCAATCCTTGGAGAAGCTTGGAGAAGACCTATAGGTGGTATTTTGTAGTTTTGGATTTGGATACCGGTTAGGAAGAACAAAGTAGACTGAGAGGCATAAAATAAAATTAAGAATTTCTAGATAAGTAGAGGTGGAATGATTGACCACTATTGGAAAATGAGTCCCACTGTACAGGCCTAAACAATTTTTTTATAGATTTGGATCTCTTTTGGGTGAAACCTACTCCTATGCATTTTCTAGAAAACTAGATTGATTCACCTAGCCTAGAATTTGAGTCCCATTCAACCTCAACAATAGATTTCCCAAGATTCTAGCCCTCCATTCTACCTCCTTTAGTTTCCCAAGTGCACATTTCCAGTTTTATAGCTTTCTCTTGCATTTTTTTTATCTTTCTAGGTCATTTAGCATTTGTTTGCATATCACATTGTTGTTTCCAACATTTTCTTCTCCAAGTTTACACTTGGTGGGGAACCCCTCATTAGAAATTATTCAATCCCTAGAACCTTCCCTTTGTAAAATTTCAATCTCCTTGTCATTGAAATCTCAAGGGGTTGTTCTTGAGTGAAAGGTTGAAAAATTAGCCTTTCTCCTTTTAGGTCCAAAACCCTAGAAGGGAAAGAAAGAACCACACATTTTTCACCATCTCATTTTGGTGAACCTCTATATAGAATGTTATATTTCTCATTTGGATTGCATTTATATCCTATATTTAGTTTGCATTAACATTGCATTAGGTTTTGCATTGTTTAATGTGCATTCTAGGGTTTCAAATTTTGCATTAGTGAAATGCTCATTTAGCTTGCATTTTTTTAACTTAATTTTATTAAAAAATAGTAAAATTATGCATTTGCATCTCAAATTTGCATCAAAAAATATTAAAAGCAGAAAATTCAATTCAAAAATTATAAAAAATTTCAAAAAAATTAGCACCTGGACTCGTTCGCCAGCTTAGGTGAATCAGTCCCATTGCATATTTTTCACTACATTTTCTATAATTTATAGCTCATTTTCTGAGTTTCCATTTGTTTTTATCTCTCTATTTCATTTTGTAGAATTTTTGTTTCATTCAATTCATTGCATTTAGCATACATTCATTCATCTTTTGCATTGCTTAAAATAAAAATTTCATAGTTTAGAATTTGAAATTTGCATCATGGATATGTGTTTTAGTGAGCTTTGGGTGTCATTAAAGTCCTTAGTAGATATGTCAAGTTGTACCTTTGGAAATGACCCTAATACATTTAACTCACTCATGCTCACTCAAATCCTAATGCATGTCCTCCTCATGATGTGGACATCATTGGAGAAGATGATGACAAAATCAATAAGTTCCTAAATGATTTTCTTGACAACCTTGAAGCTAATCCATCATTTTGTCCATCCATGAATCAACCAAATCCTCCTATAATACCACCTCTTGAGATGTTTTGTTACTTACATCTTGAAACAAAATTTGAACCTAAGTTCCCTAAAATAGGTGAATTTAGTTCCTTTAGGCAAGCAAACACTCAACCATTTTATGATGACAAAGTAACACTCTCATCAATTTTGAAGAAACATTTGGAAAAGGATTCATAATCTTGAGCAAATAAGGATTTCATACAATGTATGTGAACATGAAATTCATCAACTCTTAGAGAAAAAACCAATAGATGAAAACACAAAGGGGTTAGGATATCAAGATCCCTCTCATAAGAGCAAGCCTCCTAGAGAATATTTAAGGCTTCAATATGATGGTATGGTGATCTTTGATTCCCCTCCTGATTTGAATTTCCTTCTTCCTCAAGAACAACCAATCACTCATAACAATAACAAGGATGAGAAGATCACTTTGGGTCCTCCTCCTTCAATTTGAGAGAAGGGTGAATCTAGTAAACACAAGAGGCACAAGGCATTTTCATTTTTCTTTTCCTTTTTCTTTTGTCTGTCTTGTGTTTTCCTTTTGGGGATGACACAAGGCATCGATACACCCTATGTCTCTTCCATGTTGACCCAAAAAAGATTTTTTTTTTTTTTTCTTTCTCTTTGTGTCATTCTTCTAGTTCTATGTGCATTTGGGTTATAATGATAGGTCCAAGCTCTCTAAAAAATATTACAACAAAGAACATACTGACCCCAAATCCATAGATCCCTTATGTGTTTGGTGTTTTCATTTTGGGGGCAACCCCTCCCTTTTCTTTTTCTCTTGCATGAAACAACTTTACGTGGAAACATATGATTGCATTCTCATTTGCTACTTTTAAAAAATTGCTCATAGTATGGTGTTTAGCAATTCCTTTAAAGTGGGGGCATACATTGGCATTATTCATTTGCATTTTTCCTTTTCTTGGTTCTTAGTACAACCTTCTTACTTCATACGATGTGTTTTTTGCTAAGTGGATGACATTGGGTGTGATGTCCTTCAAGAGCGTGATCTCTCTTATCATATTACATTACTCTTAGTGGCTTGATACAATGCACTGCATACCCTAAGTTGCAAATTTTCTATTCTTTTATTGGTCCTCTCTTAGAGACATTAGGCACAATGTTCCCTACGTTAAAGACCTCACATGAACTAAGAAAGAATCCTTCAAAAATTTCCTATTTTCACATTTTTACATTTGTTGTTATATGGCCACCTTGCATAATACAACTTGCATGCCTATGGAGCCATCTTGTTTGTTTATGAGCTCCAAGCGTACGAAGTTTTCCTTGTCTTATGAAGCTCGAATAACCATTTTTTATGTGGCACCTTATCAAAGTTATCAGGAGGTATAAATTTGGTATGGTTGAGTGGGAAGCCCAATCCAAGGCATGAATTTCCCCATAGCCACATGCATGTGTGTGAGTACATACCAGCCATGAGTGTATGCTTATCACCTTTTTAGGACTTCTCACCTCGATGGACAACCAAGAGTTTTGTTGCCTCATAGAGAGTATGCATTTTTCAGACAAACATCCTAGATTTGATCCACATCAAGATGGACAAATGGATGAAGCTTGATCCAATTATTCCTTTTTATTTTCCTTTCTCTTTCTCATCTTTGGCAATGTATGATTGGCCTTTTTGTTGTTGATCTTTATATTATTTTCATGTTCCTTCATTTGTGCTTATGTTTGGTTTGCCATTGGATATTGACTATGGAGGCTTGATCACCCCTCTTGATTGTTGTTGTCTCATATTGCTATCATTTTTTCATTGGAAGCCCTCTTGGTGTGTTTTTATACTTTAGTGTGATTTTGAAGTAGGTTCATCCTCTCACTAAACTGGGCACTAAATGTAGTGTCAAAAAAAGGATCCTTTGACATTTTTTGCACTCATTTGGGTCCTCCTTATGGATTTTGGCTTAATGTTGCCTTTATTTAGTGTTGTAATGTGGATAGCACATTCAAATTAGGACTTGGGCCCTTGTGAACTAATGGAATTTAATGGTGTTTTGCAAAAGTGTTGTAACACACTCACACTTTTATAGGGTTTTATCAACCTAAACATAATTTTAATCATAATTAATCTTAATATTTCCTTATTTGGAATGTTGTAAATTTTTATAACACACTTTCACATTCCTCTAGGATTTTCATTAATAATTTGGCTTTCTTATGCTTTAATTGGCCCTATTTTGCATCCACAAGCCTCATTTATTGCATATTTTTTAGGATAATCCCAACACCAACCAATAAAAAATCATAATTCAGGTGTTCCTAGCTTGTGTGGCCCATATTTAGTGTGTGGGACTCATTCTCCACCTTTCACGAATGATTCCCACCTAGGTCTTTTTGGCTTGATGCAGGTTTCACACATTTCTGGACACTTTTCATTTTTGGTCGTATACATTATGTGTAATGGGACTCATTCGCCACCTTGGGAGAATGAGTCATATGGAGCCAAAATTCAAATTTAAATCAAGTTTCTAGTGGGATTTTATTCTCCTACATCTGATGTCAGCTTGTTGTGTTGTAATTTTGCGAATTCTTGCATAATTAAGTATAAATACAAGGTTATTTCACTCATTTTCTTCTAAAAAGAAATCAAGTGATCCCAAGCATTCAAGTATTCATCACTTAGCATTCAAGGAATTCCTAGGGAAGATTATCAAGAATTCAAGAACATTCTTCAATTGTCAATCATCATGCAAAAGATTGCTTGCAACATGTTGTTTTAGAGCTAACAATTATGATGTAGGATTTGTGTTTGAAGAAATTTCTTCATTCAATATCAATCAACATCAACCAAGAGTCCAAGTCTACATCCAATGGAGCCATTACTTACATGTTTATAGCACCTTATTTCTAGGGTTTGGTGAGCTACAACATTACTTTTTGTTCATTCATCATTATCTTTCCATATTTCATTCTACTTCAAGGTTCAATTACCAAAAAGGGGTTTGACCAAAGAAAACCCCTATTAAGTAACCCCAAATACATTTCTCCCTCTTCTTATGTGTGATTTTTAGAGCTAGGTTGCGGATTTTCTAAGAAGAAAAGGTGGAAAAAAATTGACAAGTCCCTAAAAGTTGTCAAATTTGTCATCAAGCATTGGAGAAGTTTGGAGAAGGCTTACAGGTGGTATTTTGTAGTTTTAGATCCTAAAAATAGTCAGGAAGAACAAATTAGAATGAGAGGCACAAAATCCATTTCAAAATTTTGAAAAAACCAGAGGTGGGATGCTTCACCACTATTGGAAAATGAGTCCCACTGTATAGACCTGAACAAGATTTTTGCAGATCGAGATACCCTTTTGGCTGAAACCTACTCCTATGTATTTTCCAAAAAAATGGACTAATTCACCCAGCCTAGAGTATGATTCCTAGTCAACTTCAACAACAAATTTCCCATGATTCCAGACCTCCATTCTACCTCCTTTAGTTTCCCAGGTGCATATTTATGGTTTCATAGCTTTTTGTTGTATTTTGTTTATCTCTCTAGGTCATTTAGAATTTGTTTCCATATCACATTATGTTTTCCAACATTTTATTTTTCAAGTTTACACTTGGTGGTGAACCCCTCATTAGACATTATTCAATACCTAGAACCTTCCCTTTGTTAGATTTCAATCTCCTTTTCATTGAAATCTCAAGGGTTTATTCTTGAGTGAAAGGTTGAAAAATTGGTCTTTCTCTTTTTAGTTCCAAAAACCTAAAGTGAAAGAAAGCACCACACATTTTTCACCATTTCACAAAGAAATGCTTGATAGACATGAGCTTGAATTGATTTCTTGAATCAAAACCCTAGATCAAAAATGTTAGCACAAAAAAACAAATGATGGAAGAAGATCTTTGATATGATGCTTGAACCTTGATGATGGCTCAAAATGCTTGATGAATTGTTCTTAAATGCTCTTGAATATTTGAATTCTTAGATTCTTAGATTGCTTGTTATGAGAAAATGAGAGAAGGAACCTTGTATTTATAGTTTTCCTTGCTTAATATCTCAAAATTACCCCACACCAGGCTGACATAAGAATTCATTGATTAAAGGAGGCTAAATCTTGCCAAAATTTGAAATTAAATTGTGAAATTACCTTAAGGAGGACTAAGACAGCCTAGGTGGTGTCTTAGTCCCAAGGCATGAAACTTGGGGCACAAACTCCAAAAAGGGACCTCTTTAGGTGGTTTCAAAATCAGGGTCCTAGGACCTTTGGGGGATAAACATTCCCTAGGTGGTGTCTTAGTCCCAACCCAAAAATCAAGGACACTCAAACATAATCATTAAATTATCATTTATTGATTGATGTTTGTTGAGATTAGCCCAAAAAAGATGTAATTTATTAGGCTTGTGGATGCAAAATAGGACCAATTAAGACATAAATAATGATAAATAAAGTAAGTTGGGCCCAAAGAAGTGTGAAAATGTAAGGGTATGCATTTTCCTACACTACATTTAGCCCCCACTTTACTGAGAGGATGAACTTGCTTCAAACTCACACTAAAGTAGTCAACTGGGCATTCAAGAGGGGTTCAAATGTACACATGCTAGTAAGATAGGATGATAATAACCAAGAGGGTGGCCAAGCCCCTAGGATCAAGATTTTACGACAAACCAACATAAGCACAAAGTAACATGCTTGTGGATGATATATGGAGCCATAACTAGATCACAAACATACACCATCAAAGATAGAAAAAGGAGAAAGGAGAAAGGAAAATACAATGAATCAAGCTTCTATTGGCCATCCAACACGTTGCGGACTGGGTCTAGGTTATTTTTCCAAAAGAGGTTTACAATTGGAACATGTTGTCCACTATGCAAAAGAAACACATGCTCACAAGGGCTAGTGAAGTGAGGTGTTCACTAGGTGAGACCTAAGAGGTCCATATCAAATTCATACCCCCATGACTATGATAAGGAAAAAAATGCATTCTCACAAGGACTAGTGAAGCTAGATGCTCATTAGGTGAGCCCTAGGGGACCATATCAAATCCATACCTCCATGACTTTAATAAGGTACAAGAAGAAGATGCATAATCACAAGGGATAGTGAAGCTAGTTGTTCACTAGGTGAGCCCCAAGGGATCATATCAAAGCCATACCTCCATGACTTTAATAAGTTATAAAAAATCATGCAACAAGAAAGAGGAATGTTTAGATAGATTTTTCTTAGTTCATGCAAGGTCCTAATCTTAGGGGACATTGTTCCTAATGTCTCCAATAAAGGACCAATAAAAGGATAAAAGATTCACAACTTAGTGGATGCAGTGCAACACATCACCACTAAGAGGAATGTAATATGGTAAGGTAAATCAAACTCTTGAAGGACATTACTAACAATGCCACCACAAAGAGAAAAACACATCGCATGAAATAAGAAAATCACATCAAGGAACATGAAAAAGAAAAATGTGAATTAAATCATGCAAAAATAATGGTAATGTATGTCCCTACTTTAAAGAAATTGCTAAACACCATTTTGTGAGCAATTACTTTAAAGTAGCCAAAAATGAAAAAGGAAAAGAAGGTTTCCCTCTCGAAACACATAACTGGGATCTATGGATTCGAGGTTAGTATTTGTCTTTGCTGCAATGATATTAGAGATCTTCGAACTATCATCATTCCCCAAATACACATAGAACTTGAAAAATGACACAAAGAGAGAAAACCAAGGAAAAGCCTTTTGAGTCAACATGGAATAGACATAGGGTGTCTCAATTCCTTATGGCATCCCCAAATGAAAAAACACAACAAAAAATAAAAGGAAAAAACAAAGGATAATGAAAAATATTTTGGGTCAACATGGAAGTGACATAGGGTGTCTCAATGCCTTGCATCATCCCCAAAAGGAAAACACAAGACAAAAAATGCAAATATAAGGTAAAGATAAATGAAAAGGAAAAATATTACTACATATAGAAGAATGAAGGTACAAATAGAGGAGTGCACCAAGAGAGAGAGAAAATCAAATAGAACATCATGGGGGATCACAATACATATATGTAATCAACCAAAAACAAATCAAAAATAAAAAAGACTAGTAAAGCACATGGGAGTCAACCATCTAGTAGGTCAATTGTATCCCAGTCTTGTTTAGTATATGTGAAATGCAGATCACTAGCGAGAGGGACAATTGTTGGATCTCAGTTGTGTTCATGGTTTGTTCATGGTTTGTCCTTGATGACAAAATCACTTTCTTGGTTCTCTTGGTCTGACAGTCTTAGTTTCGATCTTTATGCTTTATCATGATACATATTTGATGACACTTGGCTATTACAGATGGTTCATCGTTATGATTTAGGTTCATGTTGATGATAATTTTGGTACAGTGTTATGAATGCCATTCTTTTGCAAATGATTATGATTATTGGACTGACAGTGTTGATAAGGTTTGGTTTAGGTTATTCATATGTTATTCATGGTTGCAGGGCTCTCTTCAGCTTCAGAATTATGAACTTGGTACTTCACATGTTTAGGTATATTAATTCATGGTTTACATAGTTATGGTTTGAGTTGGCATGACTTATCATTGATGATCATGGCACATATTTGGTTCAGTGCTTCAATACATTGCTCCATCTCAGACAGTTTGATTATTGCTTCATTTGACTCAATGGAACTTGATTTTGAGACATCAATGATTTCATTTTCAATATAATCTTGGCATAAGTTTCATGTTACTTTGTTTGAGGTATCACCATTCATGGCTTTCACTTAGCTTTGGTCAATAATCCGGGTTCTTCATCAGATACGTTCTACATTACATATGACTTTGTAGAAGTCATATCTATGGAAATTTAGCTCGAAGGTAATATTTATGGAAACTTTTATTAATGATTGTTTTGGGAATTACTTGGTGAACATGGCTTGGTAAATGACTTTGATTAAATTCATATATGATTCAAGCTAAATGTCTATGTGCATTACTTAAAAGTCATTTGAAAATGACATGGCTTTGTCTTGAGCCATCATTTTGTTCTAGTCGGCCTTATGAGAATCATTGACTCAATCAAAGGTTACTTGGTGTGAATTATTAGTCAATATTTAGAAAGCTCTACTTGATGGTTATTATTATAGTGGTCGACCTTTTTGAAAAGTCTTCAAGTTTGTAATGTATTTTGATGGATATATTGGATCATTAAGTCAACATCCTTGGGACAACAATCTTTTATGACTTAGTGTGGACTTCAAATCACTCTTCATTTCAACAAAGTCATCGATTGAAAAAGAAAGCATGTTAGTGCAATTTGTGGTTTATTATTTTATTTTGGCTAGGTATGAAACCCTGGCCTCACTGCCACCATGAAAGATTGTTTCATTGTTGCTCTAGTTGGCTGTAACGTCTCTGTTAGGAAGTAATCAACAGTGTTCTTTTGCAATAAAGAGTGTGGCTACTAATGAAGTCATGGGAGTTGCAGATCTGTCTGGTATTAAAAAAAATTTCATGCTGACTAATTAGATATCTCATCCATCATTTGTTTTTTCATGGAAAGTATTGTCTTTGTTCACTTCAGGAAATAGAAAAAGAAATAAATGGGTATCTCTGACAGTTTTAGCATTATATGATTTTAGTTACGTTCTTCTGTCTCCAGCTATGATATTCATTTGTTTCTATCAGCATATCAGAGGGTATTTGGGAATCTTGTATTGTAACTGAATGGGTATTTGCATTACCCCAAAACCTTCGTTGATGGCCCTTAAAATTAGAATATTCATTTTGCATTGAGGGTTTATGAGTTTCAGATAATGGGTAGTCGTGCTTTTTGAAAATTTGTCAGTTACAGTTTGAAATCACTTCATTCATTGTAGAAATTATGGATTTAGCATATGGGTTATCTAAAAATAGTATCAAATGGCTATTTTGTTTTAATAAAGATCTGGGTATTGTAATAGCGTTTGCAGATTTGAAAAGGATCTTTGACTTATTCTTGTCAGTTTATTTACAACTTGTTGTTCATGCATTGTAAATGATTATTCACTAGCACATATTTTAAAAACAGCAAGAGGGTTTCAGTTTCCTTTGAACAACACATTCTTTGAAGACTTCTTTTTGACAAACATACTTGAAATCATGTATAAATACAGTGTTGTGAACACTATGAGTCTTCTGGTTATCATTATGAGATATTGTTACTGGTTGTATCAAGAAATGTATTGAAAAAGCTCTATAATACAAAAATTGAAAAACATGATGTAGAGGAAAGTTGTAATTCTTCTCTATGTAATATTTTAAGGATTCAATAGTTGGATTCTTAGGGTATTAGGTAGATGAGAAAATTGAGTTTTATGAGATTAACTGAAAATAAAGAGATCCTTTGAGATATTATTATTGTTCATAAATATAATTTGAGGGATTGGTACTCCTTGAGATTGATATCTCTAAATGAGGGGTTGGTACTCCTTAAGTTGGTGCTAAAAAATTAGCTTGTAAGACATTGTAAGCAGTGGTTTTTGAAGTTAAGCCAGTGAGGAAGTTTAGGAGTGGTTTTTCTACCCTAGGAGGATTTTCCACTCGGCAAATTCTTTGTCTCATGGTCTATTTGTTTTGATGTCATAATGTTTCTTGATTGTGATAATTTTCTGAGTAATTGTTCTTATCAATTTGTGCATTGTTGAATGTTAGTTTCCTCATCTCTAAAAATGGTTATATCAAAATGTCTTGCACAAGTGTTCTATCATTGTTGAAAGTTCTGATAGAAAGTATATGAGTATTTGTTTGATTCATAGCTCAATAATTTTTATAATGTGCTTAAATTTTTTGTTATCTCAATACCTATCTTGTGTCATTCTACTACACTATTGTTGTAGTGTCTTATAAAGTTGCATTGAAATTAGTTGGTTAAGAAGTGTTTCAATAATGTTGGTCTTCACTTACACAGTCTTATGAGATGGACTTGTACTGTCATCGTGCTTTGATTGTTAAACATGGTCAGTCATAATTTTTTTGGAAAATGCAAGATATTTCTCTCAAATCACATTGGCATAAGTTGTCTAATGGACTGAGTTGATGTTATCATATCTTTATTTACCCCTTTTCATAAATTATTTCAAAGTGATTACTCTTCTCTGTTGTTGATAGAAAGGATATCAGAATTAAAAGTTTTGGTTGAAGTTGAAAAAAGTTTAGACACTTATTCACCCCCACCTCTCAGTGTCTGTCCATAACTCCAACAATTGGTATCAGAGCATAGAGTCCTCTGATAGGTCTAAACCACCTAGGATTGTTCCTAGTTTATTGGAGTACTTTGGTTAATATGGGAAAGAACACAGGGAATAAGGGAAAAAGATGTTCACAAAAAAATGCTAATCATCATGTTCAACCTGAATCTAGTATAAGGAATAATGAGGAAGAGTTCATAAACAATAACTCTGAAATGATAGAGTATCCTATATCTAGAAAACCTTAGTTCAAAGGTACAAACTTTATTATGTGGAAACATAGGATATAAACATACTTACTTTCTTTAGGATCTGAAGTGTGGGAAGCAGTTGAAAAGGGTTGCACTATATCTGCAACATCTTCTTCCACACTTGAGGAGAAGAAAGCTCTTGAATTCAATGCCAGAGTTATAAATGTTATTTTTAATAACTTTCCAAACAAATTCATTACAAAATTTATTCATTACAATTGTGCTAAGGAAGTTTGGGACAAGTTGATTGCATTGAATCATAATGGTGAGTTACAAGAGGAGATATCTTTGGGTACTGAAATAAGTTGTGAAACATCTAAGAGTGAAGAAGGTGTAAACCTTCATAGTTTTGAAAAGAAGTCCAAGGAGATCAATAATGAATATTTAAATGATCAAGAAACATGTGTAAAAGTAGACCAATCTTTGGGTGAAGTTGACTCTGCACAGGAATATGATGAACCTGAAAGTGAGGCTGATTTGGTAGGTGAACTCTTGTGTGCCTTAGATACAATTAAGCAACTTAGAAAAGAAAACCAGTTTTTAAGACAGCTTCAACAAGAAGAGATTTTGGAATTCAAGTTAAAAGACAAGGATGAATTGTGTAATAAACTATAAAATGAGATTGATTCTTTAAAGAAATGTTCAAATAATGATTCCTTGTTAAAATAACTAAATCTTAAGGACAATATGATTATAAGTTAGAAAATTGAAATTGAAGAATATAAGAGGATAGCAGACATTGTGAGTTCTAATTTGGAGATTAAAAATATTGTTTGTCTAAAACTTGAAGAAGAGGTAGTTGCTTTAAGAAAAGAGCTTGAATGTGTCAAGGCTCAATCTAGTAAAATTCATAAATTTGATCATAGTACTAATATATTGAATGAGATGTTGGGCAGGAAAAAGCATTCTAAAGATCCTATAGGAGTGGGATATGAGGTTGGAAAAAGCTTTGTAGACAAATCTAAACATGAAACGGTGTTTACTACTTCAGATGGAAAGAATTTTACAGCCAAGCAAACACCAAGAATGAAGGTTGATCTTGGTTACAATATTGTTGCACCAAAGGATAACATTGACACTAGAAGACAATCTAAAGGTATTCATAGAGAAAGAAAAAATGTATTCAGATCTTCACATCGTTGGCATGATCATTCATTCAGGTATAATCATTCTTTTCAAGGATATTGTTATGTTTGTAATGACTATGGTCATAAGGAAATTGATTGCATAAGATGGTCAAATAAGAATCATTCTAATGTCCCTAGAAATGAGCATGTGGTGTGTTACAACTATAACAATTTTGGTCACTTAAGAAGAGACTGTAGAATAAATACAAGTGATAATAATGTAGGGAAAAATGTTGGAAGTGTTTGTAGGAAGTCTTCTATTTCTTAGAACAATCACAAACTCATTTGTTTCAGATGTAATAACATTGGGCATAAAGTACATCAATGTAAATTCAATAGAAGGACAAGTACTTTAAGAAAACAAGTGAAAAAGTCTTCATTGGAGTGGAGAAGAAAGAGCAATCAAGATGACAAGAAGAGTAATAAAGATGCTTCTGAGAAAACTCCTTGTGCACTCCTTGCACAAGTGTTGCCTTCCAGGTCTTGAGAAGAAGCAAAGACTCAGGGGGAGTCTATTATGGTAATATATTTTACCCCTATGTAGTCTAGAATGAGGTATGACAACATGAATTTTCCATTGGTGGTATAAGAAGTAAAGAAATGGTTTGTAAATGCCAATATTTCATTATGCTTATTCTGTTTGAATAGAGTGATTGATTTTTGTTAACATGAAAGAGATACGGGTTGTATATGTTTACTAAGATTGCTTGAATGTTTTTTACTGAAAGTTGTTATTGATGGTGTGATGCTTAAGTATTTGAAATTGTGTGGTCATAAGTTTTGAGGATAGTGAGTCATGGGCATGAAATATTGAGTGATTCAAATTTCTATGCAATGTTTTTAAAAGAGCTGCTTCAAAAAGTGGCTATTTAGTCAGATGACATGAAGGCTTAGTTTGAACAGAAATACATTTAGCTTGAATGGATTTTCTGAGTATAAATTTTGAGCATGTTGTGAGGTCTTGAGAGATTTTCAGGCTGAGATGATCTTTGTGTATTCCTTTTGGAGCCAAAAATTCTAAAGGTCCGCTATGAGTTAGAAGTTGATATTGAGGAGTATTGCAACCTTAAGAAGTATTTTTTTCTCTTATTTGTATCTATGAACAAAATATGAAAGATGTGCTGCACCAAATTATCTCGTGCGAGAAATCCTAAATATTCTTTTATGATTGAAAGTGTGATATTGGGAAGTTGAGTTGCTCATTCGTGATATTTATTTCTATACCTACTAGAGTGATATATGAACAACAGATTGCATGAAGTCTTTGAATGCAAATGATCAACTCAAGTCATGTTTCTATTAGAGGAATTGCAGAGTTGAGTTGTTGGGAGGTCTGGTTATAATATTATGTGCTTTATATAATGTCTGAAAGCATGAAGACCTAAGTGGAGAAGAGTGTTTTCTTTTTGAGTTTTATTGAAATGATCTTGCAAGGAGATGTGTTGTTCAAGGGACAACTATGAAACAATTCAGTATCTCCCTTATATTCTTTGGTATCAAAAAGATGAAGTTGTTATCATGATTGAGATAGTACACAAGAACACAGATATGCCTTGATGGTTTTTCATGTTTTTAATCTTCATGAGAATGTTTTTGTAACTATGTGTTATTGATCACATTTGAGTCTTTGCTCATCTGCAATACGGTTTACAAATGGTGTGGTGAATTGCTAGTATGCTTGCAATGGATTGAAAGTGTTTTTCAATGACCCATTTGGATTATTTAACAGTACTCTTGTTGCTTGAGAAAAGGAGTAATGATATCAATTTTGATATATTTGTGTATACAACTTCTTTGTAGAGGGAACTTGTTTCTATATGTTCTTATTTCCAGCTCTCTTATATTTTCATTTGTTGCACTACTACTCTACTTGAAGCTAGTTCTTATGGTATTTGGTTGGCTTCTTAGTTGTGTTTCATGGCATTGCACATTCATCTCTTTTATCCTTTGTCATTGAGGGAAAAAGGGGGAGAGTCATTTGTGTTTTTCCATCAAGGAAAAAGGGGGGGTTTCTTGGATCTCAGTTGTGTTCATGGTTTGTTCATGGTTTGTCCTTGATAAAAAAATCACTTTCTTGGTTATCTTGGTCTGACAGTCTTAGTTTGGATCTTTATACTTTATCATGATACATATTTGATGACACTTAGCTATTATAGATGGTTAATCGTTATGATTCAAGTTCATGTTGATGAGAATTTTGGTTCAGTGCTTTGAATTCTATTCTTTCACAAATGATTATGATTATTGGACTAACAATGATGATAAGGTTTGGTTCAGGTTATTCAAATGGTATTCATGGTGACAAGGCTTTCTTCAGCTTCATATTTATGAACTTGGTACTTCACATGTTCAAGTATATTAATTCATGGTTTACTCAGTTATGGTTTGAGTTGGTATGACTTATCGTTGATGATCATGGCACATATTTGGTTCAATGCTTCAATACATTGCTCCATCTTAGATAGTTTGATTATTGCTTCATTTGACTCAATGGAACTTGGTTCTGAGACATCAATGCTTTCATTTTCAGTATAACCTTGGTATAAGTTTCATGTTACTTTTTTGGATGTATCACCATTCATGGATTTCACTTGGCTTTGGTTAGTAATATGGGTTCTTCATTAGATACATTTTACATTACATATGACTTTGTAATAGTCATATCTATGGCAATTTAGCTCGAAGGTAATATTTATGGAAATTTCTTATTAATGATTGTTTTGGGCATTACTTGGTGAACATGCATTGGTAAATGACTGATTAAAATCATATATGATTCAAGCTAAATTTCTATGTGAATTACTTAAAAGTCATTTGAAAATGACATGGCTTTGCCTTGAGCCATCATTTTGTTCTAGTTGGCCTTATGAGAATCATTGACTCAATCAAAGGTTATTTGGTGCGAATTATTAGTCAATATTTAGAAAGCTCTACTTGATAGTTATTATTATAGTGTTCGACCTTTTTGAAAAGTCTTCAATTCTGCAACGTATTTTGATGGATATATTGGATCATTAAGTCGACATCCTTGGGACAACAATCTTTTATGACTTAGTGTGGACTTCAAATCACTCTTCATTTCAACAAAGTCATCAATTGAAAAGAAAGCATGTTAGGGAAATTCATTGTTTATGATTTTCTTTTGGATAGGTATGAAACCCTAGCCTCACCGCCACCATGAAGGATTGTTTCATTGTTTCATTGCTACTCCAGCTGGCTGTAACGTCTCTGTCAGGAAGTAATCAACAATGCTCTTTTGCAATAAAGAGTGTGGCTGCTAATGAAGTAAAGGGAGTTGCAGATCTGACTGGTATTAATTTAGTTTTCATGCTAACTAATCAGGTATCTCATTCGTCATTTGTTTTTTCATGGAAAGTATTGTCTTTTTTCGCTTTAGGAAATAGAAAAATAAATAAATGGGTATCTCTGATAGTTTTAGCACTATATGATTTTAGTTACATTCTTCTATCTCCAACTATGATATTCATTTGTTTCTATCAGCATATCAGAGTGTATTTTGGAATCTTGCATTGTAACTAAATGGGTATTTGCATTACCTCAAAACCTTTGTTGATGGCTCTTAAAAGCAGAATATTCATTTTGCATTGAGGGTTTATGAGTTTCAGATAATGGGTATTCATGCTTTTTGAAAATTTGTTAGTTACAATTTCAAATCAGTTCATTCGTTGCAATTATGGATTCGGCATGTGGGTTACCTAAAAATAGTATCAAATGGCTATTTTGTTTTATTAAAGATCTGGGTATTGTAAAAGCATTTGCAGATTTGAAAAGGATCTTTGATTTATTCTTGTCAGTTTATTTACAGCCTATTTTTTAGGCGTTACAAATTATTATTCACTTGCACATATTCTAAAAAAAACAAGAGGGTTTCAATTTGCTTTGAAAAATGCAATCTTTGAAGACTTCTTTTTGACAGACATACTTCAAATCATATATAAATACAATGTTGTGAAAATTGTGAGTATTTTGGTTATCATTCTGAGATATTGTTACTAGTTGTATCAAGAAATGTATTGAAAAAGCTCTGTAATACAAAAATTGAAAAACATGATGCAAAGAAAAGTTGTAATTCTTCTCCATGTAATATTGTAAGGATTCAATAGTTGTATTCTTAGGGTATTAGGTAGATGAGAAAACTAAGTTTTATGAGCTTAATTGAAAACAAAGAGATCCTCTGAGATATTATTATTGTTTAGAAATATAATTTGAGGGGTTGGTGCTCCTTGAGATTGATATCTCTAAATGAGGGGTTGGTGCTCCTTTAGTTGGTGCTCAAAAATTATCCTGTAAGGCATTGTAAGCATTGGTTTTTGAAGTTAAGCCATTGAAGTAGTTTAGGAGTGGTTTTTCTACCCCAGGAGGGTTTTCCACTCGGCAAATTATTTTTCTTATGGTCTCTTTGTTTTGATGTCATAATGCTTCTTCATTGTGATAATTTTTTGAGTAATTGTTCTTATCAGTCTGTGCATTGTTGAATTTTAGTTTCCTCATCTCTAAAAATGATTATATCAAAATGTCTTGCACAAGTATTCTATTAGTGTTGAAAGTTCTGATAGAAATTATAAAAGTATTCATTTGATTCATAGCTCAAGAATTGTTATAATGAGCTTAAAGTAATTGTTATCTCAATACCTATCTTGTATCATTTTGTTGCACTGTTGTTGTAGTGTCTTATAAAGTTGCATTGAAATCAGTTGGTTAAGAAAAGTTTCAATAATGTTGGTCTTCACTTACATAATCTTATGAGTTGGACCTGTACTGTCAGCATGCTTTGATTGTTAAACATGGTCAGTCACAATTGTTTTGGAAAATGCAAGATATCTCTCTCAAATCACATTGGCATAAGTTGTCTAATGGACTGAGTTGATGTTGTCATATCTTTATTTACCCCTTTTCATAAATACTTTCAAATTGATTACTCTTCTTTGTTGTTGATATAAAGGATATCAAAATTAAAAGTCTTGGTCGAAGTTGAAAAAATTTTAGACAATGATTCACGACCCCCCTCTCAGTGTCTGTCCATAACTCCAACAACATCAAGTGTTTTACTACTAGAATCACCAAGCTCAACATGTGGTGCATCACTCGATTTAGGAGGATCATCTTGGTTGTTATCATTTAAGTTCATATAAGAGGAAAATAACAAATTCAGCTCATTATGCACTTGTTCATCAATTTTTATTTTTTTCTTCATCTTCATCCAAGTTAACCACAATACGAGGATGAATGATAATATCCATAGAAGATTTTGGTACTCTTTTTGTTCGAAATATAGGATTTGTTGGTTCTAGTAAGGGAGAGAGGCTCATCGTTTATTGCCTCTATCAAGTTCATATTTTGATTTTCAATGTTGTTGTCTTCATTCATATTTTAAGAAATAGCACCACATCTATGCATACACTCTCTATCATGTATGTTTCTTTTATTATGGTTTTCAAGTTGAATTTGTGTTGGAGTGGGTTTGTCAACAATAGGTTTCTTTTCTTCTTGTGAGGGAAGAACTAAAGAAACCATGGAAGGTTGTTCAACCACTTTCTCTTTAGCTTTATAAATTCTTTTAGGGGGTGGATTAGGACTTGTTTGGTTTTCTCTTGGCCTTTTTTAGGAAATAGGCAGGGGATTTTTGATGGATGGATCTTGGTTTGTTGGAAAGGATTTAGGCTCAATATTTTTTTGTTCAAGTGGCAGAGGTTTGATCATGGGTGGAGGAAAATTCTCAAGGGATAATCTAGCTATGCATTTTAGTTTTAAATTTTGATAGGATAGAAAAAGGAAGTCCTCACAGGGTCTTATAGGTTCCATAGGATCAGGCCAAAAATAATCTAAGGAAAAATTTTGATGGGAAGATGGAGGGATGAAGCCACTATTGTTAACTATCAATATTTCATTATTGGCTTGAAACTTTAAGCACTTATGGATAACAGATGGGACCACACTCATGGAGTGAAGCCATTTTTAGCCTAACTTCACATGAAATTGGTCTGAATTAGATATGATAGAGAATGATACATTTAATATCTTTGGTCCTAGTTTTAAAGGGAGTGTGATTGAGCCCATCACAAAATGAGCAAAACTATCATGCATTTTAATCCATGCTTTTATTTTATCATATCTATCTTGAGTAATTTCATGCACATATAAGAGTTCTTCTTTGATCACATTCTCTCCATAGACGAGATTAATTAAAATCCTAGGAGTGGGCTTGTTATCGATTTCATCGGCTATGTAAAGATGACCATCAAGTGCATTTTTTATTGTTTCTTCTGAAGAGAAAGTAATGTCAGTGGGTATTATGGTTTTCTATTTACGAGGCTCGATGTCAATCACTCCTATCATTGTATTAATAGGACTTTGGTCATTAGTATCATTAGGATTTTGTTCATTATTACTCATGTTTTTCATCATCTGTGTCAACGTTCATCACATCAGGCTTAGTTTCACTAGCCTTAACAAATGAGATATTATTCTTGGGCATGGGATTGATGAAGATTTTCAAGTTTGGGTTGGGAGGAGCTATGGACTTATTACCTTTGTCATTCACACTTCCAATTTGGATATGATTAAAATCAATGAGATCTTGGACAATATGTTTAAGATGCTTGCAATGTATTGTATCATGTCCTTTTTGTTGGAGATAAGCACAATAGACATTGTGTCTAAAGCTCAGATGTAATGGCTTGCTAGGGTCAAGAGGTCAAACGAGAGGTAAGGTGAACATGTTTTTGTTTAATAGATGAGTCATGATATTGTGAAGTGTGTTGGGTAAGGGTGTGAATTGTCTTTATGGATCCCCAAAGATATAAGGATTAATCTTCTTTATAGTAGCTACTTGGGTATCAACTTGTTGGGGAGGTTGGGAGGTGGAATTTAGTTGAAGAAAACTTTCATTTTATCTTCTGAAAGGCTGGTAGGTGTTTTGGTTTGAGGATTTGGTGGTTTTCAGTTCACTACTACCTAAAAAATTCTAATAATCTCAAAAGGAAATGCATAAATGCATGAAGTAAGGGAATTTCATTATGGTAAGCTTTTCTCTTATCTTACTTTGTAAATTTTCTATGAACATATTTTGAAGGTGGGAATAGGGAATCTTCACATTGATTTGGGAATAAAGCAATTGTTAACATGAAATAAAGTTAGTGAATTTTTCACCCTCATTTTTCTTACATCTCATCAAATTAGCTAATGTCATTTCAAGAACCATATGCACTTGGAAATGGTTAATAAATTCTTTAGCAAGTTCATTGAATGAATGAATTGAGTTATTTGGTAATGCAGAAAACCAGTCGAAGGCATTGTCTTTCAAGGATCGGGGAAAAAGCTTAGCCAAAAGTCTCTCCTCAAGGATAAAATCACTACACAAAGTAGTAAAGGAATTAACATGATTTGCAGGATCTCCCTTCCCTCCATATTTCTCAAATTTAGGGATCCCTATACCTTGTGGCACCAAAGTTCTTAATATATCCAAGGATAGTGGGTTGCTTTTGACATAATATGAAGGTGGGCCATTTTTATTTTGATTTATGGTGGAAACTTGACGTTGAATGGATGAAATTCTTTGTAAGAGGTGGTTGATGATGGGATCATTGCTTGTTGTTTGAGATGGAGGTGAATATGGTGATGGTGTGTATGTGTTAGAAGAACTAGTGAATGGATTGCTTAAGAGAGGAGATATAAGATAAAATATGAAATAGGTATAAGGAGAAATAGTGGAAATGTTTGAGGCAAGAAGGATATTGCTAGTTGGTTGCATAGTTGTGGTCACTTGAGGATTGGTATAGGTGAAAATGGATGTTATGGTTGAAGGGGGAGGAGTTTGATTTCCTCCTTGTCTTTGCACATTGTTTGAAGCTTGAGCACCATTAGTGTTGGAAGGAAGATGTTTTCAAAAGATGTGAGCTATGTTATGCACAAATTTGAGTCCTTCATCACTTTCCATCATGCGGTGAATACCATCTATGGTAGGTATAATAATGTTGGAAATGTTTTCAGTACTCACACTATCTTGTAAATGAGCTAGGTCTTCATGCATTTTCATTATGCTTTCTTGAGGGATATGATCAACCATTGTTTGAACACTTGGCATAGAAAAGGAGGTATCAAAGGTATGTTCCATACCTAGTTAACTAAAACCAACACCAAAAGTAAGAGAGCTTTGTAACCAAAGATCCGCAACAAGTGTTTTATTGTGGGATTCCATGAGTCTTGCACTTCGTCTAACCATAATATTAGCAGTAGGACACCAAGTAGTATAACTCATTCAAGGGATAAACCAAACAAAGTGTAATGAAAATAATCCCCTATGCTTGCAATTACACTTGAAATGAAATAAATTGAGATAACAACAATTTTGCAAATTGTAACATAAAACTGAAAGCAAAAAACAAAAGCACAGAAAAGCAATTTCAGACCCTAAAAATAGGAAATTCAAAGTCAAAAAGGAATAAGATTCCACTTTTGGAAAAATGAAGAAGAAAATCCTACTATACAACTTTTGTGTTGTCATTGATGTCACCATGTTATATGAGTTGCAACTACAAGTTTATGTAATAGCTTGATTTGATAATTCTGAACTGGTATCTCAACTAGTATGCAGTTACTATCCTCCAGTGTTTTGGTTTGCAATCCTCTATTGATTAATATCTTTTCTTGTGGTTTTGGGAAATGGATTTTGGATGTTGAAAGGTTGTATATTCAGAATCTCACATGTAAAAGTTCTCGTACGGTGAATTGATGTTATTTTGTTGTTGAATTTTTTGATTAGGTCTATCTCTGGCCAACCTAATGTATTGTTGATATTGTAATGGATTAATTATTTTGTTGGGGATGTATATGTGACCTATCTTTGGTCCATGCCAACATGCTATATTTTGCTACATGATTGAAGTTCCTTTGGGAAGATTTTGTACATGCTTGAAGTTGACAGTTGATTTTTGGTGAATAAGGGTTGCATCTAATTAGGGCGACCTAATTGATGCTTGTAGATGTATCAAATATATATATATATAGTATTTTTTTGAGGTCATTGAAGAGTAGTATGAAGTGAAGTGTGTGAAAATGATGAAGTGTGTTAAGTCAGTTTATTGAGCATCAAAGGAACTAAATCAACACTTGTTAGGTGTACTTTATGAGTTCATTTTTTGGCTGTAAGCCATTTTTTCATTGTACCTTTGTAGGAAGTGAGCCTCCCTTTTTGGATAGTGAGTCTTGATAGTGAGCCAACATTTTATATTATTTTATAACCAGTTATACTATATTGCGAGCTAACCTTCATAGTGGTTTTTCCCATTTTGGGTTTTCCACGTAAAAATCTTGGTGTTCCTGTGTTGCGTGCTTTCATGTTCTGTTAATACTCTTTCTTAGGGTATGTTTAGGATCATGATGGGCCAAAAAGTGGCTATATGATGGGTATGCATAGGGTATGTGGCTGACGACCTTTTTTTTACCCAAAATTGATGAAACAAAAGGGGTTTTTTAATGAGACTTCCAGCTTTCCACCAATATAAATTATGCTTTACTTTGAATTTAATAAATAATTATTATTCATTTTTTATTTGAATTACGACTAAAGTCCTAATTGATAGGCTGATTGAAAAACATCTATAGATTTCAAATGGCATCACATTTTTTGAATCCAAAACATGTGTCACATTATATGCTTCACATAAAATAGGATTAAAAAAATTTGAATTTCATAAAGTTTTGACCAAGTTAAAGTGGTCAAACATACAAGTTTTTATTATTTTTTAAAATTTGTAATAAAAAAATCATAATTAATTAGTTACTTGGAAAAAGATTACAAAAAATATGCATCACATTGGGACAAGAGTGCTCTATTTATATCTAAAATCTTATAAAACAATATAATCATTTTATTTTGGTTAGGGTGGTTAGACATACACCTAATTATTTTTTCCCTGAAATTTAAGTACTACTACATTGATATTTCAATTTTTCACCAAATATATATATTTTTAAATAAACCTAGTAGTTTAGAAACTACATTCAATTTGCTACAAATTCTATTCTTACATATTTTTGAAATAATATAGATAACTTATTCAATTTTTTACGTCAAGTTTCCTAACTCTGATTTTTCTAAATTTTTTACCACTTAAGGGTCTATTTTTTCCATGATGATCCTACACATACCCCTTATATTTATTGTTATATGCATTGGAGTAATTGGATGGTTTTTGTTCAATAAGTTTAAGAAGATATTGATTCACCCTCATCTCAGTATCTTAGGAATTCAACAATTGGTATTAGATCTTGGTTCATCCGTTGAAGCCTAACAACTTGAGGAAGATGTTGAAGATTAAACAAATGTATGATAAAGAAGAGCTTCGGGCTTCTCTTGAAGATCTTGACAAGGCTGAAAGTGAAAACAAATATTTGAAAGAAAATTTTGATGAGGAAAATGAATATGTCTAGAAATTGAAAGAGCAATTGAAGAAGTTAAAAGAAAGATAGAGAAATAAGTGAGCTGTTAAAATAAGAAAATGAAGAGATCACCAGATTGAAAGGTGCTAGTGGAGGAAAAGAAAAGAATTGAAGATTTTCTTAATATAGTGGTGTAAAGAAAGACTAATGAATTCACTATGCTTGAACAAGATGTAGTGAACCTGAAAGTAGATCTAGAAAAAGCAAAACTCTATGAAGATAATTTCAAGTCAAGCTCCACCAAGCTTGATGAGTTGATTGTAGGGAAGAAACCTTCTAAAGACAAAGGTGGTTTGGGAAATTAAGTAGGTGAATGTTCTAAGGCTATGCATACCTCAAACCCAATGGATAATTAGAAGACTCAAGATAAAGAGAAGCAAAAAAGAAATCCAAGAAACTTTGCTAGAAGACCACCTATGAGATAACCAAATGCTCAAAGGTACCCATATTTCAATGTTGTTTTATTTTCATGTAATAAATTTGGTCACAGGGAATCAAAGTATAGAATTAGAATGAATAAGTTTGTTGCTTCCTTCTCTAGACAATGTTTTGCATGCAAGAAAGTTGGACATAGATCTAGTGAATGCATAACTCAGGTGATGAAATTGTTTAATAAAGGAAGAATGAATCAATCCTTTGTTGGCTATTGTTATACTTGTAATAAGTTTAGACACAAAGAAAATCAATGCATTTCAAGGGTTAATGGAGGATAAACTAATCATGAAAAATTTGTCTACTATAACTGCAACAAACTGAGACACATTTCAAGAGTATGCAGAAGTAAAAAGGGAAAACAAAATCTAATCTAGTAAAGAAGAATTAACTAGTGAAGAAATTTGACAAGAATGAGGTTAAGCAAGAAATTAACAAGATATGGAGGAAGAAATAAGAACTAGAAACATCATATGTCTTTGTGCCCCATCTGGTGCAAACAATTCCTCTGGGAACTAAACCTAGCATGGTCTTAGGGGGAGCTTTAACATAAAATTGTTTGAACCCCCTGGATATTTGGTGATTCAATCTTTGGCATGAAGATATGTTGTAAGGAATGGATAGACAAAAGTTATACAAAAGGAGCTGGAATAAAAGGAGCATGCATGATCATTTGCAAAGAAAATTAGGGTTTTTTTGTGTAGTGAAGAAGGTTTTCTAGCAACTTTTTGAAATTTGTGACATTTAATGTGAATTAGGGTAGATTGTTGGTTTGTAAAGTGATTTCGTAAGCAATTTAAATAACTTGTGCATGTGAAGAAATTGGAGAGCAATTTGGAGCATTCTTGAGGTGATTTAAAGTGTGAGTTGTGCAAACCCTAGTTCTGGTTTTCACAAAAGAAAAAGCTATTTTGCTTCTTTGTGTTGTTGTGGGTTTGTGTGAATCCTTGTTTTGAAATCATTTGGGCTCGAATTGTAAAAAATGGAAACTTCTATAGTCATTAGTGTGTCTGAAAGACCTAGACCATCCTATAAGAAATATTACATGAAGTTTTTTGAAGATGACCCTATGGGCACCTTCTCATTAATTCTTCATGGGGTTATGTTGATTGAAGATACTAGGATGTACATTCGAGTCAAGACTAAGTAATACAATCACAACAAATTGATAGATATTTGGAAAAATGAGCTCACTGTGGATGATTTCTTGGTAAAACCCAAATATTCAAACATTGTTGCAAAGAAATTGGATAGATGGAATTACTTTCCTACTTTCCATTCCACGGTTGATGGAAAATATGTCAAACCAGCTCTCAACAGAATACATGAAAAGTTATTGTGGACTGCTAGAACCCATCTTATAACAAAGGAAGCAATTAAGACTGTTATTAGACTTTGTGATACCAGACCAGTACCTCTGTTGAAAGCTGTGAATAGTGTAGTGGTGATGGAACTCATTAGTGCTACATATGATAGGAGATCTCTTACTATAAAACCTATCACTAATCCTATTGTGAAGCATGTTGCAATAATGATCGAATATAAAATTTACTTCACTAATAGAGAGAACTACGTACCTTCTATTGCAATTTACACCAGATATGATATGGAAAATAATGGTGCAGATTATGATCTATGTGAAATTCTTCAGCAATAGTTGTTTGAGAACTTGAAGATGACCCAGCAAAAGAAGTATGCTTTTAAATTTGGCTCTTTGATTGTGTGTTTACTATTCTACTTCCTTAAGAGACTTCTCAGAAGAGATGATGTGGTGTTTTGGGACACATCCAAATCAGTTGCAAATTAGATCTTTGACTATAAGCATATTTTGGGTGATTTGAAGGTTGGAGATAATGCTCTAACAACATTCTTTGTTTTGTTCAAGAGCAACATGAATGAAATAGAGAGGATCCCAAAGAGAGTTGTTGAGAAGTACAAGAATGATATCATTTTTCATGTCTCTTTTGATGAGTGCATGATTGAAGCTATTGAACCCTAGACCATCTGGATGCAACCATTAGGTTATGAGATTATAGAGCATGAAGTTGAAGGATATGTGGAAGTATTGTTGAAAAGTACAAAAGATGCTAGTGAAACTAGAGTTGGCACTTATGCAAAAAAATCTATGGAAGTTCACTTGGAGCATAGGAAGCCTATGATAAGAAAGAATGCAGATAAAAATATTAGAGAGGTATGATTCAATGATGATCAAATTGCACAAGGTAGAGCTATGAGAGAGTAGGTAGTTGGAGAATCATCAGGACCAAGGAGATCTAGCAGGACTGCTCCTTGAAAACTAGTTGCAACCCCTACAGTAAAGGTAGAACCCAATGTTATTGGTAAAGGAAAAGGCTTGGCTCCTTCTATACCTAATACTAGATCTTTGAAAAGGAAAGAGACTCCTCCAGTGGTACCTCGCAAGAGAGGAAAGAAAGAAAAACCTAAAAGGGAAAATAACCTTAGCATCATTTATGAACAAGAGGAAGAGGAGGACCTTGCAGAAATGTTGGTAATAAAGAGAAGAGGAAGCATGTCCTCTAGTGAAGGTGCTTCATAGGAAGCTAGTGTTGGATCAAAAATATTTCATATTGTATCGTCATCTGAGGAAGATGAAGAACAAGAATTTGGTGCTCATATGCACATCAAACCGGAATCAAAGAAAGCAAAGGTGTCAGAAGAAGCCTCTTCAGACCTAGAAGAACAAAATGACTCTCTAGTAAGACCTATTTCCCCTTTTATATTAAAGGAAATAGTCAATTCATTGATACATTTTGAAGATATGATGAAGCATACAACAAAGTATTATGATCAAGTAGGTAGACATGATAGAAAAACTTTGATTTTAGTTGTTATTCAGTATGTTATCACATTGGAAGTTAGTTGGGATTATGTAAAGTATAATGTGCTTGAGAAAATATGGGAAGCCCATATGGAAAGGAGAACAAAGGCTATTGATTTGGAAGAAAAAATTAGAAATGAATATTGACAAAATTGGGTCCTCTTTGACCCCAAATGATTTGAAAACCTTGAAGAAGGTTTGTTCAAAAATGTTCCAGATGAAGAAAAGAGTGAATAGTGTAATGAAAAAGGACAAGAAGTAGATAAAGAAGATAAGGAAAGAGACTCTATAAGTAATCAAAGATATGGTATGCTTGGTGCACTACCATCTGGTTCTACACCTAATTTAGGAGAATAATTGTTTTTAGAGGTAAAGGAAAACATTCCTTTCGTTACAGGTGATACAGGTATTCCTTCGGAAACAAATGATGTAGATATCCCTTTGGATATAGGTGTTAAAAATAATCCTCCAAAGACGGAAAAGTAGAATTAGGGAGAAGTTGAGCTAGAGAAACATGATGATCCTCTGGAGCATGATGAAGGTGAAAAAGATAATGTTGAAGGAGAACAAAATAAAGATGAAGGTGAAGGGAATGAAGAAGAAGGAAATAGAGACAAAGAAAAAGATTAAAAAGAAGAGAAAGAAGAAGAAGAAGAAGAGAAAGTCGAAGAAGTAGAGAAGGAAGAGGAAAAAGAAAATGTAGAGGAAGAAGAAAAAATGGGGAATCTACCAAGAAGAATGAAGAAGATCTAAGGTAGGTTGTAGAATCTCATAGGTCCTCTAGAGGATCCTACTTTTCTGATGATGTATTAAAAGGCTTGCTATCCAAGCAAATCAGGTTCTAGTCAATGATTCCTCTGGAGCTTCTACAACTTTCCATGATTCAAGGTAGTGTGGACTTGGATAAAATTTACCATGTTCATAAGTTGGTATTAGGAGATGCATTGCATGCATTTGGAAGAAGAGAAATTATGGAAACACATCAGAATGGAACAAAGCTTATTGATGATGCTCTTAAATCTTTGTAGGAGGCCACACTCAGTGTTTCAATGGATACATCTCTCACATTGGTATAGAATTTTAAGCTTTTGTTGGACTCCTTTAAGGAGTATACCTCTGGACTTGGTGAGAAGACAAGGAAAGAGATTGAGGAGAAATTGGCAAATAAGAGGCTATTGGAACTTCATGACAAGTGTCCTCTAGAGCACACCAATGTTGAGAATAATTTGGAAGTTGTGTAGACTTGTGAGTTTGAATAAAATGTTGTCTTTGCTTATTGTTTAAAGTGGTTGGATGCCACTCAAAATATTAAAAATCCAATGGACTCCATTGAGTCCCAATTTTTTGTTGTCTCTAGTACCTACAATGCATCGAAGGACAAAGATAAATCAACCTGGAATGCCATCTCTGCTCGTAGAGAAATATTCTTATTCTATAAAAGTAGAAGGAGGATATCATCAGAGATTTGGTCAGTTAGGTGACCTGGTGCGAATGGAGTACACCCTGGTTTCCAATGCTGTGGAAAATATAGAGAAATTGGAAAAGATCAATCTAACTTCTAGTACTCTAGATCATGCTAAAGAAAGCCTAATAGATTTGGAATCTTTGAATAGGATGTTGATAGCTGCAAAGAAGAGTTGAGAGAATGGTAAGATAGTGTGGCAAGGTATTCATAAGGAGCTTCAAGGCTCTCTATCCTCTAGCTAATGTTTTTCAGTTTTCATATTTCTTTTTGGACCACCCTTTGTCCTTGGTGTCAAATGGGGATAGAGTGTTTTAATAAAGAAAGGGGGAGAGGATCTTGTGGAGAGAAATGTTGTAAGGGAGAGAGAATTTCAAGAAGAGAAAAGGAGAGTATATTGTACATAGGAAGTTTGATAAATTTTGGAAAATGTTGCCATCAATGACAAAGGGGGAGATTGTTGGAAGAATGAAGAAGAACATCCTATTATACAACTTTTGTTTTGTCATTGATTTCACCATGTTATATGAGTTGCAACTACAAGTTTAAGTCATAGCTTGATCTGATATTCTGAACCGGTATGGAGTTACTATCCTCTAGTATTTTGGTCCGCAATCCTCCATTGATGAATATCTTTGCTTGTAGTTTTGGGAAATGGTTTTCGGATGCTAAAAGGTTGTATGTTTATAATCTCATGTGTTTAGGTGCTTGTATGGAGTGTTGGAATTATTCTATTGTTGCATTTTTCTATTAGGTCTATCTCTGATTGACCTAACGTATTGTTGATGTTGTAATGGATTAATTCTTGTATTATGGATGCATGTGTGACCTATCTTTGGTCCATTATGATGTGTTGTAGTGTGCTACATGATTGAAGTGTTTTTGGAAAGGTTTTGTACATGCTTGAAGCTGACAGTTGATTTTTGGTGAATAAGGGTTGCATCTAATTAGGCTGACCTAATTGATGCTTGTGGATGTATTAGATATATATATATATATACATATTGGATTGTTTTGATGTTACTGAAGAGTAGTATGAAGAAAAGTGTTTGAAAATTATGAAGTGTGCTAAGTCATTTTACTGAGCATCAATGGAATTGAATCAACATTTGTTAGGTGTACTTTATCAGTTCATTTTCTAGCTGTAAGCGGTTTTTTCATTGTATCTCTATAGGGAGTGAGCCTCCCTTTTTGCACAATGAGTCCTGACAGTGAGCCACCCTTTTGTAATATTTTATAACTACTTATGATATATTGTGAGCTAACCCTCACCATGGTCTTTCCCATTTTGGGTTTTCCACATAAGAATCTCGGTGTTCATGTGTTGTGTGCTTTCATGTTCTATTAATGCTCTTTTTTATCTTTATTGTTATATGCATTGGAGTAATTAGATGGTGTTTGTTCAATAAGTTTAAGAAGATATTGATTCACTCCCCTTCTCTGTATCTTGGGCATTCAACAACCACTAAGGGTTTCTTGGTCTTACTACTAAAATTTCGAGGTTCTAGGGATTGAAATAGATAATAAACAACAGAGAGAGGATTTTGAGCCAGAAACACTAAGAGGGACTAAGATGCGAGGAATGGAATTTTAGTCCTAGTAGAGGTTTTTCTTAGAAAAATAACAAATTATAGATTGTTTATAGTGTTCACAAGTTGCCTATTTAGGGAGATGATGTTTACATATAGGTAAATGTGCAAATGAATGCAAGAAAAAGTAACTAGTGACAAGAAAAAGAATGCAAAAGTGAATGCAATTGTTTCAATATTGAATGTAATAACAATGTTTATAAATGCAATTAGGATGATGAACAATGCACTTTCAAGTTTTTGAATGAGATAAAATGATGCAAGGAAGCAAAAAATGCAGCCTATATACACTTTCACTAATGCAAATGTGAGAAACCCTAGATACACTTCCACTAATGTAAGAATGAATACAACCTAGATCTAGGACCTTAGTGAAATCCAAATTAGAAAATGAATGCTCAAAAAGGTTGGGTTCACTAAAATGAGCAAGAAGAAAAAGTTATGATGGGGGAAAGCCCACCTTAATTTTCCAATTGTCACTCAATAATGTCTTAGGAGTCCTAATTGGATTGAATATCAACCTCACAAGATGAGTCAATTATCAGCAAGGAAGACATAGGAAGGGGTTCTTTAAGGTTTTAAGGGTTCACCACCAAGAAAATTCTTGGAAAAGACAAGTAAACATTCAACTCACAAAACCTAGTAATGTAAGTCAAATAATGAATATAAATGATGAAATTAAGCAATAACAAGCTAGGATACACATGTACCTAGGAAGTATGGAATTGTGACAAGGATTATAGAAATGCAAAGAAGCTATCAAAATATGCTATGGAGGATTAAGTTTCCCGTACTGTTGTCTTAGTCTCGCTACTATTTTTTGAGGAAAATGCTAAATCTTCAGACGTCAAAACTAGATCTGAAAGAATCTTTGCAAAATTCCACTTGGACAACTAAGATTTCCTTACTATTGTCTTAGTCCCATCTTGAATTTTTGAAATCTCCGAATGTGATCCTGAGGATCAAGGTCTACACTTCTTTATTCTCAAATCTCTGGTCCTGAAACCTCTCGATCTGGCATGTAGGTGAATTTCCGTGAAGAATGACAACTTTGCAATACAACTTTACAACTTTTCAACTTTGCACTCCAAATGATCTTTAAGTCTTCTACCTAACTATGCAATCACAAACACACAAGAGGGGAAAACTTGTTGATTTTTAGTAAATGGGGGTTTTCCTTGGTCAAACCCCTTGTTGGTAATTAAACCTTGAAATGAAATGAAATAAAGGAAGGAAATGATGAATGAACAACATGCAATGCTACAACTCACCAAACCCTTGTTGTAAAGTCTACAAACTTTTGTGAAGTGGCTAGTTTGAATGTAGATCTTGAATCAAAGAAACTCTTGATAGTTATGACCTTGAATTGCTTGCTTGAATAAAAACCCTACACCACAAATCTTAGCACAAAAACACACATGATGTAAGAAGATCTTTGATATGATGCTTGGTTCTTGATGATGGCTCCAAATTCTTGATGAATTTCTCTTGAATGCTCTTGAAAACTTGAATGATTGGATGCTTAGATTGATTATTATGAGAAAATGAGAGAGGGAACCTT
>VDFB02373365.1:95647834-95781220 GCA_007258455.2 Sequoia sempervirens
TTGTGTATCTAGGTGCATTTACTCATTTCCTCATCAAATGGCCATGGACGTTGAAAATAACTTGTGGTATTCAATGATGAAGGGTTATATGGCTGCAAGTGTCAGTTATTTTAGTACACCTCGTCTAAGTGGATCAAATAATAGAAGTGATTGTTATGATAATATTGCTTCTATTATTTTTATTTTTCCATCATTGCCAAATGCAACTAATGATGAATCTAAAATTTAACATCAACAAATTTTGAGCAATATTGATCAAATTCCTTTTGTTGAAGAATTGTCTAACATGAAAAGGAACAAAGGAGAATCACCATATGATTTGTTTGTAATGTTTCTGGATGCCTTGTTGGAAATTCCTATGAATCTAAGATTAGAGGATTCAATGTGCATTGACCTATTTTGTGAAATTTTTGAGCCATTATTGAGTACCTTTCTAGAAGAATTGAAGCCTCAAGGTTTTGATCAAATGCTAGACTAGATAAGAATTGTTGAAGAAGCAAAGTGTTATTATGCACAAAGTATGAAATCACAGAGTGTTAGTGGTGGTTATCCTATTGAGGAGAATCATAAGGAAATACAATAAAGTGAGAAGGATGCATCAAAGAATAGACATCCATCTTGTGGTATGAATGAGGAAAGTGATTATAACCAATCCATAAGCAACCTTTGTGCAAATCAGTGCACTGGTGACAAGGAAAAAGTTGAATTTGCAAGTATTATTGATATTTCATCACAAATCAATGGTCAAGGTAATAAGAATGAGAGTTTGAGTTTTCATTCTGAACACTCTAAGCTTAGTGCATGTGGTAATGAATTGCCTTGTGATAGTGATCATAGGGAAAATGAGGTCTTTGATTATTCTTCTGAAGATTATGAATCTTTTTATGAGGATGATCTAGAAGCATTTTCTTTCCATGATGGATGCAATAATAGTAATTCTCATGAGGATTTTTCCTTACAAGTGAATGAATGAATAGATTCCATTTAATGGATACCTGGAGTGCAATCCAATCATGTCATGAATTGAGTGTGTTAAATTTGAGGATGATGATGAGTTTGAAGAAAAGAATGTATTTGTTCAAAATCCTAGCCTAGCGCAGTGTTAAGAATGATGAAAATTGTGATATTAACAAGTAGGATCATGTCCTAGTTGCTCTTGATTGTCTTTATGAAGCAGAGATGGAATATGCTATTTTTTTTAAAAAAATGGACATGATTGTGTTTGAAAAAGAATGTATGAAGGAGGAAAAGGATGAAGAATCTTGCTCAATTACTAATGAACAAAATTCAAATTATAATGAACCTTCCATGTTTGATTCAACATACTTATGAATGGATGAGGTACATTTTATTTAGCATACTTATCATTCAAAAATTTAGATTAGTGGAGACAAGACAAAACTTGTGTTAACTAGAAGCAAAGATGCTAATGAAGTGAATTTATGTTTATTTTTTGAGATAGAACCAAAGACAATAAGTGAAGCTTGTAAAGATGAACATTGGAAGGAATCAATGAATTTTTTTTGTAGATTGTGAAGAATCATACTTAGGAATTGGTCCCAAGACTAATAGATAAAAATGTCATTGGATCAAAGAGGGTATTCAAAAAAAAATGAATGGGAATGGAGAAGTGATTAGAAACAAAGCAAGGCTTGTGCGTAAAGGTTACTCATAAGTAGAAGGCATAGATTTTCAAGAAAAAATTTCTCTAGTAGCAAGAATGGAAGCTATAAGGATGTTCTTGGAACTTGTTGGTTATAAAGACTCTAAGGTCTATCAAATAGATGTAATGTCAACATTTTTGAATGGTGAACTAGAAGAAGTCTACATGGAAAAACTAGAAGGATTTTAGGTGATAGAGAAATTGGATAAGTGTGAATATTGAAGAAAGCTTTATATGCATTGAAGCAAGCTTCTAGAGCTTGGTATGCAAGGTTAGATAAGTACTTGATTCAACAAGGATTTAACAAAGGTAAGGTAGATAGTAATTTGTACTTTAAGATTGAAAATGACAAAATCTTGATAGTAGTTGTGTATATTAATGATATTATCTTTGGAGGAAATGAAAATATGTGCAAGATTTTTGTGGAAGAGATGTAGAAATAATTTGAAATGGCTATGTTTGGGGAGATGAATTTCTCTCTTGGGCTACAAATTAATCAAACAAAGAAAGGAATTTTCATATCATAGTCTAGTTATGTGAGAGAGATGTTGAAGAAGTTTGGGATGAATGGTTCTAAACCGGTAAGTACTCCTATGGTGACTGATTGCAAATTGGGTAAAGATGATTATTCACCTAAGGCTAATCAAAGCAAGTATAGATCTATGATTGGTGGAATATTTTATTTGACTGCTACTAGATTTGATATAATGCATGTTTTCTATCTTGTAGCTAGATTTCAAGAAGATCCTAATGTTGGCAGCACAATTGCAGACAACTAAGAGAGGGGGTTGAATCAATTGTCACAAAAATTAAACTTATTCTTAGATCTAATAAATAAACATGAAAGCATAAACCATCACCACATCAGAAACACACATAACACCAAGATTTTTTATGTGGAAACCCTATTAGGGGAAAAACCATGGTGGAGGTTAGTCCACAAGATTATACTCTGTTAAAAGTATAAAAGAATTATAAATGGGAATGCACATGCATTTAGGCACACTGCCTATAGCTCACTGCTCAAATACAAAAGTCTTACTTCCCAAAGGAAGAAACACTATCTTATAGAAACATGCAAATTACATCCACAAGATTTTGAACTGAGAAAATAACATCTGGTAATGCCTAATTAAAGTTGTGGTTAAGCGCATAAACATCTGATCACTCTTCTTCACACTTTACTTCTTCATTCAAAATATTATAACATTATTCACACGCAATACTCACATTATTCGCACACACACTTCCAAATGGTATAAAAAATCACTCATATTATCTGAAACTAGGGATAACATCATCTACATGTTGACTTCAACAAAATATAAAATGAGTACAAACTATTAGCCCAAATCAATAATCAATTTTCAATATGCACCAACCAATGTTGGCCACAACATAGTGAAGACCCAAAACAACATCCTTGAACATGAACCAACTTAAAAAATTATGCCTCAAAGATCCACAATGCGCTACAATCACTCTGTCGGCCATGATCATGAAAACCATAAAATCAAAGAAGAGAATCACCAATTGTGAGCACAACGATCAATGTGGATCAACAACACAGATAGAGCAGGATCTAGAAACATCCAAGAGCATCATGAATCACTGCAGAAGCATCCACAACAATTTGAATTCCTAGAATCATATCATCTTCTTTCAAGAACACCAACTAAAGCAATAGAACAACTATCAGAACACAGATACTCATAACTTAATGAAATATTCATGTGGATCTCTAAAACTTTACATGTATTAACTAGATATACTAAAAAACAAACCCTTTAATCCACAACCTCTTATCATCAATATACTGAGCTAGCCAACATACTCAACTTCATTGCACTGCTGACAACTTGCAACTTATTTTATTATAATTTTCTCAATATCCTCGACATATACAACCTTAATGCCAATAGTTTTGACATCAATGAAAACCACGTAATAGTAACATCCACCAATCTCCCCCTTATTGGACTCAGGGAACATTGAGAGGGGGGGTGAATCAGTGTTCAAAAATTTTAAACTTTAAATTTGGATCTTAAACCATTCACACCACATAAACAGAAATAAAGATGCAAGCACATGAACAAGATAATCAAAGCACCATAACACCAATATTTTTACATGAAAACCCTATTGGGGGAAAAAATATAGTGGAGATTAATCCACAATTATACTTTGTTAAAAGTATGAACAAAAGGGAATGCACTTGCATTCAAGCACACTACCTAGAGTTCACTGTTCAAAATAAGGAAGACTCACTACCTTACAAAGTGTTTGTGATTACTTCAAAAATTGAACTAAGAGGATAGCATATCTAAATTCCTAGATTTAGTTCCCATGAAGCTTAGTTCATGATCTTCAGCCCTTCTAACTGATTTTGTATTTTTTCTCTACTCTTTATTTTTCTGCCCTTTGAAACTATGCATAGATCTCTCGATCACCCTTCTAATACTCATACACACACCTATTCTTCTCTTCACACATATTTGCATACTTCCACACTTTCTTCTCACATGCATAATGAATTAGTGATCTCATATATATATTTGCTAACAAAGATTTCATTGCTTCGTGCCAGCTTTAACAAAACATGAAATATCCTTCAATGGTTAGCTCAAATCACAAATTAAATTTAATGTGCACCCACCAAAGTTGGTTAAAAAATAGCTAGGACCCAAAAAAAAAACCAACACAAGAAACAATTAATTAAGTACTCCTTATACATCTGTGACATCCAACATTCACTAGGTTGGCCACAATGAGCAAATAAACAGAAAAACATCCTACTAAGGCATTCAACTGGATCTCCTAACTCATACACTAATCAATGGAACATCAATTTTTTTTTAAAAAAGATAGTTTAGATGCTTAACAAACTCTCTTGGAGATCCACAACTCAAAATGATGATCTGGTGAGGTGTACAGATTGACTAACTGATGGATACCCTGTTCTTCATACTTTCTATCGGTAAAATATTGATGTTTACATATCTTGCTGGTATGGATAAATTATGATTTGTGGACCAGAGGGATGACTTAGGTTGCCATCAATGACAACACTAGAAGCCACATGCCATGAAACAAGCTATATGCCAACAATCTCCCCCTTTGGAATTGGTGGCAACACTTAGTGAAAAATGACTAAGTGTCAAAATTCAAAATTTCAAAACTCAAACTGCCCCTTAGAATGATAAAACATTTTTCACTACTCTCCTCCCCCTTTAACATTAATGACAAATATATTCTTCACTAAGCTCTCTCCCCTTTTCAAAAATTGAAAATTTTAAGTGCAACTGTTGAACAAATTAGAAAATTATTTTATACTAATCTTTCACCTCTAGAAGAAATTTCTTCCAAGCATCTACTACAATCCCAATAATTAGTATCAAACTATTGTTTTATGATGTCCTGTTGATGATCTAGATAAGGGATTATAGAATTGCAATCACTTCTTCCAACTTCTTTCCTTTCCTCAGGATCTTAATTTTTTGCTCCAATTTACATTCAGTTAGACCCTTTACTTTCCAGAAATTGTCCATAAGAGTGTTTCTAGCAAAGTGAACCTTTGCATGCTCAACCTACAACTCATGAATCCTTTTCTTGATTGCTCCATCTTGGTCCTAAAACATACTATAATCCTGACTAATTTTGTTTAACTCACTTTCAATCTACTCCAGCTTTCCTTTGTATTTACCAACCACATGAGGCCACCAAAGGAAATAATTGTAGGTCTTATTTTTTGAGTCAATGCATTGCCTTAACACATTCATTTTCTTTCTCAGTTTGGTAAGAGATATCCTAAACTGCTCCTTCAGATGTAGAATTACTTTTTCCTCTTTCCTATCTTGAGGCATAGAGGCCACAGCCTCCTTAATACATTTGATCAACTCTTCTAGAAGTACATTCTACAAACTTTCCAATTCAATGTTGTTGTGCACAAAGTAACTGTAATCTAACCATATGTCAACAATCTTTTGCATTCCATCTTCCTCCTGAACAATCTACAATATCTTTGTTTCGAATAAAGCACATTCTTCATCACTTTCTTCTACTATTATTACATCCATTTCAACTAATTTCAGTTCATCTCTAGGAGTGTATTCATTAGAATCTTCATCTAGTATATCCACAATTATCTATCATTTTCCTTTTTCTTTAGATTTTGGTGACTTATGTGGCAAAAGGGTGTCATTAGTAAACTCTAGAGCTCTTTTCTGCTTCCTCTCCACTTTACCAGAAGAAGACCCAACTTCAAGCATCTTTACCAGAATGGGAATGTTAACTATTCCAAACTTTCCCAACAACTTTCTAAAGAAATTTTCATAAACTTTCTCACAATTTTCCAGAGCATTAGAATGTTAAAAAATTTGCTTACAAACTAGTTCACTTTCCTTGCATACAACATTATCATTTTGAGGCAAGCAATTTAGAAAATACATAATGATATATATGATCAAGGTACCAAACCTAAAGGGGTAATCTCCATCTTTTGTCAATTACACATTTTCCATTAACTGATCCTTCAACAATCCACACAGATCAAAGTCTTCATCTTCCATTATCATTTTGTGAGCGATATAAACTACAGGTTCCCTATTTCTATAGAAAATTTTGTATGAAATCCCATGTGCAATGTACCTTGTTATTGGATCTTTGATTGTCGAGATTACTAGAGCCCTTTAATCTCCTATCACTCTGGTTAGGGTTTCAACTTCCTTGTTTTGAATGGACTTCTTTTTCAAAATATTCCCAATATTGCATAATCCTATTAGATTTCTAATCACATCCTTCAAAATATGATAGGGTTTTTCTAGAGTAAGGATGTCATTATCTAATCTATTCAAGATAAACCTGACCACTTCTGCGTTGATGAAATAAGGAAATTCATTCCAAATGTCTAAAATTTTATGTTTCGCACCTTCAAGCCATTTTAATTCACCGGCTAGCAAAAAATTTCTCACAGCCCTAATCTTTCCACTGCTATACTCATCCAAATTTACCATTCCTTTTATTTGCTTCATTTTTCTTTTTATACATAACAAGTTTTTCTACCGAGCACAAAATTTGAAATTCTACAATCAACTGAAATACCTAAAGAATTTGCCGCTAAATTTGCTTTACTGCTTTGAAATTTTGCTGCAAAGACTCTCCTATTCTTCTTCAATGCAAGGTGACAAATGAGGGTTCCAAATACCCTTTTATAACTTTGTGCACCTAACCTTTTCACCACATTAAATACTTTTCCCTAGGAGTTCCAAATACTCTGTTTTCTCAAACAACAAAAGAAAAAAAATTCTACGGACCTTCTACTTCTCATGTTTTTGCATAAGCGATCACTAATGCATTTGTAAAATTTCATCATAGCTACCAATAGTAGGTCAAAGAATTTTCCTTGAAAAACTCACCCTAGGCCAAAGGCCCGAGATTGATTTCCAAAGGAATTACCAGAGGTTGTTTCCAGTATGAGCTTATTTCCTTCATCATATTCATTCTTCTTTACCCACATTTTCTTCACTTGATCTCTTATCTTTTCCACAGACACTTTTCCTTTTCCTTTATCATCCTTTTGCAAAATTCTTCCTCTATATACCGAACCTCTTCTATCCATGTTTCTATTCCCGCAAAATCTTGCAATGTGACCAAATATGTTGTAATTGTAACACACTAGATTTCTTTGTCTAGACCATTCATTCCATTGGTTTCCTTTTGATCTACAATAATTAGCAACATGCCAAAATTTTCTACAGGTGTAGCATTTAACATTTCTTATACTGATAGACATACTTCTACACTCAACTAACTTGTGTCCAAGCCTTTTGCAACTAAAACACTAACCGAAAAATGTTGGACTGCTTGAATTTATTTTACCTTTACACTAAGAGGCCATATGATGAAATTTATTGCAAGGAAAGTAGTAACCATTAAGCTTCTGAGCATTCGATTCTCTTACCAGATACCTTTTGTCTTTGTTCATCTGATTTCTTTGTCTAGAATCCTTATGTTAAGATCTGGAGATTTCTTCCTTCTCATATCCAAGACCTTGTTTATCATTTACATCCTTTTGTCCTTTAGTCAACTCATCAACCTTAGCAGAACTGATCTTGAACTTCTCCTTGTATTCATTTGCAGTAGTGAGTTCATTTTTGAGAATACCTATCTATCTTTCAATGTCTTGTTCATTATTTTTGGATTTTTGTAGTTCAATCTCCATCTAAATGAATCCATTATTTACTTAGCTACATTCTTTAGATTTTTCTTTTAAGGACTATGCCAGACTCTCCTCATTCTTCTTCCTTTCTTTAATCTCTTTAGTTAGGTTCATTGCCACATATTCCATTTCAAGCTTTAGAGTAGCATTGTCCCTAGAAAGTTTTTCACATTCTTTAGTTATCTCTTTTAGAGTTTGATTTAGGTGAACATCTTCCAAGCTTTTATTTTCTTTCTGCTTCAACTGATCACAAAGTTTCTTCCTTTTTCTCTTGACTCATTGATTTGATCCTTCAATGATTGAATGAATTTCTCAACATCCACAAGATTTTCTTTTAATTACATGACTTCTACTTTAGACTAATCAAGATCATCAAGTGCCACCATAAGCTATCGTTGAAGACCACCAGAGTCCATTGCAATTTTAGATCCATCTCAAGCTAATCAAAGCACCATAATACCAATATTTTTACTGGGAAACCCTATTAGGGGAAAAACCATGGTGGAGATTAATCCACAATTATACTCTATTAAAAGTACAAACAAAAGGGAATGCACTTGCATTCAGGAACATTTCCTAGATCTCACTACTCAAAATAAGGAAGGCTTACTGCCTTACAAAGTGTTTGTGATTACAAAAAAAATGAACTGAGAGGATAGCATCTCCAAATGCCTGGATTCAGTTCCAATGAAGCTCAGTACACAATCTTCAGCCCTTCTGAGTGATTCTATATTTATGCTTTGCTCTACTTTACTCTTCTCTATTTTTCTTCCTTCTAAAATTATGCATAGATCTCTCAATCACCCTTCTAATAATCACACACCCACACACCTATTCAACTCTTCACATATATTCACATACTTCCACACTTTATTCTCACACACAAAATTATTTACCATCTCATATATATATCTGCTAAAAAATATTTCATTGCTTCATGTCATCTTTAACAAAACATGAAATATTTTTCATTGGTCGGCTCAAATCACAAATTAAATTTAATGTGCACCCACCAAAGTCGGCTAATAAATAGCTAGGACCCAAAAAAAAAACAACAGAAAAAATTAATTAAGTATTCCTTATACATTTGTGACATGCAACATTCACTAGGTCAGCCACAATGAGCAAATAAATAGAAAAACATCCTACCAAAGAATTCAACTGGATCTCCTAACTCAAACACTGATCAATACAACATCAAAAAAATTAACAACAAGATAGCGTAGATGCTTAAATAACTCTCTTAGAGATCCACATCTAAAAATGATGATCTGGTGAGGCATACAGATTGACTAACTAATGGATACCCTGTTCTTCAAACTTTTTGTCAATAAAATACTGATGTTTACATATCTTCATGCAGATACGGATAAATTATAATCTATAGACTGGAGGGATGACTTAGGTTGCCATCAATGACAACACTAGAAGCCACATGCCATCAAAAAAGCTAGATGCCAACACCCCTTTGGCATTGATGGCAATGCATGATTTGAAAAATACCATGAACGCAACTATCTCTTAGCACTTTCTCCCCCTTATATTTTAACTCTTCTCCCCAAATAATTCATAGTTTTTCACATGAATCTTCTCCCCCTTTGACATCAATGACAAAGATTCACATTATCTTTCTCCATACAAGCTTTGAACCACATTTTTGAACATCTAACTACTCCCCCTAAGTAGCAACCACCACAACATCAATCTGGATCAAGATATGACTATGAAATACATAGACTAATGCAAGTCAATGCATCTTAGTTTTGATTAGGAGGGGTAATCACCCCTAGCTTCCCTTTGAGATACTCAAAAATATCCTTAGGAAAAGGATTGGTAAAGATATTTTCAATTTGTTCCTTAGTGGGCACATACTCTAATCTAACTTCCTTTTCACTCACCTTCTCTCTCAAAAAGTGAAATTTGATAGATATTTGCTTGGTTTTTGAATGCAACACTGGATTCTTATAAATGTTAATTGCACTTGAATTATCATAGAATATAGCAATAGGTTCATCATATACAACTCTGATATCTTTTAACATATGCTTCATCCACAAAACTTGAGTACAATTGTTAGCAACAACAATGTATTATGCCTCTATAGTAGATAAAGAAATGGCATTGTCCTTCTTACTTAACCATGAAATCAACTTCTTTCCGAAGGAAAATGTACCACCACTTGTACTCTTTTAGTCATTCAAATCTCCTACCCAATCATCATCAGTAAAATCACTCAAGGTAAGATCATCCTCTTTAGGATACCATAGGCCAAAATCAACTATCTCCTTCAAGTACTTGAAAATCCTCTTCATAGCTATCACATGAGAATCCTTAGGATCAACTTGAAATCTTGCAACAATGCATATGAAATTCATGATATAAGGTCTGGTTTGAGTCAAATAAAGGATATGTGCAAGATCATCATGGAAAAAACAAGCCCTTAAGTGGCAAAAAGTTTAGAAAAATCAGACTTAGGCAACTTGACGTAAAATTTTGAATAATTTATCTATATTATTTAAAAAATATGTAAGAATAGAATCTGTAGAAAATTTAATGTAGTTTCTAAACTACTAGGTTTGTTTAAAAAAAATAAAAATCTATTTGGTGAAAATTTAAAATTTCAACGTGGTGGTACCTAAATTTTAGGGAAAAAAAAGTAGGTGTATGTCTGACTACCCTAACCACAATAAAATGATAATATTTTTTTATAATATTTTAGATATAAGTAGAGGACTTATGCCCCGATGTGATGAATATTTTTTTTTATTTCTTTTCCAATTAAATAATTAATTATGAATTTTTTATTACAACACTTCAAAAAATATAAAAACTCGTATGTCTGACCACCTTAACTTGGTCAAAACTTCATGAAATTCAATTTTTATTTTTTTAATCCTATATCATGTGAAGCATAGAATGTGACACATGTTTTGGATTCAAAAAATGTGATATCATTTGAAAGCTATAGATGTTTTTCAATCAACCTATCAATCATGACTTTAGTCATAATTTGAGTAGAAAATGAATAATAATTACTTATTAAATTCAAAATAAATCATAATTTATATCAGTGAAAAGCTGAGAATCTCCTTTAAAAACCCTTTTTGTTTCATCAATTTTGGGTAAAAAAATAGTCGTCAGCCACATACCCATCATATTGCCACTTTTTGGCCCATCATGATCCTACACATACCCTAAAGCAATCCACCAATCATGGATCTGTATCTAGTCTAGTTCACTTTAGGAGAATCATCATTTTGTGTCAACTTACATCTGGTCACCATAGGTGTACCAACTGGATTTGAATCTTCCATACCAAATTTATTTAGCAATTCTTTCACATACTTGGACTGAGATATAAAGATAGCTTTATCTAGCTGAGTAATTTGCAATCCCAAAAATAATTTCATTTCTCTAATCATAGACATCTCAAAATCATTCTACATCTCATCAAAAAACTTCATGCATAAACTATCATCTCCTCCAAAATTGATATCATCAACAAAGACTTCAACAATCAAATTTTTATCATGATCAATCTTGAAATATAAATTACTATTAGCAGTACCTTTATTAAATCCAAGCTTCAACAAATACTTGTCCAATTTGGCATACCATGCTCTTGGGGCTTGCTTAAGTCCATACAATGCTTTCTTCAAATGGAAAACCATATCTCCCTAATCAATCAGTTGAAATCCATCAGGTTGCTTAATATACACTTCTTCTTCCAGTTCATCATTTAGAAATGATGACTTGACATCGATCTAATAAACCTTGAATTTTTTGTAAGTAGCATAAGCAAGAAATAGTATCACAACTTCAATCCTAGCAATAGGAGAAAAAGTTTCTTCAAATTCAATTACTTCCAGCTAAGAATATCCTTTACACACTAGTCTTGCTTTGTTTTTAACAACTTCACCTTGCTCATTTAGTTTGTTCCAAAAGACCCATTTAGTTCCAATTACATTTTTTTCCTTAGGTCTAGGAACAAGAATCCATGTATCATTCTAATCAATTTGTTGTAGTTCTTATTTCATTGCTTCCGCCCAATGTTCATCTTTGCATGATTCATTGACACTATTCGGCTTAGTCTTCGAGATCAAACAATATTCTTCTACAATTCTTCTCCTAGTTTGAACACATTTGCTCTTATCACCAATAATTTGATCTTCTAAATGATTTAGTCTTACATACCTTGGAGTCTTAGGATGTTCTTGAACTTCATGCTCTTGTGATCTCATTTCTGCACTTTCACTAGTTCCTTCCTCTTGATTTCCCTAATTTACCAGAATTATCTGAACTTGATTTGAAGTTTGAACTTTCTTTCCTTTATCTGAATTATCATTCTGATCATCTGAATCATATCCACAAGTTCTAGATGGTCTAACTGTGTCTTCATCAACCTTGACATTAGCACTCTCAATTACTTTCCTCAACCTCCTATTGTAACACTGGTAGGCTTTACTTTTAGTAGAATAACCAAGAAAGGTTCCTTCATCACTTCTAGCATCAAACTTTCCTATATCTTCATCTCTTTTTATATAGCATTTACTCCCAAATATTTTGAAGTATCTAGGAGTAGGCTTATGACCATACCATAGCTCATAAGGAGTCTTACCAGTATCACCTTTGATTTGTAACTAGTTGAGAGTGTAAATGGTAGTACTCATAGCTTCTCTCTAATAGATATGAGGAAAATTTCCTTCCAACATCATAGTCCTAGCATCTTCTTGAATTGTACTATTCTTCCTTTCCACAACTCCATTTTGTTGAGGATTTTGTGGGGTAAATAATTGTCTCTTTATCCCATGCACTTCACAAAAATAATTAAACTCACCAGAAGTGAATTCACCACCTCTATTTGATCTTAGACATTTAATCTTTAGACTTGTCTCTATCTCAACCATAGCCTTAAAAATATTGAATTTCTCCAGAGCTTCAATTTTTTCCCTTAAGAAAATAACACACATCATTCTAGAATAATCATAAATAAGTAACATGAAATACCTGAATCCTTGTAAACTTCTAACTCTAGAATGACCACACAAGTCAGTATGCACAAGCTCCAACACTTCATTTGAACAATGTTGTTTTCCCCAAAATGAAACTCTAGTTTACTTCCCTAAATGCCATTCCTTGCATATAGTATTAGTAGGTTTTATCAACTTAGGAATATCTCTCACAGCTTGAGTAGAACTTATCTTGATAATATTTTCAAAGTTTACATGACACATTCTCCTATGCCACAACTAGCTTTCATCAACATGAGCAATTAGATAACTTTTACCAGCATCATTCAAGTGAAAGATACTACCTTTTGTTTTTGTACCTGATGCAATCAAATTTTTGGAACTCCCCAGTATTCTACACTTTCTATCCTTGAATTGAAGATTGTATCCCTTGTCAACCATCTATCCAACACTTAAGAGATTATGCCTCAAGCCTTCCACATACAGAACATCATCAGTATTATGCTTACCATCAAGAGAAATGGATCCTCTTCCATAGATTACACCAGCTTTGTCATCACCAAATATTACAAATCCACCATCATACTTTTCCAAGCTCACAAATTTACTTTTATCACCTATTATGTGCTGAGAGCGTCCACTATCAATCACCCATTCATCTTTTTCTTCAAATTTGGTAGCTAGAGATTTCTCCACAATTGTGCACTTAGCAAATTCAATAGGTATAGGATCATTTTCCTTGATAGCAATAAATACCCATTCATCCTCACTTACATTCTCTTTATCAAATTCATTATCTGTCACACCTTCATCAGTAGCAAAATAACACTTTCTTTAGAATCTAGGCTTGTTAGGTCTTGGCTTAGGAACTCTTTCCAAACACCTTGAGGAAAAATGACCTATCTTATTGCAAGAAAAAAATTTAATAGGAAATTTCCATTTATACTTACCTTCTCCTCTAGCTTCCCTCTTGACAATAAGTGCTTTAAGGTCATCTAGTTTTCTCTCTTCTTCTTCAATCTCTCTCATTTCCTCCTCATACTTGAACACCTTTCTAGAAGCAATTTCACCCGGATCATATCTCTACTTATCTTTCCAGAGATAGTAGCTTCAAATACATATTCTCTCTTAGGAAGAGAATCACCAAACTCACTTAACTCCAAATAAGTAAGCTTACCAATCAGCATATCTTTGGTTACATTTTTCACATTCCAGATCTCCTCAATAGCAGTAGCTTTGGATTTGTATGTAGTAGGCAAGGATCAGAGCAATTTAACAATAGTCTCTAATTCTTCTTATGTTCCACCAACACATCTAATACTACACACAAGTTCATTCACTCTTTTGGATAAAAGAAGTGATTTTCTAATCATCACCCATTCTCAACATTTCATATTTTCCTTTCAGGCTTTGTAGCTTAGCAATCTTCACATGAGCATCACCTTCATACAAAGTTTCCAACTTCTTCTAGATCTCATTAGTCTTTAGATCCATTACATTTGTCATTTCAGAATTAGTTAGAGCACTCAAGAATGCTTCCTTAGCCCTGATATTGTAATCAACATCCTTAATCTCAGCAGAAGTAGAAGGACCATTCTATGGGATGATATATCTATTCTTTGTAATTGTCCAATAAGGTTCACCAATGCATCTCAGATGACACTCCATTTGAGTCTTCCATAGAGAATAATTTGTTCCATAAAATCTCAAACTATCCTTCTTATATGTCACCATTCCAGATCACCTCAAGCTATTAAACTTCTTTTGAATAACTTGCTCTAATACCAATTATTGGCAACACAAGGGCAGACAACTGAGAGAGGGGGGATGAATCAGTTGTCACATAAATTAAACTTATTAAACTTATTCTCATATTTGATAAATAAACATGAAAGCATAAACCATCACCACATCAAAAACACACATAACACCAAGATTTTTTATGTGGAAACCCTATTAAGGGAAAAAAAATAGTGGAGGTTAGTCCACAAGATTATACTCTGTTAAAATTATAAAAGAATTATAAATGGGAATGCACATGCATTCAGACACACTGCCTAGAGCTCACTGCTCAAATACAAAAGGCTTACTACCCAAAGGAAGACACAATATCTTAGAGAAACATTTAGATTACATCCACAAGATTTTGAACTGAGAAAATAGCATCTGATAATGCTTGATTATAGTTCTGGTTAAGCACATAAACATCTGATCACTCTTCTTCACACTTTACTTCTACCTTCAAAATATTATAACATTATTCACACACACACTTCCAAATGGTATAAACAATCACTCATATGTATCCACAACTAGGGATACCATCATCTACATGTCGGCCTCAACAAAATATAAAAATGAGTACAAACTGTTTGCCCAAATCAATAATCAATTTTCAATGTGCACCAACCAATGTTAGCCACAACATAGTGAAGACCCAGAACAACATCCTCGGACATGAGCCACCTTCAAAAATTATTCCTCAAAGATCCGCAACATGCTACAATCACCCTATTGGCCATGATCATGAAAAACATAAACTCAATGAAGAAAATCACCAAACGCAAGCACAATGATCAATGCAGATCAAAAACATAGATATAGAATGATCTAGAAACATCCACGAGCATAATGAATCACTACAGAAGCATCCACAACAATTCAAATTACTAGAATCACATCATCTTCTTTCAAGAACACCAACTGATGCAATAGAACAACTATCAGAACACAAATACTCATAACTGGATCAAATCTTCATGTGGATCTCTAAAACTTTACATGGATAAACTAGATATACTCGACAACAAACCCTTTAATCCACAACCTATTATCATCAACATACTGAGCTAGCCAACATACTGAGCTTCACTACACTACTGACAACCTACAACTTATTCTATTACAATTTTCTCAATATCCTTGACATATATAGCCTTAATGCCAATAGTGTTGGAATCAATGACAACCACATATCTACAACATCCAACACCTAAGGAAATATATGTTGTTGCAGTTAAAAGAATTTTTAGATATTTGAATGGCACTCTAGATCATGCATTATGGTATCCTAAAGATACTAACTTTACACTTAGTGCCTATATAGATGCAGATTGGGCTTGATTTGCATATGATAGAAAAAGTACAAGTGGTGGTGCATTTCTCCTTGGATGCAAATTGGTGGCATGGTTGAGTAAAAACCAAGATTTAGTCTCCTTTTCTACTACTGAAGTGAAGTATATTGTTGTTGCATCTTGTTGTACACAAGTTCTATGGGGGTGATCCCACAATACTACTTTACAAGTTTTGGCCAAACTGGACACTGAAATAATTTTTTCTAACTAAATTTTCACTGTTAGGCACCTATAGCAGCTAAAGCGTGAGGAATTTGAAGATAATGCAAACTATTGATTTGTGAAATTTTCTTTATAGATTCGAAATATATTTTTTTCAAAAATTTTGGAATCAGATTGCACTTTGTTTTCCATCTCTTTCAAAAACTAGTTTTTTCAGTAAACAACATTTTTAAGGAGTGATACTCACCGTATAATGCATAAATTTTTTTCCATGAAGGATAAAATTATATATTTTTTTAATTTAGATTTGTAACTACAATATCTAGTGATTCCAATTGGTTTCATATTTTTTTATTGAATATTTTTCCCTTAATCAAGTTTTGAGGTCAAAATAATTACAATTCAGACATAGGTGGACCGTATAATGCATAACTTTTTTTGTATGTATCGAAATTCAATTTTTTTGTTGGATCAAGGACTTCAATATCTGGTGCACTCACATTTTCATTTTTTTTTTTGATAATTTGCTATTTTTCCACATGCAAAATAGAGAGCTTGATTTTTGGCAAAAATCCTATGCTTAATAAAACTAAAAACTCAAATACATAATAAAACCAAAACATATTAAAATTATATTTGTTAGATAGCTCATTTTGAGGACTACCATCATCTAGTTGGGTCTATGAAGTCTCCTCCATTTTCATTCTCAACTCGAGCTTCGAAGCACAAAATTCTAGACTTCTTAGTGTTTGAGGGGGAGAAGGGAAAAAGAGGGGTTCGAGCGAACCCTCTTTCCACAAGCCTTTACTTTTGGCTTTTTGTTGGGAATAGTGGGCCCCATCATTAAATGGGTTTTCTCAAAGGGGGGTTCTATTGAACCCCCTTTGGGTTTGCTCAAACCAAAATTTTTTTCGAACACTCAAAAACCAATTTTTTTGCATGGGGTCAATTTTTTGAACTTTTCCTTCCTCACTAGAATTATAAACCACTTTTGTGGGTTTACCCATGGATGAAACATATATTGAAATACATCATGTTACTATATGAAGATCCCATCTATTTTATATGATAATACAAGTGCAATTAACATTTCCAAGAATCTAGTGATGCACTTGAGGATGAACCATATACCTATCAGGTATCATTTCTTGAGAGAAAGCCATGGAGAATGAAGTAAATCTTGAGTATGTTTTGATGAAGGATCAAATTGTTGATATTTTTATGAAGGCTTTTCCTAAAGATACTTTTGAGTATCTCTAGGAGAAGTTAGGGGTTATTTCCCCTCCTTTCTTGAACTATATGTATGTGGAGATGCATCATTCCCATGGATCTATGGATCTATCTTTCTTCTGGATTGAAGTTTTGGTGGCTACCTCTTAGGGGAAGCAAGTAGTATCAATTTTTTTCATTATGAGTATTCTATTTTTTTTATGTCAAAGTTGATATCAATGGAAAATATTCTCTTTCCTTTGCCATTGATGTCAAAGGGGGAGAAGAAGAAGCATGAGAAAAAAGAAAAGAAAAAGAAGCATATAAGGGATTATCCTCTAAGGGGGAGAAACAAGAAAATGTATTCAGAGCTAGTATGTTGTCTTTGATGGTTTTTCACATCATGTGTTGCCATCAATGAAAAAGGGGGAGATTGTTGCAAGAACAAAAAGATTGAAGGTGTTGTGAAAATATTGATGGTGTTGTCATTGATTTCAACTGGTCAAATGGTTATCTACTAGTTGTTGTTGGTTGTATATGTTGAGGATATTGAGAAAATTGTAATAAAGATATTTTGTAGATGTTTAGTGGTTTCTTCGGATTTTGGTCTGAATTTTCTGCTATGGTTGTGTGGTTTAGATATGTTGTTCATGGCTATTAGTGGATGTTATATCCATATTTTTGGTTGTTGATTCATTGTATAGTGCACGTTGTGTTCACCAATTGTGAACTATGTTTTTTGTGGTTCTGGTTGAGTTCCAGGAGAAATGTTGTTGGTCTAGATTCCTATTTGATGAAAGACTATGACTTGTGGTTCTAGAGTTTTGTTGTCCTAATTCCATTGAAGATAGTTTCAAGATTTGGAAGGTTTGTGCTTAAACGGTTCTATGTGTTTTACACTGGTTTGGATGACCTTGTGTGAAATACTACTTTTGAAATTGATGAAGTGTGTTGGATATATTTGGGTCCTTATGAAGCATGTGATTCATTTTACTTCATTCTAATTCCACATAGAATATTTTGGAACTGACCTAATTTTAATTTGGATTTCCAAATTTGGATATGTTTCAAAGTTGAAGATGGTATAAATGAAATATGACCTAATGATGAAGGATGAGACAAGAGAAAAGAAGTGCAGTTTTTTGTGGAATTGATTCTATTCAATGAGTGTGTGCATGGTGCAAGTGAGACAAATCAATGTGATGCTTAATGCTGAGTAGAAGGAGAACTCTATTATTCATGCATGTGTGTGAGTAGTTGTGGTGGAATGCTTTGTTGCATTGGGATTGTAGTCTCTCTGTAACGAGTGTTCTTTATCTTCTTTGTATCTTTACGGTAGTTATCCCTCCAGGTTGTAGCTCTATTAGATAGTGAGTCCTTGTTTTAGATAGTGAGTCCTTGTTTCAGGCAGTGAGCCTTGCTTTAGGCAGTGAGCCTTATTTTAGGTAGTGAGTCTTATTTCAGGCAGTGCACCATTTGTAATTGATTTTTATATTCTCTATAGTGTGTGTTAATCATCACTATGGTTTTTCCCTTATTGGGTTTTCCACATAAATCTAGTGTTATTGTTTATGTGTTGGATTTAAATTTTTGCATGAGCATTTGATAATTAATCATTTAAGTAGTATTAAGGATTAGTTCTAATGATTGAGTTAAAGGTTTAATTCTATGAAAATTGGTTCACCCCCCTCTCAGTTGTCCTATTCAACAAAAAAAATTGAGCTTCAATCATTCTATAAAGTCATGTGAATGTTTTATATATGTTGGTTTTCTTTGGTTCAGTTCTCTTGCCTTGTCCAAGCAGGTCCTAGTTTTGGTTCTTTGTGCTTGGTCTTATTCAACCCAATATTCTTTGATCTTGCTCTATTCTAGAGGAACAAACATCCCCAATTGGAGCCACTGATGGAAACCCTAAAAATGCTTCATGTTCCATCCCAAAATATTTCATAATTTGGTTAATCCCATGTCTTTATGCTTAGGGTTTCCTTCATTGTTAGTGCTTTAGGGTTTGTGTTGATAAAATCCTCTCTCAAAAACCCCTAAGTCTGATGTCTTTGGAAATCATTCTAATTCATCATTAACCTTTTTTCATAGGTTCCCAATCATTTAAGACATACCTTATGCCAACAAGTCTATCATATCACTTTCCCCTAAGTCCTAATGATCTTGATTTTTTCTCGTTGCTTTATTATAAATATTGCCTTATAATAATGTGGGTTGATGTTCATTGAATTATTTATCAAGTCTTAGGTTGGTATTTATTTTTTCTATTGGTAGCCTAAGGTTTTAGCCTTAATCCTTGTGTCCCCATTTGTCATCTACCTAGTCGAGGCCCTTTCTTAACAACTAACATATTTGACATGTGCAGATTTATAATTTTATTATGATCGTTCGATCACCATAGGTAGATCCTGGCTATTCCCTATGCTCTTGCTCTGATCTATTTCTCATTTAAAAAATCTAGCATGCTAGCAGGTGAGCGCCACGTGCCCTCTTTAGTGGTAGGTCCAACACCTTTGAAGGTTCAGCGGGTGGTGTTTTAATGAAATCAATGATAGTTGTGTGGTGATGTGGCTTCATCATGGTTGTTCCCTACCACCCTATCCATTTTTTTATTTTTCCAAGTAAAATAATACCATGGGCTAGTGAGCTATGGAAATTTTTCCCTTTGTCAGAGGGACTCACCTAGCTTTGGATGCAATAAACACTTTATCATGGAGAGATTAATGGTTGATAGTGGGTGACGTGGGTCAATCCTGACCATTCCCCACCATCCTATGTAGGACCCACACATGCCTCCCATTGTGTAGTGGGGAATCGTGCATGCACCATGTGGAGTAGTTTGAAGGGTATAACTAACATTAATTAGGGAAAATATTAAAGAAAAATATCACCATAAAATATATGGGATGAAGTGTACACCATTGAAATGATTTCTTTGGTACGTGGTTATAATACAATGAATTGTTTTTTATCTCAACTATCAATTTTTTTAGAGGTTTGTACATGTAGGTTGGTGTGTTGAGTTAAGGAAATCACAAGTTGGTAGATTGAAATCAAATCCTAGCCGCTCCCCATCATACTGTTGATAGAAGCTACAAGTGGGTCAATTCCCATGGGTAGGCAGGAAAATATGACACGATAGGCTCTCTTTAATGCTAAGTGGATGATGGAGTGTGCCGATAGGGTGGATGTTTATACACATGGTTTTTTTGATTTGATGTAATCAAGGATAGAGGGTATAGGAATAGGACTGCCCAACCTTACAGCAAGAGTAAGCACAATGGAAACTCAATGAACAAGAACACAATCACATACTGAAATATAGATAATAATCAATTATTTAATGCAACATGCCCTACCTTCTAGCTTACAAAATTACATAATACAATATGATATGGTGTTAAAGCCCAACAATACAATGCGGGTCAAAGCACTTATCTCCTATCTATCTCTACTAATGATGATGATGATTAATGCAACTACAAAATTCCTATATATACTAATTTCCAGCTCCAAGAAAGGTCTGTGTTAGCCTCAAGAGGTCTTAAACCCCGAAATATATGAAACATGTGAAGGTCGGCCAAAATATAATAATTTCCTTTAATCCTTGGACAAATGTGATGTAGATCAGAACTAAGGTTCCTCTATGAATTTTCATCCTTTTGGAGTGATCTCTTTAGCTTCATAAGTCACTAGATAGGTCTGAACCCTTTAAAAGCCAAGACTAGTTGATGAATGCTCTCTGTCCAAATATAGTTGATATTCTGTTAATGATAACTTCACACTGGAATCTCCAAAACACTTGAATTCTAGATATGATGTAGATGTAGCCATGAAGATCATACATCCTTCTCTACGAGCTTTGGTGTTACAATGTGGTACAATGCAGTATGAAACATTTATACTAGATCCAATAGATGACTATTGAAATGAAAATATGAATGAAAATATTTTTGGTTGATGCAAGATTGCATGAAACCTAGGATGCTCCTACATCAAACACCTGAGGTTCAAGAAAAGTGAGCCTCTCACTTTCCTAGGGCTAGAGGAAAACCAATGCGGTCTACCTCAGCCTATGAAATCTATGATGAGTCTTCTTACAGTCCTCCTTTCCATTTGACTAAATATTCTTTGTATTGCCTACCTCTAGTACTTCGTCCAACAACGCTATCTAAAATATCCTCATAATGTTGAATATAGGTGATATGCCAAATTCCTCTGCTAGTTCCACTTCATATTCCTTTCTAGAATCAAACTTCCTGATGATCTTACAAGGTTGAAACTCCTTCATCTTCAACTTGTTATATGTCCCAACTAGAAACCTCTCCTTTCTCAAATGTAACATTGCTTCCTCTCCAACTACAAACTCCTTATGTTTCCTCTTCTTATATGTTGTCTCCTTGTATGTATTGTTCATCTGCTCCAAATGCACCTTAACTTAAGTATGCATTATTTCCATGAATCTTGCAAATTCTTCTAGCTTCACACTCCTTTTATTCTCCATACTAATATACCTTAATTCTGCTACTCCTCTGGGTTGTTGTCCTATCACAATTTCAAATGGTGTCTTCCTTGTGATCTGGTTTATTGAATTGTTGTATGAAAATTTTGCTTGTAGCAATATCAAATCTAAATTTCCTACTTTCCCTTTAGTCAAACATCTCAACAAGTTTCCCAAACTCCTATTTACTACTTCTATTTTTCCATCCATCTATGGGTGAAATGTTGAACTATATTTCAAATCCATCTTCATCTTCTTCCACAATGTCTTCCGAAAATATCCAACAAATTTAGCATCTTTGTCCCATACTATACTCTTTGGTAGTCCATGTAATCTCACACTCCTTGAAAAATAGGTTTGAAACATGCACTGCATCATTATTCTTCTTACAAGGTATGAAATGCACCATCTTAGAAAAAATTTCCACAACCACTAATAAAGAATCAAATCCTCTCAGTGTCTTTGATAATCCCAACACAAAATCCATGCTTATGTCCTCCTATGGTCTCTTTGATATTGTTAATGGTCTATACTTCCTAGTGTTCTAACTGTTTCCTTTTGCAACTTGTCAAATCCTACAACTCTAAACATACTTCCTGACATACTTCCTGACATACTTATACTTCCTAGTGTTCTAACTATTTCCTTTTGCAACTTGTCAAATCCTACAACTCTAAACATACTTCTTGACATACTTATACAATTGTGGCAAAAAAATAGTTCTCACTTACCAATGCTACAGTCTTATCAATCTCAAAATGTCCTGCTAATCCTCTGCAATGATTTTCCTTGATCAAATTCTCCCTCATTGAACTCTTAGGAATACATAGCTAGTTATTCTTGAACAACATACCTTCCTGAATGAAATAATCCAATCATCTACTCCTATTTTTCTCCACTAGTTCCTTGCAATCTTTCCATGCCCCGTAAATTCAATGGAATCCTCATACATATGCTTTAGTTCTTCAAAAGCCAATACTTCAACTCTCATCTCTATCAACAAAATCCTTCTTTGGCTCAATGCATCTACAACCTTATTTGACTTCCCACTCTAGTACTTCAACACAAATTTATAACTCTGCAAGAACTCTACCCATCTTATGTGTCTCTAGTTCAACTTCACCTAACTATTCAAATACTGTAAATCTTGATGATCCATATACAACAAAAAATCCTTAGGTAACAAGTAATATCTCCACTTCTTCAAGGCCTAAACAATTGCATAGAATTCCTAATCATAGCCTGAATATCTTCTCCTAGAATCATTCAATTTCTCATTGAAGTAGGCTACTAGTCTCCCTTCCCGACTTAGCACAAATCCTATTTCACTTCCACTAGCATCACAGTCCACCTGGAATACCTTATCAAATTTTAGTAATGCCAACACAGGTTGTTCTATCACTTTTTGTTTCAGAAACTCAAAAATATTTTGTGCTCCTAATGTCCACTTGAATTTCTTTTGGTCACCCCTCATTGTTTCTATCATAGGTATGCAAATATGACCTAAATTTTTGATGAACTTTTGGTAAAATGTCGCCAATCCATGAAATGGTTTTGCTTCTCCAACATTCATAGGTGTAGGCCATTCAACTATTTCTCTAACCTTCTTAGGGTCCATCCTCAATCCCTCCAAAAATATCTCAAATCCCAAATACACTAGTTCCTCCTTCATGAAACTACACTTCTTGATGTTTATCAACAACTTCTCTTCTCTTAAGCTTTGAAATACTTGTTTGATATACTCCAAATTCTCTTTCTTAATCTTATTGAAAATAAAAATATCATCCAGATAAACAATGACAAACTTACCAAAGAATCTCTTCAATACTTCATTCACCTACCTCATAAATGTACCAGGTGCATTAGTCAATCCAAATGGCATGACCAACCACTCATACAACCCCTCATTTGTCTTGAAAATAGTCTTCCATTCATCTCCCTCTCTAATCATGATCTGATGGTATCCAATCTTTACATCTATCTTGGTGAAATACTTTGCTTCACTCAAATTGTCCACGATGTCATCCATCCTAGGCAACAAGAATCTATACTTTACACTGATCTTATTCATAGCTCTTGAATTTGTACACATCCTCCATTATCCATCTTTCTTAGGTGCAAGTACAAATGGTACCGCACATGGGTTCATACTCTCTTTGATCAATCCTTTCTTCAACAGTTCTTGTATCTACTTGTTTAGCTCCACATTCTCTGCCAGTGTCATCTGGTGTGCATCTTTGTTGGAAAATGGCCCCTAGAATGACATCTATATGATGATCAATACTTGAGATTGGTGGTAATCCTTCTGGTACATTCTCTAATATAAAATCATAGTACTCTATTATCAATTCAGTGACTTCCTTCTCCGATGATTCTTCTTCTCCTATGGTTCTTCCTACATCTAAGTCTCCTCTCTTCCTTGGAATCAAAGAAAAATGCATGTTTTCATGTCTCATTCTATCTAGAAATTTCCTTCCATCTGTAAGCTCTCAAAAATACAGGCAAAATGCCTCAAGAGGTTGTCAATCTCTTAGTACATTTGAGGGTAACAAACAAGGCCAAATGGTTTAGACCTTCTTCTCTTCAGGTGCTACAAGACCTAGGCAGGTGGACCTATATGAATGAAGCAGACTTAAAGTTGTATGATTTGAATGAATTGATGGATCTATTACAATGGCACAAAGTGTAATAGATGAAAGTTTACTGAATATTCCTATTCCTAATTCTAAACTTGAAATGTGAGTGTTTTAATAAGATTTTATAAAATTCTAAGATGTGGATGGTGTGACCAGTGCCTACTTCTATTGGGCTAATGTAGTCAAGAGGTAAATAATATTTTTGTCCTATTTCTGGATACAATTCAAATTGTTTGGCACTTTTATGTTTATAACTTGTATAAACAGGCAAGAGTGTAATTATTAGATTCTTCTTAATAATCCAAATGTCCTTTTCCAAATTATTGTGATTAATTAGAAGGATTTAATCCTTTCTTGTAGGAATCAATTAACTGAACCACACAAGAACAGTAAGTGTGCTTTGATAAATTGAGGAATATCCTTGATATTTCAATTTAAATAACCAGGAAGTGACAACCTTGGAGACAACCAAATAATATTTTCAAAGAAATTCAACAAACAAATGACACCATAATTGGATCACAAATTTATGCATTCTTCTCCATTATATAATTTGAAAAATATTTTACAATGTACAACATAATATCTATTTTGGAAATAGTTCAACCTATCCAACTACCTAACCTACTTATTTCTCCTAAATCTCCTCCTCTCTTTAATGACCTGATTTTACTGTACATATATACATTGTTTCTTTAGGGTTGTGACTCTTCACAGCATCCGTCTAGTGCAACTCTTCAGTTATCATTGGAAAATGAAATATTTAATTAGTTTCCCTTTTCAAAATTTAAAATATTTTAACCTTTGTTATCTTTGTCCCTCATGAAAAATTAATTCAATAATCTTCCTTTGCTGGAAATCTTCACTTTAATTTTTTACCGGTATGTATCTCAATATATCCTTCAGGTAAAAATAATTATCTCCTTTTTCCCTCTTGATGCAAATTGATTTATTTACGCTTTCACATGAAAAATATTTTTTAGGTAAAATAAATACTTAATTTGTTAATTCTTCCATAAAAATATTTTACCTCCCAAAACACTCTTACACCTTTCGTAAAAAATATCTTTCCTTCTAGTGCAAATATTTCATAATCTTTTACCCTTTATGCTTCTCGTGAATAAAATAATTCTCCACTTTTTAAATCCCCTTGATAAAATGAATAAAATTTATTTTTCCTCAAAGTATTATTGATTTCCACTATAAGCATATTTCATTCAATTTTTCGTTTCCATTATGACCATACACACTAACATATGGGTAACATAAAGCATCGGGAAGCATTATTTTAGCTTACATCGATATCAAAAAGTCTTACTAATTCAAATTGTTGTAGGAAGATTGTATCGCCAAGATATCATTCATGTCTTACAGATATCGACAAGACATCAAACCACTCTTACAGATATTGGTGAGACCAATGAGGTCACCAAGACATTTGAAAACTCTTGCAGATATCACCAAGACATATGAAGTTTCCAAGAAATTTGAAAACTCCTATAGATATCGCCGAGACATATGAAGTCGCCAAGACATTTGAAAACTCTTGCAGATGTCGCTGAGACATATGAAGTCGCCAAGACATTTGAAAACTCTTGCAGATGTTGTCAAGACATATGAAGTTGCGAAGACATTTGAAAACTCTTGCATGTCTTGCCAATTCGGTAAGACCTCAAATATGTCTTGCAGATTCAACAAGACCTTAAACCTATCTTGCCGATGCACTTTTTCTTTGCTGCACAGTGACGAAAATGAGCCAGGTAGCCTTCAAAATGGCTTTTGAAAACTGATCAAATGATGTCGAAAAGCCATGAAAATGCACTAGTATGTTGAACCATGATAGGGGAACATGTTTACTAGATGATTTGGCACAAAATGATCCAGACTAAAAATTGTTAACGCTCAAAGTTTCCCATTCAACATTTTTTGAAAAATTGCACCTATCAAACTGTGTAAAACTCATTTGATAAAATACCAAATAACCTCCAAACACCCTAAAAATTAGCATGGAGGTAGAATTTGGTGTAAAGAATTGAAGGCACCAATCTGTTTGTGATTATCATCATCCATTTTCTTAATATTCACCCTCAAAGTTGACCATTTTAACAGATTCCACTATGCTAACAGTAGATTTTCTAGAAAACCCATCAACTTGTTGCTTCAAAACTTTGTCAAATCAAATCGTATGAGGCTAAAAATTTGTAAAGGCACTCACATATGATAAATGAACATGTTTGCAAAGTGATTTTTCTTGAAATTGAACAGATCCAAAATTATAATTTTTTCAAAATGTGCTCCTAAGATTTTTTTACACTTGAATTTATGAGTGTTAAAATCCTCATTTTCAATATGGGGACCTAAAATTTACATTAAATTTTAAGTCCGAATAGTGGCTCTGTCTAGGGATGAATGACTATGAGGTCATTGCAAGAATCCAAATCACTAGAAGAGCAGACCAAATATTTTATTCATTTGAGTAGTAGACTTGAAACTCTTTTATGTCATGGGCTAACATGGTTTTTTTGAAAAACCACACTACAACTGATGGCTCAAGGCCACCAAAAATAATTGTCTTTATTTTCCCCCTGTCAAATACCTTGCTCTGTTTTGTTTTCATCAAATTCATTTTAAGAATACTTATGCAATGAGCCCTACCACTGTCATTGAAAATTTTCAGAAAATTATTATGCTCAGCTTGACAAAAATTCCTTTCACCATTTTGCAGTTTATATTCTCCATCATCATGAAGCAAATTTCTATCATCTTCAACATTCAGTGTGCATGTACATTCAATGCATTTTTTCACATTATTCTATTCACTATTATATATTGTAAAATGATTTCATAGCTGCATTGAAAATTCATCATCAAAATGCCACTCTTGAAAGTTTGAAAATTCTTCCACATCAACATCTTTTAGAATAACTTTTCCTGAGATACTTTCAGCATCATCCATGTCACTAATTGGTAGTGGCATCAATTTCTGATCAACACATTCATCATTATGTGTATCCAAACCAACTAATGCTAGGGATGAAATTTTTGTATTATTCTTGCACATGGATTTTTGATACTCTATTGCCAACAAATATGAAATTTGTTCACTATTGAGTGAACATGTTTCTATATTTATATCACTACAGTTGTATCCTTCACTTTTTTCATCATCAAAAAGGGGTTCAAAATCATCAGAGGATGAAAAATTAGAAACATTACCAACACAGTCATTTGTTCCATCATTTTGTTTGTTTGAAAAATATCTCTTCTGTACCATAAAGTGGATTTGAAAATACCTGAATTTCATTCTTTGGCACACCTTGGAAAAATATCATCTGATCTTCTTTTAACTCTTCATCATACAATGGGTTTGAAAAATTTTGGAAACCATTTTCAGATGTACAAACCTCTTCTTCATCAAATGTGTCTTCATGGCTTTCAACTGTAGCTGGAGGTGTCATTTGTTCACTATCAAATGAACTTGCCTCTTCAATTGCTTCTTCATCATGATTTCCATAAGAGCTGCTAGAATCCCTTGATTGCAAATCAAAATCTATAGGTCCATCTTCACAATCTGAATACTCATTGGATCCCTCATAACATACACTGCTTTCCCTGTCACAATCTATTATGTAAGAGAAATCTCTTGTATCTTCATCTTCCTCAAGCATGCTATCATATGAATCATATTGACTTGCACATGTCTCATTTTCTATTAGCTATAGTTTCTGATCGATATCATCATCAATGATGTCACCATTGTCTTCATACCTTTTCTTATCTACAATATCATTCCATTCATCTAACATTCTGTGAAACAAAGAGTGCCTAGATTCTCCTCATATCTGTTATGTCAAGAAATGCATCTAATGGATAGATTCCACATTCTGATTCTGTGATGGAGTCCTGGCTTTGAGTATGTACATAATTAGCTTCTTCTTCTTTGAATTTTTTATTCTGGCATACATATTGGTCCAAGTTCTGATTTTTTTGAATCTCTAACAACCCATGGGAAGCCCAATTTGGTGTAGACAAATTTCCATATTTCTCAAAAATTAATCCTGAAATCCTTGGAGAGAATCAATAGAAGCTATCGGTAGGCTATTAAACCAATCCCTAGCTTGATGAATGAGTGACATCATGAATAGCATCATATGTAAATCCTCATAAGGTATATTCAAATCTTGGATGAAAGCATTGAAATTTCTCAAATGATCTTCAATAGTAATTGCAATACTCCTTGTAAACCTAGGGACAAGACTTCTCCAACTGCTATCCATAGAGTAGGGGTATAATTGAAACCTTGTCAAATCAAATTTTCTAATCATTGTTGTGTACTGCTAAGGAGGAAGGTTAAGTGGGTATTGATACTGGTACAGTGGATTATTGTATTGTGTATGAGGGTGCAACACACATTGTTGACCATGAGGTGGTTGTGGTAAATAAATGTTCTATTGTGCATGATATGCATTACTTGCATTGTGAAAATTCCCAATTGTATTATGAGGTGCCTGAAGGGTCAAAGGACCACTTGCATTTGAATATCCTTCCTCATCGGAGAATGGTATATATTGTGGTGTATCTAAAGCAGGCAAGATACCCGATTCACTCAACTTTTGAAGTAATGCTCTCTTGCTCTCATCTAGTTCTTCTTTCTCTTTGTTTAGCTCATCACGTAGCTCATTCAAAGGTTTTTCCAGAAGGTTGTCATACATTTTTCATCAAATTTTTTCCAGAGTCACCACCTACTTCTCCAAAAGTAGGAAAATGATTATTTTTTATTATTTTTGATTTTCCCCAGTGGAATCTCCTCACTCCAAATATGAAATTGATATTGACTCTTTAAATGGAAAGGTTGGAGTCAATTTTTTTGAAGTTATCCCCAATAGAGTCACCAATTTGTTAGCTCTCAAAGACGTAGGCAAAATGCCTCAAGAGTTTGTCAATCTCTTGGTATGTTTCAGGGTAACAGACAAGGCCAAATGGTTTAGACCTTCTTCTCTTTAGGTGCTACTAGACCTAGGTGAGTGTACCTATATGAATGAAGCAGACTTAAAGTTGTATGATTTGACTGAATTGATGGATCTATTACGATGGCACAAAGTGTAATAGATGAAAGTTTATTGAATATTCCTATTCCTAATGCTAAACTTGAAATGTGAATGTTTTAATAAGATTTTATAAAATTCTAAGATGTGGATGGTCTAACCAGTGCCTACTTCTATTTGGCTAATGGAGTCAAGAGGTAAATAATATTTGTGTCCTATTTCTAGATACAATTAAATTTTTTTGGCACTTTCATGTTTATAAATTGTATAAACAGGCAAGAGTGTAATTATCAGATTCTTCTTAATAATCCAAATGTCCTTTTCCAAATTAATGTGATTAATTAGAAGGATTTAATCATGTCTTATAGGAACCAATTAACTGAACCACACAAGAGCAGCAAGTGTGCTTTGGTAAATTGAATCTAATATCCTTGATATTTCAATTTAAATAATCAAGAAGTGACAACCTTGGAGACAACCAAATAATATTTTCAAAGAAATTCAACAAACAACTGACACCATAATTGTATCACCAAATTTATGCATTCTTCTCCATTACATAATTTGAAAAATATTTTACAGTGTACAACATAATATCTATTTTGGCAACAATTCAACCTATCTAACTACCTAACCTACTTATTTCTCCTAAATCTCCTCCTCTCTTTAATGAAATGATTTTATTGTACATATATACATTGTTTCTTTAGGGTTGTGACTCTTTACAACATCCGTCTAGTGCAACTCTTCAGTTGTCATCGGCAAATAAAATATTTAATTAATTTCCTTTTTGGAAAATTAAAATATTTTAACCTTCGTTATCTTTGTCCCTCGTGAAAAATTAATTCAATAATCTTCCTTTGCTGGAAATCTTCACTTTAATTTTTTACCGGTATGTATCTCAATATATCCTTCGGGTAAAAATAATTATCTCCTTTTGCCCTCTTGATGCAAATTGATTTATTTACGCTTTCACATGAAAATATTTTTTAGGTAAAATAATTACTTAATTGGTTAATTCTTCCATAAAAATATTTTACCTCCCAAAACACTCTTACACCTTTCGTAAAAAATATCTTTCCTTCTAGTGCGAATATTTCATAATCTTTTACCCTTTATGCTTCTCGTGAATAAAATAATTCTCCACTTTTAAAATCCCCTTGATAAAATGAATAAAATTTATTTTTCCTCAAAGTATTATCGATTTCCACCATAAGCATATTTCATTCAATTTTGCATTTGCATTATGACCATACTCCCTCACATCTAGGTAACATAAAGCATCGGGACGCATTATTTTAACTTACATCGATATCAGAAAGTCTTGCCGATTAAAATTTTTGTAGGAAGATTGTATCACCAAGACATCATTCATGTCTTGTAGATATTTTCGAGACATCAAACCACTCTTGTAGATATCGGTGACACATATGAAGTCACCAAGACATTTGAAAACTCTTGCAGATATCACCGAGACATTTAAAAATCTTGTAGATATCGCCGAGACATAATAAGTCGCTAAGACATTTGAAAACTCTTACAGATGTCGCCGAGACATATGAAGTCACCAAGACATTTGAAAACTCTTGCAGATGACACCGAGACATATGAAGTTTCCAAGACATTTGAAAACTCTTACATGTCTTGCCAATTCGGCAAGACCTCAAATATGTCTTGCAGATTCGGCAAGACCTCAAACCTGTCTTGTTGATGCACTTTTTCTTTGTTGCACAGTGATGAAAATGAGCGAGGTAGCCTCCAAAATGGCTTTTGAAAACTGATGAAATGATGTCGAAAAGGAACATGTTTACCAGATGATTTGGCACAAAATGATCCAGACTAAAAACTATTAACGCCTAAAGTTTCCCATTCAACATTTTTTGAAAAATTGCACCTATCAAACTATGTAAAACTCATTTGATTTTGAAAAAATACCAAATGACATCCAAACACCCTAAAAATTAGCATGGAGGTAGAATTTGGTGTAAATAATTGAAGGCACTAATCTGGTTGTGATTATTATCATCCATTTTCTTAATATTCACCCTCAAAGTTGACCATTTTAATAGATTCCACTATGCTGACAATAGATTTTCTAGAAAACCCATCAACTTGTTGCTTCGAAACTTTGTCAAATCAAATCGTATGAGGCTAAAAATTTGCAGAGACACTCACATATGATAAATGAACATGTCTGGAAACTAATTTCACTTGAAATTGAACAGATCCAAAATTATAATGTTTTCAAAATGTGCTCCTGAGATTGCTTTTACACTTGAATTTCTGAGTGTTAAAATCCTCTTTTTCAATATGGGGACCTAAAATTTACATGAAATTTTAAGTCCCAACACCATCTACCAAATTGATTCTAGTTGTTCCACATACTTCACTTTTAGGTTCATCCTCCAAAGGTTTCAAGGTGATTCTCTTCCCATTGGATGTTATAGTGTAAGTATTCTTTCTCCCATCATGTATAGCCTTCTTATCATACTGCCAAGGTCTACTCAACAACATATGACATACATCCATGAACATGATATCACACAAAACTTCATCATGATATGATCCTATTTTGAATTTCACTAGACATTGCTCACTTACAAGTATCTTGTGCTCATCTTGAATCTAGGCTATCTTATAGGGTTTTAGATGTTTCCTCCTCTCCAAATTCAACTTTTTCACCATTTCCTCTAAAATTAGATTACCCATACTACCACTATCAATGATAACTTTACAACACTTACCTCCTGATTTACATCTAGTCTAGAACAAACTCTTCCTTTGCAATGCTTCCTTAGGTATTTCTTTCTCCTAGAATAGTGCTCTCCTCATGAATAATGATTCTCCCTTCTTAGGGCTTCCTCTAGAACCTGATGTTTTCATTGGTTCTTCCTTTGCATATCTGGTTCTTGCATGATTTTAATTCTTCTTACCTTCTTGGTGACACTCAAATTCTCTATGTCCTCCACCTCTACACTTAAAAAAGTTCCTTCGAAAGTTCTCTTGTCATTTCCTTTCTCATCTCTCTGGTATCCATCATTACAATAAGAATTATAGCCTCCTCTATTATGGTTTTAATAATTTCTATCATCTCTTCCCTTATGGTATGAATTGGTATCCCTCTCTTCCTTGTGGTATGAGTCTTTATTGTTACTTTGCTTTGTATATGATCTTTCTCCCCCGTTATGTGATCTTCCTCTTTGAAGTCTACCTCCTCTTCCTTGTTGGAAAAATGAAGAAGATTGATTATCTCTACATTTTTTTGTTGTCATTGATGTCACCATGTTGTGATTACAAGTTTAAGGTTGTGATTGATTTGGTATTTTGGTCTGGTATTTGAACCGGTATTCGAGCTACACTCTTTGGTATTCTAATCTGCATTCCTCTGCAGTTGATAGTTACTACTTGCAGTTTTGAAAAATTGCTTATGGTTGTTGAAGACATGCATGTTGACCATATTACATGCTCTGGTGCTCATACAACATTTTGGAAACCAACAAAATGTTTATTTCTTTTTTCATTGAAGTCTATTTTTGGCCAACTTCTTGGGGTAATTATGATATAGTGAATTAATTTTGCTATGTGGATATATGTGTGACCTATTTTAGATCTATGCTGACATAATGTAGCATGTTGGAGGTTTGAATTACTTTCTTGGAAATATTTTGTGAATGATTGGGGCTGACAATTGGTATTTTTGGTAAATATAAAATGCATCTAATTTGGATGACCTAATTGATGCTTGCAGAAAAGATTAGGTATATAAATGAACATGCTGGATAGTTTTAAAAAAAGAGTGATAGAGACAGAGGAATAGTAGTTGTGAAATCAATGAAGCAATTGTGAATGAAAATTTGAAAGTGAGTGAAAAGGATGAAGTGTGTCGAATCAGCCTATTGAGCATCACCAAAACTGCATCAACACTTGTTAGGTGCACTATTCTTAGTTCATTTTGACTGTAAAGCCTAATTTTTTTTTCCAATCTTTTTTGTAGGTAGTGAGCCTCTCTTGTAAGTAGTGAGATTTTGTATTTGGATAGTGAGTTCCTTTGGGGCTCTGATCCCTTGGTAGTGATCATTTTATTTTTAGTTTGAAACTACTTTATATTGTGAGTTAATCCTCACCATGGTTTTTCCCTTATTGGGTTTTCCACGTAAAAATATGGTGTTCATTGTATTGATTTACATTCTGTTATTTATGTTTCATGCTCTTACTTAATAATAGAATAGTGTGGTTGTGGAATTAATAAGTGTTGAAGTTGTAAGTTATAATTTTGTGACAACTGATTCACCCCCCTCTTAGTTGTCTTGTGCCTATTTAACAATTGGTATTAGAGTTGTGGTTCATTGGTGTAGAGATTAACAGCTTAAGGAGGATCCTAATGGTTGATCAGATGGATGATAAAGAAGAAATCTTGACTACCTTTAAAGATCTTGAAAAAGTTGAAAAATGAAAACATAGATCTGAAGGAGAATCTAGATGAAGAAAATGAATGTGTCTAGAAGCTAAAAGAACAATTAAAGAAATTCAAGGAAATACACAAAGAAGTGAGTGAGCAGTTGAGACAAGATATAATTGGATTAAAAGTGATAGTAGAAGAGAAGAAGAGAATTAAAGAATGTCTTAATACAATGGTGCAGAAAAAAGTTGATGAATGCTCTAAACTTGAATAGGCGGTGGTGAACCCGAGGATTGAACTGGAAAAGGCAAAGCTCTGGGAGAATAATTTAAAATCAAGTTCTGATAAGCTTGGAGAATTTCTTGCTAGATAGAAATCAAGTAAAGATAAAGCTAGTTTAGGAATTGATGCAGGTGAAAGTTCTAAAGATAATCAGAAAAGTCATGACAAAGGAAAGCATAAGAGAAATTCAAGAAACTGTACAAATAGACCACCTATGATACAACCTAATGCACAAAGGTATCCCTTTTTCAATGGTATTCATTTCTTCTATAATAAATATGGTTACAAGGAAATAGAATGCAGGAGCGTGAATAATCATATTTATGGTACCTTCACTAGACAATATTTTGAATGTAAGAAGGTTCGACATAAAACTATTGAATGCAGATCTTAGGTGAGAATGATAAGCCAGATAATGAGGAACAAATTTAATGAAGGAAGAATGAATCACTCCTTTAATGGCTATTGTTATACCTGTAATAAATTTGGACATAGAGCAAATCAATGTAGATCAAGAGGAAATGGAAGTCAGAGTAATTAGAAAATTGTCATCTGTTATAATTGTAATAAACTAGGACATGTTTCAAAGGTCTGCAAAAGAAAGAAAGGAAAGATGACTGCTCTGGTAGAGAAGAATGATCCAGTAAATAAGGTTGAAAAAGAAGAAATAACAAAAGAGATGAATAAGATACGGAAGAATAAAGAAGAAGAAAAACCTGAAGCTACTGATGTGTCTATGCCCTCATTCGGTACAAACGAATCCTCTGAGAATTAGAACTAGCATGGTCTTAGGGGGAGCACTATCAGAAAATTATAAAACCCCCTAGATAAATGGCATGTCAGAAGCTGGCATGAGGATGAGATGTGAAGAATGAAGAATTAGAGGTTGCAGAAAAAGAGCAAGAAGAAAACATGTTGTCATGATGATTTGTGGACTAAATTAGGGTTTTTTGTGTGGAGAAGAATGTTTTTTAGCAGCTTTTGATATTTTCCACATTTAATGTGTTTAGGGTAAATTTGATGAAGTTTAAGTTAAATTTTGTAGGTCTTCTTGGCTAATTAAGCATTTGAAGAACTTGGAAGGTGCTCTAGAGAGATCTTAGAGGGAGCTTGAAGTAATTCTAAAGGGAATTCAAAGAATTTAACTCAAGTAATCAACATTTTGTCTATTTGTTTGCAAAAAGGGAAGAAGAAGAAAAATGAAGAAGTCTCAAATAACGAATTAAAGAAAGTGTAGAAATGGAAAGTGTATCGAGTGGTGTCATCCCTCTAAAGCTGAAAGGAGTTGAGCTAGAATAATTTGATCATAGAAAGATGAAAGAAATGGAACTAGGGCTAAACAAAGATGAATTATAGAACATAAAAACCCTACATATGGATTTGTGGAGTGATTTTTCATGGGTTTTCGATAAAGAGCTTATTTTGTTCTTGTTGAATCATTTCAAGAATGGAAGTATTATATTAGACAAACCCTACTTAGTTACGAAGGAAGCGATTGAGGCAATTACTGGCTTATGCAGTATTGGGGATCTTCTTGGAAAGAAAACTGTAAAGTACAAAGATGTGGAGGAATTCACTAGCATTAGTAAAGACCCATGAGCTCTATTGATAAACACTCTTGAGGATTTGGTTGTAAGGTATGTTGCGTACTACATTTCTTACAAGATCTATTTTAGAAATCGTGAAGATTCCACATCGGCTATTGTTGTTTATATTGTGCATATGCTGGTTAAGGAGAACATGAAGTTTGATTTGTGTATCTTGTTGCTTGAGAATATTTCTAAAAATCTTTAAATGTCGATAATTGAGGGTTATCCCTTTCATTTTGGATCTTTGCTAGTGTGCTTGGTGATTCACTTTTTGAGTTCCCTGCCAGGAAAAGATAATGTGGTATGGGAATCTAGGATTCCTATTGAAAAATAGGTCTATAGGTACCTAGAGGTGTTGGATGATAATGCAAGTATGTTTAAATCTTATTTCACATCCTTGAAAAAAAAAATTTGCTCTAGTATATCTACATCAAGTCAGTTTGAGGTGGGCTCTTCCTCCAGTAAAAGAGAATTGGAGGTTGTCATTAGTGAATCCTCTCTGAAATCAAAGAAGAGAACATTTATAACTAAAGATATCATTGACATTTCAGAAGAAAATGAGAAAGTATCCTCTGATGACATCTAGTCTATGATAGTTAAGGGGAAGATGAAGAAGATTGGTGAATTATGGAGTGTAACTTCTCTTATTGATAGATTGAAGATTGATGATGCTTTGGTAGAATACCTACTTTAGAAAGGTATTGGAGTATCAGTTGTTTCTAATTTCTTTCCAAATAATCTAATTGAGATTGTTGAAGAAAGAATGTTGCTTGAAGGTCTAAAAGGACGTAAGTTTGAAGCTTTGTTGGAAAAGAGGTGTATTAAAGCTAAAGGGAGATTATCTAAACTAATTGTGGAAACAAATAACTACATTAAAGAAATATCAAACATTTACAAGTATTGTCTCCACTGGCCTATTGCGGTAGATAATTTCAGAAGTAGAATTGAAGCAATTGAATCTAAAGTGAATAACATTGGAAAGAATTTTGACATTTTTGAAGATAAAGAAGGAAAGAAACGATTGAGAGTTGGTGAACTATAGGTTGAATAAGTTGTAGTACAAAGATAGAGAGATGATGTAGTAAAAACCTTCTGGTTCCTTAAGAAGATTGTTGAGGTCCAGTTAGAACATCTTTCTAGAATATTTACTGATGCAGAAGATGTTGAAAGATAGAGTTCATATTGGTCACCGTCTTTTACTTTGTTGGGCTTATTGGAAAGCATCTACACAAGAATGGATTCAACTACATTTAACTGGAAAAAATTGTGTCCATTTCTTGAGGAAAGATACAAGAAAGTGTTTTAGATGAAGAGTGTCATTTTTAGTTGAATCTTGAATGTTCAATTTATGTTGTTTTTGATTTAGAGAAGAAGAAAAGGAAGAAAAAAAGGAAGCTAATTGAAATTTTTGGATGGTTGGAATTTTTTTGACGAATTTTAATCTTTTTGAATTTTGATGTCACCATGTTCAAACTTTTGTTTACATCTTTTTTGGCTGCCCTTTGCCATTGATGTCAAAGGGGGAGAGAGTTAGAGCAGAGTTATAGTATGGGGAGAGATTTGAAATATTGGGAGAGTTTGAAGGAGAAGTTTTTAACATGTTGCCATCAATGAAAAAGGGGGAGATTGTTGGAAAAATGAAGATTGACTATCTCTACAGTTTTGTGTTGTCATTGATGTCACCATGTTGTGATTACAAGTTTAAGGTTGTGTCTGATCCAATATTTTGGTCTGGTATCTGAACTAGTATTTGAGCTACACTCTCTAGTATTCTAATTTGCATTCCTCTGTAGTTGATAGTTACTGCTTGTGGTTTTGATAGATTGCTTATGGTTGTTGAAGACATGCATGTTCAATATATTACATGCTCTGGTGCTTGTACAACATTGTGTCAACCAACATAATGTTGATTGCTTTCTGCATTAAAGTCTATTTCTTGCCGACTTCTTAGGGTAATTATGATATGGTGAATTAATTTTTCTATGTGGATATATGTGTGACCTATTTTAGGTCTATGTTGACATAATGTAGCATGATAGAGGTTTGAATTACTTTCTTGGAAATATTTTGTGAATGATTGCGGCTGACAATTGGTATTTTTGGTAAATATTAAATGCATCTAATTAGGCCAACCTAATCAATTCCATCAGGTATATAAATGAACATGTTGGACAATTTTAAAAAAAAGGAGTAATAGAGATAGAGGAATAGTAGTTGCAAAATCAATGAAGCAGTTGTGAATGAAAATTTGAAAGTGAGCGAAAAGGATGAAGTGTGTTGAATAAGTCTATTGAGCATCACCAGAATTGCATTAGCACTTGTTAGGTGCACTATTCTTAGTTCATTTTGTCTATAAAGCCCAATTTTGTTTTGTCAATCCTTTTTGTAGGTAGTGAGCCTCTCTTGTAAGCAGTGAGCATTTGTATTTGGATAGTGAGTCCCTTTGGGGAAATAAGCCTTTTATTTTCAATTTGAAACTACTTTATGTTTTGAGTTAATCCTCACTATGGTTTTTCCCTTATTGGGTTTTCCACGTAAAAATCTGGTGTTCATTGTGTTGATTTACTTTCTATTATTTGTGTTTCATGTTCTTACTAAGAACATAACAGTGTGGTTGTGTAATTAATAAGTGTTGAATTTTTAAGTCTAAATTTTGTGACAACTGATTCACCCCCACTCTTAGTTGTCCTATGCTTCTTTAACACTCCTCTCTGCCTCTACTCATGACTTTTGTTCAGCTTTACCTCCACCTTTAATGCAAACTAATATGCTTCCTCTATTGAATTTATCCTCACTAGATTCAAATCTTCTTGAATGTTCATCCTCAGTCCATTGATATATCTAGCCACTTTTTCCTTTCTTGCTTCACTATGTTTGGTCCTAATGATGATCTTATGAATTTCCTCAGTGTATTCTTCCACAGTCTTTTCCTTCTATCTCATGTTTTGCAGTTGCTTCAACAACTCTATCTCATAGTCCACAGGTATAAACTGGTTCTTTGATTTTGTCACCATCCTATCCCATTTCATAATATTTTCTTTACCTTTTATGATACTCTCTAATTGAACTTCCTTCCACCAAACCTTACCCTCTCCAAGTCTTCAATTTCCTCATATTCAAAGTATTCTTCAATGTCATTTTATCAATCAACCCCTCAAGGTTTAGATTACTAGTATAGTTCACAATCTCCATTCTAGGTTGCTTTACCATCTTTGAAATAGCTTTCAAAATCTTCATCTGATTCAATTCTTCCTCTTTAGAGGTTTCTTTGGCTCGCTCTATAGCCTAAACTTCATCATAATCACTTTCATCATTAGGTCTAGGGTTTAGGCCTTTTCTTCTATATTCTTCAACAACATCCAATCTCACTTTCTTTGTTTGCATCATTTCCATAATCTCATCCATCTTCCCAGCAACATTAATAGTAGTATGAATTCTCCTTAGTGGCATCTCTTCCTAATATTTGGTGCAATTTCCTCAAGTTGGCAATCTGGCTATAGGGTCTCAACTACCTCAGAATTGGTGATTTGTTGACAACCACAGTAGGCTGCCTCAAGTCAATAATCTATCCACACAAAGATCTTATGGAATGCCTTCACTCCACTTCACAAACTCACTTTGGTGTGACTACCTCAAGTGAGTAATCTATCCACCTTCACTCTCCAAAATTTTACAACTTCACTCTAATACAACTTGGTGTAGTCGAGGATGGAGGATCTAGGAATAGGACTTTCTAGCCTTACAACAAGATTAAGCACAACATAGACTTAATGAACAAGAACACAATTGCATATGAAAATATAGACAATACTCAATTATTTATTGGAAATATGCCCTACCTTCTGGCTTATAGAATTACATAATACTGAATGATATGGCGTTAAAGCCCAACAATATATTGCGGTTCAAAGTCCTTATCTCCTACCTATCTCTATTGATGATGACGATGATTAATGAAACTACAAATGCCTATAAATACTAATTCCTAGCTCCAAGAAAGGTTTGCTTTGGCCTCAAGAGGTATTAAACCCTGAAATATATGAAATGTGTGAAGGTTAGCCAAAATATAAGAATTTCCTTTAATCCTTGGAAAAATGTAATGTGGATTAGAACTAAGGTTCATCAATGAATGCGCATCCTTATGGAGTGATCTCTTGAGATCTACAAGCCATGAGATAGGTTTGCACCCTTGAAAATCCAAGACAACTGGATCAATGCTCTTTGTCCAAATATAGTTGATATTCTGATAATGATAATTTTGTACTAGAATCTCCAAAATTCTTGAATTATGGATATGATGTAGATGTATCCATGAAGAGCATATATCCTACTCTGAGATCTCGTGTTACAATGTGGTGCAATACGGTATGAAACATTATGACTAGATTTGATAGATAACTATTGAAATGCAAACATGAATGCATATATTTTTTGTTCATGCAATATTTCCTAAAACCTGGGATGCTCCTACATTATGATTGGACAAAGGCAACAGATGGATGTAGTCAACCTTTTCAAAATTAATTGTTATGATTTGGATTATATTTCAATCTATCTCACCGTGTGCTCGACGATAGAGATTTAAAATCGAGTGGGTGCCTATCAGCTTTCTTGCATGAGCCTTTTATGAGCACTAATGATCAAAATTCTCCAATGGTTAGATATAATGGGAGTTGATTGCTATTTTCTTCATAATTGCAATCATCAGAGTTTGAAAAATTGATCCTATGTTTGGAAAGGTGGGACAAAGAGTTTTGGTAGGAAGTTGTAGAGATATTGAGGTAGTTTTCTTGAGTAAGTAGGTCTTCATACCTACTTTGTTTCAATTACACATAAGTTAGTTTGTGAGCTTTAAATTCCTAAGGTGGTGATGGTTTTATTGTCTAAAATTTCTTCTTGGGCTGGTAAGCACTACATGGGTATGGGAGTTTTGTTCTGCAAGCATAAACCAGTGAGTTTTTCTGCATATTTGTTAGTTCTTTTTTTGGTTCCTATAAGAATGAGTAAGCCTAGCAAGTCTGTCCAATCAATCAGGAGGTCTAGGAGGATTAGTATGCTTGACCCTCAGGATGATACACCTGAAACTGAACAAGGCACACTAGGAGCTCCTACAAATCCAAAGGAGAAGAGAACCCATAAGAAGTCTATGAAGGTTGGTGTCAAGAGGATTTACAACTTGAGGAGTAGAGTTGCTTCTCATAACCAAGGTGAGTTTGGTGGGAAATTGGTCGAGTCATGTGGGAAGAGGAAGAATAAGTACCACAAGGCTTATGATTCTTATATGGGGAGGCATAACTCTTCCATGGAGGATTCGACTTGTCCTTTGAGCGATGAAGAAAACACCGATCTAAAGTATGCCCAATACCTTCTCACACTCGTAGGTCAAGAGAATTTTGATGATGGAGGGGTAGTAGCTTTTCCAATTTCAAAAAAAACATGAAGGGTATGTGCCTACTCTGAATTTGAAGAATTAGAGTAGCACCTCGATTTTGTGTTTTTTTTTTCGATGACAATGCTACCACAATGGTGGGTTCATTTTCTTTAATGAGTGCATTAGTTTTTTGTCTTGGGTGCTAATGTGGAAAATTTATTTGGTTGACATGGATGAGAGATTTTGGTGCTACTGGCAACAACGAATGTGCCTTTTGGAAGGCTGGCTGATCTTCTTCAACAAACGATATGGGTTTTTTTCTTTTTGTGTTTTCCCCCCACTTATGGAAGCGCAAATATAACTATCTGGGGAATCTCTGGAATTGAAATGAAATTGAGTGTCAAACATAAATATGACTATAATTGTAATTTGGCATGATGCTTGTTGCAGCTCCCATGTTCTATATATGGGATTTCAAAGCTAGTTATAGGGGTTCAACTTTTTGGGGTTTCAAGTTGTATAGGTTGAGAAACTGAGCTTATGTGAGAGAAATTTGTAAATTCATGCATAGATGAATAAATTAGTATGAATTGTAGGGAATAAGCTAGTTTGTAATGAACTTAATTATTTTTACAGTAGTAGCAGTATATAAATGAAAATACAAGTTTGAAAGCACATTCTCTCCTCTATATTTTACCTTCCAAACTATAAATGAAATGATTAAGGATCTTTTTATTTATCTTCAATCGTTTTGGTTGAATGAGTGATTTTATTTCTGCTTTGATTCAAGGAATTGATTAAATTCTTAAATAAGATCATAGGTTTGTGAGGGAAGATTCTAGGATTACTAAGTAGTTTTTTTTTTGACATAGTCATTTTAATATTATAATGCAATATGTCAATAGTCCACAAATGTTGAGTATGAATTGCTAATGTATCACAAATTATTACAAGTATGACTCTAATATGCAAAGATAACCATTGGTCTATTTGTTTGGTTATCTTAATGTAAATGAGCCAGCCCTACACTGGACCAAGAGCACAAAATGAGAATGCAAATAATTTAAACATTTTAATTATAATGTAACATTATGAAATATCACTTATTCGTTGTTGTAGATAGAAATTCGCTTAAGGGTCAACCAAATCCTTCAGGAATTTTATCTATTGGCACCTAATGGGAATATATTTGTTTGTTCAATTGTTCATGATAAAATGATAGAAGTACATCATATAAACATTATAAGGATCACCCTCCTAGGTTTCATGGAGCTCGAAGAGTAGAAGTAAAGGCCTCATAATCCTTACTTGTTTGTTGTCCAATCCTTACCTATACCTATCATTGGATTGTGACAGATTCATAAACATCTAGTGAGATCAAGTTTGCTTCTAAAAAATAACCAACAACACCATCATACTCCTTTTGTAGCTCACACTCACTTTTTAGTGTGTTCTTTGTTCATCTCTAGAGCTCTAATTCAATTTTGCATTGTACACTATCCTCTACTCTTCTCTTCATTACACCACTTACACAATATTCTCATGTGTTTTATGTAGAGCTAAGTAATGATTATTACCTTGATATTCTCCACCATCTACATATCTTATGTTAGGGTTTAGGATATCTTCTTCACTATCATGCTATTGTATTGAGCCGCACAACATTAAATTCTAGTTGAAAGTATTTTCCTTCATTCTCTCTCTTCCGAACCCTAAGATTAGATATATGATCAATGCTTCCTTCTAATCATTCAATCTAATATTGATCCTTGTATTTGTAGTCATTTGTGTCACCGCTCTATGCATCAAATCATATTTTAACTATCATTGTAATGGGTAGATAATTTAATTCTCATCTCCAAGTTTGTTCATAGATGAAACCTAGATTACATGGAGTTATTCTTTTAACCTCTTCATGTTCAAACCTAAGCTATTGATCTCCTATCTTCACACCATGATCCTACATTCTCTATTTATCATCATAGCTTTAAAACATGACCATTCGATAAATGGTCTTTAAACCTCCATTATTAATTTCTTTTCCATTGAAATCACACTCATTGTGCATCACCATATTACATATGACATTCTCATTCATTTCCACGATGCAATGACCACCATTTGATTGCCTCCCTTGAATCTCTGTTGTCTATAACGTATTGTTGTTTTGCTACAAACAAAACCATTCATTTTTGTGATGAACTAAGACACATCAATCACCATTGGATCAACCAACAATCAATATGTGTCATCCCTTGCTATTCTGTTAGCTTTGAAAATGAGCCCACTAAATCTCCATGTGCTAGAAGGCTTATGTTGTGTGTATTCCTTTGACGTCATACTCCACTACCACATTATAATCATCGCTTAGCATTGAATTCTTAATGTTTCAAGGATTTGTAAATGTTATGCGCTAACACATGTCTAATGATGCAATCACCTTCAAACACCTATTAATATTAACATCATATTCCACTAATGTCGATCATCACCCAAATCTTCAACCACTTCACTTCACAACAACAATATGAAGAAATGATGCCATGTGTCTGCTAGACCCACTGAAGTGTGTTCTCCTTCATTGTACATCATTTGATCAACACTTGTTAGATCTCAACTAATCCCCTGCTTACCCATGAGGCTCAACCGGGACCCACCATAAGCATAGCAGGATGGTGGGAACTATTGGACTATGTTGTCATTAATGTCAAAAGGGGATCAAATGAGAAGTGTGCTAATCTTGTGCAAAAGCATATAATGTTTTCATTGATATCAAAATTGAAAATTGTGTAAGGGAGATTGTTGACATGATGATAGGAGATGAAATGGATTTTCTCATGCAAGTGAGGATGTTGGCACTAACATAAAGTGCCATTAATACCAAAATCAAGTTCAATGGTGTGTCTAGATGTTATGGAAAGTAGTGGATCTAATGGTGAATTTCTGTGGAAGATTGATGATGCTAAAGTGCATATCTTACAAATGTGGTCATGAAGTTGCAGAGAGTCTCATATACAATAGAGGAGGAAACAAGCTACAAATTTGATGCGGTTTTCTCGAGAGCTTTCTAGAAAGGTATTGTGCAAGTCAAGAAAGTGATGGATGCATCCAAAAATGTTTTATTTCTACTCTTGGGTGTTAGGGTTTATCTCTTAAACCCTAAGGATACTTGTTGGCATAGCATTTAGAATAGATTTCTATTTTGATGTTGACCTAGTATCAACGGTTGTCAATTGAATTAAGTGCAACTTATGTCTTTACAGTCATGAGGGTGACATGACCCTCTACCTAGCACTTTGATGTTATCCATCCCATTCAGATTGGCATGAAAGTGTGTGGTTGGCAAGAGAATGGTAGATGTCTCTTCATTTGGTTAATGATCATCTTATTGGCAAGACATTGATGTATCAGTAGGATTCTCAGAGGTCTCCATGATGGAGTGATAAGGTGTAAGGAGAGATTTATCGATGAGTTGTAGCTTTCTAGAATATCATAACCTCTAACAAAGAAGTTCTGAAGTTTGGGTTTGTAGCGACATTACGATCTTTCTTGATGAATGATAGAGATTGAAAAAGAAATATTTGGTGGGAGCCAATGATGGTATGAGATGATAGATGATAATGAAGTAGATGCATGGTGTGAGAATATTGGGTGAATGGTAATCCACATCCTTGTTGTGTATTACAGAGCAATGACATGGCGATGAGGTAGATAGTTGAATTCATCAAGTGTTTCCATTGGAGTGACATTTCATCATCGGTAGGACTCTTAAGGTAGTCCCTCTGATGCAGTGATGATCTTCCCATCAGCGTGATAGAGTGGTGTCGATAAGACATTGAAGAATGTCTCCTCAAAAATCCAATTGCCTATCGATCAATGAGATGATATGATATCGCCAGGACTATGGAGCTAGTCCCAACGATAGGGTGATATGAGTGATGCCAACTGTGGGTCCCGATAGGGTAAGGATGATGTGCAGTCATGAAAACAAATAAAAGGATGAAATGTGGCAAAAATCCATAGTGGACAGTGACATGTAGTGGCATGATGGCATGTGAACCACTTGTCTGCAACATAAAGAGTATCGACTCGTCAGCGCCATATCTATGAGAGTTGAGTTAATGTCTCTTCGATAGCCCAATGGGTACCTCATCGATGTGACTTTGGTGTATCAGTAGGAGTCTAGAAAATGTCTCCTTGACACATCAATACATGGAGATTACTAAGTGGGACCCGATAAGAAGGTGATGGTGTTGGTTGGTGATGTATGCCAATGATAGTGACTAGTGATTGCTCGATATGATAATTCACATTGATTATTGTGAATTAGGTGGTGATGACATGGAGGATAGATGGAATGTGAACCTATGCAGATGTTGAAGTGAGATAAGTCTATCAGAGAGAAAATTTAGCAATTCTCTTCAATGCAAAGATGCTAGATGGTCATAAGGTGATAGTCAATGGATGGACAAGATCGATAATGAAAATTTGAAGAATGCTACTCTGATGGTGTTGATTTAAAGGTGCTAACAAGATTGATGGACAATCTACATCCTTTTTGTGAGTTGTATGGAAATTGGTAGACCCTGCATATGATGAGAAAGTAACAGATCGAAGAGAATGGTGGATATTGATGAGACTGTAATGGATGTCTCCTCGATAGAGCTGTAAGTGAGTTAAGATTCATTGGTGTGATAAATACCTTTTGGTGAGACTTGGCTAGAAGTATCCATGAGAACTTGATGGTGTTCTATTTTGAATACCCCTAAGATCGATGAAGGATATTTGAATGAATGCTTATCCACTAGTTAGGATTTAAAGACATGGTAGTGAATGGGGATCATAGGATCAGGGCATGAGAGAGAAGATCAACAACCAATATTCAAGTTTGAAGAACTAAAATAGTGTAGTCTATCTGAACATGGGTTCTTGACTAGTAACCGACACTAAGGAAGAAATTTATTGGTCTAGCTACCCAAGCAACCAACTTAATGAAGATTTGATCTTCAAGGAAGCAATATAGATTATGAAAGCGATCAAGATCGAATCTAATCATATTGACAAGTGAATGCATTTAATGCACATCAGATTCTTGGATTTGATAGAGAAGCTAATTTGGGAAAATTCTCTATAACCAAATTAAATTTTGGGTGGCTTGATGCAAGATATGGCAATAACTAGTAAATGCAATCATTTCTCTTTATGATGAGCTAGACAGTGGTGTGTGTGGCTTGAGGTAGAGGAATCTAGCTAATGAAGATAACAAGTATGGAAACCTTATCATATGAGTTTAGTGGTGATGCAATGTTTGTAACCAGATTGGACAATTGGGATGGTGATGTGTATCTCAAGGTAGAGATTGTAGGTCGATGGAGTTAAGAAAAAATAGGAAAATCAGTGAATTATCAATGTTGCGGTATCTATCGTGAGTGAGTAGTGAGTGTAGTCTGCAAGTATAGAGAGAGATGAATAGAGTAATGCATAGTTGAGTTGTAGGAGATAGAGTAAGGAAAAGTAACCTATACTATAATGTAGATAATCACCTAGGTGAGTATATGTGAAATTGTAGAAGAGTAGAAAGGGAGGGCTAGATATATAGCATTGAGCGTTCTATGTGCATAAGCGAGATGTGTAAAGTTGTGTTGCTAAGAGTGTAGTTTCAACAATAGAGTGTGAGTTGTATTAAGTGAAACAATGTACTAAATATAATGATGCATTATAGGTTTTGTAGAACAATGATCCAAGTGGATCTCCACACATGAAGATTTCACTTTGCACAACATGAAAAAATTGATGATAGGTGTCAAAGTTTGGGATAAGTGAATTAATGCTTTAAGTGGGATGAGAGGCTCATGTATTTTTTTTTTTAATTATTAGTGCTTAAAATGAGCTTGGGAAAACTCATGCATTTATTCATTTGAAATTGTAAAATGATTAATACTTGTGAGTGGGAAAATGACTCACGTATTATTCATTATTTTGTAAATTGGGAAATTAGTTTCATGTGAGAATCCACCTCACAACTAATTTCTATTTCTAAATTAGAGGTTGAGAGTCTCATGGACATGGTTGAGAGTTTGTTTTTTAAGACTTTTCCCATTTTTATGCCTTGAGTTGGTTTGAGATCATAGAATTGTAGATCTTTTTTTTCCTTAAAAAAATAATGAGATCCTAGAGTTATTCTCCTTTATTTAACTGTGGATGGGGAAAAACTATTTAAATTCCTTATGTAATCCTTTGTGAGCTACAGTGCTTGGGGAGTGAAGAGTGCTTAGGAGCTTTGTAAGGATTTTTCCTTCTTGATGTGTGGAGTAAGGTCATTAGTATGAAATTCCTTCTTGAATACTTGTTTAAGGAGAAGGTAGTTCTTTATGTAAACACTTTTGAGAAGGTCCCAACATCTTTCAAAGAAGGAATAAAGTGATATGTATTCCAAGTGGAATGAGTCTTGAGATGTAGCCATTATTGGTCTGATGAACTTCGTTATCAAACTCCTCTCTCTTGTCTTTTTTTTGTGTTTTTATCCATTTTTGAGTTCATTTTCTTTATATGTTATGGTTTTAAAGCATTCTCATGAATGAAATAATTTTCTCTTAATCCATATGAAAATATCAGTTAGTAAAAGATCCTCATTGTAAAATTTTGTATTGAGTAGTACTCTCAAAGTTTATGGATCAAACCAAGTCTATGCATATTTGAAACTATTATCATTGTACTGAGATGTGGCTCATATTAGGGTGTTGTTACAACCTTGGAGTTGCAGCTCCTAAATCAGGGTGTTTTTACATCCTTGAAGTTGTAGCTTCTAAATTAGGTAGTTGATGCTTCCTTGGTTGTAGCCCTAAAACATTGTAACAAATATTTTATTTGTGATGCTATATTTGAGTAGTAGACTCAAGCAACCTTTTTCATGTGGTTTTTCCCATCTTGGGTTTTCAATGTATATCTAGTGTTGTGGGCATTTGTGTTGATTGTTTTTTTGCATCTTTATTTTACAATCTACATAGTAAGAGTTGAGTAAGAAATCTGCACAAGGTATTTGGATTTAAGGAAGTAATTTCCATAAAGTTTTTGAGGGAAAAAGTTTTAGTATCTACTAATTCACCCTCCCTCTCAATAGATCATTGTGTTCCAATAATTGGTATCAAAGCCCTAGGTTCCCTAGGAGAAGCTTAATCAGCTCAGGTATATCTTGGATAAGGTGAACATAATATGGATAACAAGGAAATCTCATCTATAGAAGGAGTACCTCTTTTGAATGGATCAGATTATATATGGTGGAGCTTCAAAATAAAGTTACATTTCATATCCATAGGGTTTGCTATGTGGATGTCAGTGGAATATGGATATACAACTTCTACTACACCTCCAACTACGAAGGATGAAAAGATGGTGTATGAGAAGAATGCTAAAGCAATGGATGCAATTCTTTGTGGGTTTTCAAGTTCCATATTTTTCAAAGTCATGCATTTCCAAAGTGCATGTGATGTGTGGAACAAGATGAAGAGGATGTATGAATAAAGTGATGTTGAGGTGCAATCATTGATTGAGAGATATCATAGTGAATATGAAATTCTTGAGACAAGTGAAGATGATCAATCTGCAAGTTGACTCTCAAGTGAAGCTGCAACAAGAGGTGATGAAGAAGAAACATCTACTTCAAGACCAAAGGAGACTGATGAAGAGGATGTTGGGTTTATCAAGAGATTGAGAAAATCCTCTAGAAAATGTAGAGGTAAATTTGCTTATCTTGCTTTTGAATGCATTCATGATGAAAAATATAATTCTTGGAAAGAAAGTGGTTGTAAGCAAGTGAATAAGGAGAATTTGTACAAAAATGAAGAAAGTGGGTCATTTGATGAAAATGGTAGATCATATGATGAAGATGGAAGCCTTAGTGGGTTTGACCCATTTGGAACAACTTTTGATGAAGAAGTTGAAAGCTTTAATAAAGAAGAGATTGATAAGATGACCAAGAGTCTTGAAGATTCTAATCAAATGGTTATCATCTTGAAGACTAAGGTGGAAGAAGAAATAAGAGAAACATATGTAGTTCAGATTGAACCACAGTATAAATCAAAAGAGTGTATAAAGTAGAAAGAAGTAGAGTCCATGAGAAAATATTTAGAAAAATCCAAGGAGAAGATTGATAAAGGCCTGAAGTTGAAGGGTGGCTTTGAGATACTTGATGAACTGGTTAGATCACAAAATCCATCAAAGGAATGAATTCCTCTACGAGTACTTCTACAAACTTATATGATAGATTTAGAGCAGAAGAAATTGGTTGCACAAATAAAGAGGAAGCTTGCATAAGTTCTCCCAAATAAAATACCTTTGGGAATAGAAGATCAAGAAAAGGCACTATTGAGATGAAGAAGAAAGTGAAAGAAGAAAAGAGACCTATTGCAAACAATAAAAAGAGTAATTATTCAATTCTTTCTTACCAAAAGAATACGACCATTGCAGAGAAGAAGATGAAGAAATTAGTTCCAAGGTATCAAAGAAAAAGACAACATTGTGGGAGGTGATGCAAATGGAACCCCAATGATGAGATATGCAAAGAATTCAAATCAAAGTAGAACTACTCATCCTGTTCAAAGGAACACTATGACCAGGTACTTCTCATGCTTTAATGGTTACTACTATGCTTGTAATCAATATGGTCATGGAACTAGAGATTGTAGGGATGCACCTACTAGGAGCGTAAAACATATGCATATAAATTCATTTGCTCCTATTTTAGACATGGGTATGATGTGTTTTAGCTGCCACAATTTTGGTCACTTTGTGAAAAGTTGTAAAATGAATCATGTAAGACCAAAAGCACATAGTGAGAAAAGGAATATTCCCCCCAAGGTGAAAAATGGTTCACATATTCCTAAGAGGAAGGTTGGTCAGATAGAGAGAAAGGAAAAGAAGGTTTGCAAAGAGAAAGACTGGCAGACAGTGCTCCATGAGGCTACTTTTTAATCACATCACTAATTTGTAGTGATGGGGCATGAGTCCAAGAGGAACTTCATTAATATTTTATTCATTCCTAGAAATGGAGAGAGATATCAAGTTAGGAAAAACATGTTTTACAAAGAATTGATGGTTGAAGAACATCGGTAGAGAAGTTGATAACTACAGAAATTGATATCAACCATTGGTATCAGTCATTGAAGAAAAAGTGGTTTAGATGCTTTGTTAAGAGAAATGCTTCTTGTTTGTAAGAAGAAGAGTTATGGTTAAAAGGAAACTGTTCTATATATTTGTTTTTAAATTTGTATTAGACCATTGTAAATTTGTTCAGAATAGTCTAGTTGGTACAGAGTCCAAAAAGAAGCAAATGCTTGACTATGTTGAGAATAAAGTGTTACATGATCTTGTGGGGGTTACTCTAGTCAGTAGATCAATTGTATGATCAAATTAGCTAATGCAAATTAAATGAAAAACTTGAAAAGAAGAAAATGTGTGAGTGGGCCAACAATAGGTGTCTATGGAGAAGTTGTTATTTGTATCAAATTAGTGTTATTATTGATACAATGTAGTCCTAAATATCAATTGGTACATAGCATAAAGTGAACACATTTAGAATTGGTAATAGAATGATATTCAGTATCAAGGCATGATATCATCAATTGGTGTCAAGTATATGATTCTATTGGCATAGAGCATGAATTAGAAAATTTACATTTGGTATTAGACCTGATTGGACAAGAGCATGTGATGGCACTTCAACTGGAATTATATATATATAGTTGGTACATAGTAGTTGAAGTATATGGTACTACCATTGTAGTAAAAAGGTTGAATGCAACAATTGGTATGAGAGAATGTTTTTTTTTCAATTTGTATCAGTCAAAGGGGGAACAAAGCCCCTTTTCCATTGCTAAGAAGAAGTGAAGGCTACAATAGTATGGTGATCTAAGATTAAGAAGAGGAGAAAGGATGAGCAAGTTCTCAAAAGAATTGAGCATGAGGGAGAAGAAGTGAGCAATGCTCAAAGTAGAGAATAAGAGAGAAAGTTTTGAAGATGCTCATAAGGATGAGAAAAGGACAAGGAATGCCAAAGGAGGATATTAGACAATATCTAGAGCCTTTGCATGTCTTGTAAAATGGGGAGAGTGCTTTCAGGAGGAGTGAACCCTTTTCCATTGATGTCAAAGGGGCAGAAATTCATGCAAATGCTCAAAGAGGAGCATTGGAGAAAGCAACAATAGAAGGAGAAAGTAAGGATGATACTGGTGCAAATGTTGAATTGGTTAATTAGTATCATTGAGCATTTAAGGTTTTTCCATCATTGAAAAAGGGGGAGATTGTTGGACTATGTTTTCATTGATGTCAAAAGGGGATCAGATGAGAAGTGTGCTAATCTTGTGTAAAAGCATATAATGTTTTCATTGATGTCAAAAGTGAAAATTGTGCAACAAACATTGTTGACATGATGATAGGAGATGAAATGGAGTTGCAAATGCAAGTGAGGATGATGGAATTAATGGAAATTATCATTAATGCAAAAATTTAGTTCAATGGTGTGCCTAGATGTTATGGAAAGTAATGGACATAATGGTGAATTTGTGTGGAAGATTGATTATGCTAAAGTGCATATCTTGTAAATGTGGTCATGAAGTTGTAGAGTCTCATATATAGTAGAGGAGGCAACAAGCTACAAATTTGATGTAGTTTTCTTGAGAGATTTCTAGAAATGTACTTTGCAGATCGAGAAAGTGATGGATGCACCAAAAAATGTTTTATTTATGCTCTTAGGTGTTAGGGTTTATCAGTTAAACCCTAAGAATACTTGTTTTTATGGTGTTCAAAATAGATTTCTATTTTCATGTTGACCTAGTATCTACGGTTGTTAGTTGCATTAGGTGCAACTTATGTCTTTATAGTCATGAGGGTGACTGGCCCCTTTTCCTAGTGCTTTGATGTTATACATTCCCTTTAAATTTGTGTGGCAGTGTGTGGTCGGTGAGAGAATGATAGATATCTCTTCGGTGGGTCAATGATCATCTTATCAGTGAGATATTGATGTATCAAAAAGAGTCTCGGAGAAGTCTCCTCCATGGAGCAATAATGAGTAAGGAGAGCTTTATCAATGAGTCACAAGATTTTAGAATATCATAACCTCTGACAAAGAGGTTTTGAAGTTCGGGTTTGTAGATACATTGTGATCTTGCTTGATGAATGGTAGAGATTGAGAAATATTTGTTGGTAGCTATAGTGTATCTTGGTGGGACCCAACAAGAGTATGAGATAACATATGATGACAAAGAAGACACATGGTGTGACAAGATTGGGAAAATGGTAATCCACATCCTTGTTGTGGATTATGGAGTAGTGACATGGCGATGAGGTGGACATGTGAAGGCATCAAGTATTTTCATTAGAGTGACATTCCATCATTGATAGAACTCTTAAGGCAGTCCCTTCGATGTAGTGATGACCTTCCAATCAATGTGATAGAGTGATGTTGGAAAGACATTGAAGAATGTCTCCCCAACAACCTAATGACCTACCCATCAGTGAGATAATATGATATCACCAAGACTATGGAGCTAGTCCCAATGATAGGGTGATAGGAGTCTGATGTCAATTGTGGGACCTAGTAGGGTAAGGATGATGTGCAGTCATGAAAAAGAATAAAAGGATGACACATGGAAGAAAGTGATAGTGGAAAGTCACATGTAGTGTCACAATGGCATGGGAACCAATTGTCTACAACAAAAAAAGGATCAGTGTGTCAACACCATATTGATTCGAGTTAAACTAATGTCTCTTAGATAGCCCGATGGCTACCTCATCAATGTGACTTTGGTGTATCAGTAGGAGTTTAGAAAATGTCTCCTCGACATAGTGTTACTTGGAGATTACTAAGTGGGACCTGATAAGAAGGTGACATTGTTTGATGGTAATGTATGGTGACAGATAGTGACTAGCAATTGCTTGATATGATAATTTGCATTGATTACTGTGAATTAGGTGGTGATGACATGGAGGATAGATGACATGTGAGACTATGTAGATGTCAAAGTGAGATTAGTCTATCAAAGAGAGAAGGTAGCAAGTCTCTTCAATGTAATGATGCATGATGGTGAACCATAGATTTTTGGGCGTGAGGCTTATAGACTACTCTTCCACTCTTAAGACGTTTCACCTAAAAGGAGAGAGATAAAACTCACAAAAAATAAATGTGGTTGACTCAAATTAAGATGTGTATGATGTTATTAAGGCTAAATGAGATGATCTAAATGCAACTAAGCTAAGTAATTGATTGATTATGAATGCAAAACCTAAGATATATGTAATGTTGGAACCACAATGTGTTATGCAAGCATGAACTAGAACATGAATGAATGCAAAACCAAAATGAAGAAGGCTAATTTAGAGTGCACCTAGGTAGAGAATAAAGAATCTGGAGTGTCTAGAATGCTGACAAAAATCACTGAAAATCACCAATGGGACTCATTTGCCACTGATGGCGAATCAGTCCTGCTTCTGATGAAAACTTATGAAAACAGGTTTATGAGTGTCCTGATCTAGAATTTGACAAAATCTAGATTTCTAGCCTTAAGGTGGAACTCATTCTCCACTTATGGTGAATTAGTCCTCTTCTAAAATTTTGTGAAATTAGGGACAAATCTTGTAGCACCAAATCTAAGCTTGTCTTCTTGTTGGGTTGATGGAGTCAAATCTGTAGAAAATAGACTGTAGGTTGTCTCAAAGCTTGAAATAGGTTGTAGTTGACTTGGAACACTTTTTTGAATTTTTGAGCACCTTTCAACACCTAATTGCTTGACAAATCTACATACACAAATCTAAAAATACACATGCAAAGGGGGAAAAATGGTTAAGGGTTAGGTTATAGGGATTTTCCTTGGTTAAATCCCACTTTGGTAATTAAACGCTTAATGAAGAAATAGAATGAAATGAACAAGGAAAGATGAATAAACATGTAAATGTTCTAAACTCAACAACCTTGTTGAAGAAATCTAAATATATATCAATGGCTGCTCCAAGATAAGTGATCGATGCAAAGTGCTTGAGTGCTTGAATGAATAGGGGTTAAAATGAGAAGAAAAAAACTTATTTATACACAATTGTGCCTTAGTGACCTGATGACACCTCATCATAGGCCGACATAAGGTGATTTTGAATAAAAAACCAAAAGAAAAATTGAAATATTTTTAATTTTGAGCCAAGAGGGGCTCATTTTCCACCCATGGCGAATGGGTCCCACCTTGGACTTGAAAGTGGGTGTCAGGAATTATCTTCCATTTAATGTTGTTTGTTAGGTTTACATTCAAAAAAAATTTAATTAATCCTTATAAGGGCATAAAGGGGTCAAATAAAGCATAAGAAAGGTGTAAATAGTGAAATTAAGCCTAAAAAAGCGTGAAATCTTGTTACAAGACTTTACAACTCTTCAAAATAGGACTTGATAAGTGATGAACAGGTGATTTTTAGGTGAGTTGTAATGAATAGAGTCTAGAAGAGTGTAGAAATGTTTTCCAACACTTCACAACACCATCACAAGATGCCATAATGTAAATTTTAAGGACCTAATGTGAATGTTTAAGCCACATTATAGCATTAAATCAAAGCAAACTAGACCAAGCATCATGAAGAAAGAAATTAAAGACCATGAAAATGTCAAAGGTTCATTTTTCTATGGCACATTTAACCCCCACTTTAGTGAGAGGATGAACTTGCTTCAAACTCACACTAAAGTAGCCATACACATCGAGAGGGATTTTGAATGCACTTATGTTAGAAAGATGGAATAAGAACAATCAAGAGGGATGCTCAAGCCCCTAGGATGAAGATCCCATTGAAAAATAAACATAAAAACAAAGGAACACACATGTGAAATAGAAGAAGAAAAGGGAGAATTAGATTGAGCTTCGATTGTCTATCTAACTAGTTGTGGATTAGATCTAGGTTGTTTGCGAGAAAAAGAAAATGCATACTCACTCTGGGGTGACCAAACTCATGGTACTCTGTTGGGTGAGAAAACCAAAAAAGGTAAGATACATACACTAGTTGGTATGCACTAAAAAAAACACAAGTTGCTATGGGGAAAGTCATTCCATTGAATGGGCTTCCTGCTCAACCATATCAAAGTTATACCTCCTAATAACTTTAACAAGGCACCACAAAGAAAAATTTTGATTCATGCTTCATGAGGTAAGCAAATATTTATATGCTTAGAACTCATGAACAAATAGGAAGGTGCCACAGACATGCAAGTTGCGTTATGCAAGGTGTTAAAGATGTAAAATGTAAAAATGTAACATGCAAAAGATGTTCAAAGGAGTCTTGTTAAGTTCATCCAAAGTTTGTCACTTAGGGAAGATAGTGTCTAATGTTTCCAAGAGAGAATCAATCAAAGAATAATATATTCACAACTTAGGGGATGCAATGCGTCACATCAGTCCACTAAGAGGAATGTAATATGGTAAGAGAGATCACACTTATGAAGGAAATCACACCCAATGTCATCCACAAAGTGGTGAACACATCGTATGAAGTGATAAGGCTGCACTAAGAACAAAAAGTATGAATGAAATGATGCCAATGTATACCCACCACTTTAAATGGATTGCTACACACCATTCTGTGAGAAATTACTTTAAAGTAGCGAAGGAAAATTACAAAAAAAAGAAAACAAGACATGAGAGCCAACTTGGAAATCCCTATGCCAAGTCCTATGTTTATAAGTTAGGCTTTGTCATGTAAATGAAAAAGAGAAGAAAAGAAAAGGGAGTTTCCCCCCGAGAAAGGAACATACCAAACATATAAGGGATCTATGGATTTGGGGTCAATATGTTTGTTGCTGCAATATTTTTATGAAAGAGCTCAAAACTATCATCATTCCCCAAAGCACATAGAACTAGAAGAATGATACAAAGAGAGAAAAAAAATGAAAAAAAGTTTGTTTTGGGTCAACATGGAAGAGACATTGTGATCTCAACGCTTTGCATCGTCCCCAAAAGGAAAACACAATCAAAAATAAAATAAAAAGGAAAAATAAATGGAAAAGCTTTTGGGTCAACATGAAGGAGACATTTTGATCTCAATACCTTGCATCATCCCCAAAAGGAAAACACAAAAAAAAGGAAAATTAAAAAGGAAAAGGGATTGATTGGGTCAACATGGAAGAGACATAGGGCATCTCAATGCTTTACATCATCCCCAAAAGAGAAACACAAAACAAAAAGGAACAAAATGACTTTTTGGGTCAACATGGAAGAGACATAGGGAATCTCTATGCTTTGCATCATCCCCAAAATCATAAACACAAAACAAAAGTGAAAAAAGTGATGCACAACATATAGAAGAATAGAGGTACAAATAGAGGAAGTGTAGAGAGAGAGAACATTAAATGCATGGTATAGGGGAACACAATACACACATAAAATAAAAAAAAGGAAAAAAGAAAATGACTATAAAAGGCTAGTAAGGTGAATGCAGGTCAACCATCCAACAATTCATCCACCTCCCAATCATGTTCAGTGTATTGCGAGTGAAGTTTTTTGTCCAAAGGAATAATGCTACGCCCTTAATATTATTGTACATTGGGTTATGAATAGTTGGCTTGTGGCTATCTTAACTCTCTATTAAGTCATATTATCATTAGTATATTGTTATTTAGTAGTTTAGGTCAGCCTAAGTCTTATATAGGTGTGTCTATGTCGGCCTAGGTGATATCCTTGGCATAAATAGGTATATATAGGAGGTTGTGAGTCTTATTTCATCATCAAGTTGTGAAGTGTGTTCTCATTAGAGATATTTGGAGGTTTTCCCCCTTGAAGTGGCTTGTTGTTCTCAGTTATTATCAAGTATTTGCAGCATATTTCATATCATATTCTTTTATTGTGCAAGTTATTTCATAACAAGTGGTATCAGAGCATGATCTTGGCACCATAGAGGGAAGGTTTTTTCTCAATTTTGGAGGCGATTTTGGGAAGAGCATATCTTTCAGAATTTGTCGATTTTTTTTCTGATTTTTAAAGGGTTTTTGAAGAACATATTGAAGAAGCTACAGTCCATATTTTAGAAGAATTGGAGCAGAATTAAGCGAATTACTGCAGAATTAGGGTTTCTACACTATTCTTTTGGAATCTACATATCTCGCACATCTTGTTGAATTGGAGTCTGATTTTTATTGGGTTTTTGAAGATATACAAAAGGAGATTACAGTAAAAATTTGAGAGAATTTAAGTTTCATTTGTGTGATTTATTTCAACATTAGTGGTTTCCATCATGACAGGGCCTGCAACAAGGGGTAAAAAGAATGCTGTCACTCCGGGGAAGACTCCTGATAAGGATGGTGAAACAATCAAGGATATTAATCATAATGAAGAAATCAATAAGGTCAAGGAATAAATTTCCTCAATTAACAATAAGGTCAAGGAAGAAATTTCCTCACTTAATATGGATATGTGTGACCTACGAGGAGATATGTCGGACATGCGAAACATGTTAAGCACCTACATAGCGGAATCAAGAAAGGAGTTATCAAGCGACCAAGGTGAGAATTCTAGGTCAGCCACTACTAACACAAGCTTTAGTACTCCTATGGGATCTAGGAATTTATTTCCCAAGGTGGATATGCGCAAGTTTGATGGTAAGGATCCTCTAACATGGATAAACCAAATGGAGAATTTTTTTGAAGTACACCAAATCCCAAATGGACAAAAGGTCACGATGGCTTCCTTATATTTAGAACAGATCAATTCATTTGGTATCGTTGGCTTTGCACTCATCGAGGTAAAAGGGGCTCACCATCATGGTCAATTTTTACAGAGGAACTCCAAGCACAATATAGCAATAGCGTCCAGACAACTTCTTCAGCCGGCTAGCTAAACTTCAACAAACAGGATCAGTTAAGGATTATATTCGGCAATTCCAAAATCTATCCTTAAGGGTGGATTCAATTACGGAGGAAAACTTGAATGATTTATTCTTGGGTGGTCTCAAGGATCACATTCAACATGAAGTGCATGTTTAGCCCTAGTTCCATAAATTATTCTTTTATCTTATGCCGGGGTAGGAGAAATATTTGATTCCTAAGAAGCAAGGGGCTAATGTGACAAGAGAGAAAGGATATTCAACACAACCTACTAAGTTGACTCACAACAAATTGAGAAAAAAGGCTTATGTTTCAATTGTGATAGAAAATCAATCGAGGACATAAATGTAGTGAAAAAAAATTGTTTTATATTGAAGAAGGGCCCAATGAGGAAGAAGAGGAGGAACCCATACTAGAAGATGAAGGGAGTCAAATGAGGAATCACATGATTCTCAACCAATCATTTCTTGTCATGCACTCTCAGGTTTCAGTGCTCCACAAACTCTCAAGGTGGTGGGGTTCCTAAAGAAGCAGAAGGTAACAATGTTGATCGACTCAGGTAGTACTCATAATTTCATCAACAAAAAGTTAGCTACTCGTCTAAATTGTTTCATATATCCAACTCCAGAGTTTCATTTTGATTGCAGATGGGGGTATAGTTAGTTGTTTAGGGAAGTGTCATAGCATTAAATTATCCATGGGAGATTATCAACTTGATACCCCAATGTATGTGATATCCATGGGTGCAGCAGATATTGTTTTGGGAGTACAATGGCTTACTACATTAGGAACAATTGAGATGAACTTCCAAGAACTATTCATGAGATTTCAATCAGAAGGAAGGCTAGTAGAGCTAAGGGGGTTGAAGGAAAAATCTCCAAAATGGTAAGCTCTCATCAAATGCAAAAGTTGCTTAAGAAAGGAGTGGATGGATTTGTGGCCCAACTATGTTCATTAGAAGTCTCTCAATCTATTACTCCTACTCATCGATTTGGCTATAATTGATCATCACTTTCGGTTGTTCTTGGAGATATGCCTAAAGGACTTCCTCCTAAGAGGCATCATGATCATGCCATCTGATTAGTCGGGGAGCGGCCACCCAGGCCTTACTGGTATCCACACATACAAAAGAGTGAGATAGAAAAATGTTGAAGAGATGCTAGAGGCAGGAATCATTAGGCATAGCCAAAGTGCTTACTCCTCACCGGTGGTGATGGTACGTAAGAAGGATGATACTTGGCGCATGTGTCTAGATTATAGAGTGCTCAACATGTACACCATTAAAGATAAGTTTCCAATTCCATTCATTGATGATTTGCTAGATGAATTAAATGGAGCTATGTTTTTTACCAAGTTAGATCTTAGATCTGGTTATCACCAAATTCAGATTAAGGAGGAGGATATTTGTAAGATAGCATTTCAGACTCATGAGGGTCATTATGAATTTTTGGTGATGCCATTTGGTCTTACCAATGCACCATCTACATTCCAAAGTTTGATGAATTCCATTTTTAAGAAGTTCTTGAGAAAGTTTGTATTAGTATTCTTTGATGATATATTGATTTACAACAAGACTTGGGAAGAACATTTGCAACATGTGGACCAAGCATTACAAATACTTGAAGATCATAAACTCTATGCTAAGCCATCCAAGTGTGCTTTTGGTCTTACAGAGGTGGAGTATTTGGGACACATAGTTTCACATGAAGGAGTAAAGGTGGACCCTAACAAAATTAAGGCTATCATGGAATGGCCTATTCCAAAAACCATTAAGAAACTGAGAGATTCTTGGGATTGGCAGGGTACTATAGAATATTTGTGAAGAATTATGGTAGTATAGCAGCACCTCTCACCACTCTATTGAAGAAGGATTCTTTTCATTGGAATGAGTCTGCCAATACAGCATTTGAAAGATTGAAGGAGGCTATGTGTTCAACTCCGGTACTTTCCACTCCTGACTTCACCAAGGAATTCATTGTGGAATGTGATGCTTCTGGAAATGGGATAGGAGCAATGCTTATGCAAGAAGGTCGACCAATTGCTTTTGAGAGTCGTCAATTAAAAGGTAAGAATCTACTAAAACCTATTTATGAGAAGGAAATGCTAGCAATACTCCATGCGAGTGAAACAATGTGACCTTATCCATTGGGTAGACATTTCAAGGTTAAGATAGATCATGATAGCCTAAAATATTTTTTGGAACAGACTATCTTCTGAAGAGCAACAAAAATGGGTCACTAAGATGTTAGGATATGACTTTGAGATTGTATATAAGAAAGGGAAAGAAAATATTATGTGCAGATGCACTGCAAGGAAGGATGAGAAAGATGAAGCCTTATTGTGTGCCCTTTCAATATTACAAGCAAATTGGGTGGAGGAAGCCAAAGTAGAGTGGCAAAATGATGTTGCGACTAGTAATCTCATCGAGCAATTAAAAAGTGATCCTAGTAGTTCAGATAAGTTTTGTTGGAAGGGAGATACTCTTTGGTATAAAGAGCGTTTGTATCTTTGCAAGAATTCCAACCTTAAAATCAAGATTCTCACAGAGTTGCATGAGTCTCTAGTGGGTGGTCATTTAGGATTTTGAAGACATATCATCGAGTCAAGCAAGATTTCTTTTGGGAAGGGCTAAAGGGTGATGTTCAAAAATTTGTGGCTGAATGTTTGGTGTGTCAAAGGCATAAAGGGGAGACAATTAAGGCACCAGGTCTCTGCAACCCTTATCTATTCCTAGCCAGCGTTGGGAAGAGATATCCATGGACTTCATCACAGGGCTTCCCAAATCTAAAGGTCATAATGTCATCATGGTGGTGGTTGATAGGCTCACTAAATATGCACATTTCATTGCATTAGCACATCCTTTTACATCAAGTGTAGTGGCTAGAGCTTTTTTGGAGAATATCCAAAAGCTACATGGTACACCTAAAGTTATTGTTAGTGATCGTGATCCTATCTTCACTAGTCACTTTTGGAAAGATTTATTCTCATGTTTGGGTACTCAATTGGCTCTTAGCTCTTCATACCACCCTCAATCAGATGGGCAAATAGAGGTTGTTAATAAGTGTTTGGAAGGATATCTACGTTGTTTCACTTCAGAGAAACAGTCTCAGTGGGTAGATTGGCTACCACTTGCGGAATGGTGGTATAACACTTCTTTTCATAGCTCATCAAAAATGTCTCCATTTTTGGCACTTTATGGATATCATCCTCCTTCCATCACATCATCAATTAAGGTGTCCCCAAGAGTTCGAGGCGATGAAGACCACTTGCTTCATCAACAACAAGTACTTTCAGGACTCAAGGAGAATTTAGCCATGGCACAAAATTGAATGAAACAGCAGGCGAGACCAACATGTAGTGAAAGAAGTTTGAAGTTGGGGATTGGGTCTTCTTGAGATTGCGTTATAAGAAAATCTCACTAAACGGCAAAGAAAGAATAATAAGTTGTCACCAAAGTATTATGGTCCATACAAAATCATGCAGAAGATCGGTAGTGTTGCCTACAAGCTTGAGTTGCCACCTACAACAAAGATACATCCAGTTTTTCATGTTTCCTATTTGAAGAAGGTAATTGGGCATAATATTCCCACTCAAACAACACTTCCTGAGCTGGATGAAGAAGGGAGAATCATTTTGGAACCAGAGTGCATTCGTCAAACATGCACAAAGAAGGCTGAGGAATAGAACTATCGCGAGTATCTCATCCAATGGAAGAATTTACGGTTGAAGATGCCACATGGGAAGATGAGGAGTTCATTCAAAAGTTTCCAAACTTGATTAGCATTGAGGACAATGCTTCTTTGAAGAAAGGGGGCATGCTACGCCCATATTATTGTACATTGGGTTATGAATAGTTGGCTTGTGGCTATCTTAACTCTCTATTAAGTCATATTATCATTAGTATATTGTTATTTAGTTGTTTAATGGCCTAAGTCTTATATAGGTGTGTCTATGTCGGCCTAGGTGATATCCTTGGCATAAATAGGTATATATAGGAGGTTGTGAGTCTTATTTCATCATCAAGTTGTGAATTGTGTTCTCATTAGAGATATTTGGAGGTTTTCCCCCTCGAAGTGGCTTGTTGTTCTCAGTTATTATCATGTATTTGCAGCATATTTCATATCATATTCTTCTATTGTGCAAGTTATTTCATAACAAATAATTGCAAGTGTCAAACTAGGAGATGTACCAGGTTCTTCACTTGGTATAGGAGATTTATCATTTAAGCTCATGGTATATGAAAATAAAGAGTTTAGATTGCTATACACTTCTTCATATTTTTTTGTGATCTCATCATCATCATCATCAAGATTGATTACGATAGGAGGATGAAGGGTTATTTCCAAGGAAGGATGTATCAAAAGTTGTGGCTATTGGATCAGCTCATGTTGTTGTGAGGGTTCAACTGTATTATCTTATGGTGGGTCAAGAGGATGAGGGTGATCATCTATTTCTTCCATCAAAGGAAGACGTTGGTTTTATTTTTTTTCTTCCATTCAAGACTGACGAGCAAGGAGACGATGATGACGCCTACGCTCCCTAGAACTGCAATTTTGTTTTATTATATTTTGAAGTTGTTGACATGTAAGAGCAGGTTTATCCATCATAGGTTCCTTTTCTTCGAGAGGGGGAAGAATGGAAGAAACCGAAGAAGATAGGTCAATCAGTTTCTCTTTGGCTTTATACACTTGTTTAATGCGAGGAGGCATGACAAGATTTGTTTCATTTTCTCTTGTACATTTAAGTGATGGAGAGGAAGTGTCTATGGTAGGTTGCTCATGAGGTTTTATTGTTTGTTAAATTTTGGACTCAGGCTAAAGCATGGTTTCATCTAGGATAGGAGGATTGGACATGGATTGGGACATGTTACAAAGAGACAATTTGGCTATGCATTTGGCTTTGAACTTTTGATAAGTTATGAAAAAGCAGTCCTTTTGAGGGGTGATGGGTTCCATAGGTTCAGACCAAAAGGCTTATAAGGAAAAATTACCTTTAGAGGATAAAGGATTAAAGCCACTATGGTTTATGGTAACTATTTCATTGCCATGTGAAAAAATTAAACATTTTGAACAACTGACAAAACCGCTTTCATCGTGCAAAGACAAGGATGACCCAACCATAGACGAAATTGGTTTTATTATGGAATGATAGAAAAAGTTACCTAAATTTTTTTTGTTCCTATCTATAAGGGGAGTACAATCGATATGATCATAGGGCACATAAAACTAGTATGTGCTTTAATCCATGTAGTTGGTTTGTTATAATCATCTTGATAGAGATCGTGTAATACTAAAAACTCTTCTGTGATCACATTCTTGCCATAGGCAGGATCTATTAATATCACATTAGTGGGATTATCATAGATTCTTCTGGTTATATAAAGAGGACCATCGAGAAGCTTTTTAAGTATATCATGAGAAGAAAAAGTAATATCAAGAGATTTGTTGGTTGGCCCCTTACAAGGGACAATGTTTATCATACCCAAAAGTTCATCCATAGGATTAACATGGGTAACATTTGGATTAAGATCATGTTGTTCAGTATTTGTATCAACATTCATTACATCAGTGTTTGAAGGTTCACTAACCTTGATAAATGAAACATTGTGTTTAGCCATAGAGCTGGTAAAAATTTATAAATTCAGGTTAGTGGGTGCAACAAACTTATTTCCTTGATCATTGACAACAAAAATGGACAAATGACCAAAATCAATGAGGTCTTGAACTAAGTGTTTGAGATGCTTACATTATTTGGTTTCATGTCCATTTTGGCAATGAAAATGACAATAAGCATTAGGTTTAAAGGTGGGTGGTAAAGGATTGGTGGTATCAAGGGGTTTAATAGTAGGAAAAGTGATCATTTGTTGCTGGAGTAGTTGGTTCATTATGTTATGGAGGGTATTGGGTAAGGAAGTAAATTGTCTCTTTGGTTCCCCATAGGTAAAGGGCACCACTACTTTAACAGTTGTCACTTGACTATGAATAGGTTGGGTTGGTTGCGGAGAAGGAAAATTGAACTCTAAGAAGCCTTTGTTTGACTTTATAAAGTTTTGTGTGTTGTTTTGGTTGTTTTGTTCGGACTTCTCAGCCCAGTTAGAAGTGGACTTTGAATCACAACTAGAAACTGAGTTGTGATAGTCATAAAGTGTCATGAATAAATGCATGAACGAAGGAAACTTCATCATAGTCAACTTATCATGAAGGTGATTGTGCAAGTTTTTGATAAACATCTATAGATGTGAATCAGGGATCTTGACATTAATTTGAGCATACAATGACTGATAACGTGAAATGAAGTCAATTACTTTTTCATCAGAATTTTGTTTACATCTCATTAAATTAGCCATTATCTTTTTAGGAGTCATATGGACTTTGAAATGACTTATGAAGGCATCCACAAGTTCATTAACTGATCGGATTGAATGATTGGGTAAGTTTGAAAACCACTCCAATGCAGTTTCTTTCAAGGTCCTAGGAAAATTTTTGGCTAACAGCTTATCATTGAGGACAAAGTCACTGTACAGGGCCATATAAGCATTGACATGATTAGTAGGGTCTCCTTTACCTATGTATTTCTCAAATCTAGGAATTTTATTTCCTTGTGACATTTGTGTGCATAAAATTTCTAAGGATAAGGGAATACTATGAACATGATATGTGGGTGGAGCATTTTGACTTTGGCTAATGGTGGATAGTTGTTGTTGCATAGATGAAATGGTGTTAAAGAGTTGTGTAATGATGGGATTAGTGCAAGTGGTATGAGGTGGAAGGGAAAATGATGATGGAGTGTATGTAATATTAGGGGAAGTGAAAGGGACACTAAGAGGGGTAAATGTGGAAGAAGGAATATGTGATGCCACAAAAGAACTAGGAATGATAGTTGGAATTGTGAAAGGAGTCACATGACTAACCTGTTGCATAGTTGTTGTAACTTGAGGAGTGGTATAAGTTGGTATGGATGCTATGGTTGAAGGAGGAGGAATGTGAGGTCCTCCTTGGCTCACAACAATGTTTGAAGATTGGGAAGTAGAAGGAGCATGTTTATTGTATATCTTAGCAATTATTTTCATAACTTGTAAGACATCATCACTTTAAATAAAATGATGAAGGTTTTCTATTGCAGGTATGGTAGTGGTGGAAATGATTTCAAGAGATAATTTTTTTTGTAAATGTGCAAAATCCTCATGAATATTAATGAATTTTTCTGGCGGAATGGAATTGTTCTGTGTGTCAACATTCATTGGAGGGAAAGGTTAAGGCATAGTAGTGGCAGTATCCATGCTGTTATGCCTTGCATAGCCACCCCATTTTATTTTGGAAAAAAATGGGTCCCCCTTTTTCTTTTGTTTTCTTCACCTTTGGTTGTTTGGTTTGGTCTTAGGAGTTCTTTTGTTTTCCTCCTAAGTTTGTCCTTTTTATTTTGTCAGGTTTGGTTCTATCTCAGCTAGAGTTGGGTTTCTTTTTGTTAAAATTGAGTGAAATGATAAAAAATGATATATTTTATATGCTTTTGAGGACTAACAGAGGCATTTTTGTAGGATTAAGTCATACATCTAATGCTATTTTACAAGGAGCTCTATTGGAAACCATACCTTAATCAGATTTGGAACAAAACTCCTAAAGGAACCAAGTCGGTGAGACCCTCCAAATATCTTGCCGATTGGCTGTTGTGTTTTATCCATTTCAAATCCTCAAGTCTCCAAGACATCTCGGTCATTGTGAATTTTTATATCTCTCTCCACTTGGGATGTCTTTCTGACAGTTGTTCACAAGGCTAGCATCAGGGAAAGGAGGTCTCACTCAGTGTAATATCTTTTTGACTATTGGCGGTCTCACCAAAAGGGTTCAAGCTCAGGGAGAATGGTTTACTTTCAGTATGATGTCCCACCGATAGGGTGAGGTCTCACCGAAAGGAGTTTGCTTCAGGGAGAATGGTTTGAGTTTGGGGACATGTCTTGCTAATAGGGAGAGGTCTCACCGAAATGGTTTGAGTTTGGTGGAATGTCTCATCGACCTGGTGGAGTCTCACCAAAATGGAATGGTCTCGATGTGATGTCTTGTCAACCAAAGGTGGTCTCACTGACAGTGGTTCACAAGAATATATGACTTCGGTAAGACTCCTGGCCAAATGGTTTGTCTTTGATATGAGGTCTCGTCGACTAAAGAGTCTTGCTGATGGTTTTCACTCTTCGGTGTGACTAATGTGAACCCGCTATGACCTCCTTCTAACTGAATGATGTCTTTCTGAATGCAGATGTCTTACCAAGTTGGAACACAGTGGTATAACTCTTAAGGGTTCATTGTGATGTTTGGCCGATAGTGATAGTCTTTCCAGTGCTTTTGGGATATCGATATAACTTTTTCAGCTTGTTGTGACCTCTTCCTGACAGATGTAAGCTATGTCAATCATTGCTATAGAGTGTAATCACATCAGGGAGACACGGCTAGTGTCTCACCAACATGATATTTTGTTTGAATAACTTTTGACCACCTAGAAATCTTATGAGGTATGTGTTCCACCAATCAAAGGGAGCTGAAGGTGAACCCTTGGCAGTTTGACCATTGTGACCGTCCTGTGAAGAGGTCAATGGAATTTGAGCGGTATGGATTTTCTCTATGAATGAAATGATGAATCAATTCGGTCGACACTGGTCTTCGTCTGTAAAGGTCTAGAGAAAGAAGAAGGCTGAAAGGAAGAAATAGCCATGAGTCTTAGGGATAGCTCGGATCTCTACTAGAAAAAGTAGATTGAAATTAATGATAATGCTTCAGAACATTCAAGGCAGCTTTGATGAAGGTCTCGAGGTTGGACACAAGGGCTGTAAGTTAATGCAATGGTTGAAAAAGATCTGAAGGCCATCCCTGGAGTGATCTTTCATCGACATGGATAGAGGGATGCACATTGAATGCAACATTATCTTTATTCCAAAAGATCTGAGGGCCGACCCTTTTGAGGAGGGATATTTTTGTAAACCCTAAAATAGGGGCCAACACATTCTTTTTGGCACGTTTTGTATATATGGCACTTTTGCCTCATTGTAAAAGGGAGAAGAGGTCTAGTAGAGGAGTAAGAAGGTAGAAAAACTCAAGAGTAGAATAGAGTAGGAGTTAGATTCAACAAAAGGAGGTGATGTATCTTCTAGATTTTCCTAGTATAGATGGAGACAATTTGAATACATGGGCTTTCTGTACACTGGTGATTGTGCCAGATTTGTAAATGTTGTTTATCTATTTCACCAATAGTAGAAGGAACTAGATTTAAATCTACTTCATATTGTGTTCTAGAATGGTATTTATCTTGGGTTAATCATTTGATTTGAAAAGCTTTTAAGGAATGAAATTTTATTTTATGTTTTGTTTAAATGGTGATTTGCAATCTGCTGTTGAAATTAGCACTATGAATGAATGAAACCGTGTGTTAATCACAAGTTAATTTGGTTTTGCAATTTTAGTTAGGAATTCCTTGAAAGGTAACAAGTCTTGTTAAGTTGGATGAATTAGCATTCTCCTCAGTTCCAAAGCTTTGATCTATCTTTCTCTATTTCTTTAAAACCACTAGTTAAAGTAAGTTTAAATTTATGTTTGATCTCAGAACAATCTAGAAGCTCAACACCAGTAGGCCCCTTGAACATATAGTTCACATTAACCATTGAGTTAAATTAGCACAGTCGAGAACCGATTACCAAGACCTTGGGAGTTAGATATCCATGCATTATTCTTTATCTTTCAGGAGAGCAGAATAGTGATATTCTGTTTACTATTGCTATGCTCATTTGACCAAACAGTAGTTAACTGGTGCTAGAGGGAGGGCTATAAGAGAAAATTGGATAATACTGGGGTTTTCTCACCAGAAAGGTCCCATAGAGTTCTTCGATCAGCTGAAAATCCACCACCTTTGATAGAAGTCAAGACCCCAATAAGACACAAGATTCATAAGACCTGGGAAACCATCATACCACCCTTGTCATCTCTGCTCACTCCACCAAGATTTTCACCAATACTCCATTGGATACCTATTAATCCACCACTGAATCCATCTTAAGTGCCATCATAGCTGGTTCAACCCATCCAACAGTTGGCTCAACCACCACCACCACCACCAATGGCATTTTTTCAGAATAATCCCTCTCCATTGGGGGCTATTCCTGGAGGATTTCATGATATGCCTAAGAACCTTGAGAAATTCTATCCCAAATACATTCATGGTGAATCAAGGAGTGTTGAAGAGCACATACAAGCTTTTAAGGATGCTTGTACCAGAGCCTAGATAGCTGGCCATGATGTAGTTTGTAGGTTGTTCCCTTATTCCTTAGGGGATATGGCATACAACTAGTACCTAAATCTTCCACAAAGTTCTATTCTGAGTTGGACAGACCTAGAGAATGCTTTCATCAATCAGTTCAGAGTTTATGTGGACCCAACCATTTTGTTCCACCAATTTGCTACCACTAAGAAAGAGCCATGTGAATCCTTTCCCTTGTTTAATACCAGGTTTCAATGAATATATAGGAGACTGGAGGACCCCTATCTAGTTGCTAAGAATAGTGCCATTCAAGCATACTTTAGAGTTATAGACCCTTTACTTAGCTTATTCGTACAAATGACTTATCAACTGGTAGATATTGATTCCCTGTCTAAAGTCTGTCATCTAGCCATTAAGCTGCAACAACAAATTAGCTCTCAACAAGGAAGTTTGGGAGGAGGTTTTCCTTTAATGAGGTATCAAATATCTAACCCAACCCCTTTATTCAATATTGTCCTAGGGATGTCTCCTTCTCATTATCAACCTATGTCTGAGTTGTAGACTCAACCTCCTATTCCATTCTTTACCAATGGAGCTCCTAACTTTTTTTAACAATCATAGGCTCATCATAGTTCGCATGGTCATCATAACCAAGCTAGAACACCAAATCATGTCAGTCAGCCACTTGTTGCTAAGAGTGTTGAAAGTGAAAATACACTTCAACTCACAAACGAGGTGGAGACCTTAAAGAAAACTCCATCTCAAGTCACAAATGACATGGCTTAGCTTAAATTGAACCCTTCTCAAAACCAAGGTGATTATCCTAATCAAAACAATAACAATCAGGGCAATTACTCGAACAACTACAATCACAGCCAGATAAATTATCAAGGCCAAAACTCCCCAAGCCAAGGCTATCAAAATCAAAATATAGGATATAACTAGAGGCCAAATAACAACCAACAATGGAATACAGGGCCAAATAACGAAGGATTTTCTCACAATTATCAAGCTAATGAGGACATGACACATACCATAAACATGGCTGACCTTAATTTTATGACTAATTGGTGCAGGCTGTATGATACTCCAACCCATTCTGAGGTAAACTGCCTAGAAATGGAGAAAGTTGTGAATATGGCATAGGAAAATTCCCAAAATTTCCAGGGGAATTCAAATAAAGAAGGCAGCTCAGTAGATACAACAATGACTTACGACCTCTTTGAGGAAGTACCTTCATTCCCAATGCAAAGTGAGAATGAACTAGAGGAAGACACGTATGATTCCCAAGCCTTTCAGATGAAAGGAGGACACTTCCTAAGAAATAAAAATAAGGGTCTATTCACTACACTAGCACCACCTAATCACATGGTGCCTCTGAATCAAAGTGTTGATAATAACCCTCCTCCACCAAAAGGTCCACCTAATTTCCATAACAAAGGTAACTCACTTGGTGTTGTCAAAATTAATGCAAGCTATAACATGGAATTTGATATTGTTTATGAGATGCAAAAATAGAAAACCTCTTTATCATACTTTGACATACTAAAGTTGTGCCCTGCCCAATGAGAGATAGTGCTAAAAGCTTTGGAAGAAGCTGATAAATTGAAAGGGAAAACCAAGGTGGCACCCACTGCAGACATGAACACAACTTTGTACAGAAGCAAGGTAGGTACCCCACTATTTCTGTTAAGTTTGAGAATCTATGGGAAGAATCTACATAATTGTTTGCTAGATTCAGGGGCTTTGGGCAATGTTATGGCATTTTCTATATGCAAGAAATTGGGATTGAACCCTGCCCAAACAAATAAGAAGGCCATCCAACTTGATAAAAAATAGGTTAATGTAGTTGGGGAATTGAGAAATATTCATGTGCAAGTAGGGTCTAACCCTAGGATTCAAACCAATATAGATGTTCAAGTAGACGAAATTCCTGAGACTTATGGTATGCTGTTGAGCAGAGATTTGATGAAAAGTATAGGGGGATATCTCTCCCTCAAATTTTCACATATGTGGCTACCATGGAGGGGAGTGCCTACTCAGATTAGGATTGAAAGTGAACCTCACCTTAAGCATATCATCACTAAGTATGATTGTCCTAATGAGGTAGCCTATTTTGAAACCGAGATAGGGGTTTATAAAAGAGAGGAAATTTTAACCTTTTTGGTTCTTCATTCTAAAGATTTGTCAATACAAAAAGTCCCCTGATCCCATGATTAATGAAAATCAACAGGCATTGATTAGGAAGCTGCAACAAGATCAGCTAGTCTTAGGGAAAGATATTGATTTGCAGAGTCTTCTACTCCCTAATTGGTGTAGGGTACACTGCCAAAATCATTCGAAATTGACTTGCCCACCTTCCATCAATATTTTAAATCATGTTTCCCAAACTGAAGAAACTAGCCTAAGTCACCTTGAGACTATTCCAGATCACTTCTTATTTGAGGCCAAAAATGCAATAATGTTAACCAGGGATAATATACCTTCGAAGGGATCCCCTCGTCAAATTGAACTTACCCCAATCATAATACTAGACCAACATAGTTGCGATGAACAACCCCAAGGTTTGTTTGATATCCCTGCACTCACAAGTATACCAAAACCCAAGGGATTAATCAAAGATACAAGTGATTGTCAAAAGGATAGCCGTGGATTATATGATATATCTAAGTAAGAATTGAAAATTGCACCTGAGGAACTTATTGAACACCCCTTCCCAATATTTGATGCGTTCATAGATTTTTTTATGATGGTGAAAGAGGAAGAAAAACACTTTGATGGGTTAACACAAGAAGATGACTATGCTAATTTAAGTAGTGAATGGATTGAAACAGATAACACACTTCAGGATGAGCTTGCCAATGAATCTTGTGGTGAAAGACAAAGACTTAAATTCCAAAATGAATTTTTGAGGAAAGAAGTTCAAGTAGATGTGTAGATCAGTCAAGTGTTCCCTAAAGAAATTTATGATGGGATACATTTGGACGAAGCAAAGGAATGGAAAGAAAAGGACCAAGAGGTTATCTCAGAAGTTGAATATCTTCAACATGACGAAGAGAATGAAACAAGGGAGTATTTTCTTGATTTTGATTTTGTTTACTCAAATGTGTTGTTTGAAGAAAGTCCTTGCTTAGATCCACTAATGAATTTGATGTAAATTTGATGTTGAATGGCATGTTCTTGTTGATGATGTGCAGGAATATGAATTGAGAAAGTGTTTTCCTAGCTTTGACTCCATGCATTCAAATGAGTTCAAAGAAAATCCTTCTTTACCATGTACCAGTATCCCTAACATCAATGGTGATAAGCTGGATGCAGATTCTCAAACCCTTGAGGGTGACATGTTTCAAGAGAATGTTGAAAGTAAGACTTCATCTCAAGAAATCCAAAAAAAAATTGACTCTATACCTGAGATGAATATAGAGATGCTGGTTAATGAATATCCCAGCTACAAGACAAACCTTGCTTTAGTGGTGTTCCATGAGCTGAGACCTCGAGAGAAGGAATCATACAACACAATTCTACATTAGTAACTAGAAATCTTCTGAGTCAGGTGGTGTCCTTTCATTATCCTCTATGTTTCAATGATTTTCAATTTGATTATGGCATTGGGGATAGCAAAACATGTTTTTGGGTAAATCATGACAAAAATAAGAATCCACAACTGATAATATTTCAAGCTTTATACCCTCAAAATGAACTTATTGCACATAAACTTCATATTTCTAAGTATAAAGATAAATTTTCTAGGTTTAGAACTGTGCCTAGTAAGTTAAGATTGTTGCACATAATGAAAAATCAATCAAGTCAATGTACAAATTTTTATAGTTTTGTGTTTATAAAGCTTAGCTTTGGAGCTAGTTTAGGATTAGGATTGGTTAGTGTTGGTTTTTGGTTTAGTTAGTTTTCTTTTTGTTCTATTTTTTTCTTTTTCCCGTGTCCTCTTGTTTTTCTTTTTGTTTTTGGGTTTGTTTGTTTTCTTTCGTTTTGGTCTTTTGTTTTATATGTAAATAGTTTTGTTGTTTTCCTTGTTTTCCTTTTCCTTTGTTTTTTTTTTGTGGGGACCTTCATTTTATGCAGTTGTAAGGGGGGGTTGTTATCTGAAGTATACTTTGGTTATTAGGAGAGAAGTTGGTTTAGATATTTTTAGGTTTTCTGATTGGATGATTTTGTCCTAAACTCATTGTTTTATGCCCATTATCAATAAGAGTTGTGGAAAGTCTTGAAAACAAGGTGCAAAGTAAACAATCTTCATTAACTACCTCTAAATCTGTCACAAATCATCAAGATTATCTCCCTTTGTAATGGTATATTTGTCTTAGGACAATAGTGTTGTAAGATTTGAGTGAAAAATCAAATTCCCTAGATGTTGTTATGAGGTCCATGGTATTTTTCAACCCAGAACAGATGTTAGACATTTGACATAGTGAGAAAAAAAAATTGAATGAAATATCTAAAACTCCAAGAGAAAAGAAAAAAAAGAACTATCTAAAAAAAGAAAAGAAAACTCAATATGAATGGGTGATTCCAGTATCTCTACCAGGGCTATGGATGATTGAATGGTAGTAGAGAAATGCTCTAGGAAAACTAGAGGTATCTCCGTCAGGGCTATGGACACCTGACTGGCAGTGGAGCAATGCCTAGGATATCATTCCACAACAGCTAAAGGGAATCAACTCATGTAGTTCAAATCTTGCACATTGTTGTTCAAAAAATAAGGAAAACTTTATAAAAGGATGATACACCATCAAGCACATGCATATATTCAGGGGTAGCTATTGTTGATTTACATTTGAGATTCTAGCTCAACCTTGGTTGTTAAAAATGATCCAACTAGAGTTATGGTGTTCGTAAACTAGGAGTTCTGGGTAGCCGAATCCTTCAGTTTCTTGAAAATGGTTAAACCATTTTCCCAGCCGAGTCGCCATTTGTTATGCCTTGCATAACCACCCCATTTTATTTTGGAACAAAATGGGTCCCCATTTTTCTTTTGTTTTCTCTGCCTCTGGTTGCTTGGTTTGGTCTTAGGAGTTCTTTTGTTTTCCTCCTAATTCTGTCCTTTTTATTCTATTAGGTTTGGTTTTTCCTAAGCCAAAGTTGGGTTTCTTTCCGTTAAAATTGAGTGAAATGATAAAAAATGATATATTTTATATGCTTTTGAGGACTAATGGAGTCATTTTTTTCAAGATTAAATCATACATATGATGTTATTTCACAAGGAGGTCTGGTGGAAACCATGCCTCAATACGATTTGGCACAAAAATCCTGAAGGAACAAAGTTAGTGAGACCCTCCAAATGTCTTGCCGACTGGCTATTGTGTTTTGTTCGTTTGAAATCCTCAGCTCTCCAAGACATCTTGGTCGTTGTGAAGTTTTATATCTCTCTCCGCTTGGGATGTCTCACCGACAATTGTTCACAAGGCTAGCATCGAGGAAAGGAGGTCTCGCTCGGTGTAATATCTCATCGACTGGGTGGAATCTCACTAAAATGGAATGGTCTTGGTGTGATGTCTCGCCAACCAAAGGTGGTCTTGCCGATAGTCATTCACAAGAATATATGACTTTGGTAAGACTCATGGCTAAATGGTTTGTCTTCGATATGAGGTCTCTCAGACTAAAGTGTCTCGCCGATGGTTTTCACTCTTCGGTGTGACTAATGGGAACCCGCTATGACCTCCTGCCAACTGAATGATGTCTTGCCAAATGCGGATGTATTACCAAGCTGGAACACATCGGTATAACTCTTAAGGGTTCGCTGTGATGTCTGGCTGATAGCAATAGTCTTGCCAATGGTTTCAGATATCAATATAACTTTTGCAACTCATTGTGAGCTCTTTCCAATAGATGTAAGCTATGTTGATCACTACTATGGAGTATAATCGCATTGGGGAGACTTGGCTAGTGTCTCACCGACATGTGATTCTATTTGAATAACTTTTGACCACTTGGAATTCTTATGTGGTATGTGTTCCACCAATCAAAAGGAGCTAAAGGCGAACCCTTGGTAGTTTGACCATTGTGGCCATCTTGTGAAGAGGTCAACGAAATGTGAGTGGTATGGATCTACTTTGTGAATGAAATGATGAATTGATTCAGTTGACACTAGTGTTTGTCTGTAAAGGTCTAGAGCAAGAAGAAGGCCAAAAGGAAGAAAGATCGATGAGTCTCAGGGACAGCTAGGATCTCTACTAGCAAAATTAGATTGACATTAATGATAATGCTTTAGAACATTCAAGGCAGCTCTGATGAAGGTCTCGAGGTTGGACATGAGGGCTGCGAGTTAATGTGATGGTTGCAAAAGATTTGAAGGCCATCCCTGGAGCGATATTTCACTGACATGGACAGAGGGATGCACATTGAATGCAACATTATATTTATTCCAAAAGATCTGAGGGCCGAACCTTCTGAGGAGGGATATTTTTGTAAACCCTAAAACAAGGGCCAACACATTCTTTTTGGAACATTTTGTATATATGGCACTTTTTCCTCGTTGTAAAAGGGAGAAGAGGTCTAGTAGAGGAGTAAGAAGGTAGAAAAACTCAAGAGTAGAATAGAGTAGGAGTTAGATTCAATAGAAGGAGGTGATGTATCTTCCAAATTTTCCTAGTATAGATGGAGACAATTCAAAGACATGGGTTTTTTGTACATTGGTGATTGTGCCAGATTTGTAAATGTTGCTTATCTATTTCACCAATAGTAGAAGCAACCAAATTTAAATCTACTTCATATTGTGTTCCAAAATGGTATTTATCTTGGGTTAATCATTTGATTTGAAAAGATTTCAAGGAATGAAATTTTATTTTATGTTTCAATTAAATGGTGATTTGTAATCTGCTATTGAAATTAACACTGTGAATGAATAAAACTGTGTGTTAATCACAAGTTAATTTGGTTTTGCAGTTTTAGTTAGGAATTCCATGAAAGGAAACAAGTCTAGTTAAGTTGGATGAATTAGCATTCTCCTCAGTTCCAAAGCTTTATTCTATCTTTGTCTGTTTCTTTAAAACCACCAATTAAAGTAGGTTTAAGTTTATGTTTGATCTCAGAACAATCCAGAAGCTCAACACCAGTAGGCCCCTTGAACATTATAGTTCACATCAACCATTGAGTGAAATTAGCACAATCGAGAACCTATTACCAAGACCTTGGGAGTTAGATATCCATGCGTTATTCTTTATCTTTCAGGAGAGTAGAATAGTGATATTTTGTTTACTGCTGCTATGCTCATTTGACTGAACAACACATGCCTAATGGAACATTTTCCATACTAATAGTAGGATCTCTTGAGATCCCAAAGTCCACAATGAAAGTGCTATCATGGGAAGCCATGAGTCTAGAACTTCATCTCACTAAAGTATTATCAATGGGGCACCAAACACTCATACAAGTACCCCAAAAGATGAGGTGAATGCAAATTAAATGTAATCTAGGAGAGTAAAATGCAAATAACATGAATTCTACAAATTGAAATAGAGAAATAACAAAAGCAAAGAGAAATGCAGTATAAAATGTGCAGGTTAACTGATTCACCTATGGTGGCGAATGAGTCCAACTATGAGAGATTTTTGTTTTTTTCATAAAATTTAAAGTGATTTTAATGCTTTTCAGATGCAAACTAAGGATGAAAATGCATATTTTCAGTTTCTAAATGAGTCTTTCACTAATGCACTTTTAAAAAACTCTACGATGGAAAAACAATGCAAAAGACAATGCAATTAAGTCCTAGGATGCAAGTATAAATGAAAATTGGAATGATATGATATTCAATATATAGGTTCACTAAAATGAACCATAGATTTTTGTGCGTGAGGCTTATAGGCTACACTTGCACTCTTAAGATGTTTCACCTAAAAAGAGAGAGATAAACCTCACAAAAAATCAATGTGCTTCACTCAAACTAAGAAGTGTATGATGTTATTAAGGCTAAATGAGATGATCTAAATGAAACTAAGATAAGTAATTGAATGGTTATGCAAAATGTAGGATATATGCAATGTTGGAAAACACAATGTGATATGCAAGCATGAACTAGAACATGAATGAATGCAAAACAAAAATGAAAAAGGATAATTCAAAGTGCACCTGGGTAGAGAATGAAGAATATGGAGTGTCCTGAATGCTAATAGAAATCACTCAAAATCACTAGTGGGACTCATTTGCCACTTATGGCGAATAAGTCCTACTTCTAATGAAAACTTCTAAAAATAGGTTTTTGAGTGTCAAGATCTGAAATCTAACAAAATCTATATTTCCAACCTTAAGGTGGGAATCATTCACCAATAATAGTAAATCAGTCCTCTTCCAAAATTCTATGAAATCAGGGACCAATCCTATAGCACCAGATCTGAGCTTTTCTTCTTGTTGGGTTGACAGAGCCAAATCTACATAAAATAGACTGTAGGTTGTCTCCAATCTTTAAGTAGGTTTTATTTGACTTGAAACACTTTTTTGATTTGTTGACCACCTTTCAACACCTAATTTCTTGACAAATCTGCATACACAAGTCTACAAATACACATGCAAAAGGGGGAAAATGGTTAAGGGTTAGGATATAGGGATTTTCCTTGGTCAAATCCCACTTTGGTAATTTAAACCTTAATGAAGAAATGGAATGAAATGAACAAGGAAAGATGAATAAACAACATGCAAATGTCCTAAACTCACCAACCTTGTTGAAGAAATCTAAAAATATATCAATGGTTGCTCCAAGATACTTGATTGAATAATGCAAAGTGCTTGAATGCTTGAATGAATGAGTGAATTAGTGAACTTGATGAATGGGGGCTAAAATGGGAAGAAAAACACTTATTTATACACACTTGTACCTTAGAAACTTGATGATACCTCATCACAGGCCGACATAAGGTAATTTTAAATAAAAACCCAAAAGAAAAATTGAAATATTTTGAATTTTGAGCCAAGAAGGACTAATTCGCCACCCCTGGAAAATGACTCCCACCTTGGACTTGAAAGTGGGTGTCGGGAATTATCTTTCATTTTATGTTGTTTTTTGGGTGTACATTCAAAAACACACTTAATTAAAAATTATAATGGCATAAAGGGGTCAAATAAATCATAAGAAAGGTGTAAATAGTGAACTTACGCATAGAAAAGCATGAAACCTTGTTACAACACTTTACAACACTTCAAAATAGGACTTGATAAGTGATGAAAAGGTGATTTTGAGGTGAATTGTAATGAATAGTCTAGAAAAGTGTATAAATGTTTTACAACATTTCACAACACCTTCACAAGATGCCATAATTTAAATTTTAAGGACCTAATGTGAATGTTTAAGCCACATTACAACATTAAATCAAAGTAAAAAGGACTAATCATCATGAAGAAAGAATTAAAAGACCATGAAAATGTCAAAGGGCCATTTTTCTATGACATAGATGGTCATAAGGTGATAGTCAATGGATGGACATGATCGACAATGCAAATATCAAGAATACTAATCTGACGGTGTTGATTTAAAGGTGATGACAAGATCAATGGAAAAATCACATCCTTATTGTGAGTTGTATGGCAATCAGTAGACCCTCCATATGACGAGCAAGTAGCAGATTGAAGAGAATGGTGGATATCAATGATACTGTAAAGGATGTCTTTTTGAAAGAGCTATAAGAGAGTTTAGATTCATCAGCATGACATACACCTTTTGGTGAATCACGTAAAAGTCTCCTCAACAACTTGATGGTGTTCCATGGTGAATACACATAAGATTGATGAAGGACATTTGAATGACTGCTTATCCAACTATCAGGGTTTAAAGCCACAATAGTGAATAAGGATCATAGGATCAGGGCATGAGAGAGAAGATCAATGACCAATATTTGAATTTGAATATCTACAATAGTTTGGTATGTGCGAACATGGGTTCTTTACTGGTAACTGACACTAAGGAAGGAATTTATTGGTCTAGCTGCCCAAGTGACCAATTGAATGAAGGTTTGATCTTCAAGGTGGCAATATAGATTATGTAAGTGATCAAGATTGAACCTTATCATATTGATAAGAGAATGCATTTAATGCATATCAAATTCTTGTATTTGATAGAGAAGCTAATTTGGGAAAAATTTCTATAACCAAATTAAATGTTGGGTGGGTCAATGTAAGATATGGAAATAACTGGAGAACACTATCAGATCTCTTTATGATGAGATGGAAAATGGTGTGTGTGGCTTGAGGTAGAGGAAGCTTGCTGGCAAAGATAGCAAGTATGGAAACCCTAATAGATGAGTTTAATGGTGATGCAATGCATGTAACTAGATTGGAAAAACTAGACAGTGATGTGTATCTCAAGGTAGAGATTGCAAGATGGTGGAGTTAAGAAAAAAGAAGAAAATCAAAGAATTATCAATGTTACAATATCTATCGTGAGTAGTGAGTGTAGTTTGAAAGTATAGAGAGAGCTAAATAGAGTAATTCATAGCTGAGTTGTAGCAGAGAGTAAGAAAAAGTAACCTAGACTATAATGCAAATAATCATCTAGGTGAATATATGTGAAAGTGCAAAAGAGAGATGTGTAGAGTTGTGTTGTTGAGAGTATAGTTTCAAAAGCAGAGTGTGAGTTCTAGTAAGTGCAACAATGTACTAAATGTAACGATGCATTATAAGTTTTACGTAACCAATTCTATGCATATTTGAAGTTGTTATCATTGTACTGAGTTATTGCTTAGATTAGGGTGTTGTTTCATCCTTAGAGTTGTAGCTCCTAAATTAGGGTTTTGTTGGATCCTTGAAGTTGTAGCTTCTAAATTAGGTAGTTGATGCTTTGGTTTTAGCCCTAAAACATTATGCTAGAGATTATATTTGTGATGTTGGATTTGAGTAATAGACTCAAGCAACCTTTTTCACCATGGTTTTTCTCATCTTAGGTTTTCCACATATATCTGGTGTTGTGGGTATTTTTGTTGATTATTTGTTTTCATATTTATGTTTGTATCTTTAGTTTACAATCTACACAATAAGAGTTGAGTAAGAAATTTGGCCAAGGAATTTGGAGTTAAGGAAGTAATATGCATAAAGGTTTTGAGGGACAATGTTGTAGTATCTACTAGTTCACCCCCCTCTCAGTAAATCATTGTGTTCCATCAGGCACCATCCGATCAACTTGATCACGACTGTTGAATGACTTCCATCACTCATCACTAAACTACAAACCAACTTCAAATAGCTTTTCATGATATGCGAGATCTAGTGATAGCCATCAAATCTACTAACTTTGAGTGTGCATAGTTTGAAGACTAAAGGAGCACATTAGTAGCATCAACCAAATGACTAGGTGAAGGGGCATGTCATTGAACGAACTTAAATGGCATATGTTATAACTTAAATTACTAGTTACTACCAGTACATAGTCAATTTGAAAACATCAAACCCACTGATCTCTATGATTGTACACACCCAAGGTTTAACTAATAGACCCTAATTTTGTTTGAGGGAAAAACAAATTCTTTTTTGAGCTCATCCTTCATCCCTTGGACTTGTAGAACACATTTTGAGATGCTGTCAAAAAACCCATGTCGAATTCAGACTTAGATTTTACTTCAAATTCCTAGAAGAATTCACTACAACATCATGAAAAAAATGCATGACAATAATGCAATATTTTGAGCAAATTTTACAGTATACACTCCACCTTCCAGAACCAGATCCACAATACACCATCTTTCTCAAACATCAAAAGCAACATTTTAACATCAATGCCAACACTCCTTTCATGTAGGATCAGTTCCATCTCACCCTTGATCCCATTTTGACATCAATGGAAACAATATGCTAACACTTGCATCAAAATTTCCTAAGCTTTCTTCTTCTATCTTTATATAACATTTTCTTCCAAACACTAAAAATATTTGACATTAGGAGTTCTTCCATACCATAGTTCATAGGAAGTCTTTGAACAATTTACTCTTTCTTATACTTGGTTGAGTATTTATACTACATTATGAATAGCTTATGTCCAATATAAATCCGATAGATTTGCTTCCTTCATCATTTTCTTTGCTACTTCATGAGTTGTCCTTTTCTTTCTTTCCACAACTCCATTATACTGAGGAATTCTAGGAGCTAAAAAGTACCTATTTATTCCATGATCTTAATAAAATTTGTTAAACTCATTGGAGGTGAAATCTTCACCTCTGTTAGACCTTAAGAACTTTATTTTCATATCCATTTCATTCTCAACCATAGCCTTAAATCATTTAAACTTACATAGATATTTTGATATTTTTTAGAAAAGTTACCTAAGTCATTCTAGATTAATCATCAATTAACAACATGAAATACCTATCACCTTTATAAGGAAAGCTTAGGTGCGTAAAAAACTCTCCTAACATCAAAACCTCAAGGAAGAATGTAGATATGATTTGAAATTTTACAATTATAGTTACAATGCTGATACTCAAGAAAAAAAACCAAATAGAGAAATGAACATACACAATTAGACACCAGATTTACATGGGAAAACCCTTACGGGAGAAAAACCCACCACACCAAGAAAATCCTCTTTCTATTATAGTAAAAAATATTACATATAGAGTACATACTTCACTTTCTAATGTCAATTTATAGTAGCATAATTCTTAGGTCAACCTTGTACGAAAATTCTCTTAGAAACATCTAATGAATTCACTCAGAACAATTTATGTTTAATCGAGCAACACTTCGTTATCTCACATAGTTCATCGTCATCCACCATTACCCAAGTCTAACCCATTCTCTCACAGTCTGTTCATCTCCCTCATAGGAATGGTCACAATAGTCCAACTGCTAGCAGTTCACATTCTACTTCTCTCATTGGCTCATAACAAACCACGTAGGATAGACATTCAGTCAAAGCATTCAAACTATATCGCATGTCAGAGAGACACTAGGACATGTCTCCCCTATGGCACAATGCCTGACTTTCATTATCAGAAAGAGTCATATCGAGTTCAAACATGTCATCTAGACTCACTCTATCGCTAAGACATCACATCGATATCCACTATAGAACCATCGAAAAGACCACCGCTATCAGCGAGACATCATACCGAACACAAATCTAGCTTGTACAGATCTATCAGCAAGAGTTATGCTATCGCTAAGAGTCTTATAGAACCTTATGTCATACTGATGTTCATACCTATCAGTGAGAGGAAAAACATCGGCAAGAGTTCTCACCAAAAGCACCTGTCTATCAGTGAGACTAACAGTCATCAGTAGGAGATCACACTGAAGGCATACCCAATAGTTCATATTACTCTGACCAGTCTATCGGCAAGAGCAACACCATCGGTTAGACTCTTATTGAGCCTTCATGTCACCCTAAAGACACTCTTGTGTAAGACCATCGGCCAGACACATTCTATCAGAATGAATCATTCTGAAGCTTCATGTCTCTCCCCAATACCACTCGTCACCAAGAGTCTCCCAAATAATGAACAAAAACCAACTCGTCGGCAAGGGGTCTGTCTAGGCACAATGAGATGGAAAACCCATAGTGATAGACATGTCTTGCCCATGACTCCTATCAACAAGACAAAACCAAAGTCTCAGCAATCTAAGCACTTCAGAAGTTTAGAACACAGCTGCTAGTCAATAAGACATTTAGTGGGTCTCACTGAATTTTCCCTTTCAGGAGTTTCATGTTAGTAAGCTTGAGGCACATTTTCCAACAATCTCCCACTTGATGAAGATCTTACTGACACCTCTAGAGAACAACAAAACTATAGTTATTCATGGGAACTGAGGCCCATCGAACTGGCACACCACCTAAACTTGTCTGTGCTCATTGGTTTCATCAATGCATCTGCAACATTTTCCAAAGTATCCACTTTTTGTAAAGAGACCTTTCCATCCTCCACCATATCTCGTACAAAATGATACTGCACATCAATATGTTTTGTCCTAGCATGGAAAGTAGGATTTTTTTCCAAACAAATAGCACTCTGACTGTCACACTAAATTGTAATTTTCCTTCCATCAAACCCAATGTTAGAACACAAACGTTTTAACCAGATTGTTTCTTTACAGGTGTGCATTTCTGCCATGTATTCTACCTCTATAGTGGAAAAAATGACTACAGCTTTCCGCTTACTCATCCAACTAATTGCACCACCATTCATCATGAAAACATATCCACTGGTGGATCTTCTACTGTCAATGTCCCCTACCCAATCAGAATCTACATAGCCTCGAATGCTAAGAATCCTCTATGATTCAACCAAATTCCCATGGTAACACAAAGCATATTCTAAAGTTCCCTTCAGATATCTAAACAATCTTTTCACAGTATCCCAATGTGTCCTTCCAGGATTTTCCATAAAATGACTAAGTACTCCCACTACTTGGGTAATGTTTGGTCTTATATAGACCATTGCATACATCAAACTGCCAACTGCACTAGCATAAGGCACTCTAGTCATGTCCTCTATCTCATTAAGAGATTTTGGATAGTCTTCAATAGATAGCTTCATTCCATACAAAACTGGAACAACTAGCTACTTGCAATTAGTCATACAAAATCTCTCTAGAACAGTATTAATATACTTACTCTGATTGAGCCAAAGTTTTCTACTTTTCCTATCCCTAGTTATTTCCATTCCCATAATATACCTGGCTACACCAAGATCTTTCATTTTGAACTTTGCAAAAAACTAAGATTTTAGATCGAAAATCATTAACTTACTATTTCCTATGAACAACATATCATCAACATAGAGAGCAATAATAAGAACACGATCATTTTTAGCTTTGTACTACACACAATGATCAAATTTTGATCTTACAAATCCCAATGACAAAACAAATGTGTCAAACTTCTAGTACCACATTCTCGGAGATTGTTTTAATCCATATAGAGATTTTTTCAACTTGCAAACTAGTTTTTCTTTACCTTTTTCCATAAAGTGCTTAGGCTGGGACATAAATTTCTTCTTCAAGATCACCATGAAGAAATGTTGTCTTCACATCTATCTGTTCAATCTCTAAATCATACGTTGCTACAAGTGACAAAAGAAATTTGATAGACGTCAGCTTAGCTACAGGAGAAAAAATTTATCCATAATCAATTCCCTCTACCTGGGAATACCCCTTCGCAACCAATCTTGCCTTATACTTTTCCACACTACCATCCAGACCTTTTTTTTTTTAAATACCCATTTGCAGCCAATAACTTTTCTACCTTTAGGCAAGGGCACCAAACTTCAAGTATCATTATTTTCTAATGATGCCATTTCTTCATTCATGGCTTCCAACCAAGAGTTTGAATCAGACATTCTAAATGCCTCTTTCACAGTCCTAGGCTCATCAGTGCTAGAAATTAAAGCATAGGCACAAGTAGAATATAACAAAGAGAACCCATACCTATCAAGTTGCTTTCCTTCATGTGTTGACCTCCTCATAGGTTGAGACTGAGGTTGATCTTCTTCTTCAAAACTCTCAGAACTACTTGAGCTCTCCTCAGTTTTAGGTACATTTTGAATTTTCAATTCCTCTTTATTTGGTGTTGAAGGAATTTCAACTACATCCTTTTTATTTTCTAATTTTGTCTCTGACTACAAATCCAAAGTAGAAGGCTTCAGCTCATGAAAAATCACACTTCTGTTGTACAGAACCTTCTCTGTATGAGAATTCCAAAGCTTGTATCCTTTTATGCCAGCACTATAACCAATAAAAGTACATTTAACTATCTTGTTTTCCAATTTAGATCTTTTTTCATTCAACACATATGCATATGCCTCACAGCCAAAGACACGAATGTGTCTCAGAGAGGGCTTCTTTCCAAACCATGCTTCCAAAGGTGTTTTCTCAACAAGAGAAAAATTCAGAGAACAGTTTATTAAATAACATGTTGTTGCAACTACCTCAGCCCAAAACTGCTCCTCCAAGCCAACACTGCTTAACATACTTCGTGCTCTTTCCATCACTGTCCTGTTGAACCTTTCAACAACTCCATTTTTTTGCGGAGTGTAGGGTGTAGTTTTATGTCTTTTAATCCCATGATCTTTATAGTACCTTTCAAACTCATCAGAACAAAAATCACCGCCATTGTCAGTCCTTAAACATTTTATTTTTCTTCTAGTCTAATTTTCTACAAGGTTTTTAAATTCCTTAAAATGACTGAACACTTCTACTTTACTTTTCAAAAAATAAACAAATGCCCTTCTTGAATAATCATCAATGAGTGATACATAATATCTTGTTTTAGACAAAGAAGGAACATTTACTAAACCAAAAACATTAGAATGAATGTAATCAAGTAAATTAGAAGATTTGTGAGAACTGGAGTAAAATGAAACATGGTGTTGTTTACCATATATACAATGTTCACAAAATTTGAATTCAAGGTTACAATCATCAAGCCCCTCAGCTAGGTTTTTATTTCTCAAGGTTTTTAAACCTTTTTCACCAATGTGGCCTAGCCTATGATGCCAAAGCATAGTCTTTTATGCTGGAAGTTTAACTTCCATAAAGTTTGCACTATCATGAACTTTTTCTTCCTTTTCTCCATGAGTAGCCTTCTGCGACTTTACAAAGACACTATTGCATTGTACATCATGTGCATCCAACTTATACAAGGTACCAATACGAGCACCCCTAGCTAGTACCATTGAGCCTCTGGTCATCTTGCAGCCATTTCCAGAGAATGTGACTTGCGCTCCAATATCATTCATCTTACTAAGAGAAAGTAAATTACGAGCCAAACCTGGTATATGCATTACATCATTGATTCCCTTTACTCTTCCATCAGGGAATTAAATTATGACTCTTCCACGGCCAACTATTTCCAGATATGAATCGCTTTCCAAATACACCCTTCCACCATTGTATTTTTCATACTTAGTGAACCAGTCTCTATGAGATGTCATGTGGAAAGATACTCCAGAATCAATCAGCCAAACATCATATGATTCCTATGTAGCCAAGGATGCAATGAAAGTGTTTGCATCACTCCTAGAAGAATCATTGTCAGAAGAATACTTCTTCTTCTTCTTTTTATCCTCTTTACAATCCTTTTAGACATGACCAAGTTGCCCAAAATTCTAGCACTTGACCTTGGACTTCTTTCCAGGAGACTTTGATCTCCCCTCTGATTTGGATTTGGACTTCTTGTCTTTCTTCTTGCCTTTTTTTTTCAATCTTCCTCTAACAGCAAGGGCCTCCTTTGCCATCTCAGAATATTTTCTTCTCATCTCTTTTGATAACAAAGAAGCAACAACATCTTCCATCTTAGAAGTGGATGTTGTACTCCCAATAGCCATCACCAAGTGATACCAAGAATCTAGCAAAGAACATAACAACAACATACAACAATCTTCTTCATCAATCTTCACACCCACAAATGCTAACTGAGCAATTATCATGTTGAAAGCATTCAAATGATCAATGAAAAATGCTCCTTCCTACATTTTCAAAGAGTATAACTTCTTCCTCAAGAACAACTTATTCACCAAGGACTTGCCCTGATAAATAGCTCCTAGTCTTTTCCACAAAGAAGATGCATTCTTTTCTTCATGAACATTTAGAAAGAAAGAGTCTACTAAATAGAGCATTGTCAGCCACTTTGATTTTTGATCTGCAAGGTCCCAATCCTCTTGCTTCATGCCTATAGGCTTTGTTCTAGACACAACAAACCAAAGATGACAGTCAACCAACAGATCTTCCATTTTAAGTTTCCACAACTCAAAATTATTGCCATTGAATTTCTCAATTTCAATCTTTCCTAATGTTCTTGCCATCTTAATCTATAATTTGAATTACCATACTTCTACAAGACTCCCATTAAATATAATTGACACAAAAAACCCAACGTAGCCATAAGGATAACACAATTGGCCAGGCTCTGATACCACTTGTAAGGAAAGCTTAGGTGCAGAACAAACTCTCCTAACGTCAAAACCTTAGGGAAGAATGCAAATATGACTTTAAATTTTACAAATACAATTACAATGTTGATACTCAAGAAATAAATAACCCAATAGAGAAATGAGCATACACAATTAGACAACAGATTTATGTGGGAAAACCCTTACGAGAGAAAAACCCATCACACCAAGAAAATCCTCTTTGTATTACAGTAAACAAAATTACATACAGAGTACATACTTCACTTTTTGATGTCAATTTACAACAGCATAATTTCCTTATCAACCTTTACATAAATGCTCTCAAAAACATCCAATGAATTCACTCACAACAATTCATGTTCAATTGAGAAAAACTTCGCTATCTCACATAGTTCATTGTCATCTGCCATTACCAAAGTGTAACCCATTCTCTCATAGTTTGTTCATCTCCCTCACAGGAATGGTCACAATTGTCCAACAACTAGTGGTTCACATTCCACTTCTCTCATTGGCTTAGAACAAACCACATAGGATAGAAATTCGGTCAAGGCATTCAAACTGTATCCCATGTTAGTGAGACACTAGGTTGTGTCTCCCCGATGCCACAATGCTCAATTGTCATTATCAGCAAGAGTCACTACCATCGGCAAGAGTCATATCAAGTTCAAACCTATCATCCAGACTCACTCTATCGCTAAGACATCACATCGATATCCACTACAAAACCATCAGAAATACCATTGCTATCGGTGAGACATCATACCGAACACAAATCCAGCTTGTGTAGATCTATTGGCAAGAGTTTCACTATCACTAAGAGTCTTATAGAACCTTATGTCATACCGATGTTCATACCCATCGGTGAGAGGAAAAACATCAGAAAGAGTTCTCACCAAAAGCACATGTCTATTGGCAAGACTAATAGTCATATGCAAGACATCACACTGAAGGCATACCCAACAATTCATATTACTCTGACCAGTCTATCGGTAAGAGCAACACCATCGGTTAGACTCTTATTGAGCCTTCATGTCACCCCAAAGAAACTCTTGTGTAAGACCATTAGTGATACATATTCTGTCAAAATGAGTCATTCTGAAGCTTCATATCTCTCCCCGATGCCACTCGTCGTGAAGAGTCTCCCTGATAACCAACAAAAACCAACCCGTCAGTAAGAGGTATGTCCAGGTGGAATGAGATGGAAAACCCACAAAGATAAACATGTCTTGCCGATGACTCTCATTGGCAAGACATAATGAAAGTCTCGGCAATCTGAGCACTTCAGAAGTTTAGAACACAACTGCTAGTCGGTAAGACATTCAGAGGGTCCCACCCAATTTTCCCTTTTTTAGGAGTTTCATGTCAGTAAGCTTGATGCACATTTTCCAACAACCTTGAAAGCTTCTTAATATTGTAGTTCAACATAGGTCTATATGTAATAACTCCAAAGGTCTTATGATAGAATATTATTTTATATTCAACCTATTTCTTGTTTACTTCCCAACCTGACATTCCTTAGAAACTGTATTGATAGGCTTTGTAATTCTTAGAAGATCTCTCACAACTTGAGTAGAGTTTATCCTCACCAGACTATCAAAATTGATGTGACACATTCTTCTATGCCATAGCTAACATTCATTGATTTGAGTCATGAAGCACTTATGATTAGCACCTTTGAGCTGATAAACATTCCCATATGTCCTTGTTCCTACTACAACTAGAGTTCCAGATCTTCCTTTTCTGATTTCACAACCACCATCCTAAAATACAAGATTATATCCTTTGCTACACATTTTTCCTACACTCAAAATATTATGTTGGAGACCCTTGGCATAAAGAACATCATATCTATTATTCTTTCCATCAAAACTAATTGAACCTTTAACAAATATCTTAGTAGATGTATCATCACCAAACTTAACAAGACCACCTTCAAACTTCTCAAGCTTAATAAACTTACTCTTATCACCTATCATATGATTTAAGCATCCACTTTCAATTATCTAATGATTTTTCTCCTCTCTAGCATGAAAATTACTCATTTTAGTCCCTTTGATGTTGTGACCTATTTCCAAACCAATTTCCTTCATACACATTTCAGAGTCAATAGAATTATTTCCAAAATTTAGAGCCATGAATAAGCATTCATCATTTTGCATCATTTGAGTAGTCAGATTCATCATTAGATATGCTAGCATCTTCTTTAACATAATAACTTCTCTTGATAGATTTACCTTTATTATCCTTATATTTATCACCTGAAACTTTGACTGGACATCTAGAAGCATAATGACCTATCTTTCCATAGTTAAAATATTTGAAAGGTAACTTATCTCTATATTTTATAGCCCACCTTTTCAATCTCCTTATGAAATTCACTTCTATTTCATCGAGATCATCCAAATCTTATCCATCATCCTTCTTTATTTTTCTAGCTTTAAAAGCAATCTCTTTTCTTGAATCATTTTGACAAAACTCTCTCAATTCAAAAGTAGTTAAATCATCAAACAACTGATCTCTAGAATAATAATATAAAACTTGAGATTACTTAATAGCAAAAACTTTAAAACTATAAGATTTAGGAAGAGTTCTTAATACCTTCTTTACCACCTCACCTTCTTCTAGTTTTCCACCAAGGCCATTGATGGAATTGACAAATTCATCCACTTTATGCATGTAGCTTGTAATTTCTTCAACTTTTGGCATCCTTAGTGTTCCAAACTTAGTCTTTAAATTATGCATACTTGACCTTATCATCTCCTTCATAGATACTTTCTAGCTTCTACCAAATTTCTTTACTAGATTTGTATCCCATAACCTTCACAAGTTCTAAATCGACAAGAGCACTAAAAAGAGAATTCATTTTTTTGTCATTTTTCTCATATGCCTTGATCTCATCACCAATTTTTGGATCATTAGTGGGCATGGTATATATGTCTGCAATTGACTTCTAAACTCCAAACCCTAGGGAAATAAGGAAACCTTATGTTCTAGTTTTCTAGAAAGTGTAATTCATCCCATCAAACAAGGGAGCCTCCTTCCTACCTACCATCCAGATCTACCTCAAGAAGTTAAGCTTCTTCCAAGCAACCTTTCTCTGATACCAATTTTTACATGTACAATACAACTAAGAGGGGGATGAATCAGTTGTATATTAAAACATCAAAACCCTCATTAATGGGCAGACTATTATTATCCCTTAAATCCTTTATCTAATTTAGGATGAAAATAAAAAAAGTGAAACAACAATACATCAAAACACCATGCATAATAGAACACTATATTTACATGAAAAAACCAAGAAGGGCAAAACCATGGTGAGGATTAGCTCACAATATAAATTAATTGCAACATCGAATACAATAGGCTCACTGTCAGAGGGATCACTTCCCAAAAGAAAGAATGTTTCACTACCAATGGCTCACTATCGGATTAGAAAGAATAAATAAGGAAATTTTTACAAAGATAAATCCATCTCAGAGTAATAGGAAGATCCACCACAATAACTCTAAATCATCCACAATCTCCAACTCACTACTTTTAATAACTTCAGATAGAATACACGTGTAGACCCTTTTTCTCACTACTTCAGAGTCATAGGCATTAAGCTCACACTCAAATCACCACACCTAATAAAATTCACATATTTCATATACCTTCTATAGATCCACACTCATATCTAATGATTTACCTTGCTTAGATACCATCCATCACCTTGAAAACATTCTCCAACATTGGCTATGCACCTCAAATGTGCAATTATTAAATAGGTCAGTACCAAACACTTCCATGGTGGAAAGAATGAAGTATCACCACCCCAAGGGTTAACTAGGAACCAAATCTACATCAAAATACTTTGTAAATCTTTCACAAACAACACACCACTTTCACAATTAGCACTAACATGCCAAGTTAGCTAAACCTATATTAACACCCTTAAAAATTAAGGTCATGCTTAACTAGGTTGGAAGATAACTTCACAAACCCAACAAAAACACTCCAAAATACACATACAATATCTCAAAATATTCCAACATCATCAAAATATTATGCAACTCTACCACAACCACCTAAAACTAAGAACACCATCTTTCTATGCAATCAACACACTGGCATAAACATCCAACTCACTAACCAACTTTGTAGAACACCTCAACACCTAAAACCTTAGGGGAAAGTAGATACAATCTTTATAAGCATGTCCCCAAATATGCAAGACAAGAAACCTCAATGTGGAGAAAAGCAAAGCAATCTCATTTCTCCTAGAAAACCTTCTTCAAAGACACACACACTGGTGAAGAAAATTTAATGCAAAATGATCTAGAACCTAAAACTCTAGACATAGAACCTTTAAAATCCTCTAATCAACATATAAAAACCACAAAAACATAACTTCAACCATGAAGAAATGTGCAACACAACGCTGAGCACCACTCTTTCACACAATAATCTCTTTTATTCAAATTTTCTCAAAAATACTTGGATACCGAATGAGCTTACTGCAATTGCAACTCTTATCCATCAATAAATCAATGATAACACTAATGATAACACCACAACACATCCATACTAGCACTTGAAAACAATCTCTCCAACTATGACAATCCCAACATCCTTCCAATAACTTCAACACATAATCTTCATATAGTTGACATCAATGAAAACACCAACAACATACTTGCAACATCGACCTCCTTTTTCAATGTTATTTTTTTTATTTGTAGAAAAATTTCATGCTCTTCATAATGGAGCAGACATTTTTGATTTGGTGTCTGGATTTTCTAGAAATTTTATATTCTCATAGTTGTTGCTACATCTTTCTCATTTTGGGAAATTCAATGGCTCCATTCTCGCTTCTACAGTAACATTTATGGGTGCATTATTTTTGAAAGTGCATAATTTTGGTGTACTTTTTAGTGGTGTGATCATATTGATCTCATTTTGTATCAAAAAATATAATTGATTCTAAGGCCAAATTTGGCATTTTCATGTACCAAGATCAAGATCACTTTTTTTGGAAAGTGGCATTTGTAATTGCACTAATCATAAAGTGCCAAGCTCCTATATTATTTGGGGTTATCTGATTGAGTAATTTTTTGTGTGATTCTTCTTGTGGTTGTGGTTTCATTCCTCTTAAATTTTGTTCTATCCTTCATGTTTCCTCATGGAGCAATTTTCACTTCTACTTCTAACACCTTACAAATATCCTAAATTAAAATATAAATGAACAGATTACTAAGAGTTAAGAGATTGTATAGGATAGTTCATGGGCTTGATATTGAACCAAAATATGATGAAGCTAAAAACAATAAGTGGTTGAATAGTTGTGAAGAATCCATTGGCTATTTGTGTTTGTATTTCTCTCTTAAGATATTATTTTACATTGAGCACTTGGATATTGTTAGGAATTGTATGTAGAAAATATCCATTAAATGCAAATAAAGATTAAATAGAGGAATGAAAAAGGGTATGTGCAGGATCATCATGGAAAAAATAGGCCCTTAAGTGGCAAAAAATTCAGAAAAATCAGAGTTAGGCAACTTCATGTAAAAATTTGAATAAGTTATCTATATTATTTCAAAAACATGTAAGAATAGAATTTGTAGCAAATTTCATGTACTTTCTAAACTACTAGGGTTTTTTTTCTTTTTTAAATCTATTTGGTGAAAATTTGAAATTTTAATGCAATAGTACTTAAATTTCAGGGAAAAAATAAGAAGTAGGTGTTTGTCTGACCACCCTAACCACAATAAAATGATAGTATTTTTTTACAAGATTTTAGATATAATTAGAGGACACATGTCCCAATGTGATGCATATTTTTTTGTAATTATTTTCCAAGTAAATAATTAATTATGATTTTTTTATTACAATTTTTTACAAATATAAAAACTTGTGTGTCTAACCACCTTAACTTGGTCAAAACTTCATGAAATTCATTTTATTTTTTTAATCCTATAGTATGTGAATCGTAGAATGTGACACATGTTTTGGATGCAAAAAATGTGACACTGTTTGAAAGCTATAGATGTTTTTCAATCATCCTATTAGTCAAGACTTTAGTCGTAATTCAAATAGAAAATGAATAATAATTATTTATTAAACTCAAAATAAAGCATAATTTATATTGGTGGAAATATGAGAATCTCCTTTATAAACCCTTTTCGTTTCATCAATTTTGGGTAAATAAAAGTCGTTAGCCACATGGGCCTTCATATCACTTACATATCGCCACTTTTTGGCCCATCATGATCTTGCACATACCAAAAACACAAAAATAATAATAGTGAGAGATAATTTTTAATGTGTTTCACCCAAACTTAGGCTACATCTACCAACATAGAGTCCAATATTATTATCCAACAAATTGAACCAATTACAACCAACAATCCTTGTAACTCAATATCGTTGCAAATGCCCCTTGACCCCATCTTCAGGGTGCTTCCACCAAACCCCCATTGAATAATTTGGGGGGAAAATTTGTCGATAAAAGTGGGGGGAATTTTAGCCTTCGAGTTTGATTAGGCTCCATATAACAACAAATATACCCATGGCTATGCCGAGTACATTATCGAACTTATTGGGAAAATAGATGAAATTCAAGGAAATTTATTGAAGAATGAATTAATAAGTTCCAATCCTTGTAATTTTGAGAACATATAGGATTTCATCACCAAATCAATTCACTAAGAACATAATTAAAGGATTGCCAAATTTAAAACATGGATATATAATTAGTGTTGTGTTCTCTCAAAGCTAGGACCTGAATATTCATTCTTTGTGTCTAATTTATATGCTACAATGAAAGCATTTTAGGTTGAGTTTAAGATGTCTTTTATTATTTATCTATGAATCTCACTGAGCATTTTATGATGGGTTCTTTGAAGTCCTCAAAATCCCATGCCTTTATTAAAAATGATAAGAATAATTTAAGTGGAATAGAAAAGAAAAAGAACAAGCCTAAGAAGATAATGAAATCCACATCTAATTCCACATAAGAACATAAAACTTCCTCTTCTAATGGGGAATCATGTAAGGAGAGGCCCACTTGTTCATATTATAAGAAGGATGGACATGATGCATACTTTTTCTATATCAAGGATATTGATGAATTAAAACATGTGCTAAAGAAGAATCATATTGATCTTCCTTCTAGAATATCTAAGTCAACATATTCTTCTTCAAAATAGTCTAATAAGGACAAAGGTCATGTTGGTTTTTCTTCTACTTTAGTAAATAAATGACATGATCTTTGTGCTTTTTTAGGTCATGGATTAGGGAGATGACTTTTAGATTCATGAGAATCTCATCATATGTCATCTTTGTAGTCTATATTCTCTTCTTCTTCTATTTTTAGACTACAAGAATCGAGTAGCATGACCCCCTATAAACTATAGATGCGCCCGGTAAACTTTTTAACGTGACCGGTGGTGCTGGTGTGACACGCCCTTCGGTACCACGGGGGTGGGGGAGACTAGAACTTATGACCAACCTCCTACTACAGGAAAGATATAGCCAACCAAGCTAGGGCCCCAACCCCTATATTGTCTTCTTTTTAACCTTGTACTATATCTCCTATTTTCTTGGGAAACAATAAATACATGAGTGATGTATACGTCTAAAAATGGTCATGGTTAATCAAGCTTGCTAATTAGTTAAATATTAATTATTTAATTAATCTTCTAAAGTCATCTACATATAAATAAATTTAACTATGTATTTATATTGTTCACTTTTATAATTCTTCTACTTTAATTAAATAAATAACTTTATTTAATTATTACCATCTTCCATATTCCTCTTAATTAATTAAATATATTTTATAATTTATTTATATTAATTATCATAAGTTTGAATTTTAAATTCAAATGATATTCCTCTAAATACTTTTTTCACATTTAATTAAATATTCTAAATATTTAATTAAACACTTTCTAATTCTTCACTCTACATTTAATTAAATATTCTAGAATATTTAATTAGAAACTTTCTTCACTTCATATTTAATTAAGTATGTTATATATTTAATTAAATTATTTTCTATCATCTTCTCACACATAATTAGATATTAAATATTTAATTATGGAAACTTCTAAATTCATACTTACATGTAATTAAATAAATTTATTTGTTTAATTATGAGACTTATCTCCTACTCACTTCTCAAATGGCAACTTTCCCTTAGATCTGAAGGAGAAAATTTGTGTAGAAGGAAACATTCCATTTCTCTCTCAACTTTCAAAAATCTCTCACCGTTCATCTCAACAAGCTTGATTTAAACTGTTGATCACGTTAGCCAATCAAAGTCTTTTGAAAACTCTATAAAAACCTCTATGAATCCAAGCATTGGGGATACTTGCATACACTTATATTCACGTGCACACATTATTTTAATATCATCTAGCATTTATCATTTTTAGCAATCATTACATTTAGTAATCTCATATTTTAGCTATCATTTTTAGTCTTGTTAATGGCATCTTAGCATAAGCATACATTTATTCTAAATCTTGTTCTCTAGGAAGACATTTTTTTGAGCTTAGTATACAAAATCTGAGAGCAAGCTAGGTTCAACAAAAAAATTGGAAATAGAGGACAATGGGATGTCTTCGAAGCCTAAATGGAGTTTGTTTTCTCTTCTTTTAATTTATGCTCTGATTTAAAGTTTCATTGGTGTGTTTGATTCAACTTTAATTTACATATTTGATATGCATATTTTCATTCACACAAGTGTAATTGGGAAGAGATCTGTCACCATTAGGGAGGAAACTTTCAATGATATTTTGTGTGTATCTCAATTGAAAAGCAATGTTCTTTCCATGTATTAGATTAGACATAGTTGTGATGAGAGGACTATGGATTTCACTCCTAATCCAGTTATCATTAGAGACTTGGAGAGTAGAGAGACACCTACTACTAGGATAAATTACTATTCATCTCAATTATATACCTTTACAAATTTTTCTTTTGATGATGACATTGCTCCTTTGACTATTGGTCAAACTTATAGTTTGAACCTTTATTCAAAGGAGACATTTGACTTCTTGAACCTAGGAGATCTCATATTAGATCTATTAAATAGGTGCAAGACAACTGAGAGGGGGTGAATTAGTTATCACACAAATTTAAACTTAAAACTTTATCACTTATCAAATCTACAAACACACTATTATGTTGTTAAATATGAGCATGAAACATAGATAATAGAAAGTAAATAAATACAATGAACACTAGATTTTTATGTGGAAAACCCAATAAGGGAAAAACCATGATGAGGTTTAAATCACAATATAAAGATTATAAAACTGAATACAAAGGTTCACTACCAAGGGCTCACTACCCAAAAGAAGACTCACTGTCCAAATACAAAGGCTCAATACCTAAAAAGGACTCACTTTCCAACAGGGAGGATCACTACCTATAGATACAAAAGAGAAAAAAAGACCCACCACTACAATTAAAGAACATTCACAAGATTGCAAAAACCTTCACCTTTCTAACTTCAACATATTAAAATACTGCTATCACAACTCGCTCTCACTCACTTTTGCTCTTATGATTTGTGGCACTCTTTCATCACTTTTCATCACACTGTCATACAAATCTTCACAACTCGACTTGCTTTTATACTATTCTCATCTTTAGAAACTTTCTCCAAGGTCGGCCACAATACATCATTTCATAAATTCAAATTAGGTCAGCAACTCTAAATTCCCGCAGTGGAAAATAATAAGAGTGGACCAATAAAACATTTAACCAAGACCACAAATAATATTCTTGAACCTTCTACACACTTTCTTAATCAAATTTTATTCCTTGAATGAAGTGTAAACACTAGGTCGGACAAGCCTAATGAAAACAAAAGTTAACAATGATGCACACACTTCCCAAGATGAATATGACACATGTGTGGAAACCTCAACACGCTTCATTATTCATGAAACTTCATCTTAGATTTCTTCAGATATGTCCGCAACAAAACATTAAACTTCAATCACTAGATACCTTTCACCAGATTATTCAAACTATGCAAACTTGTGTTGGAATATAGAAACATGACTTCATGATTACCAAAATCCAAACCTTTTCACTAGAGCATAGGAAAGACCTTCACAAGGAATATCCTAGATCTGGATGATCTAAATCAAAACAATGGAGGATTGCAGAGCAGAAACATTTCTCTAAGTCCACAGAAGATCAAACTTGCTAGATAGTTCACATATCAATGAACGTAACTTCTATGTACCATCAAACCAGAAGCTAAAACTCAATAGTTATCACCATGAGAATACCATCATCAACACATCTTCAGATATACACGAGCATAGGATCAACATAGGAGAAGTGCAGAGCACATACCAGAGCACATTCTAAAAATTTTCATCACTTTGACTTCTTTTCTATATTAATTTTCTCAAAAGCACTTGGAAAATCATCAAACCAACATATCTGCAACACCATAAAGATAGCTCCATGTACTCACAACATCTCACCAAAATCTCAACCATACATGTACAATTTGCAACATATTGAATTGTGTTGACATAAATGACAACACCACCAAACTAGCTCATACTTGCAACAATCTCCTCCTTTGTCGTTGATGGAAACACATGATGTGAAAAACCATCAAAGACAAAATTTTACATAATCATCCCAAGAGAACATTTTCTTTTATTTTGCAATTGTTTTTCACATGACTTTCTCTCCCCCTTTGACATCAATGGAAAAGAACAATTGCTTTGATTACTCCCCCTTAGGATTACACTCACACTGCAACAATGAATACCTTTTCTACTCCCCCCATGGAGTAGACCCATCTAATAGTCCAAATAAATGAAGAATCTATGAATTCACTAGACTGGTGCACGTTTATGTGCACTTAGTTCAGAGGGCCAATGATTCCCAACCTCTCCCTAAGATGCTCAAAAGTATCCTTTAAAAGAGCCTTAGTAAATATGTCTGCAATTTGTTCTTTTGTTGTCACATACTCTAGACTGACCTCATTCTTCAACACTTTCTCTTTTAGAAAATGATACTTGATATATATGTTCTTCTTTATTGAATGCATATCCAGATTATTCAAAATGTTTATTGCACTTGTATTATCACAGAAAATAGAAATAGGTTCATCACATACTACTCCAATGTCCTTCATAGTTTTCTTCATCCATAGAGCTTGTGTACAACAGGATGGTGCAACAATATATTCTTCCTCTGCAGTGGATAAAGAACTGATTCTTTCTTTTTACTTAGCCATGAAACTAGTATTCCACCAAGAAAGAAAGAACCACCATTGGTACTCTTCCAGACATCTACACATCGAGCCCAATCAATATTTGTATAGGCACTCAGGGTGAAATCATTACTCTTAGGGTACCATAGTCCATAATTTAGTGTGCCTTTAAGATATCTAAATATCCTTTTTATAGCTATAAGATGTGCTTCTCTAGTATCTACTTGAAATCTAGCAACTAAACAAACTACATGCATAATATTTGGTCTGGTAGCAATGAGGTACAACAATCCACCAATCATGGATCTATATTTTCTCTAATTAGTCTTAGCAAATTCAATATCTTTGCTCATTTTACAGCTGGTTACCATAGGAGTACAAACTGGTTTAGAATCCTCCATCCCAAACTTTTTCAAAAGATCTTTTACATACTTAGATTGTGAAATGAATATCCTTTTATTAGTTTGATTCACTTGTAGACCAAGGAAGAAATTCAATTCACCAATCAGACATATCAAACTCTTTTTTTATTTCTTTAGCAAAATTTTTACACATGCCTTCATTTCCACCAAAGATGATATCATCAACATATACAACTATAATTAACATCTTATTACCTTGTACTTTGAAGTAGAGGGTTTTGTCTGCAGAACCTTTGCTAAATCCTTGCTTTGTCAGATATCTATCCAGTCATGCATACTAAACTCTAGGAGCTTCCTTCAATCCATACAATGCTTTTTTCAACTTACAAACCATGTCTAGCTTTTTAGACAATTGAAACCCTTCAGGTTGCTCTGTGTATACTTCTTCCTCTAACTCTATTGGAATCTATGCCTCAATTCTTACTGACAAGAAACTCCTTGAAGGCATAGTAGGAGTGACATCATGGATGTCTGGCCGACTAACTATTCTAAAGTTCTAAAATGTTCATATCGGTGTGACAAGGTTGATGTCTTGCCGACAAGACTATCGTTGTGACTTTTAGCATTTGACATGACCTTTTGGTGAATGGATTTCTTCAGGCGAGAGTGTGATCTTATCGGGCTAACTCGGGTGTCAGGGAGAGGTCCCAGTGATTGGTGGATGTCTCACCAATAGCTTAAAGCTATCGGGGTAACACAGAGGTCACAGGGAGATGTCTCAACTATGCAGCTTGGTCACGCTGACAGGAGTTCTTCATGGTGACAAAAGATTTCGCTGGGAGGTCCTGGTGACTTGGTTAGGTCATGCCGATGGGAGATGTCTCATGGTCTTTGTGGTGACAAAAGACTTCGCTGAGAAGTCTTGGTGAAAGTCATGAGTCTTGCGGATAGTAAGTCTTCGGTAAGACTTAGGGAGCTTGGAGAAAGGTCACGGTGATAGACACAAGTCTTAGCGACAGTGTGAATTTTGGTGGAAGCTTTGTTTCGGTATGATATCTCACCAAAACTATGGGGGTCTTGCTGATAGGTGAAAGGCTTCAGAGTAACATAAGGTTGTCGGCAGAAAGTCTTGGCGAGATTGGTATGTCTTGCCAAAAGGAATAACTCATCGCTATGACTGAAGACTTCGATATGAGTCTCTCTGAAAAGAAAATGTCTCACTGAATGGAAACCTCATTGGTGTGACTTGTGAACTCAACATGAGGTCTTGGTGAGAACGAAGTGTCTTGCTGATGGAATATCTAATCGCTGTGACTTATGCATTCGATATGAGTCTCACCAATAAGGGAAACCTTTGCCGATAGGAACAAAATGGACATCAATGGTTTTGGTATAACTTCTTGATGCAGAGGGTTTGGTACTTTGAAACAAAGACAAATATTTCAAGGAACTTAATGATGCAATCTCAACCCTTCTTCAGGCACCCTGGTGGAGACAAACCTCAATAATGCACCAAATGACTTATTTTCCTTCCTTATGGACCCAAACCCTAGGAATACTCTTAAAAGACACATTTACACTTGTATTAAATGAAATCAAGGCCCCAAACCTTTGTCTTGAACAAAATCCACTTTCCCACCTTAACTAGCCTTCTAGCCCTATTAGGCCTCTAGCGAAGGTTTTTTGACTTTTCTCTCAAACTTTCCAAAGGAACATCCAATATAGTGACTATTTCAGATGTGGTTTGTGATTTCAAACAACATATCCAAACCCTGATATCACTTGTTTCAGACAATCTCTTCCAAAACCTATTGTTTCCCCAAAAACTAGGCCTAATTAGCCCTCTTTTTCAAAGCAACCCCTCTCTAAAGTTGTCCCCTGACCATGAAACTTTCAATAGTCTCTCAAAATTTCTCAAAACCAAATATTCCAAGTTTTTAGGCTTCTATGACACATCTAACATGCTCAAACACAAAATTCTCCTTAACTTGCCTCAAAACTAGGGCTTCTTGAAAACTAACCTTCCAATCACTTATAGAACTTTTTCATTGACTATACACCATTAGGACAACATATTTAGTCTATCCCAACTCAAAAACATGCCCCTCATTAAGGCAGATCTTCTACTGCTATACCCTAGCCCCCATCTTCAAGCACTTTTCACTATCAAATCTTGGTGTACACCATTTGATTCTTCTTTCCTACACTTTATCTTGTTAGATTGGTATGATACAAGTTAAATGGGATCCATTTCACAAGTTTCAATCACAAACTCTCATGAAATGGATCATTACTTCATGATGACTCTCAAAATCAATGAAAAAATAGAGTTTTCCTAAGGACAATCAATATATTATGCAAAGAAATTAATTATTACTGCTTTCAGAGCCTTCAATGGTGTTGAAACATGTAAAATTAAATCCCTAAAGCTTCCTACTGGACATAGATTCAATAGAGATCAAGTATTCAACAAAAGAACACCATAAAAATGCAAGAAAACTATATTTTTCACTATTTCCAAAAAATAGTCCGTACAGTCACCTCTCCACAAGCCCAACCTCTGTACAAATGATTATTTTGGCTCTGTATATCCTTTCCCCAACTTCTCAAACTGTTTGGGATTGATTAAGTTTCATAAAAGTGATTAAAACTCATAAAGACTAGTTACCTGCCCAAATTGGAATTCAAAAATTTGAATTTCCAATCTTAAAATTTATTGAACTCCCCAAACTAAAACCTATTGAATCATCAATATCCAACCTTATTTGACCTAACTAAAGCATTATATTCCTATTTAAAGCCCTATAACATGATAATTCCAATTACATAGCATTTTGGTCCTAGTGTCCTTATCAGGACCCTTAGGATAGTTGACTCTCTTAACACATTTATCCTTTCCAAATGCAATTATAGGCTTTAAAAGGTCATAGTTTATGTTTTGATTTTCTTGACAGGTCCTCCTGACCTCTGCACACTCCAGATCCTTAAATATCTCCTTGAAGCCTTGGGTGCTCCTGCACCATTCTCCCCAAGAAAGAAAGATTTCTTGCCCCAAGAAGTATCCCATGTGTTGCCACCAAAACACCCCTTGCTCTCATATGTTTTCTTTTTCAAATGATAGGGCATGTAGTCTCCCAAATTCATTGTCTTCCTCTTCTACCAATCTGCACTCATGACCTTCATCATGTGAGAACCAAAACAGTGATTTGTTTGTCCTCTTGGTTGTTTGAACTCAATCTGTTTTTGTGCCCTATTCTTGCCCTCATTCCCCTGATTTCCATGTGAAAAGATACCATCACTATCACCCTCAACTATAGGGCATTCAATGCCTCCAACCTTGACACTATCTAAGTCCCACAAAGTCTGATTTGAAGGACTGTCCACCTCATAACCCTGCTGCAACTCATCACTCTTCTTCCAACCAGTATCTTCCCCCTATCTTACCTATCTTACCCTGCTTATTCACCTACAAATGTTTCTCAAAACAGATCATAAAACTTTCAATTGTCTGCTCCAAAGGAAAAGGCACTAATTTATATCTAACATCTCCTTTGTGAACCAAATATGTGTTATGGTATCCATCATGCAATGTCTACCTAGTATAATGCCATGGTCTCCCCAAGATGATATGACCACAAGTCATTGGAATGACATCACAAAGTACCCTATCATGATATGATCCAATTGAGAAATCTACATAAGCCCTCTTACAAATCTCTACATGTTGTCCTTGAGTTACCCAAGTGGCCTTGTAGGGAGTAGGATGACCAAATGTTTCAATCCCTAACTTGGTTATCATATCAAGTGAAACTAAATTGTTATGTGACCCTAAATCTATGAACAATCTGCATATTTTACCATGATTGAGACAATTAGTCTCAAAGATAGTTACCTTTGGCTCTTGATGAAGTCTTTCTCCTTGCTTGACCATAAGAAACTCACCATCAGTCACAGGGTCTACCATGAATGTTTTTTATTCTTCCTTTTTTTCCTCTTCTTCTTGTACCAACCTAGCTCTCCTATCTCTGCCCCTATCAGCTTGTTCCCATTTAGGACACTTGAAGGAAGGATTCCCTAGTTCATTGCAATTGAAACACCTACCTATGAATGATCCTCTACCTTGTCCAAATCTACCTCCTCCTCTAGGAGTGTATCCACCTCTTTGATCAGAAAATACCTCTTTACCTTTGTCATTGCTGCTCTTGTCATTGTTGCCTTGTCCTTGTTCTCTATTACCTCTGCCCCTATTTGAAGTACCTCCTCTTCCACCATTTCTTGATCTTTCTTGCTTCGTCTTCACCTTTTCCTCAGCTCTAATGGCCAACTGAAAACATTCTCCTAATGTCCTTGGCATTTGCAAACCAATCTCATCTTGTAGATTATACCTCAAGCCATTGATATACCTGGCTACTTTCTCATCTTCTTCCTCATAACCTCCTCTGATACCAAGCTTGTAAAATTGCTCAGTATAGGACATTACATCCATGTCCTTTTGCCTTAAATTCTGCCTCATCCTCTTCACATGAATTGTGTAATTAGATGGTAGGAATTGTTACTTGACCAAACTCTTCATCCTAGCCCATGTAGAGACTTTTTCCAATCCCCTAGCCATCCTATCATTCTGAAAACTAGTCCACCATGTCAAATTTGTGCCTCTCAACTTGGTTTTGGAAAACTTAACCTTCCTCTCTTCATCCATCTCTTCAAACTCAAAATAGTTTTCTAAGGCATCAAGCCATCCCAACACCTCATCACTATCCATCTTCCCTTGATAGATAGGAAAATCTAAGTGGCTTTTTCCTCCATGACCTTGTACTTCCTTCAACAATCTCAGAAAAGTCATTTCCTCAAGGTCCTCTATCTCATCTGCTTGTTGTTCCTGATTTACCCTCACATGATCTTCATCTTCAACATTGTCTTCTTGGTCTTCTTGGTCTTCTCTCCTCCTACTCCTCTCAAGGTTATTTATCCTTTCTTGCATGGTCTCTCTCTCCCTTCTCCATTGCCTTTCTTCTCTTTCTCTAGCCTACTCTCTTGCTGCTTCTTGTTACCTTCTTTCTCTTCTCTCCCTTTCCAAGATTTCCTTCAACTCTTCTAACTCTCTTGCCAATTGATTTTTTGGTGCTGTTGTTGTTTCTTCAATCCCTAAAGGACCTACTCACAGCTCTAACACCACTTTGATGTAGATGGTTTGGGGCTTTGAGACAAACAAAAAGATTTCAAGGAACTTAATGATGCAATCTCAACCCTTCTTCAGGCACCCTAGTGGAGACAGACCTCGATAATGCACCAAATGACTTATTTTCCTTCCTTATGAACCCAAACCATAGGAATACTCTTAAAAGACACAATTAAACTTGTATTAAATGAAATCAAGGCCACAAACCTTTGTCTTGAACAAAATCCACTTTCCCACCTTAACTAGCCTTCTAGCCCTATTAGGCCTCTAGCGAAGGATTTTTGACTTTTCTCTCAAACTTTCTAAAGGAAAATCCAATCTAGTGACTATTTCAGATGTGGTTCATGATGTCAAACAACATATCCAAACCTTGATATCACTTGTTTCAGACAATCTCTTCCAAAACCTACTGTTTCCCCAAAAACTAGGCCTAATCAACCCTCTTTTTCAAAGCAACCCCTCTCTAAAGTTGTCCCTTGACCATGAAACTTTCAATAGTCTCTCAAAATGTCCTAAAACCAAATATTCTAAGTTTTTAGGCTTCTATGACCCCTCTAACATGCTCAAACACAAAACCCTCCTTAACTTGCCTCAAAACTAGGGCTTCTTCAAAACTAACCTTCCAATCACTTCCAAAACTTTCTCATTCACTCTACACCATTAGGACAACATATTTAGTCTATCCCAACTCAAAAAAATACCCCTCATTAAGGCAGATCTTCTACTGCTATACCCTAGCCCCCATCTTCAAGCACTTTTCACTATCAAATCTTGGTGTACACCATTTGATTCTTCTTTCCTACACTTTATCTTGTTAGATTGGTATGATAAAAGTTAAATAGGATCCATTTCACAAGTTTCAATCACAAACTCTCATGAAATGGATCATTACTTCATGATGACTCTCAAAATCAATGAAAAAACAGAGTTTTCCTGAGGACAGTCAATATATTATGCAAAGAAATTAATTATTACTGCTTTTAGAGCCTTCAATGGTGTTGAAACATGTAAAATCAAATCCCTAAATCTTCCTACTAGACATAGATTCAATAGAGATCAAGTATTCAACAAAAGAACACCATAAAAATGCAAGAAAACTGTATTTTTCACTATTTCCAAAAAATAGTTTGTACAGTCACCTCTCCACATGCCCAACCTCCGTACAAATGATTATTTTGGATTTTTATATCCTTTCCCCAACTTCTCAAACCATTTGGGATTGATTAAGTTGCATAAAAGTGATTAAAACTCATAAAGACTAGTTACCTGCCCAAATTGGAATTCAAAAATTTGAATTTCCAATCTTGAAATTTATTGAACTCCCCAAACTAAAACCTATTGAATCATCAATATCCAACCTTATTTGACCTAAATAAAGCATTATATTCCTATTTAAAGCCCTATAACATGATAATTCCAATTACATAACATTTTGGTCCTAGGGTCCTTATCAGGACCCTTAGTACAGTTGACTCTCTTAACACATTTATCCTTTCCAAATGCCATTATAGGCTTTAAAAGGTCATAGTTGATGTTTTGATTTTCTTGATAGGTCCTCCTGACTCCTGCACACTCTTGATCCTTGAAGAGCTCCATGAAGGCCTTGGGTGCTCCTGCACCACTTCTTTGTTGTCTTGCCGACTATTGGAGACTTAAAGCCAATATCGATAGAGAAACTTTGTGGCATCTGGGAGACACTCTGAGTATCTCACCGATATGCCAAAAAAGTTTGAATGCCATTGACTGTGTGACCATTCTATTTGGCATCCTACTAAACCAATCAGAGGAAATGACTTTTCAAACTGAATGATGGTTGGATTTTTGTAACTGTTGCGATGCTAGAGAAAAAATAGCTTGCAAGGAAAAAGATGTATCGGCATGGAAACTTTCTTGAATGGAGATCTGGCAGATAAGGATGCACAGATGGAAAAATCAGAATGTGATTAGTTTAAAGTAGATCAATTCTGTTGAGACTACGATGATGAGTAAATTGAATTGTTGAGATCTATTCTATAACTGAATGAAAATTTGAATGTAGCTACTGAAAACTAATAACCAGAGAGTTGCATCTCTGAATTGTATGTAATAGTTTGTTACTGTAATACAAAGAGATTCAGCTTGGTGTGGTGAGTTTTTTCCTAAAAGGGTTTTCCCACGTAAATCTGTTGTTCATTTTCTTTGAGTATCTTCTCTATTTCTGTAAATCTTGCATGTGTGTCTTAATTGGACTGTAGTTAGAAATTTAAAAGTACTGTCTGCTTACTTCCCTATGGTTTTGACCTTAGGAAAGTTGCTTCTGCACCTCTGCTTTCCTTACAAGTGGTATCAGAGCCTGGCCAGTTGTGTTGTCCTTGTGAGTGGGTTGGGTTTTTTGAGTCAATCCTTTTCCAGTGGGAGTTTTGTAGAGTTCTTTTAATTTAATTACAGATTAAGATGGCGAGCACATCCAGTAGGATGAAAATAGAGAAATTCAATGGTAGCAATTTTGAGCTGTGGAAACTCAAAATGGAAGATATGTTAGTTGATCGAGATCTTTGGACTACCGTGACTGGAACAATGCCTCAAGGCATGAAGCAAGGGGATTGGGACCTAGTAGATAGAAAGTCTAAAGGGATGATAAGGCTCTATTTGGTAGACTATGTTCTTCTAAACGTGCGTGAAGAGAAGACTGCCTTCCTTGTGGAAAAGACTGGCGTCGATTTATCAAGGCAAGTCCTTGGTGAACAAGCTATTCTTGAGGAAGAAGTTGTACTCATTGAGAATGTAGGAAGGAGGGTCTGTTGTTGATCACTTAAATGCTTTCAACATGTTGATTACTTAGTTAACATATGTTGGTGTGAAGATAGAAGATGAAGATCGATGCATGCTACTACTATGTTTTTTGCTAGATTCTTGGGATCATCTGGTGATGGCTATTGGGAGTATGACATCCACTTTCAAGATGGAAGATGTTGTTACTTCTCTATTATCAAAAGAAATGAGAAGAAAATCTTCTAAGATGGCAAAGGAGAAAGGAAAGAAGAAGGACAAGAAGTCCATATCGAAATCAAAAGGGAGATCAAAGTCTCCAAGCAAGAAGTCCAAGGTGAAGTGCTAGAATTGTGGGCAACCTGGTCATGTCCGGAAGGATTGCAAGGAGGAGAAAAAGAAGAAAAATTATTTTGGCAATGATTCTTCTCATAGTGATGCAAACACCTTCATTGTAGATTTCGCTACATGGGCATCAGATGATGTCTGGCTGATTGATTTTGGAGCATCTTTCCACATGACATCTCATAGAGAATGGTTCATGAAGTATGAATAATACAATGGTGGAAAGGTGTACTTGGCAAGTGATTCATCTTTGGAAATTGTTGGTCGTGGAAGAGTCAGAATTCAATTCCCTGACGGAAGAGTGAAGGGAATCAATGATGTGATGCATATACTAGGTCTGGCTCAAAATCTACTTTCTATGAGTAAGTTGAATGATATCAGAGTGTAGGTCACGTTTTGTGGAAATGGCTGTAAGATGACTAGAGGCTCTATGGTGCTAGCTAGGGGTGCTCGAATTGGTACTTTGTACAAGCTGGATGCATTGGCTGTCCAATGCAACAATGTCTTTGCAAAGTCACTTGAGGCTACTCATGGAGAAAAGAAGGAAAACGTTCCTGATGGTGTAAACTCCATGGAGATTAAACTTCCAGTAGAGAAGACTATGCTTTGGCATCATAGGCTAGGCCACATTGGTGAGAAAGGTTTAAAAACCTTGAAAAATAAAAACCTGGTAGAAGGGATTGAAGATTGTAACCTTGAGTTCAAATTTTTTGAACATTGCATATGTGGAAAGCAACACCATGTTTCATTTTATTCCAGTCCTCACAAATCTTCTAGTTTGCTTGATTATATACATTATGATGTGTTTGGTCCAATGAATGTTCCTTCTCTATCTAAATCAAGATACTATGTGTCGTTTATTGATGATTATTCTAGAAGGACATTTGTATATTTTCTAAAAACTAAATCAGAAGTGTTTAGTCAGTTTAAGGAATTTAAAAACCTTGTAGAAAATTAGACTGGTAGAAAAAGAAAATGCTTAAGAACTAACAATGGTAGTGAGTTCTATTCATATGAATTCAAAATGTACTATAAAGATCATGGGATCAAAAGACATAAGACTACATCTTATACTCCATAGCAAAATGGAGTTACTGAAAGGTTCAATAGGACAGGAATGGAAAGAACACAAAGTATGATGAGCAGTGCTGGCTTGAATGAAAATTTTTGGGTTGAAGCAGTCTCTATAGCATGTTACTTGGTAAATTGTTCTCCTAACTCTGCTCTTGTTGAGAAGACACCTTTGGAAGCATGGTCTGGAAAGAAGCCCTCTCTGATACATATTCGTGTCTTTGGCTGTGAGGCATATGCATATGTGCCATTTGAAAAAAGATCTAAGTTGGAAAACAAAATTGTGAAGTGTATTTTTATTAGCTATAGCGTTGGAATAAAATGATACAAGCTTTGGAATCCTGAGACTGAGAAGGTTTTGTACAACAAGAGTGTTATCTTTCGTGAGCTGAAACCTTCTACATTGGATTTGTAGTCAGAGAAGAAATAAGAAAATGACAAGGATGTAGCAGCAATTCCTCAGACACCAGATAAAGAGGAATTGAAAAATAAAAATGTACTTGATACTGAGGAGAGTTCAAGCAGTTCTAAAAGTTCTGAAGATGATGAAGAACCACTTCAGCCTCAGCTTGTGAGGAGGTCAACTCATGAAAGAAAGCAACCTGAAAGGTATGGGTTTTCTTTAATAGAGTCTACTTGTGCCTATGCTTTAATTTCTAGCACTGATGAACCTAGGACTATGAAAGAGGCATTTAAAATGTCTGATTCAAACTCTTGGTTGGAAGCCATGAATGAAGAAATGGCATCATTAGAAAAGAATGACACCTGAAGTTTGGTTTCATTGCCTAAAGGCAGAAAATATGTAGGCTGCAAATGGATATTCAAAAAGAAAATTGGTTTAGAATAAAGTTGTAGAAAATATAAAGCAAGGCTGGTTGCAAAAGGTTATTCCCAGGTAGAGGGAATTGACTCTGGAGAAATATTTTCTCTTGTAGCTAATCTAACATCTATTAGATTTCTTTTATCACTTGCATCAGCATATGATTTAGAGATTGAATAGATGGATGTGAAAACAACGTTTCTTCATGGTGATCTTGAAGAAGAAATTTATATGTCCTAGCTAGAGCACTTTGTGGTAAAAGGTAAGGAAAGATAGGTTTGCAAGTTGAAGAAATCTCTATATGGTTTAAAATAGTCTCCTAGAATGTGGTACCAAAATTTTGACACATTTGTTTTGTCATTGGGATTTGTAAGATCAAAATGTGATCACTGTGTGTATTACAAAGCTGAAAGTGATCAAATACTTATTATTGCTCTCTATATTGATCATATGTTGTTCATAGGCAATAGTAAGCTAATGATTTATGATCTTAAGTCTCAGTTGTCTACAAAGTTTGAGATGAAAGATCTTGGTGCAGCAGGGTACATTCTGGGAATGGAAATAACTAGGGACAAAAAGAACAGAAAGCTTTGGCTCGTCAGAGTAAGTATGTCATGACTGTTCTAGAGATATTTTGTATGACTAAATGCAAGCAGCTAGTTGTTCCAGTTACATAGGGAACAAAGCTATCTATTGAAGATTGTCCAAAATCTTCTTCTGAGATGGAGGACATGACTAGTGTGCCTTATGCAAGTGCAATTGGCAGCCTTATGTATGCAATGGTCTGTACAAGGCTAGACATTGCCCAAGCAGTGGGAGTTCTTAGTCAGTTTATGGCTAATCCTGGAAGAACACATTGGGATGCTGTGAAGAGAGTGTTTAGATATCTGAAGGGCACTTCAGACTATGCTTTGTGTTACCATGGTAACTTGGTTGAATCATATAGAACTCTCAGTATTTGAGGTTATGTGGATTCTGATTGGGAAGGGGACATTGATAGCAGAAGATCCACTAGTGGATATATTTTCATGATGAATGGTGGTGCAATGAATTGGATGAGCAAGTAGTAGGCTATAGTCACTTTGTCTACTACAGAGGTAGAATACATGGCAGCCACACATTCTTGTAAAGAAGCAATCTGGTTAAAACATTTTTGTTCTAACATTGGCTTTGATGCAGAAATGATTACTATCTACTGTGACAACTAGTGTTATATGTTTGGCAAAGAATCCTACTTTCCATGCCAGGACAAAACATATAGATGTACAATATCATTTTGTACGAGATATGGTGGAGGATGGGAAGGTCTCTTTGGAGAAAGTGGATACTCTAGAGAATGTTGCAGATGCATTGACAAAACCTATGAGCACAAACAAGTTCAGTTGGTGTGCCAGTTCGATGGGCCTTTTGGCCCATGAATCTTAGTAGTTTTATGATGCTCTGGAGGTGTCAGTAAGATCTTCATCAAGTGGGAGCTTGTTGGAATCTGTGCCTCAATTCTTACTGACAAGAAACTCCTTGAAGGCATAGTCAGAGTGACATCATAGATGTCTGGCTGACTAACTGTTCTGAAGTTCTAAAATGTTTATATTAGCATGACAGGGTTGATGTCTTGCCGACAAGACTATCGCTGTGACTTTCAGCATTGAGCATGACCTTTTGGCGAATGGATTTCTTCGGGTGACAGTGTGATCTTATCAGGCTAACTCGGGTGTCGGGGAGAGGTCCCAACGATTGGTGGATGTCTCACTGAATAGAAACCTCATCAGTGTGACTTGTGAACTCGACATGAGGTCTTGGCAAGAATGAAGTGTCTACCCGATGGAATTTCTAATCATTGTGACTTATGCATTCGATATGAGTCTCGTCGATAAGGGAAACCTTTGTCGATAGGAACAAAATGGACATCGATGGTTTCAGTATAACTTCTTTGTTGTCTTGCCAACTGTTGGAGACTTAAAGCTGATATCGATAGAGAAACTTTGTGGCATCGAGGAGACACTGTGAGTGTCTCACCGATATGCCAACAAATTTTGAATGCCATTGACTATGTGACCATCCTATGTGGCATCTCGCTAAACCAATAAGAGGAAACAATTTTTCAAACTGAATGACGGTTGGATTTTTGTAACTACTATGATTGGAGAAAAAATAGCTTGTAGGGAAAAATCTATATCGACATGGAAACTCTCTTGAATGGAGATCTGGCGGATAAGGATGCACAGATGGAAAAATAAAAATGTGATTAGTTTAAAGTAGATCAATTCTATTGAGACTATGATGATGAGTAAATCAAATTGTTGAGATTTGTTTTGTAACTAAATGAACATTTGATTGTGGCTACTGAGAACTTATAACCAGATAGTTGCATCTCTGAATTGTATGTAATAGTTTTTTACTGTAATACAAAGAGATTCAGCTTGGTGTGGTGGTTTTTTTCCCAAAAGGGTTTTCCCACATAAATTTGTTGTTCATTATCTTTGAGTATCTTCTCTGTTTATGTAGATCTTGCATGTGTGTCTTAATTGGACTGTAGTTATAAATTTAAAAGTACTTCCTGCTTACTCCCATGTGGTTTTGATGTTAGGAAAGTTGCTTCCGTACCTCTGCTTTCTTTACAAACTCACCATTCAAAAATGTTGACTTAACATCCATCTGATATACCTTGAATTCCTTGTGTGCAAAAAATGCCAAAAAACATTCTAATAGCTTCCATTTTGGCCATAGGGGAAAAAGTTTCAACAAAATCAATACCTTCAACTTGTGAATATCCTTTGCATACCAGTCTTGCCTTATTCCTTACTACTTCTCCACTTTCATTCAGTTTGTTCCAAAACACCCATTTTGAGCCAATCAATTTTTTGTTCATAGGCCTAGGGACTATTTCCCATGTTTGATTCTTTTCTATCTACTATAGTTCCTCTTTCATGGCTCTCATACAACTTTCATCTTCACATGATTCTTTTAGTGATTTAGGTTCTATTTTAGAGAGTAAACACAAGTTTACCTCAACTGCAACTCTACTTCTTGTCTTCACACCTTCACTAGTGTCTCAAATTATCTGATCTTTTGGATGATTCTTCTATACATATTTAGGAGTCCTAGTAGTAGGTTCCATTTCATTCTCTTCTTCTTCTCTTCCAATTTTTCTTCTTCTTCATTCTCCTTATTTTCTTCATGTGTATTTCCGTAGATAGGATCATCAGGTTCAACCTCACTTATCTCAATAGGTCTGCATATGTCTTCATAAACTTTTACATTAGCACTTTCAATGATCTTTCTCAATATTTTGTTAAAGCACCTATATGCCTTGCTAGTAGTAGAGTATCCAAGAAATATTCCTTCATCACATCTAGCATCAAACATTCCAAGATTCTCATCATCTCTTTTAATATAGCATCTGCTTCCAAATGCCTTGAAATATTTCACAGTAGGAGTCTTACTAGTCCATAACTCAAAAGGTGTCTTTGCGTTGTTGTGCCTAATCTAAACTCTAATAATAATGTAAACAACAATATGTATCACTTTTCTCCAATATACATCCAGTACATTAGACTCTTTGATCATAGTTCTAGCAGCTTCTTGAACTATCTTGTTTTTCCTTTCGACAACTCCATTTTGCTGTGGGGTTCTTAGAGTAGAAAATTATGCTTTTATGCCATGCTTCTCATAGAATGTATTAAATTCACCAAAAGTGAATTGACCACCTCTATCAGATCTTAAACACTTGATTTTCAGATTTACTTCATTCTCCACTCTTTCTTTGAATACCTTAAACCTATCCAATGCCTGATTATTTTCTTTGAGAAAAGAAGCCCATGTCATTCGAGTGTAATCATCAATAAGCAACATGACATATCTATCACCATTCAGGCTTCTAGTCTTAGTCAGACCACAGAGATTAGCATGTACTAATTCCAACATTCTGGTAGTAGAATGTTCCTTTTCCTTTAAAGCTACATCTTTTCTGCTTCCCCAATTGACAACTTCTACATATGGCATTAGTAGGTCTTGTGATTCTAGGTAGTCCTTGAACAATATCCTTTGCACTGATCTTGACTAGGTTATAAAAAATCACATGTCCCATTCTTTGGTGCCATAACCAACTTTCACTGATCTAAGATACAAGACAATGACCATCAACTACTTTCAGCTAATAGATGTTTCCATGAGTTCTTCCAGTAGCAATCATATCTCCATTTTTGGATCCTATTATGATTTCATAGGTATTGTTTTGAAACACAAGTTTAAAGTAATTGCTACACATCTGACCAACACTCAAAAGGTTATGCCTCAAACCCTTCACATAATACACATCATCAGTACTATGCACTCCATCAAAACTAATTGAACCTTTATCATAAATCTTAGCTCCTAAATCATCACCAAACATAACTAAACCACCGTCATACCTCTTGAGTTTAGTGAACTTAATCTTATCTCCAGTCATGTGATTTTAACATCCACTATCAATTACCCAGTAGTCTTCATCCTGTCTTGCATGAAATGCGGTAACCAAAGTACCTTCCATCCTATTCTTCCAAACCTTTGGAGCCTTATTGCTTACACATTTTCTAGGATTAGTCGATATAGATTTAATTTTAAAAGCTAAGAATAAGCATTCACTATCATCAACTTCATTGTAAAATTCATCATCAGAAATGCCTACCTCTTCCTTAACATAGTATAGCTTCTTATACTTCTTATCTTTCCTATCCTTATCCTTATAATCCTTATTCTTCTTATGTGTAGCTCTATTCAGAAATATTGAAGCATAATGACCAATATTTCCACAACTAAAGCATTTAAAGGGAAACATACCTTTATACTTTCTAGTACCTTTCTTCAATTTCTTGGTGAAGTTAGCTTCTAGCTCATCAACACCATCTCTATCTAGTTCCTCCTCATTTTGCATTGCCTTGAATGTCGTTTCTATGTTTTCTTCTATCTCATCATCTTTCCAAAACATTCTCAATCCAAATGCTTCCAAGGTGTCAAACAAGTGTTCCTATTGGATGTTGTGGTTGTGTTGCTAATATGTGGTTGTCATTGATGTCAACACTATTAGCATTAATGCATTTGAAGTTGTATATGCCAAGGATATTGAGAAAATTATAATGAAATGAGTTGCAGGTTGTCAGTGGTGAAGTGAAGTTCAGTCTATTGGTGGGTTCAGTACATTGATGATCAAAGGTTGTGGACTAAAGGGTTTCTTTTTGAGTATATCTAGTTTATCCACATTGAGTTTCAAAGATCCATGTGAAGTTTTGATTGAGTTATGAATATTTGTATTCTGGTAGTTTTTTTGTTACTTCAGTTTGTGTTCCTAAAGGAAGATTATATGATTTCAGTTAGTTCAGTTGTGGAAAATGCTTCTCTGGTGCTTCATGATGTTTTTGAATGTTTTAAGATCATCCTCTATCTATATTGCACGTCTACACTGATCATTGTGCTCGCAATCCGAGATTTTCTCTTACTTGTTCATGTTTTTCATGTTCTTGGATGACAAGGTGTTTGTAGCGTATTGTGGATCTTTGAGGAATAATTTTTTAAGGTGGTTCATGTTTGAAGATGTTATTTTGGGTCTTCACTATGTTGTGACTAACCTTGGATGATTCAAATTAATAATTGTTATTGTTTTGTGATGACAGTTTGTTATCATTTTATTATTTTGTTGAATCTGACATGTGATTTAATTTCTTGTTGCAGATATATATAAGCGACTATTTATTTCATTTGAGGTAAAAAAATGTGTGTGTACATGAATAATGTTCTAAATCATTTGAAGGAATAGAATACTATGAAGAAGAGTGAAGAAGAGTGAAGAAAAGTGAAGAAGTGTTCACTGTACTCAACTAGAATTGTGATTAGGCATTAGCAGATGGTATTTTATCATTTCAAATCCCTGTGGATGGAATATGAATCTTTATATAAGACAATGTCTCTTCGTTTGGGTAGTAAAACTTGTTGTAATTGAGTAGTGAGCTATAGGTAGTGCGCTTGAATGCATGTGCATTCCCCATTTCATTCTTTATACTTTTAACAGGGTATAATATTGTGGACTGGCCTCCCTCATGGTTTTTCCCCTAACAAGGTTTCCACATAAAAAATATTGGTGTTATGTGTGTTCTTGATGTGTTTTTGATAAATTAAGCAGCATTTATAGGGTGTTGTACCCTTCACATAGAGCCACAAGGGCCAAAAGAGTTCAAGTCCATAAAATCATAAAAAAAAAACACAAAGCCAAAAGGCACACACAACGAATCGACAACACACAGATGAATAGTGGACCAGCAATAGACTACCTTGCATATTCCCATTTCTTAGATAGGAGATGGACAACATCATCACTAACTCATTCCTGATGTTCTTTAGTCTTTTTCATGTCCATCTATTCCTTCAATATCACCAACAGGGTACTCATGACATAATGAACCAACTTGACCATGAAGCGGGTCAAACCACATAATTTTTTGTCCAAATTCTCCAATCTTTCTTTCAACACACAGAGCTCCTCCCCACCAACAATAGTGTTTTCAAGAACAACCTTCTCAACATCTAGCGGTTCCAAAGATTGAGATTTTGAACCCTCCTTCTAAACTTTTGCCAAATTAAGGATGGAGCTAGGACCTCTAGCATGCTCCTCCTCCTCACCATCTAACACCTCCTCAGCCCTCCTATCTTTGCTATCTAATAGCTCCTTTTCCATATCCAAATCTTTAACTTGTACTTTTTTCCTGTTCTTTTCCAGCCTACCAGAGCATTGAATGATGGCATCACAAACAATAACCACCATCTCCACAACCACTGTATCCCCCATAGATTCCTTGCTCACAACATTTTTTCCTTTGCTCAGAGGCTCCTTCAAGCTTTTACCTTCCTCCTTTCCTTTCCTTTTTCAGGGTGCGCTTGTTGGAAGTCTTGGCGGGGGTTGAATTGAGTTCACACAAACTAGCTGCCATGCTATTTTGGGTCACTCCCTTGTTTCCTTTAAGCTTTTTAGCAGTGGGTTTGGGTTTCAGTGAGTTAGTAGGAGGTGGGTGTTTCTGATGTGTTGATGATTTATTCTTTCATGGTTAATAATCAAATCTAAGAATAAGTTTAATAAAGTTAATAAGTTGTGAATTTCCATGACAACTGATTCACCCCATCTCTTAGTTGTATGCCCTTGTGTTGCCAACAATTGGTATTAAATTAGGCTCCTTGGAAGAAGTTTGATAGCTTGAGGTGATCCAAGATGGTGACTTATAAGAAGGATAGTCTGAGATTTGATGGAACAAATTATTCTTTATGGAAGACTTGAATGGAGTGTTATCTGAGATGTATTGGTGAATCCTACTGGAGCATTACAAGTAATAGGTATGTTATACCTCAGAATGTTCTTACTACTACTATTGAGCTTAGGGATGGTGAGTACAATATTAGGGCTAAGGAAGCATTTTTTAGTGTTTTGACTAATACTGAGATGACTAATGTTATAGATCTGAAGATTTCTTATGAGATATGGAAAAAGTTGGAAACTTTGTATGAAGGTGATGCTAATGTGAAGATTGCTAACTTGTAGAGTCTAAAAGGGAAATATGAAATGTTGAGAATGGGTAATGATGAAAATATAATTACTTTCATGCAAAGAGTGAATGAACTTGTGTGTGGTATCAGATATGTAGGTGGACTGTTGGAAGAATCATAGATTGTTGCTAAAGTGCTTAGATATTTTCCTACTCCTCACAAATTCAAAGTTGCGGCTATTGAAGAGCTCTAGACTGTGATAAATGTTACTCAAGATATGTTGATTGGTAAGCTTACTGCTTTTGAGTTGACTGAATTTGGTGATGCCCTTCCTAAGATAGAATCTACATTCAAGGCTACTACATCTAGAAGAGATACACAAAGATATGATTTGGGAGAGAGTTCTTCTAGAAAGAAATTCAAGTATGATGAATAAATGAGATAGATTGAAGAAGAAGAAAGAGAACTGGATGAGCTTGAAGCACTGATTGTGAAAAGAGAAGCAAAAGGACAAGGTAATTATAAAGGAAAGTTTCCTATTAAATGTTTTGCTTGCAATAAGATAGGTCATTTTGCATCAAGGTGTCCAGAAAGAGTTTCTAAACCAAGACATAACAAGCCTAAATTTCAAAAGAAGTGTTATTATGTTGCTGATGAAGGAGTGAAAAATGATGAATCTGATAAAGGAAATGGAAGTGAGGACAAATGGGTATTTATTTCTATCAAGGAAAATAATCGAGTTTCTACTGAATCTGCTAGTTGTACAAATGTGCAGAAATCCCTAGCTGCTCGAGTTGAAGAGAAAGATGAATGGGTGATTGATAGTGGATGCTCTCATCATATGACAAAAGATAAAAGTAATTTTGTGAGCTTGGAAAAATATGATGGTGTTGTTGTGAGATTTGGTGATAGCACAATTGGTGTGATCTATGGTAGAGGATGCATTTCTCTTGATGGTAAGAACAATATTGATGATGTCCTGTATGTGGAATGTCTGAAGCATAATCTTTTAAGTGTCAGGAAGATGGTTGATAAGGGTTACAATCTTCAGTTCAAGGATGGAAAGTGCAGAATATTGGGGTGTTCGGGAAATGTGATTTCATTAGGTACAAAAAAAATATGTAATATCTTTCATTTGAATGTTTCTAGTAAAAGTTGTTTGATTGCTCGAGTTAATGAAAGTTGGTTGTGGCATAGAAGAATGTGTCATGTTAAATTTGACAATATTATCAAGATAGGTTCTACTCAGGTAGTGAGATATATTCCTAAGTTGATGAAACCTACTAATGCCATATGCACAGAATGTCAATTGGGGAAACAAACTAGAATTTCATTTTGGAGAAAATAGCATGATTCAAATGAATTGTTGGAACTTGTGCATACTATTTTTTTGGTCCTTCTAGAGTTAGAAGTTTACAAGGTTACAGGTATTTCATGTTGCTTATTGATGATTATTCAAGAACGATGTGGACTACTATCTTAAGGGAGAAGTATGAAGCTTTGGAGAAGTTCACGATCTTTAAGGCTATGGTTGAGATAGAGATAGGTCTGAAGATTAATTTTTTGAGATCAGATAGAGGTGGTCAATTCACTTTCAGTAAGTTTAATTCTTTTTGTGAAGTGCATGGAATAAAGAGACAATTATCTACCCCATGGACCCCTCAGCAAAATGGAGTTGTGGAAAGGAAGAACATGATAGTTCAAGATGTTGCTAGAACTTTGATGTTGGAAGGAAATTTTCCTCATATCTATTGGAGAGAAGTTGTAAGTACTTCTATTTACATCCTCAACTGGGTACAAGTAAAAGGTGATACTGGTAAGACCCTTTTTGAGCTATGGACTTGTCATAAGCCTACTGTTAAATATTTAAAAAAATTTGGGAGTAAATGTTATATCAAAAGAGATGAAGATTTAGGAAAGTTTGATGCTAGGAGTGATAAAGGAATCTTTTTGGATTACTCTACTAAAATCAAGGCCTACCAATGCTACAATATGAGATTGAAGAAAATGGTTAAAAGTGAAAATGTAAAGGTTGATGAAGACATAGAAAAACTATCCAGAACCTGTGGATATGATTCTGATAATCAAAATGATAGTAGAAACAAAGGAAGGCAAGTTAAGACTTCAAAGAAAGTTCAAATCATTCCAGTGAATCAAGAAGATTAAGAGGAAGGAGAAAACAATGAAAGTGCAAAAGAGAGATTACAAGAGCCTAAAATTCAAAAAAGTCCTAAGACTCTGAGGTATGTAAGATTGAATCATTCAGAAGATTAGATCATTGGTGATAAGAACAAAGGTGTCTAGACTAGGAGAAAGATTGCAGAAGAATATTGTTTGATTTCAAAGACTGAGCCTACTAATGTGAATGAAGCATGTAAAGATGAAAATTGGGTTGAAGCAATGAAAGAAGAACTACAGCAAATTGAGAAGAATGATACATGGATTCTTGCTCCTAGACCTAAGGATAAAACCATCATTGGAACTAAATGGGTCTTTAGAAATAAATTGAATGAGAAAAGTGAAGTGGTTAGAAACAAGGAAAGATTCGTGTTTAAGGGATATTATCAAATGAAAGGAATTAATTTTGAAGAGACCTTTGCTCCTATTGCTAGAATTGAAGCTGTGAGATTTTTTCTTTCTTATATTGCCTACAAAGACTACAAGGTTTACTAGATGGATGTCAAGTCAACATTTTTAAATGGCGAGTTGGAAGAAGAGGTGTATGTTGAGCAACCTGATGGATTGCAATTGACTGATCAAGGAGATGTGGTTTATCAGTTGAAGAAAGCACTGTATGGACTTAAGCAATCCCCTAGAGCTTGGTATGCCATATTGGATAAGTATTTGTTGAAGCTTGGATTTAATAAAGGTACTATTGATAATAATTTTTATTTCAAGAATGATGATACAGATTTTTTTGTGGAAGTTTTTGTTGATGATATCATTTTTGGAGGAGATGATAGTTTGTGCATGAAGTTTGCTAATGAGTTGTAGAGTGAGTTTGAGATTTCAATGATTGGAGAGATGAAATTCTTGTTGGGATTGCAAATTACTCAGTTAAACAAAGGGGTATTTATATCTCAATCCAAGTATGTGAAAGAATTGTTGAAGAAATTTGGTATGGAAGATTCAAAGCTAGTTGGTAAACCCATGGTGATTGGATGTAAGTTGACAACATATGATGATTTTCTTAAGGCAAATCAGACTAGATACAGATCAATGATTGGTGGATTGTTGTATTTAACTCAAACTAGGCCTAATATCATGAATTTTGTATGTATTGTTGCAAGATTTCAAGCTTATCCTAAAGAATATCATGTGACTGATGTGAAGAGGATTTTAAGATACTTGAAGGGGACAGTTGATTTTGGCCTATGGTATCTTAAAGATGATGATCTTACTTTGAGTGCCTTTACTGATGTTGATTGGGTTGGTGATGTGAATGACAAAAAAGTACTAGTGGTGGTGCATTTTTCTTGGGAAAGAAGTTGATTTCATCGTTAAGTAAAAAAAATAATGCCATTTCTTTATCTACTGTAGAGGCCAAATACATTGTTGCTGCTAACAATTGTACTCAAGTATTGTGGATGAAGCAGATGTTGAAGGATATTATAGTTGTGTATGATGAGCCCATTGCTATATTATGTGACAATTCGAGTGCAATTAACATTTCTAAGAATCTGGTGTTGCATTCAAAGGCCAAGCGTATATCTATCTAGTGTCACTTTTTGAGAGAGAAGGTGAGTGAAAAGGAAGTCAGATTGGAGTATGTACCTACTAAGGAGTAGATTGCCAAAATATTTACCAAACCATTTCTTAAGGATAATTTTGAGTATCTCAGAGGGAAGTTAGGGGTGATTACCCCTTCGAATCAGAACTAAGATGCATTGTCTTGCATCAGTCTATGATTTTCATGATCATAATTTTATTTGGATTGATGTTGTGGTGGCTGCTACTAAAGGGGCGTAGTCAGATGTTCAGATGTTCAAATATGTGGTTCAAAGCTTGTGTGGAGAAAAGAGATATTTTTCATTGATGTCAAAGGGGGAGAAGAGTAATGTGAAAAAAAAATTGGGGGAGAAGAACTTTCTAAGGAGAAGAGTCATATGGAAGAGTTATGTGAGAAGAGTTAGAACCTACGGGGATGTGTAGTTGTGTTGATGGTGTTTTTCACATCATGTGTTTCCATCAATTCTGAAGGAGGAGATTCTTGGATATTGTGGTTGTGCTGTTGATATGTGGTTGTCATTGATGTAAACACTATTAGCATTAATGCATTTGAAGTTGTATATGCCGAGGATATTGAGAAAATTGTAATGAAATGAGTTGCAGGTTGTCAGTGGTGAAGTGAAGTTTAGTACATTTATGACTAGAGGTTGTGGACTAAAGGGGTTATTTTTTAGTATATCTAATTTATCCACATTGAGTTTCAGAGATCCGTGTGAAGTTTTGATCGAGTCATGAAGATTTGTACTCTCATAATTTTTCTATTACTTCAATTTGTGTTCCTGAATGAGGATGATGCAATTTCAGTTAGTTTAGTTGTTTTGGATGCTTCTATGGTGTTTCATGATGTTTTTGGATGTTTCTAGATCATTTTGTATCTGTGTTTCACATCAGCATTGATCGTTGTGCTCATGATCTGAGATTTTCTCTTGCGTGTTCATGTTTTTCATGTTATTGGCCGACAAGGTGTTTGTAGTGTGTTGTGGATCTTCAAGGAATAATTTTTAAGGTGGTTCATGCTCGAAGATGTTATTTTGGGTCTTTACTATGTTGTGACCAACCTTGGATGATTTACATTAATAATTGTTATTGTTTTGGGCTGATAGTTTGTTATCATTTTATTATTTTGTTGAAGCTGACATGTGATTTAATTTCTTGTTGTGGATATATATAAGCAACTGTTTATTTCAATTGAGGTATGTCAAATGTGTGTGTGTAAATAATGTTCTAAATCATTTAAAGGAAGTGAAGAGAGTGAAGAAGAGTGGAGAAGAGTGAAGAAAAGTGAAGAAGTGTTCATGTGCTTAACCAGAATTGTGATTAGGCATTAACAGATGATATTTTATTAGTTCAAATCCTTACAGATGTAATCTAAATCTTTTTGTAAGATAGTGTGTCTTCCTTTGGGCAGTAAACCTTGTTGTAATTGAGCAGTGATCTCTAGGTAGTATTCCTGAATGTATGTGCATTCCTCATTTCATTCTTTATACTTTTAACAAGGTATAATCTTGTGGACTAACCTCCACTGTGGTTTTTCCCCTAATAGGGTTTCCACATGAAAAATCTTGGTGTTATGTGTGTTTCTGATGTGTTGAAGATATATGATTTCATGGTTAATAATCAGATCTGAGAATAAGGTTAAAAAAGTTAATAAGTTGTGAATTTTTGTGACAACTGATTCATCCCCCTCTCAGTTTTCTGCCCTTGTGTTGCCATCAGTTCCAAGGTGTACTTAGGATAATACATTTCTTCAATCACAGAGATTTTATCTCTATAGTATTTTGGTAGGGTGATCAGGATCTTCTCAAATTTTTCTTCTAATAGCTTTCCTCCTTGATTTCTAACTTCATTTGTATTTTGTTCAACCCTATGAAAGAAACTTATTAATTCTTCACCATCTTCCATCTTCAGGTTAACAAATCTATGCTTTTCCACCAGTCTCTTTGTCAATTTCACCTTTTCATTTCCTTCATACATGTCTTCCAACTTCTTCCATATATCATATGTAGTATCCAAAGAATTAACCTTAATTCACTCATTTTTAGATAAACCACTGCAAATCGCATACTTCACCTTCTCATTTTCTTCATAAGCAGAGATCTCATCTACAAAATTAATGCTACTGAATGAGAGTTTATATTTATTCTCAATAACCTTCTAGGTCTTGAAACCAAGAGAGATAATATATCCTCTCATCTACCCCTTCCAATATTTGTAGTCAGTTACATAAAACATAGGGATCACCAACTTGTGGGCCATCGAATCTTCCTTAAGTGGTTAAGCTCTATAAAAAGGAACCAAATATCTAATACCCATTGTTAAACAAGCACATGAAAACTAAGAGGGGGCATGAATCAGTTGTCACACAAATTCAAACTTAAAACTTTATCACTTATCAAATATTCAACCACATATTTTTTTGTTAAGCATGAAACACAAATAACATAAAGTAAATCAACATAATGAACACCAAATTTTTATGTGGAGAACCCAATAAGGGAAAAACCACGGTGAGGGTTAACTCACAATATAAAGATTATAAAACTAAATACAAATACTCACTACCGAGGGCTCACTACCCAAAAGAGGACTCGCTATCCAAATATAAAGGCTCACTGCCTACAAAAGACTCACTATCCAATAGGGAGGCTCACTACCTATAGATACAAAACAGAACAAAAGATCCACCACTGCAATTAAAGCACATTCACAGGATCACAAAAACCTTTAGCTTACTACCTTCAACACACTGAAATACTGCTATCACAACTCACTGACACACACTTCTACTCTTATGATTTGTGGTACTCTTTTATCACTTTGCATTGCACTGTCATACAATTCTTCACAACTTGACTTGCTTTTATACTATTCTCATCTTTAGAAACTTTCTCCAAGGTTGGCCACAATAGATCATTTCATAAATTCAAATTAGGTTAGAAACTCTAAATTCTCATGGTGGAAAGGAATAAGAGTGGACCAATAAAACATTTAACCAACATGACAAATAATATTCTTGAATCTTCTACATGCTTTCTTAATTGAATTTTATTCCTCGAATGAAGTGTAAACACTAGGTCAGACAAACCTAATGAAAACACAAGTTAACAATGATGCACACACTTCCCAACAAGAAGATGACACACGGGAACATCAACATGCTTCATTACTCATGAAACTTCATCTTATATTTCTTCAAATATGTTTGCAACAAAACAATAAACTTTAATCACTGAATACCTTTCACTAGATCATCCAAACTATGCAAACCTATATTGGAGTATAGAAACATGACTTCCTGATTACCAAAATCCAAAGCTCTTTTCTAGAGCATAGGAAAGACCTTCACAAGAAATATCCCAAATCCACACGATCTAGATCAAAATATAAGAGGACTGCAGAGAAAAAACATTTCTCTGAGTCCACAGAAGATCAAACTTGCCAGATAGTTCACATACCATTGAACATAACTTTTGTGTACCATCAAACTAGAAGCTAAAACTTAGAAGTTATCACCATGAGAATACCATCAACACATCTTTAGATTTGTACAAGCATAGGATCAACATAGGAGAAGTTCAGAGCACATACTAGAGCACATTCTGAACATTTTCATCACTCTGACTTCTTTTATATATTAATTTTCTCAAAAGCACTTGGAAACTCATCAAACCAACATATCTACAACACCATAAAGATAGCTCCATGTACTCACAACATCTCACCATCATCTCAACCATACATGTACAATCTACAACATACTGAACTATGTTAACATCAATGACAACACCACCAAACTAGTTGATACTTGAAACAAGATCCAACTCTTGAACAATGCATTCTATATCCTCCATCTACTATTGTAGTTGACGATTCTTTTGTTACTTTGGCTTCTTCTAATTTAGTGTAGCATGATATTGTTTGTCTTCAATATATGGCTATTTGGGATGACTTCTTGGCATGTGTTTCATTTATTTTTTTGGATTCTCATATTGCATATAGGGAGACAACATTGATTCTATCCATATTCTCTTTGACGAATATGATCTATCTTTAGTTGTTGTGAGAGAACGCTCTTACCCTCTTGTTCATTATATACATAATTATTCTTCACAATTTAAGGTGAGTGTGGATACATTTGGAAATTATTTCAATGAGGAATATTTGTCTTCAAATTATATATCATTATCTTTATGTTATGTTCTACATCCATCTCTACAAGGTTCTATATTTTTCTCTTGAATAGTGTGGCCTAGAATTCTTGTTTGGAGTGTGTTAGCTTTTGGTATTGACATGGAGATACAAAGACATCATATATAATCCTTCTTCCCTCATCTTCCTTTAAATAATGAAATACATACTATATACATTCTTGGTTTTGTTTCTTCCTAAGAGGGGGAATGTTGTTCGACAGTCTTGCATCATCAATAGAATTCATTGTTAAAAATCTACCATCATTCTGGGAGACACTACACTAAGGGGGGCTACATTATCTCTCTTCTTCTTATCTCTTATGGGGGGTATTTTTCCTCACATGGGGTTTTTCTCCTACTCATTCTTTATTGAGAGCATTTTGTATTTTCATCTCTCTTTTGGGGAGGATTTTTCTCCCACTAGGTCCTAGGAAGGAACCTTTATAGATAGTGTTAGTTGTCACTATATATTATCTTATCTTTTGGAATTTAATGCTTGTGTACTAGGTCATTTATTATTTAGTGAGTTAAATGTCACATGACATAGTCCATTAAGAAACTTGTCATGATCTTTTCTTATCCTATATATTACCTTGGCTATATAACTAAGGGTCTCTCATACATTGTATAATCTAGATATTAAATTCTATTTGTATTATTGGTAGTGTTGATGGTGTTTTCTGCACAGCAACAACTCAGACAAAATATAATATCCTATCTCTCTTGAAAGGTAATCTTCAATAATATATCACTGAAAATCACCCCAAGGTCTCTCGGGTGTTAGGTCATAACAGTGCATAAACAGCTCAGATAATTATGTGAAAATGCTGGTAATCACAAAGGGACCTTACTACAAGCAAACTGTATCTTTCAACTTAACAGATCTGACAATATGATGATCTTAAATCCTAAATCTAACCAAATAATAAAGAAACAACAAAAGACAAGGATGCAAGGAAGTGATAAGATCTAAACTACTGCTAGGACAAGCAATGCAAATGACATATATCTAGAATGGAACTATCTCAAATAACCAGCTCTTGTTCAACCCACAATGCAATCTTACAAGAACGGTGCAATCTTTTGAGGAATACAGATTTTCAAATCATAGACATGCATCTACAATCGAACTTAAGCACATTGAATATACGCTCCAGGTTGACTTCACCAGCCTACTACAATCAGATAGTTACTGGGAGTATAGACCAGAGATAGCTACAAACATTCCAAATATGAAATCATAAACATTATTTATCCAACTAAAACTAATTTATTTCTGAATACTAAACCCTAAATCTTTAATCAATTCAAAAGATAGAACACAGGAACCATGCAAGATAGAATAACACAAGAGATTGCACCAGGAAAACCACAATGTCTTCAATTGTATTAATCACCAAAATGCTGCAACAAATTGAATGTTCTAATACAATATTTGCTTCAAGACAATCAAAATACTCTAACTCTTGCTCTTTAGTTTCTAATGTCTTCTTGCTAATGTCTAACCCTTTACAATGAGGCAAAAATGCCTATTAATAGAAAATCCCAAGGTATGTCGGCCCAGCCAAACATTTTTAAAAAATAATAAAACTGCCAAAATAGGTCAGCCAAGGAAAAACAAACTAAGGCACACATTAAATGCCATCATCCAGGTCAGCTTTGACACAATTCCCAAGGAAGTCTGGTCCAATGCATGCCCTACGATAATAGGGAAGCACAAATCTCGAAATGAGCATTAACTGCTACTCCCTTTATCTTTCTTCTGAACTGACGACCCTTGGACCTTCAAGAATACTCCATCCAACTCAGCAACTGGTGGCAATGGCAAGACCTTGAGTCGGCATTTAATTGAGTCTATTTCTTCCTTGGACCGTTCAACAGTCTTGTTCCAATCTTCCCTACTGGCCATATATCTGTCCATCACTGCCATGTAGGTGGATGTATCATCAAGTAGGTGGCCGGTGACAGCTCCATCAGAATCTGGGGCATAAATTTCATGCCACCACTCCTTCAATTGTTCCAAGCTCAGATACTTGGGAGCTATCTTCTTCCTCCTTGTCATTACCTCAAAGAAAGCAATGCATCCATCATAGACTGCAGTAAGCTCACCGTCAATTGACTTCCTTCGTCTCTGTATCTTCTTCAGAGCCTTTTGCCTGATCTGCAGTGCCTCGAACCATTCCCATGGTTCATCCAACTTGGAGGAAGGAAGGATTCCATCCTTAGCCAATTGCTCCTTGCCATGCCCCAAGATAACCTTTGACTTCTGCAGCAGGAGATCTATGTCATCCTTATCCTGAGATAGGATATGCTCTAACAGCTCCTACACCCAGACTGCATCCTTTCCTATAGATAAAATCTCCTTAATAGTATCATCCCCTTTTGTTTGGACATCCACCAGCCAATCTATGGCAGCTTGAGCTGAGGCCTTCATCTTTTCAATCCCGGAGATTGCTTCCTTAGGTAGAAAACCAGGAGTGGCAGAAGAAGAAGGGTGGAGAGATTGCAAAGGTTTCATGACCTCCTCCAAGCATTTCTTTAACCTTTCATTCTCCCTCTTCAGTTCATGTTTAGTCTGAGTCTCTCTCTTCAATCTGTCAACAATCACTACACTGGATCCCTCAAACTCCTCAATATCCTGCTCCATGGATGGAGGCCCGAGGTTGATAGTCTAGACATTATAGTCCTGGCCTGTAACATCCTCTCTCATTTTTTCTGCGGCAGGAGTGGCAATGTGGACTACCCTATTATTCGTGTCATCCCTTTCCACCCTTGAGATCACCATGGCAGCTTTCTTTTTCTTTCCTTTTCCGATTTTTGACAACATCTCATCCCAGTCCAAGGGAGTATCTTCAACAATCACTTGCTTCTTCCTTGCAAGTTCCTTCTCCAGCCAGTCCGGGGCTATAGGGTCAGTCCGGATTTCTTCTGCCCTGGCATCTTCCGGCTCTTTTGTCACCTTCTCTTCTTCTGTAGTTGCTTTATCATCTTCTTTCTCTGGAAGCTTCTTACTTTGGTCGGCCTCTTCAAATCCAAACTCTGGAAGCACCGGTGATGGAGTCCTAGCAGGGATATTTTCCTCTGGCTCAGGTGATCCGCGACCTTTGCCACTTTCTGGGGAATCCTCATATTGCACCAACGGAGAAGTATGTCTTTCCTCTATCTCAACTTCAAATTCTGCAACTTCACTGAAAAGTGTCCCCTCCTTAAACGGTTATGCTTCCATGCTAATTTCATGTTCTCCAAGATTTCCCGGTTCAGGTATGCTCGGTGGAGGAGAAACAGACTTGGATGGCTCCTCAACTGGTAGCTTTGGGGAAGAGTCCTTCTATTGTGCAGCATCCTTGGGAGAGGGATTTCTTGATTTCCTCGTATAAACTTTTGTTTTCTCTCCTTCGGAACTCTCCACATTGAGAATTCGAGGCTCATCACTCGAAGCAGCCTGATCTTTCTTCTTCGTAGCCCTTGTGGCTTTTGTCTTCTTAGGTGGTGGAGGAGCATCCTCCTCTTCTACTTTCTCCATCTCCTCCTCATTAGAGGACTTGCTAATTGTCAAGGTGTTCCACCTTCGCTTCCCTTTTGGTTTCCTCTTTGTTTCAGGTTCAACTCCCTTGGGACCCCTAACCTTTATCTTGAACGGTGAGGTCTTCACTATTTTCCCTTTGGGGTCATCTTCCCCGGATTCCTCATAAGTAGACATGGGGTTGAGATTCCCCATCAATTCGAAGGTACAAGCTATCTTTGCATTCTCCAATTCCCAAATTTTATGTTTCACCCAAGAAAGAGTGAACTTCATCACAGGAGCCATTAGGTCCTCTAGTTCTGTAACCTCATCCTCATTCCAGTTTATATCTCTGGCTGGCTTGTCTTTCACTGCCTCATAGGCGTGGTCCTGCACCAGATTTCCATCATCATCCAATTGATCCAGGATTAACTTGACGTTGTATTGCCTAATTGCCTCCACAGGGAGCCTGGAGTATCTTTTCTTTCTCGCCTCAAGGTCATCTTTGATATTGACCCAATAATCTTCTAAGTCATCTTTATGCCTATACTCCCTAGTGGCCTTCTTCTGCGCTTCTCCTGTTACATCAAAATTCATCCTTTTAGAATGGAAGGAGAAACCATATGTGGCCAGTTCTTCCCCTGCGGTGTGAGCTGATTGAATAGAGGGGCACATCTCCGCCACACCAATCCCGAGAGGGAAGTCTCCTCCGAAGCCCGTCTTGTGCTTCTCCCTCTTCACCACAGCATCAAATTCACAGATTTGTCTCACAACTTCCAATAGCACAATGTGGTCAGTAGGATACTGGGGTAACCTGTAAGGGGCAACCGGCATCCATCAATCCTGAGGTAGGTGAAGGTAGGGAACTGGATGAACCAGGCTCCATAGTTCTTTATTAGCCCTTTGGCTCCATCGGATAACCTCATGTGCTCAGCATTCTGGAGTGTCCGGGTAATATGCATTGTGAATGCATCATTGGCCCTTCTGTAATCTTTGTGCCCTAGATGCAACTCCAGATAAACCTCATAGATTATATTCTGTCCAATTGTTCCCCTTGGATTCAAACCTTTGTATGGGTAGGAAATGGCCAACACATACACTACATATGAGGACATAGTGAATTTCTTTGCCTCTAGGACATTCCTCAATTGTCTATCAATCTCGGCACTGATGAGTCCTGCCCAGTGATAGTTAGTCCCTTGCCCAATTTTGGTGATCACATGAACCATCCAACTTTCTAACACTCTTGCACTTTTCAATCTTGCCACCCTGCTCAGAAGTGTGATGGCATCATATACATCTGACCTGAACTTTACCCTGTGCAGCTGCTTGGGCAACTTCAAATGATGGGATTTTGGCTTCTCTAGCCATGAGTTGATTATCTGTTGAGCCTTGACTAGCTCATTCTCATAATAGGTCCTAGTAGTGTCAATATTCAAGGCACACACTGAAGGAAGATCTGACATGCTGAAAGCTTATGCAATAGAGGCCGGACTGAAGTTGGCCAAGATCCTTCCCTCGGTGCTAACCACCTGCTGTGTATCAAAATCATATTGTCTAGCACATTCCAAGATTAACTCATAACACTGGACCACCAGAGGGAAACTTTCCACATGCACCAATCCGGAGTTCATCATCCCTTGCCTCAAGGCTGACAAGTCCCTCTCTGCCATTATGTACTTGAACTCTTCATATCGCCAGGCACCAACATTAGTGTCAGATACTTCAGCCCACATAGAAGACACTTTGCTTTCGGGGAGCTGGTTCTTCATGTCTAGTCTCAATCGTTTAGTCTCAAAAATGGATGACGCCCCTGTGCCACCCTTAGACTTTCCAGCAGTTACCTTGCTTGATTCGGCCTGCACATCAAAAATCATCATTAGTATTCAATTGTTGTTCATATTTCAATCCAAAAAGTTAGCACAAATCACATAAATCCATCAAATTCCACTGCCAACTGCTAATCCTTTGAGACCTAGAGAAATAGGATAGTCCTAGAAAACCATGCAAACCAGGAAAATACCGTCGGGGTGGAATTTCAGAGAAATCCGACCCAGACGGATCCCTACTGCCAAATCATCATTAGTCAAATAAATCATTAGTGCAGATGAAGAATCAAAAGATAATCATGGAATTCACTTATTGGCAACAAGAAATAAGCATTAAACAATCGTTCCATTAATCCTATCATCGAAACACTTAAAAGGACACAGCCAGACAGGAAATCTGGAAAAATCCAAATGGAACAGATTTTCGCGGATAGCTTAGAATGTTCTGGCAATAACCTCAGTCCGCAGAATAAGCCCAAACCGGGAAAATCCAGAAGCAGCAGAATTCCGCAACGACCTCGGAAACCCGAACAATGGCGAAACGCGACCCAAAATTCAAATGACCACGGGATCTTCCCTTCTTGAGTTCTAATGGTTTCCAAACTGACAATAATCAACAAATCTCAGGACGCAAAGGATTTCGACCCCCAAAACTCTCAAAGGATGAATCCCTATATCAAGATAATGATGCCCTAATCTGAATAACCCGACCTCTGCCATTAAAACCAGAGCAAGCTTTAAGGTTTAAAGTACCAGCTAAAGATTTACCTAAAGCACTTGAATCTTCATAGGACAGGGAAGTCAACGTGATACAGGGACAAAATCGCTCAAACAAAATGAAACCTTCATTCTGGGCTGAGCATCGAGGGAAACCCCAACTTCGCACAATAGCAAATTTTTCACTAAAAAGCAACCAATCCAACCGAGGACCCCGTCCAATGGATGCACACGCTGTCTCATGGATAAATAGAGCTCATAGGGTATGTGAAACAGGGTTCTACAACAAAAGACGGGTCAAACCCCGACTCTACAAATATGAAATCAAAATCAATCAAGGGCCGACCCAAAACTAACAATATCCAATGCAGAAACCCTCAATCACCACGCAAGCAAACGGAAGGGCAATGATAACATACCATGGATCGATGTGGATGAAGTTCGGGCTTGAAAAGATGACCACGTAGCAAATGAACATGTCCAAGCAATAAACACCCATACACTGGCACCCAAACAATCCTCATGCAAACGAGTCAAGATCGATTCTCAAAGCTCAAATGGAAATTCGTAATCGCCAGAGCAAAACAAGGGAGCAATGAAATTAGAATGATGGTTGAAATACCCTAAATTCGCCCTTATACCCGTCTGAGCAAAGGTACCTCGACCATTAATGCATGACCAGACATTTCTGACAAATCCAGAAACCCGAGCGCAACACAAAATTTTGGAAAATCCCAGGATGCGTGGAAACACAGATTTTGCGAAAATGCAGAAACCGGGGAAATGAGGAAGATCGGGATTTTAGAGCAGACCGGGAAAATCCGCCAGGGCCGAAAAATCCTGGAGTCAGGAAAAAACCCAGAACCGGAGAATCCTGCCAGAAACGGACAAGGAACCAGGGCCCGTGAAAATTCGCCAGAGCTGGAAAATCCTGGATCTAGGTGAAAACCCGGACTTGGCTTAAAACCCAATTTCAATGAATTCAAACCTCAAGCAAAGGTCAAAGCCAGCAAGACCAACATGTCTAGACCCTAAAATGATAAGTCCAATAAAACTGAAGGTCAAAGACACCAAAAAGAGAGGGTCCCTACGTAAGTTGGGCGTGTGTACAAAAAAATCTGCACAACAAATGGCGACTCTGCTGGGGAAATGCTCCTGAGCATTTCGATGACAAACTGGAATCAAGAACCCATAATCTTTGGTTTCAACTTAGATACCTAGCCACCATCCTAAGTTAAAACAAAGAAACTCCCAGCCATTCAAACATTCTAATACTAGGGTCTAAGTGTGTGCACATGCATGTATTACCTACCCTCAGTTGCAAGAAGAACCCGACTTGGTATGAACAGGCTACGTAAAGATTCTTACTCTAAAAGTAACCTAGATAGAGCCTCGCTGTCAGTCAGGCATCCATAGCCCTGATGAGGTTATCGATGTGATCCTCTTGAACATAGCTCTACTGCCAGTCAGGCATCTATAGCCCTGGTAGAGATATTCAGATCCCCCTGATAAGTTGAATTCAAACCTCATGATTTTCAATATATATATTTTTTCTCTTTTTTATTTTGCTGATATTTCTTGTCTTTTCACTCACTTCATTCAACCTATGAACAGTGAAGTCCACACCCAGGGCTGAGAACCACAGTGGCACTAGAGCAGAAAAGGATTTTTCACCTGTCCAGACCTTATAAGGGCCGTTCACAACTTTAGGTATATTAAGGATTAAAGGTATAAGACCCCAATATATTTATATTCAGACTGACTAGAAAACCTTTGCCTCATCATAAGGAGGAATGACATAGGTTAAAGAATTCATACCATGGTATTCTGAAAAAATGATCAAAGTTTGTAAGGAAAATACCAAGAACATTAGACCTGCTTTGCCACCGTTACCATACAGATGCACCCACAATCCCCAAAAGAAAAAGGACCAACAGCAAGAGCAACGCAAATCAAAACAAACAAACCAAAGCAAACCTACTCTAACCAAACAAGACCAGCAAAGCAAAAGGGAAACCTACTCTAACCAAAGCAAGTAAAACAAACGAACAAAGCAACCTAAACTAACTATTTACAAAGCAAAGAACTGAAAACAGCTCAAGACTGGAAATAATGTTTCAGATACTGCCCATTGATAGGCAGTGGTATGTCTTCTCCCGTGAGAGTCCTCAGACGGAAGGCATTATCTCCTAGTATTTCGGCAATCTGATACGTGCCTAGCCACAATTTATCAAATTTTCCATGGTTCCCTTTCTAATCATGAGGTTTATCCTAGTACAGGACAAGGTCAGAAATCTTAAAGGCTTTGAATTTAGCTCTCCTATCAAACCATCTCTTAACTACCACCTGATGTTTGGAAAAATTTTCAAGGGCATTGTCTCATTTTTCTTCAAGGTGCAATAATTCTGTTAACCTAGCCTCCCTTCTATCCCCTTCATCATAAAATTGAATTATAAATTGTAGGGTTGGGATCTTAAGTTGGATAGGGAAGACTGGTTCCAGACCGTACACTAAATGATAAGGAGATGTACCAATGGAGGACTTAACTCTGGTACGATCTGCCCAAAGAGCAAACCGAAGCTAGGTGTGTCAGTCTTTTGGGTTCTTTTCTAACAGCTTTCAGATGACAGTCAATAGGTTCTTGTTAGAGGATTCAGCTAGACCATTCCCCTGGGGATAATAATTAGATGCAAACTTCACAACAATGCCATGATCAAAGGCCCAGTTTGAGAATTTCAAAGATGTAAAGGCAGGACCATTATCACACACAACAGCAATAGGACATCCAAACCGATTGAGAATGGCAGATTCTAAAAAATTAATTACTACCTCTGATGTACACTGCCTACAAGCAAAAGCTTCAGTCCATCTCGTAAAGTAATCAGTGATGGTGAGGATGTACTTGTGTCCTACAGAAGATGGTGGATTAATGGGGCCTATGAAATCCATACCCCATTGAGCAAAAGGTTTTACCTCAATGATAGACTGGAGTGGAAGTGTTGCACACCTTTCTCTTGTTGCTGCAATCTGACAAGTGTGACAGGTTCGTACATGATGATGAACATCCTTGAACAGTGTAGGCCAGTAATACCCTCCCTCAAAATCTGATTCGCAGTAGCAATTGTAGAACTATGACCAGTACCATATTTCTCATGAAATTCATTCATTACCCTTTCAGCTTCCTGTTTCCCAAGACACCTCAAATAAATACCTTCATGAGTCCTCTTGTATAGGACAGCTCCTTTCAGCATGAAACCATCACTTTTCAACCTTAAGTCTCACCTCTATACTGCATTAAGGTGAGCTGGAGGTCGTTGATTCAACAAATAATAGACTATATCATCATACCAGCCATCTGGGGAAACCTCTTCAACGTTATAGTTCTGGACAGACAATTCAGGACCTATTTCTGCCATGGTCTGGGTGAGTCCCTGCCCCCTTACCAGTTTCATGGGCTGGATCTCGATGTCATACTCTTGAAGCATGGTCACCCACTTAGCTTTGCGCTCATCTAGTTCATTCTGCATCAACAATAACTTAATTACGGAATCAGGAACAATCGCAAACACCTTATTTCTGAGGATATAATGCCTGAATTTCTTTACTGCTTGAACAAGGGCATATGCTTGCTTCTCCACACTTGGGTATTTGAACTCAGCATCCTTTAATGGTGCACTCATAAAAGCAATGGGATGCTCGTTCCCCTCATCAGATTTTTGCGTCAGCATTCCAGCACATGAGTGGTCTGAAGCAAATGAATAGATATAAAAGGGCTTGCTATAATTTGGGCTCACCAACACTGGAGCGTCAGCAATGGCTCTCTTAATCTCTGCAAAGGCCTCATTTGCTTCTGTAGTCCATTCGACCTTGGCATCTTGTTTCAACAAAGCATTTAATGGCTTCACAATTTCAGCAAATCCTGTGATGAATTTTTTGACAAAGTTAATCTTACCAAAGAAGGACTTCATCTCTTTTTTGTTGGCAGGCGGCTGAATTTTCAGGATGGCTTCCACTCTCTCTGGATCTATAGCAATTCCTTTCTCTGA
>VDFB02373365.1:95781320-95808190 GCA_007258455.2 Sequoia sempervirens
TCCCTTCCTGAGTTCCAATGGTTTCGAAACTGACAATAATCAACAAAACTCAGGACGCAAAGGATTTCCGACCCTCAAAACTCTCAAAGGATGAATCCCTATATCAAAATAATGATGCCCTAATCTGAATAACCCGACCTCCGCCATTAAAACCAGAGCAAGCTTTAAGGTTTAAAGTATCAGCTAAAGATTTACCTAAAGCACTCGAATCATCACAAGACGGGAAGTCAACGTGATACAGGGACAAAATCGCTCAAGCAAGATGAAACCTTCGTTCTGGGCCGAACACCGAGGAAAACCCTAACTTCGCACAATAGCGAATTTCGCACTAAAAAGCAAGCAATCTAACCCAGGACCCGGTCTAATGGATGCACACGCCGTCTCATGGATAAATAGAGCTCATAGGGCACATGAAACAGGGTTCTATAACAAAAGACGGGTCAAACCCCGACTCTACAAATATGAAATCAAAATCAATCAAGGGCCGACCCAAAACTAACAATATCCAATGCAGAAACCCTCAATCACCACGCAAGCAAACGGAAGGGCAATGATAACATACCATGGATCGATGTGGATGAAGTTCGGGCTTGAAAAGATGACCACGTAGCAAATGAACATGTCCAAGCAATAAACACCCATACACTGGCACCCAAACAATCCTCATGCAAACGAGTCAAGATCGATTCTCAAAGCTCAAATGGAAATTCGTAATCGCCAGAGCAAAACAAGGGAGCAATGAAATTAGAATGATGGTTGAAATACCCTAAATTCGCCCTTATACCCGTCTGAGCAAAGGTACCTCGACCATTAATGCATGACCAGACATTTCTGACAAATCCAGAAACCCGAGCGCAACACAAAATTTTGGAAAATCCCAGGATGCGTGGAAACACAGATTTTGCGAAAATGCAGAAACCGGGGAAATGAGGAAGATCGGGATTTTAGAGCAGACCGGGAAAATCCGCCAGGGCCGAAAAATCCTGGAGTCAGGAAAAAACCCAGAACCGGAGAATCCTGCCAGAAACGGACAAGGAACCAGGGCCCGTGAAAATTCGCCAGAGCTGGAAAATCCTGGATCTAGGTGAAAACCCGGACTTGGCTTAAAACCCAATTTCAATGAATTCAAACCTCAAGCAAAGGTCAAAGCCAGCAAGACCAACATGTCTAGACCCTAAAATGATAAGTCCAATAAAACTGAAGGTCAAAGACACCAAAAAGAGAGGGTCCCTACGTAAGTTGGGCGTGTGTACAAAAAAATCTGCACAACAAATGGCGACTCTGCTGGGGAAATGCTCCTGAGCATTTCGATGACAAACTGGAATCAAGAACCCATAATCTTTGGTTTCAACTTAGATACCTAGCCACCATCCTAAGTTAAAACAAAGAAACTCCCAGCCATTCAAACATTCTAATACTAGGGTCTAAGTGTGTGCACATGCATGTATTACCTACCCTCAGTTGCAAGAAGAACCCGACTTGGTATGAACAGGCTACGTAAAGATTCTTACTCTAAAAGTAACCTAGATAGAGCCTCGCTGTCAGTCAGGCATCCATAGCCCTGATGAGGTTATCGATGTGATCCTCTTGAACATAGCTCTACTGCCAGTCAGGCATCTATAGCCCTGGTAGAGATATTCAGATCCCCCTGATAAGTTGAATTCAAACCTCATGATTTTCAATATATATATTTTTTCTCTTTTTTATTTTGCTGATATTTCTTGTCTTTTCACTCACTTCATTCAACCTATGAACAGTGAAGTCCACACCCAGGGCTGAGAACCACAGTGGCACTAGAGCAGAAAAGGATTTTTCACCTGTCCAGACCTTATAAGGGCCGTTCACAACTTTAGGTATATTAAGGATTAAAGGTATAAGACCCCAATATATTTATATTCAGACTGACTAGAAAACCTTTGCCTCATCATAAGGAGGAATGACATAGGTTAAAGAATTCATACCATGGTATTCTGAAAAAATGATCAAAGTTTGTAAGGAAAATACCAAGAACATTAGACCTGCTTTGCCACCGTTACCATACAGATGCACCCACAATCCCCAAAAGAAAAAGGACCAACAGCAAGAGCAACGCAAATCAAAACAAACAAACCAAAGCAAACCTACTCTAACCAAACAAGACCAGCAAAGCAAAAGGGAAACCTACTCTAACCAAAGCAAGTAAAACAAACGAACAAAGCAACCTAAACTAACTATTTACAAAGCAAAGAACTGAAAACAGCTCAAGACTGGAAATAATGTTTCAGATACTGCCCATTGATAGGCAGTGGTATGTCTTCTCCCGTGAGAGTCCTCAGACGGAAGGCATTATCTCCTAGTATTTCGGCAATCTGATACGTGCCTAGCCACAATTTATCAAATTTTCCATGGTTCCCTTTCTAATCATGAGGTTTATCCTAGTACAGGACAAGGTCAGAAATCTTAAAGGCTTTGAATTTAGCTCTCCTATCAAACCATCTCTTAACTACCACCTGATGTTTGGAAAAATTTTCAAGGGCATTGTCTCATTTTTCTTCAAGGTGCAATAATTCTGTTAACCTAGCCTCCCTTCTATCCCCTTCATCATAAAATTGAATTATAAATTGTAGGGTTGGGATCTTAAGTTGGATAGGGAAGACTGGTTCCAGACCGTACACTAAATGATAAGGAGATGTACCAATGGAGGACTTAACTCTGGTACGATCTGCCCAAAGAGCAAACCGAAGCTAGGTGTGTCAGTCTTTTGGGTTCTTTTCTAACAGCTTTCAGATGACAGTCAATAGGTTCTTGTTAGAGGATTCAGCTAGACCATTCCCCTGGGGATAATAATTAGATGCAAACTTCACAACAATGCCATGATCAAAGGCCCAGTTTGAGAATTTCAAAGATGTAAAGGCAGGACCATTATCACACACAACAGCAATAGGACATCCAAACCGATTGAGAATGGCAGATTCTAAAAAATTAATTACTACCTCTGATGTACACTGCCTACAAGCAAAAGCTTCAGTCCATCTCGTAAAGTAATCAGTGATGGTGAGGATGTACTTGTGTCCTACAGAAGATGGTGGATTAATGGGGCCTATGAAATCCATACCCCATTGAGCAAAAGGTTTTACCTCAATGATAGACTGGAGTGGAAGTGTTGCACACCTTTCTCTTGTTGCTGCAATCTGACAAGTGTGACAGGTTCGTACATGATGATGAACATCCTTGAACAGTGTAGGCCAGTAATACCCTCCCTCAAAATCTGATTCGCAGTAGCAATTGTAGAACTATGACCAGTACCATATTTCTCATGAAATTCATTCATTACCCTTTCAGCTTCCTGTTTCCCAAGACACCTCAAATAAATACCTTCATGAGTCCTCTTGTATAGGACAGCTCCTTTCAGCATGAAACCATCACTTTTCAACCTTAAGTCTCACCTCTATACTGCATTAAGGTGAGCTGGAGGTCGTTGATTCAACAAATAATAGACTATATCATCATACCAGCCATCTGGGGAAACCTCTTCAACGTTATAGTTCTGGACAGACAATTCAGGACCTATTTCTGCCATGGTCTGGGTGAGTCCCTGCCCCCTTACCAGTTTCATGGGCTGGATCTCGATGTCATACTCTTGAAGCATGGTCACCCACTTAGCTTTGCGCTCATCTAGTTCATTCTGCATCAACAATAACTTAATTACGGAATCAGGAACAATCGCAAACACCTTATTTCTGAGGATATAATGCCTGAATTTCTTTACTGCTTGAACAAGGGCATATGCTTGCTTCTCCACACTTGGGTATTTGAACTCAGCATCCTTTAATGGTGCACTCATAAAAGCAATGGGATGCTCGTTCCCCTCATCAGATTTTTGCGTCAGCATTCCAGCACATGAGTGGTCTGAAGCAAATGAATAGATATAAAAGGGCTTGCTATAATTTGGGCTCACCAACACTGGAGCGTCAGCAATGGCTCTCTTAATCTCTGCAAAGGCCTCATTTGCTTCTGTAGTCCATTCGACCTTGGCATCTTGTTTCAACAAAGCATTTAATGGCTTCACAATTTCAGCAAATCCTGTGATGAATTTTTTGACAAAGTTAATCTTACCAAAGAAGGACTTCATCTCTTTTTTGTTGGCAGGCGGCTGAATTTTCAGGATGGCTTCCACTCTCTCTGGATCTATAGCAATTCCTTTCTCTGATATCACATGCCCCAATAGCTTTCCTTCTATAACTCTGAAGATACACTTCTTAGCGTTTAAGGATATGTCGAATTCTCTACACTTCTGAAACACTTTGTACAGATCTGAGATATGATCCCCTCTGTTCTTGGAGAACACAGTCAGGTCATCCATGTAAATGATGATGCATTTCTCTATGATGTCTTTGAAGGCAATATCCATAGCCCTTTGGAATGTGGCTCCTACATTAATAAGCCCAAATGGCATCCTCCTGTAGGCAAAGGTTCCCCACTTAGTCGTAAAAGCAGTCTTGTGTCTATCCTCATACTGGACTATCACTTGATTATACCTTGAATACCCATCCAGAAAAGACATCATCTGAGAACTGTTGACCACCTGAAGCACTTCATCCAAAGAGGGAACTGGATAATTATCTTTTTCTAATGATCTGTTTAGATTTTAGAAGTCAACACAAAGCCTAATTTCACCATTCTTCTTTCTTACTGGAACCAGATTGGCCACCCACGTTGAATGCCTGACAGGAAATATGATTCTAGCAGACAACAATTTCTGAACTTCCTTTTGTATGAGGGGTTCCAACAGTGCATTAATGGGTCTATGTCTCTATCTAAAAGGCTTAGCACCTGGCTTTAGGGGTATAGTATGAGTTATGATGGATGTGTCATAAGTCTTCAAGTCTTCATAACCCCAGGCTACTATATCTGGAAAGTCGTGCAGGGCTTTGATTATACCGTGTCTTTCTTCTTGGGTGCATACCTTGCCAATGAAAACATTCTTAACATTGTCTTCAGTCCCTAAATTGTGAGTGTCACACTGTCCACTAATTGATTCTTTCTTTGATTCTTGTTCCTGATCTCTGATCTTGTCCATATCAAAAATCCGCTCCAACTGTACCATTCCCCTTGGAATAGTGTTAGACTTCAGGTTCAACACACTTTCTAGATCCAATTCTGCTTCCTGAGGTTCTGTTTCATCAATGATCTGTGAAGCAAAAACATCTGTGTTTGTGATAAAATCAAGAATGTGTTTATCATCCTCAAACACCTAAAAATTAGTCACATTGTCTGGGACTGATGGTATAGGAGTTAATTCAACAGTAAACTTCTTCAATCCTTTACAGAGACAGGGGCTGCAGAGTGCTAGCCGCCTGGGCTAGAGAATTAGCAGTTTGATTCCCTTTTTGTGGGATCAGTTGGATATTAAAAGCATCAAATCCCTCAATGAGGTCCCACACTCTATGCCTATAGTTGGTCATTTTCCTATCGTGACATGAATACTGCTTTCTCACTTGTTTGACTACCAACTCTAAATCCCCAAAAAACTTGTAGAATCTTGACCTTTTTCTTGAGTGCCATAAGGAGCCCATGAATTAAACCTTCATACTCTGCTACATTATTGGTGCAATGAAATTGGAGCCTATGAGCTACAAAGAAATTCTTACCTTTTGGACTAATCAGTTCAAACCCAGCCCTAGCTCCATGCTTGGACTTAGATCCATCAAACTTAAGAGTCCAGTATTCTATAGTGGTATTTTTCTTCATTCTGTCTTTTGGTTGATCAGTGTTAGATGCCTTCTCAATCACCACAGGTTTCTGGCTTTCGCACTCTTCTTGAAGATTCTGCTCATCTACCTCAACTGCTTCAACTGCCTAAGTTGGATTCATGCATTTTTGTACTTGTTTTACTGCTGTTTTGCACAAACAACACTCCAACTCTGAGTGAGAAGCATTGTGGAATCTACACCAATTTGGTAAGAGTAACTCCCTAAAGCTCGTCCTCTTTCCTAAGTGAGTCTGGTTCTCCATGCATTGCCTAATGAATTCCTGGAAACTGTCCAATAAGCTGATTTGACTGTCTTCCAGTTCTTCTTCTTCTTCGACTAATTATGTTAGAACTTCAACATGACTGGACCCTGTCCCAACATCAGCTGGCATCGTATGCAACATCAACACCTCTTCTGCATCTGATTCTTCATATTGAGCCGATAGTAGATAGTTTCCCATTCCGACTTCTGATATGAGAACTTCCGTTGAAGTCTTTTGATATTCTATTATCATGTACTTCATTCTAGGCTCTCTCTCAATCCTAATCTGATTGGGCACTCCTTTCCAGGGAAGCCACATGTGAGAGTGATCAATGGACACGTATCCATTCAAAGCCTTGGTAAAATCTCTTCCCAGGATCAAACCATATGCATCAGGGATATCAGCCACCTGAATGTTGATAACCTGTTGGATCCTTAGATCTGAAGCTATCTGCATGTGAATCATGTTTAATTCTCCCACCACATTTACTTCAGTTCTATCTAATTGAGTCACCTTCTTTTGAGAATCCGTAGGCATAATCCCTAGGGCTCTACAAACTCCAAATGGCATCACATTGGTGGAAGCACCAGAATCTAACAAACAATTATGGAGATTCTTACCAAATATTCGCACAGAGATCAGAAACGGCGGGGTTTCTGTCTTTCCTTGAAACAAAGTGGGCTGGGTATCCACTTGGGCTACCTGAGTCCTGTCCTTTTCTTTTCCTTTATCTCCTGGAGGTGGGTTGGTCCTAATTTGGGTTTGATTTTGTTTGTTCATAGGCTGGAAACTGGAAGTCTGGCTGACATGTTCACCAGAAGACTTATCCAATGACTTTGAATTTGCATCATAGGTGCCTAAGACAGCCTTCCTAATTGTAGGAAACCTTAACAATTCAAATGCAGAAAGGTTTACCTTTAGTTTCTTCAATTCCTCTGCAACATATGAAGCCATCTGCTCCTCACTCATATCAGTGGAGACCTCCTTAGAAGGTTCTTCTGCCTTATCCCTGCTTACTTGTACAGCCTATTCCTTTTGTGGTTCAGTTTGAGCCTGTTTGTCCTTTGAAAGGTACTTCTTGGAGACATGTGGATAGGACGGATTGTTACTAGCATTAGGATCTGGAGGGGTACTGAAGTTGTTAGGATGAATGGAAGTGGTGAGGGGTCCTCCAGGCTGTGGACATCTATGAGGCATATCCCTCAATCCTTGCCTCTGAAACATCTGTACTTCTTCAACATAAGCTTCTTCCTGATCTAGGGGGCCATTGTCATTCATTGTTTCTTCATTAAACAACTGAGCAACCTCATCTCCATTACAAATCTGATCTGTTTCATCTTCCTGGGAATCAAGTTTTTTTGGTACATTTTCCTTGCTGGCTGGAAAAGGAGCATGATTTAATACTAGACAGGAGAATCATATGAGTTGGAAGGAACAATCTCCTACCCATTCACATTATTCTCTACCTCATACTGAAAAATGGAAGCAGCAGTTTGAAACTCTGGACATTCTAATTTTGAATGCTGGCTTGTCTTATGGAGCCTGCACCACCCTGATAGGGCCGCTTCAGCCAGATACACACTAGTAGGAGGTTTGTCTTGACTAACTGGTTGGTTTGTAGACTGATTAACAATCTAATTGGTAGGTTGATCTAATGGGGTGGGAACTCCTCCATTATTGGGCCCTGTATTCCAAGTTCTATTTTATCCTTGTGATGGCCTTTTATCAAATCCTGATCCACTACCTTGGCCTCTATCAAAGTTTTGCCTCCTATCGTTATTGAAACCTCTATCATTATTGTAACCTCTATCCTGATTATACTCTCTGTCATTGTAGAACCCTCTGTCATTATGTTGTCCCCTGTCAAAATTTTGTCCTTGTGAAAATTCTCTGTTCTAATTAGATTGCATTCCCTTCTGGGCAGCTTGCAGTTGACTGTTCTGATTCCTTAAGTAAGTCACCTCTAGATTTAGCTTATTTATTTGTTCAGCCATTTCATCAATTCTCTCCCTATTTGGATCTCGATAAGGAGGTTAATTTGGTTTACTTTGAGGAGGGACAGGTATTGTCACAGACCCTAGAGACTGGTGCAACACCTCAGAATTCTGTAGATAAGCAGGGAAACTGTTTGACTGTGACTGGTACATGGGATGATTAACCTGCTGTTGAGGGAAGTTTGCCACAGGAGAGATTTGGCTCATGAGGTGACCAGGGTGTGGTACCATAGGTAATTGAGGAACTGGATTCATGATTAGGGTATGATTGGTGAGAGCCTGATTTACTACCTGAATCTGGCTGGGATGTGCAACTGGTCCCAGAGAAGATAATGGCTCAGTCAAGTGTTGTCTTAAATCTGTACTGAGCTTGACAGCCTCTGTGTAAGCATCAATCAGGGTACCTGGAGGGTTGGGTCTCCATTTTAAAAAGGTTGTTGTTAGGCTATCTAGAGCTTCATAATAGACCCCCAGGGCAGTACCATCATCTAAAACATATGGGTTTTGTAATCTAGTGAATGCATGGTGGAACCTATTATTGAAACTGGCTATGGGTTCATTAACCTCTCTCTTGACTTTGATGAACTGCAAGTATAATTCATTGGCACTGATGGGTATTCGGAACTTCTGCAAGAAGGCCTTTTCGAGATCATTCCAGTTAAGGATTGAGCCAGTAGGGAGATGGTTATACCAGTAAAAGGCTTCTTCTCCTAGTGAATAAGGAAACAACCTACAGATAACATCTTCGTGAATGATCCCTCTATCTTTGAGACAAGTTTGGAAAATCCTTATTTGTTCTTCTGCAGTCCTATTCGGGTCATTAACATGAAATTTTGAATAGAAATGTTCAGGGTTCTTGGGCATTACATTGTAAGCCTGGAAGAACAATGGTGATGGATAATTGGCAAGGAAAGCCATTGGTAAGAGTGGGGGTGGTGGCGGTGGTTGGTTAATCACAAGCTGAGGCTGCTAGATGGGAATGGCTTCAGAAATGGGTATAGCCTCAACTTCAGGATGTGAAGATATGCATGATGTTGGTGAAGGGATGGGTGATGATGATTCTCCCCTTTTCTAAGTCCTTCTTGACCTAGTGGGGAACTGTAGCTCCTCTAAATCTTCCTCTCCTGTGGTAGATCTGGTATTTCTCCTGTATCTCTCTGGAGAGATGGTGTTCAAGAAATGATCTAGTGTGCTCATTCAGGCCCTCCTTCTAGCGCTAATCTATTGATGGTGTTTTCTGCACAGCAACAACTCAGACAGAATATAATATCCTATCTCTCTTGAAAGGTAATCTTCAATAATATATCACTAAAAATCACTCCAAGGTCTCTCGGGTGTTAGGTGATAATAGTGCATAAACAGCTCAGATAATTATGTAAAAATGCTAGTAATCACAAAGGGACCTTACTACAAGCAAACTGTATCTTTCAACTTATCAGATCTGACGATATGATGATCTTAAATCCTAAATCTAACCAAATAATAAAGAAACAGCAAAAGATAGGGATGCAAGGAAGTGATAAGATCTAAACTACTGCTAGGACAAGCAATGCAAATGACATGTATCTGGAATGAACCTATCTCAAATAACCAACTCTTGTTCAACCCACAATGCAATCTTACAAGAACGGTGCAATCTTCTGAGGAATACAGATTTTCAAATCATAGACATGCATCTACAATCGAACTTAAGCACATTGAATATACGGTCTAGGTTGACTTCACCAGCCTATTACAATCAGATAGTTACTGGGAGTATAGACCAGAGATAGCTACAAACATTCCAAATATGAAATCATAAACATTATTTATCCAACTAAAACTAATTTATTTTTGAATACTAAACCCTAAATCTTCAAGCAATTCAAAAGGTAGAACACAAGAACCATGCAAGATGGAATAACACAAGAGATTGCACCAGGAAAACCACAATGTCTTCAATTGTATTAATCACCAAAATGCTGCAACAACTCGAATGTTCTAATACAATATTTGCTTCAAGACAATCAAAATACTCTAACTCTTGCTCTTTAGTTTCTAATGTCTTCTTGCTAATGTCTAACCCTTTACAATGAGGCAAAAATTCATATTAATAGCAAATCCCAAGGTATGTCGGCCCAGCCAAACATTTTTACAAAATAATAAAACCGCCAAAACAGGTCAGCCAAGGAAAAAAAAACTAAGGCACACATTAAATGCCATCATCCAGGTCGGCTTTGACATAGTCCCCAAGGAAGTCTGGTCCAATGCATGCCCTATGATAATAGGGAAGCACAAATCTTAAAATGAGCATTAACTGCTACTCCCTTTATCTTTCTTCTGAACTGATGACCCTTGGACCTTCAAGAATACTCCATCCAACTCAGCAACTGGTGGCAATGGAAAGACCTTGAGTCAGCATTTAATTGAGTCTATTTCTTCCTTGGACCGTTCAACAATCTTGTTCCAATCTTCCCTACCGGCCATATATCTGTCCATCACTGCCATGTAGGTGGCTGCATCATCAAGTAGGTGGCCGGTGACAGCTCCATCAGAATCTGGGGCATAAATTTCATACCACCACTCCTTCAATTGTTCCAAGCTCAGATACTTGGCAGCTTTCTTCTTCCTCCTTGTCATTACCTCAAAGAAAGCAATGCATCCATCATAGACTACAGTAAGCTCACTGTCAATTGACTTCCTTCATTTCTATATCTTCTTCAGAGCCTTCTACCTGATCTACAGTGCCTCGAACCATTCCCATGGTTCATCCAACCTGGAGGAAGGAAGGATTCCATCCTTAGCCAATTGCTCCTTGCCATGCCCCAGGATAACCTTCGACTTCTGCAGCAGGAGATCTATGTCATCCTTATCCTGAGACAGGATATGCTCTAACAGCTCCTTCACCCAGACTGCATCCTTTCCTATAGATAAAATCTCCTTAATAGTATCATCCCCTTTTGTTTGGACATCCACCAGCCAATCTATGGTAGCTTGAGCTGAGGCCTTCATCTTTTCGATCCCGGAGATTGTTTCCTTAGGCAGAAAACCAGGAGTGGCAGAAGAAGAAGGGTGGAGAGACTGCAAAGGTTTCATGACCTCCTCCAAGCATTTCCTTAACCTTTCATTCTCCCTCTTCAATTCACATTTAGTTTGAGTCTCTCTCTTCAATCTGTCAACAATCACTGCACTGGATCCCTCAAACTCCTCAATATCCTGCTCCATGGATGTAGGCCCGAGGTTGATAGTCTGGACATTATAGTCCTAGCCTGTAACATCCTCTATCATTTTGTCTACGGTAGGAGTGGCAATGTGGACTACCCTGTTATTCGTGTCATCCCTTTCCACCCTTCAGATCACCTTGGCAGCTTTCTTTTTCTTTCCTTTGCTGATTTTTGACATCTCATCCCAATCCAAGGGAGTATTTTCAACAATCACTTACTTCTTCCTTGCAAGTTCCTTCTCCAGCCAGTCCGTAGCTACAGGGTCAGTCTGGATTTCTTCTGCCCTGGCATCTTACAGCTCTTCTGTCACCTTCTCTTCTTCTGCAGTTGCTTTATCATCTTCTTTCTCTGGAAGCTACTTACTTTGGTCGGCCTCTTCAAATCCCAACTCTGGAAGCACTAGTGATGGAGTCCTAGCAGGGATATTTTCCTCTGGCTCAGGTGATCCGCGACCTCTGCCACTTTCCAGGGAATCGTCATACTGCACCAATGGAGAAGTATGTCTTTCCTCTATCTCAACTTCAAATTCTGCAACTTCACTGAAAAGTGTCCCCTCCTTAAACGGTTATGCTTCCATGCTAATTTCATGTTTACCACGATTTCTCGGTTCAGGTATGCTCGGTGGAGGAGAAACAGACTTGGATGGCTCCTCAACTGGTAGCTTTGGGGAAGAGTCCTTCTGTTGTGTAGCATCCTTGGGAGAGGGAGTTCTTGATTTCCTTATATAAACTTTTGTTTTCTCTCCTCCGGAACTCTCCACATCGACAATTGGAGACTCATCACTCGAAGCAGCCTGATCTTTCTTCTTCACAGCCCTTGTGGCTTTTGTCTTCTTAGGTGGTGGAGGAGCATCCTCCTCTTCTGCTTTCTCCATCTCCTCCTCATCAGAAGACTTGCTAATTGTTAAGGTCTTCCACCTTCGCTTCCCTTTTGGTTTCCTCTTTATTTCAGGTTCAACTCCCTTGGGACCCCTAACCTTTATCTTGAACGGTGAGGTCTTCACTATTTTCCCTTTGGGGTCATCTTCCCCGGATTCCTCATAAGTAGACATGGGGTTGAGATTCCCCATCAATTCGAAGGTACAAGCTATCTTTGCATTCTCCAATTCTCAAATTTTATGTTTCACCCAAAAAAGAGTGAACTTCATCACAGGAGCCATTAGGTCCTCCAGTTCCATAACCTCATCCTCGTTCCAGTTTATATCTCTGGCTGGCCTGTCTTTCACTGCCTCATAGGTGTGGTCCTGCACCAGATTTCCGTCATCATCCAATTGATCTGGGATTAACTTGACGTTGTATTGTCTAATTGCCTCCACAGGGAGCCTGGAGTATCTTTTCTTTCTCGCCTCAAGGTCATCTTTGATATTGACCCAATAATCTTCTAAGTCATCTTTATGCCTATACTCCCTAGTGGCCTTCTTCTGCGCTTCTCCTGTTACATCAAAATTCATCCTTTTAGAATGGAAGGAGAAACCATATGTGTCCAGTTCTTCTCCTGCGGTGTGAGCTAATTGAATAGAGGGGCACATCTCCGCCATACCAATCCCGAGAGGGAAGTCTCCTCTGAAGCCCGTCTTGTGCTTCTCCCTCTTCACCACAGCATCAAATTCATAGATTTGTCTCACAACTTCCAATAGCACAATGTGGTCAGTAGGATACCGGGGTAACCTGTAAGGGGCAACCGGGCATCCATCAATCCTGAGGTAGGTGAAGGTAGGGAACTGGATGAACCAGGCTCCATAGTTCTTTATTATCCCTTTGGCTCCATCGGATAACCTCATGTGCTCAGCATTCTGGAGTGTCTGGGTAATATGCATTGTGAATGCATCATTGGCCCTTCTGTAATCTTTGTGCCCCAGATGCAACTCCGGATAAACCTCATAGATTATATTATGTCCAATTGTTCCCCTCAGATTCAGACCTTTGTATGGGTAGGAAATGGCCAACACATACACTACATATGAGGACATAGTGAATTTCTTTGCCTCCAGGACATTCCTCAATTGTCTATCAATCTCGGCACTGATGAGTCCTGCCCAGTGATAGTTAGTCCCTTGCCCAATTTTGGTGATCACATGGACCATCCAACTCTTCTAACACTCTTGCACTTTTCAATCCGCCACCCTGCTCAGAAGTGTGATGGCATCATATACATCTGACCTAAACTTTACCCTGTGCAGCTGCTTGGGCAACTTCGAATGATGGGATTTTGGCTTCTCTAGCCATGAGTTGATTATCTGTTGAGCCTTGACCGGCTCATTCTCATAATAGGTCCTGGCAGTGTCAATATTCAAGGCACACACTGAAGGAAGATCCGACATGCTGAAAGCTTGTGCAATAGAGGCCGGACTGAAGTTGGCCAAGACCCTTCCCTCGGTGCTAACCACCCGCTGTGTATCAAAATCATATTGTCTAGCACATTCCAAGATTAACTCGTAACACTGGACCACCGGAGGGAAACCTGCCACATGCACCAATCCGGAGTTCATCATCCCTTGCCTCAAGGCTGACAAGTCCCTCTCTGCCGTTCTCTGCTTGAACTCCTCATATCGCTAGGCACCAACATTAGTGTTAGATACTTCAGCCCACACAGAAGACACCTTGCTTTCGGAGAGCTGGTTCTTCATGTCTAGTCTCAATCGTTCAGTCTCAGAAATGGACGACGCCCCTGCGCCACCCTTAGACTTTCCAGCAGCTGCCTTGCTTGATTTGGCTTGCACATCCAAAAATCATCATTAGTATTCAATTGTTGTTCATATTTCAATCCAAAAAGTTAGCACAAATCACATAAATCCATCAAAGTCCACTGCCAACTGCTAATCCTTTGAGACCCAGAGAAATAGGATAGTCCGGGAAAACCATGCAAACTGGGAGAATACTGTCAGGGCAGAATTTCGGAGAAATCCGACCCAAATGGATCCCTGCTGCCAAATCATCATTAGTCAAATAAATCATTAGTGCAGATGAAGAATCAAAAGATAATCATGGAATTCACTCATTGGCAACAAGAAATAAGCATTAAATAATCATTCCATTAATCTTATCATCGAAACATTTAAAAGGACATAGCCAGACAGGAAATCCAGAAAAATCTGGATGGAACGGATTTTCACGGACAGCTTAGAATGTTCCGGCAATAACCTCAGTCCATGGAATAAGCCCAAACCAGGAAAATCTGGAAGCAGCGGAATTCCGCGACAACCTCGGAAACCCGAAAAATGGCAAAATGAGACCCAAAATTCAAACGACCACGGGATCTTCCCTTCCTGAGTTCTAATGGTTTTGAAACTGACAATAATCAACAAATCTCAGGACGCAAAGGATTTCGACCCCCAAAACTCTCAAAGGATGAATCCCTATATCAAAATAATGATGCCCTAATATGAATAACCTGACCTCCGCCATTAACAGCAAAGCAAGCTTTAAGGTTTAAAGTACCAGCTAAAGATTTACCTAAAGCACTTGAATCTTCACAGGACGGGGAAGTCAACATGATACAGGGACAAAATCGCTCAAACAAAATGAAACCTTCATTCTAGGCTGAGCACCGAGGGAAACCCCAACTTCACACAATAGCAAATTTTGCACTAAAAAGCAACTAATCCAACCGAGGACCCCGTCCAATGGATGCACACGTCGTCTCATGGATAAATAGAGCTCATAGGGCACGTGAAACAGGGTTCTACAACAAAAGACGGGTCAAACCCCGACTCTACAAATATGAAATCAAAATCAATCAAGGGCCAACCCAAAACTAACAATATCCAATGCAGAAACCCTCAATCACCACGCAAGCAAATGGAATGGCAATGATAACATACCATGGATCGATGCGGATGAAGTTCGGGCTTGAAAAGATGACCACGCAGCAAATGAACACGTCTAAGCAATAAACACCCAGACACTGGCACCCAAACAATCCTCACGCAAACGAGTCAAGATCGATTCTCAAAGCTCAAATGGAAATTCATAATCGCCAAAGCAAAACAAGGGAGCAATGAAATTAGAATGATGGTTGAAATACCCTAAATCTACCCTTATACCCGTCTGAGCAAAGGTACCTTGACCATTAATGCGTGACCAGACATTTCTGACAAATCTGGAAACCCGAGCCCAACACGGAACTTCAGAAAATCCCAGGATGCGCGGAAACACAGATTTCGTGGAAATGCAGAAACTGGGGAAATGAGGAAAATCATGATTTTAGAGCAAACCGGGAAAATCTGCCAGGGCCAAAAAATCCCAAAGTCAGGCAAAAACCCGGAACCGAAGAATCCTGCCAGAAACGGACAAGGAACCAGGGCCGGGGAAAATCCGCCAGAGCTGGAAAATCCCGGATCTAGGTGAAAACCTGGACCTGGCTTAAAACCCAATTTCAATCAATTCAAACCTCAAGGCAAGGTCAAAGCCAGCAAGACCAACATGTCTAGACCCTAAAATGATAAGTACAATAAAAACGAAGGTCAAAGACACCAAAAAGAGAGGGTCCCTACGTTAAGTGGGGCGTGTGTGCAAAAAAATCTGCACAACAGGTAGAAATATAGTTTTTCTTGTCATATTGATCTCTCTTTGTGCTTTCAATTTTTCCTCTAGATCTTGGTAGGCTATCCCCAAAGCCAAATCTTATAGAAAAAACCTAGGATCAATAGGAAAGGTACCATAGAAGGATGAAAGAAGAGTAAACAAGTGAAAGGGAACAAACCAAAAACTTAGCAGTAGAGAGTAGGAGGGAAACTACTAAGTGGGTAAGTGCAAGAAAATGGATTTGAAAAGAGGTGAAATTTCACACAAAAAAATATATCGAAAGGAATGGGGACCTAAGCCACAAATCAAGATCTCCTTCCTAAATGAGTATCCATTCTAGAAATAAAAAATGTACCCATTTTAAAATGAGTATGGATTCTAAAAATAGAATGGGTACTCATAATTTTAGAATGGGTACCCATTTGAAAGTGGGTACCTATTCCAAAAATATTAAAATCCTAACCCACTTTCTTTATTTGGTTTTAGGCTCAGGAAAGGATTGGTAACCCAAACCTTAGCCTTGGAATTGCAACTAAAAGACTAAGGTAATGTTAAGAGAAAAAACTAACCTTGGCAATATACTTGATATTTTTTTCAAAATTAGTTTATTAAATGAAAACCCATTATAGATCACAATGTCTTGTTTTCAAATATGTAATTTTTTTATGATTGGATTATGTTTTATATTTTTAATTAATTTCTAAGGAAACTAGTCCATTAACTTGAAATGTCAGTCTTTTTTATTTTTAAGAACTTCTAATTTGCTAATTTTTGGTTAAAAAATTATAACTTTAATATAGAAACAATTTTCTACATAATGAAAAAATAAAGAAATGATTAGTTAAGGTTAAATTATGGTGTTCATACATGATGGTATTCAAAAAAAAAAATTAGGGCCATTAAATTTTTTAAAAAATATATAGTTACCAAAAAATTATAAAAAGTATCTTCATCAATCTTTTGTTTGTTACACATCTTTCCCCAAAAGGAAATAGAAAAATACTGTTATTTACATCAAATTATGGTGTTCATACATATGCATGGTATGGTTCCAAAAAAGTGACTTCTAAAAAGTTTTTATGCATTCCTATTAAAATTAATTTGTACCATCTGAGTATTTGAATAAATTACATAGTTAGAATCTAAACCCAAAATACTAAATTTTATTAAGATTCAATGTGTAAGTGCTTTGAATTTTCAATCCAATTGTGAAAATTTCTAAAAATCAGGTAAAACACTTCACTTTTTTAATATTTGTGCACCCAACTTCTTGCACATGCCCAAGCATTTTATGGGTTGTTTCTAATTCCCAACTATATTCTCACAAGTAATTTATGGAAACGCCAATTCCAATGATAAACAACTTGAAGGGACTGGCCAATGGCTAGGAGAAAGTTGGATAAAAATTTCCGTCTTCACTTTGGGCTCTACAAAACTTGGGAGGGTGATCCTTGATAGTATTTTCAAATTCTCCTTTACCAAATACCTAAAATTTTGTAAATAGCAAATGTGTTATCAATATATTTTCTTGAGGCTTATGAAAAATTCAGAGATCAAGCTACAAATATATATTTACTTGATGTTATAAAAGTTAAAGGATCTAGCAACATCCTTTAAAAATTTTAAAAATTCATAATAGGAGATTTTAAGATGACATCATACTTACCAATTGACTTCAAATAAAATTAATGTTTGTAAATTTCCTTTATGTGTGTGACCATGGAGACTGTAATCAGACATAAATTCAAGAGACTGGTGCCTTATTCTAGGGCATGGAGTTAGAATAGATGCAATTAAGGTTTATTAAATAATATTTTCACCAAACATCATAGAGCTTCACAATAATGTATTACACTATTGCAATCATAATTCTTAACCAATTCTACTTACAAATCCTTGCATAAATTCATACAAATATACATTCCCATTAAAGAATTTAACCTATTCTTTGAATAAGAGCCAAATAGAAATATGTACATTCAAAGGAAAGAAAATGAAGATGAATTGAACGATCTTTGCTCAATTTGTTGAACACCTAGAATACTAACAGCGGGGGTGAATCAGTATTCTCTTGAACCATTCAAACATTAAACATCCAATTACCAAGGAATATTCAACTATAATAAAGAAAGAAAGCATAAAAAATTCAAAACATCACATAATACATGAACACTAGGATTTTTATGTGGAAAACCAAAAATGGGAAAACCACGGTGAGGATTAGCTCACAATATATTATAACTGATTATATTATATTTATAAAAGTGCTCATTGTAGGTGGACTCACTATTCAAGTGGACTCACTATCCATAGATAAAAAATATACAAGAGAGATGGAGGCTCATAGCCTATTTTGAACTGTTATAATTGTATCTTTCATAGGCATGAAATATAGTTCCAATGAAGCTCAATAAATTGACTTTACACACTTCATCTGAATTAGATCTAAAACTTTTCTTTCATCTACATTTGCATCACTTCAAACTTCTACTCAACATTAAAACTTAAATTCTCTTTGCTTTGGTAATATTCACATGTAGAATCTTCACATCATACATAATATGTTCATGTTACACACCAAAACATTGAAAGGATCTAACATATATATTCACATTAACTCTAACATCAATTAGGTCAGCCTAATTAGATGTAACACCCAATATGTAGCTTGTCAGATCTAAAACTTAAAACAACTTAAAATAGGTCATCATGAACCTATAATATATCCCACATAAGACTAAAACACTTATTTAGCCTTCACATACCTTCAAACTTTTTAGGTCGAAACAACATAAGACCTAATAGAAAAATCCTTCAACTATGTATCCATATCTCGACACGTGGACCTCAAAACTCAATGCAAATTGAAGTTCATACTCTACTACCATCTAGAAACTTATCCTCAAAAGTGCAAAACCAAAAACTCATTTGTAGAGAAGTGTAGAATCTCCCACACAAATACACTTGCACAAAGAATAGTTGTAATTTTCCAGGGTGAACTTTGTTTCTCATATCTTTCAAATCACTTGTCAAAACATGATGAAAAATTGGAATAAAGTAAATCTAACATGCAATAAAGTAATTTTAGAAGCCTACAGTGAAACCATCATTTATGAAGTGGTGCAGACTCAAAAATAGATGCACTATTACCATGAATTAATTGGATTGACACATAGTCAACTTCCAACACAAATTACTATTTTGGATCAAACCATATTGTAACAAAGTATTCCTAAACAACTCAAAAAACTATTATAACTAATCAAAGTGCTTTGTAACCAAATTCTTTACATAACTTACAATGTTGACATCAATGAAAACAATGCAACACATAGTTATTTACCTTTTCTTGTTCCTCATGGTCATGTTGCCAAACAACAACATAAATGAAATTCTTCTAGAAATCTCCCAAAATTTCTAACAATATCTCCCTTTTTCATTGATGGCAACATGTCAAAAATTTTACAAAACATTCTCCCCCTTTGACATCAAGGGAAAAGAGAACGTATACAATAGTGATGACTCCCCCTAAGAAATTTAAGCATATATACAAACTAAAAAGAATATATTGAATCCCCCTAAGTCATGTACCAAAGTAAAAACCAAAAATTGTACTAGAAACAACATTATATAGTTTGCATATGTACAAAGAATCTAAACATGAATACTAAAATACATAAAAGGTGAGAAATATGTCAACCAAAGGTGGTTGAAACCTGCAACTTTTGTAAATTTCTTTACAAATATTGCATGCCTTCTTCTCATTCTCTCTTTCTCTTCCACAAGAAATCTACACTATGTTTCAAACTCTATCAATAATTCTTCTCCTTCTTTCAGAATGCTAGGTATCAGATTCATCTACTTTGCTTTGTCCACACTCAAAAGAGCTTTTGAAACAAATAAACATTTTGGATTGACAAGATCCCTTATATTTGCAAACTAGAGGATGATGAATTCTTTCTGGGCTTGCAGTTGAAATAATTTTTTATGCATGTATTCTATTGCAGTCCTTGTTTCTCTAGTTATTTCAACTTCCAAATCATAGGAACTTGAGGCAGTATTAATTTGAGACTCAATAAAATATATCTCCTTCCTTATGCTTTGTGTGGCTCCAAGCCACTTCATGCCATATTGATATAGACCCTTTTCCTCATTAATGCACCCTTCAACATATTTCATCAACTTTGAATTTTTTTTATGTGCAATAGCACATTTCTTAGTAATTTCTAGCATTTTATTATCATTGATTCTCTTTTCCACTTCTTTCTCAGCTTCTTCTTTCAGTCTAGATGTATAAACCTTAAAAGAATCAATTAGCAGTTTTGTATTTTCCATACTAGATAGTGATGTATCTATATTTGCACTAGGTATGGTCTCTTTGGTGCAGGAGCACCAATCTATTTCCTCTAAATTTGATCAAGTGTGTTTGGTGATAGGTTTTTTTAGTGGTTTGAGGCCATTTGGTGCGTCAATAAGGTCTAAATTGACCATTATTATGTATCAAGAGTTCATTTTTGTGATAATGCAATGTTGTCAAAATGATGCTAAAAAATACAAGAATTTGTAATTGTGGGTCTTAGATAGAATTTGGTGTCTTGAGTCTTAGATTTTGCTGAATAAGGTCCTATTGGACCACTTAGTGTGATAATGATTCATTGTAATGGTCATTAGGAAGTTTGGGGGTTTAATTTGTAAAAGTGACAAAATTGTCAAAAGTTGTCAACCTAAATGTTGCAAAATTGTAAAATTGCACTTTTGGGAAGTCTAATAGTCTTTTGAATTGAAGAGGTAGTTTGAACCATTGGAGGGAATTGGTTAGTGTATAAAAAGGTTGAATAACCTCAAAACAAGAGGTTAGAAACATTGTTTTGAAGAAAACCTCAATAAAGCTTCTAATTTGACAATAATTTATGTTTTGTATTCCATTTATGGAATTGTAGACTTTGTACGTGATTGTAAGGAAATAAATTGTTCCAATAATTAATGGAATTGTTGAATACCTATCTTAGCTTCTTTTTTAATCTATTTTTGTGGTCGTTCATTAAATTCAAGGAGATATTTTATTATTTTTTTGTTGGCAGGCCTATATGTGCAGATTTAAGGATTTGAGGCTTATTTAATGGTAGAAAGCCCATTCCATCTTATGTCCTTCCTATTGCTAAGTGGAATGGGCTGAATATAATAGTTTTAATATATTATAGTGGTAGGTTTGATTTGTATGAAGGATTGTCCTATAGAGAATTGGTGAATTAGGGCATGAAAGTGATGGTTTTGAGAGAGATTTTGATGAAATATGGTGAGTATAGGTTGTTTGAAGGTTTTGTGAGTGTGGAAATACATATTAAAAGGTGTTGGAGGTGATGGTAGAGTTGTATGTGGTTGGGAACATAGAGAACCAATAAACCCTACCCTTGATAAGTGGGAAATGAGGGTTTCCTATTACAGAGGTTAGATGCAGGTTAGTGCTTCTAGAAATTGTTGAATTAGGCCTTTTGATACTTGTTAACATGATCTAGGTGGTTTGACATAACTGGTTGCAAAATTTAGATGCACTTCCTTTGAAAAAGAGACCTAATTGGTCTACAAGGTCAATGTAGGTTCATGAATTTGGATGGGATGTTCAAAGGTGACCCGTTGTGATTTATGGTTATGTTTGAGTATGTCTTGAAGGGTGTTTGAATGTGTAAAGGTTTTGGTTGTTGTGTGGTTCTCTGGGAGGAAAAGTTGAGCAAAATGGGTCTACAAATCTACTAGAGAAAGGACAGAGTTAGATTGGAAAAGTGCTTGTAAGGGTTTTTGTGAATCTATTTGTTGAGTGGAATAACCTAAATTGTATTGGTTTAGACCAAATCCATCAAGCTCTGCATCAACTAGTATTAGATCCTAGGGAATAAGTCTTTTTAAAGTTGAATTTTATTGATTGAAGAGAGTAAATTTGGAAGTTGAACAGTCAAAGTGTCAAGATGCCTCCAAAAAGAGATAATGTGGCAAGGGAAATGCAAGAGATGGAAGAGAAGAGTGAGAGGGAGATTAAAAATTTGAGAGAATTGCAAAATAGATTTGTAGAAAGGTTGGAGAATGTTGAAACAAGGAAAAAGTGAGGAAAGTGAGACTAAAGATGTAGAAGAAGAAGAATATGAAGATGTAGAAGAAGAGTTGGATCCTGAAGAACAAAGAATGGCCAAACTAATGAAGGCAGTAAAAGGAAAGAAGCACAAGGTAAAAGTTGATTTTCCAGTGTATGATGGTACTTTAGATGAGGAAGCATTGTTAGATTGGATTGCAACTTTAGACAATTTATTTGAATGTTAGGATGTATCTAATGAGGAAAAGGTGAGGATAGCCAAGACTAAATTGAAGGTTCATGCATTAGTTTGGTGGTATTATGAACAAATAGAGAGGAGAAGAAGAGGTAGGGTATGTGTAGGATCATTGTGGAAAAAAAAGGCCCTTAAGTGGCAAAAAATTCAAAAAAATCAGAGTTAGGCAACTTGACATAAAAATTTGAATAAGTTATCTATATTATTTCAAAAATATGTAAGAATATAATTTGTAGCAAATTGAACGTAGTTTCTAAACTACTAGGTTTATTATATATATATATATATATATTTGGTGAAAATTTGAAATTTCAATGCAATAGTACTTAAATTTTAGGGAAAAATAAGTAGGTGTTTGTCTGACCACCGTAACCACAATAAAATTATAATATTCTTTTATAATATTTTAGATATAAGTAGAGGACTCATGTCCCAATGTGATGCATATTTTTTTTGTAATTTTTTTTCAAGTAAATAATTAATTATGATTTTTTTATTACAACTTTTAAAAAATATAAAAAATTGTATGTCTGACCACCTTAACTTGGTCAAAACTTCATGAAATTCATTTTTTTTTAATCCTATAGTATGTGAAGCATAGAATGTGACACATTTTTCATATTCAAAAAATGTGATACCATTTGAAAGCTATAGATGCTTTTCAATCAGCCTATAAATTAAGACTTTAGTCGTAATTCAAATAGAAAATGAATAATAATTATTTATTAAATTCAAAGTAAAGCATAATTTATATTGGTGGAAAGTTGAGAATCCCCTTTAAAAACCCTTTTCGTTTCATAAATGTTGGGTTAAAAAAAAGTTGTCAACCACATACCCTACACATACCCATCATATCACCACTTTTTGGCCCATCATGATCCTGCACATACCCGGTAAGTCAAAAATTGTTTCATGGGATAGGATGGGGTGGCTTTAGAATAGTGGTTTACAATTTATAAGAGGAAGGAAATTTTGCTTTTCTTTTCACCATATTCAATGGGTTCGGTCGAACCCAATGGTTCAACCGAACCTCACAAGTGGTTCAACCGAACACATGGGTTTGGTCGAACCCATGGTTCGACCGAACCACTAAAACCTAAATTAAAAAATCATATTTAAATAGGTTCGGTCGAACCCATGTTTGACCGAACCCCTTAAATATAACAAAAACCAAAAATTCTTTCATTTTCAACTGTCACTTTTACTTTCAACTTTACCAGTCACTTTCCTTGGTGCGTGCGGTGAACCGAGAACATGACAGCAACCAAACAGAGGTTTTTCTTTCTGGAAAAAGAAAATTTAAGTTCATCTCTCCAAAGTTCATCATTCCAGTTTGCATATCGAGCACTATCGAGCACTAGGTATTTAAAATTCATTTTTTTTAGAGTTCAAAATGCATCTATTTGTTTAATTTTGAAACCCTAAATGCAATTTTTTTCAAATTTGTTGAATTCAAATTGCATTTGTTTGAAATTTTTTAAAGTGTTTTCAACATACAGTATTTTGCTTCCCCATTTTGCATACATTTTTGTCTTGTGTAAATGAAATATACCTTCCAATTTCAACAATCCAAACTATGGATAAATAGATTTAATTTTAGTTACAAGAAAAATGTATAAATTATAGATTTATAACATAATTATGTACATGGGAAAATCCTCTTGGAAGAAAAGTCTCACAACCAAAAACATGAACCAATTATATTATTTGATAATAATATCATTTACAATAAAATATTCATGTGCATACCCTTATAGTAGTATCATTTAAACATGTGAATATGGAGTAATTTCTAGTAGCATGATGATACCTACAAAATCATTATGCTTTCTCCATCTCAAGCACCCATAAATAGAAAAAAATTAAACCATAAAGAAAGTGTGGTTTAACCAAAGCCATGAGCCAAAATAATGAACTAAAAATGGCACCAAATTTGGCACAAATTTCAACATCATATTCCTTGACTTGGTTTATAGGATGTATTTAGCAAATGCTTTACATCTTGTCAAAAAAATTCAAATCCTCCTCCTCATAACCGACACTCCATTTTTGACATATTCAAACCCATTATTTAAGATGATCTTGATGATTTTCATAATTCTAATCAATATTCTAGTGTAACCCCCATTTTTTATTCTCTTATGTGTCATATAACATTTCATAAGTAATTCCCATCTTACAATTTCATACAATGCTCTTACAACTTTTTAAATATATAAAAAGGACAACCCTAGTTCAATTAGGATTATTTAATTATTATCACCTACATCCATTCATTACATGTTATTAGTTTTTAGTTGCACACATTATTAGGAAATATGCATTGTCTAAGCAATTGGGGTATATTACATGTTTGAGAGTGTTTTCCTTGATCTTTTATCTAGTTAAATTAATATCCTTTAAAATCTTGTTTTATGGAGTTTTCATCTTAACTCTAATATGACTAGCAAATAAAATGACGATTGAATCATTTTTTTATATAATAGCTAATGACAACCATATAAAGAGCCACATTAAAGAAGATGAAAAATAATGATCACTTGAGACTATGATTTAGATACATATGTTGGTAAACAAGATATTTTCCTTAATTGATAATTACGTATTGATGCACCTCTCCACCCTAAATATCCTCACTCATTGGCTAGTAATTTATATAATGTATTAGGTGGCTATCCTTAGGGAATTAATACTATTCATAATATTACCACTCTAATGCATTTTAATAATGTTGTACCCTCTATGCATCCATCTACACTTCATCCTCTTATAATGATTCCTCCTATCATACTATAGTTACCACTTCCATGGGATCCACCACCCATGTCCTACCGCCTTTCTCTCCACTAGTATTTTTTTTATCTCCCATCCTTTTATATATGTTCACACCATTGTTACTAATAGCACTATCCTATACAAATATACATTCTTCATACCATTCCTCCTTATGCTATGAAAATCTAACCTTATAGTGTAACTTCTCCTTCCATTACCATGTCATTACCTTTCTATACCTTCCCCTCTTTATACATTCTCCTTTTTATCCTACACTACTCTTACCACTAATATATCCCTATACCTTGGATATACTATTGAAGAAATTTAACTGACTTTCAATATCGCAAAAATTAGACCTATATTTTTAAACTTAAAATGTGTATAATAAAGCACAATCCATGCTTCCTAATTCAACTTCACTAATATCTATCGAATGAACTTAGGTTCATTACAATAAGATAATCATATAGCCATAATTAGTTGTAAAGATAATGGTAAAGTTTTCAATAGCCATATTTATCCTTCCACATGCCACCATTAGACATATCCAGTGAGTGACCATATGCCTAAAAATGCTTGATGTAAGTGGCAGCAAAATGAAAGTTCAAATGTTTATATTCCAGTGCCCCACAACAGAACTCGGTGTCATTGTCACCCATGATATAGAATGAGTGATATATATATATATATATATATATATATATATATATATATATATATATATATATATATATTGAAAATGAGGCAAAAAATACAATAGGAATAATATGGATATGCAAATTTTATCATTACATTTTTTTCCACTTTAAGATGCATGTGAAGATTTTAAAATAATCGTGCATCTCAATTTATGTGGTATTCACAAACATGTATGGAGAGTAAATATTTAGACATCAAAAAACATGAAAAAGTGGTTTGTTGTCTTGTGCACAACATGTCCTTTTTCTTTTGAGAGAATTATCTATCACTTTGTAAAATCCTTGCTACATGTTGAGATTATTTAATTTTTCCCCTCCATATTTGTAGTCCTTTTTATTTCTAGAAATATAATTTATGACATTTTTTCTTAATAAACAACATATGAATAAATTTTACATGGTTGTATGCAATCTCATATATATAGTACGTATGGTTGTGATTACAATGTTTATATTGTGTTTAGATTTGGTTTTATATTATCCTTCCAAAAAAAAATTGATGTACCTTTGGATTTTGTAGACACTAAATCTCACATACATTCATATCCATACCATGGTCCCCACCCAAACACCTAACATCCACTTATTAACAAAATTCATGATACCTTAATTCCTACACTTTATCAAAATCAAATCAATTTTTCTTTTTAGGCCTAAAACGATCAAGGCCTAAACTAATTAAAATATTTATTGTAAAAGTTTCCATAGTAAAGTACAAAATAGAGAAGGGCATGTCAACCCACAAATCATGAAGGTGTAGGGAAAAAACCAAGAGACCCATCAAATAGGATTGTAGCAATCATATATAGACAAAATTGATTAAGAAAACCTACCATAAATGAAAAAAAAAACCTAAAAAGAAGACATATATTACATATATATAGCAAAAACTAGCAAAGGGTGAGGGACATGAGCGAGGAGAAACAACATTTCCTTATGTGTCTCCATTGTTTCTCCATACAATAGAGTGCTCAATTCTATTTTATGTCCATTGATTGCATTATCCACTAAAGATTCATCCCATTCTTGCAAGGTTCATTTCAAAGAAATTCACACACAAAGGAAACTAGAATTTTCCTTTAAAACTTTGTGTCTAAACAAATACCCAACAAAATATTTTTCATTATGTAAGTTATCATCCCGAATGGAATTGTTTAGGGAATGGTCCAAAAAGAACTTATAAAACATAATCCACTACAAACTAAACAACTAAACCATAATTTTGAAGAAGATCCATAGCATTAAACAAAAATAAAGACGCTATCTAAGAGAGAGACATTAACTAGAGAGTTTCATATAGAATTTGGTCACCTACGGTCACCCAAATTACTAACTCCACATGCCAACAATCAATCTTGAA
>VDFB02373365.1:95808290-95902047 GCA_007258455.2 Sequoia sempervirens
TTATTCTCGAGCTCCTCTACCCTTAACCCTCAAACCCTAGGAACCCCTACCCTTTATCTCTATCCCACTCCCTCCTCTCTCTCTGAAGTATCTCACTCTTACCAAGGATTAAATTTGATGGTCGACTTTACCTCTCAACAATTTTTTTAATGACGGTTATCTATTCAAGGGTTCCCTTAAAACATTATGATATACCTTAGTTTATTTAAAATTATATATAAACCAAACATATATATCATTATAATTCTATAGAAATTTTGATAGTCTATCAAAAATATCTCCTTTTATCTGATACAATCTTCTTAAAATTTTGAGTGTATTCTACAGCAAAAATCTCTAAATATGGTCATATGGCCATCAAATTTGAAAAGAATATAATTAATATTTATATTAATATTAAAAATTAGTTTTTAAAAGTAGGTATTCGACCGAACATCTTTAGAATGTTCAGTCGAACCCTTTTAAAATACATTTTTTTATTCTATGTTATGTGGGTTCTGTTCGACCGAACCCACATTTTTTCAGCCTACCCCCCTAAGGCACCAAAATTGCTCAAAATTTTTCACTTTGAAGCTCGATTTGAGAATGAGAATGGAGGAGATCTCATAAACCCAACTAGTATCAGGTTCCCCTCAAAATGAGCTATCCAATGAATATAATTTTAATATGTTTTGATTATATTATCTATCTATTTTTTAAGTTTTATTAAATATAGGTTTTTCACCGAAAACAAAACTCTCTGTTCTGCACAAGTGGAAAAATAGAAGATTATGAAAAAAATTAAAAATATGAGTGCAATTCAGATATTGGAGTCCCTGACCAAACCAAAAAAAAAAAAGAATTCTGATACATACAAGAAAAATTATGCATTATACTCACAAGTTATGTCCGGAATTGTAAATCATTTGACTTTGAAACTTAATAAAGAAAAAATATTCAATAAAAAAACTATCTTTAAACCAAGTGGAAGCACTAGATAGAGAGTTACAAATCTAAATTTGAAAGAATTGAATTTTATCTTTCAAGGAAAAAAAGTTATGCGTTATACGATGTGAGTCACTTTTTTAAAATGTTGTTTTTTGAAAAAAACCAATTTTCGTGGGAGATGGAAAAAGAAATGCAATCTGATTCTAAAAAAATTGAAAAAAATATTTTTTGAATTTAAAGACAAAATGTGACAAGACTCTAGTTTGCATCATCTACAAATTCCTCACGTTTTAATCACTATAGGTGCCCAAATGTGAAGATTTTGTTCAAAAAAATATATATCATTGTCTAGTTTGGCCAAAAAATTGTAAACCACTATTGTGGGATAACCTGATGGTAGCCAAATTAAAAGGTAAATTTTTTCCAAATGATTATGCTATCCAAATGTCAAAAAAACTTCAATATTTAAAGCAAAGAGAAATGGATGTGAAAACCTATACTAATGATTTCTATAAATTGATCATAAGGGTAGGACATATGGTTAATGATGTTGACAAAGTGGCGAAGTATCTTAGTGGCCTAAGATTTAACATCCAAAATGAAATAAGTTTTCATAATCCAAAGAAAATTGAAGAATGCTATTAGATGGAAATAAGGGTAGAAGAAAAGGTGAAAAGGAGACAACAAAAGACAACAAAAGGTAGAGGTAGCACTTCAAGGGGCATAGGTACATTTTCTTCTTCAAGACAAATCAATGAAAGTCAAGGTGATGCACATAAAGGACAAGAACCAGTTGCAGATTTTAGAGGTGGATTTAAGGGATCAAGAGGAATATTTGGAGGTGGTAGGAATGAAAATATATTCTTAGGAAGGTGCTACAAATATAATGAGTTTGGACATCCATTCTACAAATTCCCTGATAAATTTGGTGCTTCATCAAGTGGGGGAGAAAGAAAGAATGAAAGGAGAGCTCAAATTGTCCAAGAAGATGAAGGTGAGAGTTTAAATTCAAATAGTATACATGTTGCTCCTAAAGTTGGAGAAATTTTGATGGTGAGAAGAACCTTATTTCAAGCATCCAAGGAAAGGGAGATGGCTCAAAGAAGGCAATTGTTCAATACAACTTGCAAGTTTAAAGGTAAGGTGTGTAAAATAGTGATAGATTTAGTATCTATTGATAATATAGTGCCTTGTGAAATGGTTGATAAGTTAAAGTTGAAAAGAATACCTCTTGAAACACTATACAAAGCTTCATGGGTGTGTGATGATCAATCCATTCTTATTAAAGATAAAGCACTAGTTGAGTTTCAGATTGATGATTATAGTGACAAAGTGTTTTGTGATATTTTTTGAATGAGTTGTTTGATAGGCACTCAATCTATGATGGGAGAGGTAACACAGATTAGATTGTGAAGGATGGTATCACTTTTATATTGACCCCATTTTAGGAGGGTGAAAAGGAGCAAAACAATGCAGCCAAGGTCATCGCCTTTGGTAAGAAAGAGGTTGATAAGTCTGTGGGGGATAAACAAGAAGAGAAAAGGATAATTGCAGCCACTTCAATATCAGGAGATGAGAGGATAGTGAATTTGTAGGCTAATATATTCAAGAAAAGCAACAAAGAAGGTGAAAGAAAGGTGACTGAGACTGAGTCAAAGAAAATCAAGTATGAAAACCTTCAAAGGATTGAAAATGATTTGAGAAAGAAAGAAGGAATTGAGGCTGGCACAATTTTTTGTCCTATATCTATTAAGGAAATGGAAAGGCATCCAGGTACTGATGATATAGAGGCATGTAAGTCAGTCAAAGGAGAGGTTACTAAGAAAGAAAATCTGAATACAAAGATGCATGAAAAGGAAAATGTGATTCAAGGACAACTGAGTAGTTTCAAGTGTGAGACCAGAGGTAAGGAAGAATTAGTTGGAAACAAGATTGGGAAAGGTTTGTTTTCAGTTGATAAGGCACGAACAAGATTGGTCATAAGTGAAGGGATAGTCAAGAGATTTTTATCAGGGTAGTCTATGTTAAAGAGGCAAAAGTTAGGTGGTAAGTTGATTGATTACATAGATGGGGATGCAAGCTAGCAGGATATGTTCTACAGGAAGAGGAAAAGAGTAGTTGAAGATCAAGGTGGTAGAGAAGACAAGGTTGAGCAATCTGTAGTTTCATTTCCAAGAGACTTGGAAAAGCTTCAAGGGCAGTTGTATGGTGTAGGAGCACCAATATATTTCATCTGAATTTGATCAAGTGTTTTTTTGGATAGGTTTTCTTATGGCTTTGAGGTCTTGTGGCATGCCAATAATGTCTAAATTGACCATTAGTATGTATTAGGACTTCATCTTTGTGAAAATGCAATGTTGTCAAAATAATACTAAAATATGCAAGAATTTATAATTGTGGGTCTTAGATAGAATTTGGTGTCTTGATTCTTGGATTTTGTTGGATAAGGTCTTATTGGAACATTTAGTGTGGTAATGATTCATTGTAATGGTCATTAGGATGTTTGGGGGTTTAATTTGCAAAAGTGACAAAATTGTCAAAAGTTGTCAACCTAAATGTTGCAAAATTGTAGAATTGCACTTTTGGGAAGTCTAATGGTCTTTTGAGTTGAAGAGGAAGTTTGAACCATTGGAGGGAGTTTTTAGTGTATAAAAAGGTTGAAGAACCTCGAAACAAGAGGTTAAAAACATTGTTTTGAAGAAAACCTCAATAAAGCTTCTGATTTGATAGTAATTTCTATTTTTTGTATTCACTTTCTAGAATTGCAAACTTTGTATGTGACTGTAAGGTAGAAAATTGTTCCAATAATTGAGGGAATTGTTGAAGACCTATCTTATCTTTTTTCTAATCTATTTTGGTGGTCTTTAATTGAATTCAAGGAGATATTTTATTAATTTTTTGTTGACAGGCCTGTAGGTGTAGATTTAAGGGTTTGAGGCTTATTTAATGGCATAAAGCCCATTCCACCTTTTGTCCTTCCTATTTCTTAGTGGAATGGGATTAATATGTTAGTTTTAGGATGGTAGAGTGGTAGGTTTGGTCTATTTGAAGGATTGGGGTAAGTTTTGTGGACTGTCCTATAGAGAAATGGTGAATTAGGGGATGAAAGTGATGGTTTTGAGAGAGAGTTTGATGAAATAGGTAAGTATAGTCCATGTGAAGGTTTTGTGAGTGTGGTAAGACATATTAAAAGGTGTTGGAGGTGATGGAAAATTTTTATGTGGTTGGGAACATAGAGAGCCAATAAACCCTACCCTTAATAAGTGGAAAATGAGGGTTTCCTATTACAGAGGTTAGATGCGGGTTAGTGCTTGGGTGTGTGCAAGATCATCATGGAAAAAATAGGCCCTTAAGTGGCAAAAAAATTAGAAAAAATTAGAGTTAGGCAACTTGACGTAAAAATTTGAATAAGTTATCGATATTATTTCAAAAATATGTAAGAATAGAATCTATAGAAAATTGAATGTAGTTTCTAAGCTACTAGGTTTTTTTTAAATCTATTTGGTGAAAATTTGAAATTTCAATATAGGTACTTAAATTTCAGGGAAAAAAATAAGAAGAGTGTATGTCGACTACCTAACCACAATAAAATGATAATACTTTTATAATATTTTAGATATAAGTAGAGGACTCATGTCTCGATGTGATGCATATTTTTTTGTAATTTTTTTCCAAGTAAATAATTAATTGTGAATTTTTATTAGAACTTAAAAAAAAACTCATATGTTTGACCACCTTACACTGGTCAAAACTTCATGAAATTCAATTTTTTTTTAATCCTATAGTATATGGCATAAAATGTGATGCATATTTTGTATTCAAAAAATGTGATACCATTTGAAAGCTATAGATTTTTCAATCAACCTATCAATCAGGACTTTAGTTGTAATTTGAATAAAAATGAATAATAATTACTTATTAAATTCAAACTAAAGAATAATTTATATCAGTTGAAATCTAAGAATCTCCTTTAAAACCCCTTTTCGTTTCATTAATTTTTGGTAAAAAATAGTCATCAGCCACATACCCATCATATTGCCACTTTTTGGCCCATCATGATCCTACACATACCTGATTCTAGAAATTGTTGAATTAGGCCTTTTCATACCTGTTAACATGATCTGGGTAGTTTGACAGAACTGGTTATAAAATTTAGATGCACTTCCTTTTAAAAAGAGACCTAATTGGTCTACAAGGTTAGTGTAGGTTCATGAATTTGGATGGGATGTTCAAGGGTGACCCATGGTGATTTATGGTTATGTTTGAGTATGCCTTGAAGGGTGTTTGAATGTGTAAAGGTTTTGGTTGTTGTGTAGTTCTTTGGGAGGAAAATTTGAGAAAAATGGGTCTGTAGACCTACTAGAGCAAGGATAGAATTATATTGGAGAAGCGCTTGTAAGGGTTTTTATGAATCTATTTGTTGAGTGGAATAACCTGAATTGTATTGGTTTAGACCAAAGCTATCAAGCTCTGCATCACTCTTGTAACTCCTTCACCACTTCTTCCATCATTTCGCTGGTATTTTGGTGTGTCTCAATAATCTTTTTTATTGCAGATGCATGAATCACACCTCTCAATTATAATTTGTGAAGGGGAAATATCTTATCTAGATCTACACTGCCTTGTTGCATCAATAATTGTGGCAGTTGTGATGGCATAGCAGGTTGGAACTTGGGTTGCATACTCAATAGAATTTTTAGGGAATTTCTGAAGGAGTCGGAGGATTCACTAGAAGGCTTTGTAATTTCTACAACCTTTCCCTTTAAGTTATTTTACTTTTCCTTTCTGGAGTCTATTGGTTCTTCTTTTTCTATTTGTACATATTTGGATGCATCCTTGTATTCATTTCTCATTTCTCTCTCTCCTTTCTCTATATCAACATTATCTACATTATCTTCCTTTTTTTCTTCTTCTTTTGTAAGATTTTATATATTAACTAGAGGAGTAACTTCTTCTTGCACCAAATGAGTGATGTCTTCCTTTGCAATGTCTTCTCCAATTAGTGATTCATCAACATTTCTTTTTGTCATGTCCACTTCCAAAAGAATGTTGCCCAGTGTAGCTTCTTCATTTGTATTATTCTCATGTTGAGCATCATATATCTTCACATCATCTTAAATTCTTTTCTTTGTAGCAAGGGTATCCATATTCACTTCTTCCCTAATCTTTGGTATTATTCCTAGTTTCTATGTTGTCCTCTACTTTGTCAATGCTTTCCTTTGTAATTATTTCAATATCAATTTTAACCTTTCCCATAAGGGTTTTCACCCTTTTATTTATCCTTATCTCCTTTCTAAATATAGTGTCCAAAGTAGCTCTATCATCCATGGAGAGAGGAGCACTTACTCTTTCCAATTCTTCTTCCTTAATCCTTGCTTCTTCTTCTACAAATTATTTCCTTCTTTCAAACAAGATGTTCCACAAGTCTATAGGAATATGCTTCTTGATATTCTTCATATCAACCTCATGAAAAAAAATATACTTGACTATAGCTTCAATAATGGTGGCCTTATCCATCTCATCTTCATCTTTATAAAGAGTTGTGGTCTCTCATAACATCTCATTTTGTAAAATACTATTAAACAATGTCTCTAATTTCATAGGTGAGTGAGTTCTTACCAGTTTTATTTGTTTTTTTTAATTTTCTTTCATTCAAATTCTTCTTTTAACTTGTTTATTTTCCTTTCTTCTTCTTCAGAGAAGCCTTCTTCATGGATTTTTTCTTCTTTTCCCTCAAATAAAAAGAAAAAATCTTCTTTTCTTCTTCAATCTCCTCTTCAATATCAGTATCAATAATGTCAAACCTTCTTTTCACATTGGCTTCACCTTGTGAAGCATCACTTCTTTTCCAGACCAAATGTGGTCCTTCTTCTTCCGTTTCCTATTCTTCTTATACTATATTGACACTTATATTCTTTTCTCTCATTACCTTTTTCTTTTCTCTTCTCTTGGCAGTGGCACTAGGTGGTGCTCTTCTTCTCAATTCTTTTATTTTGCACAACTAGAGGGGATTTCTCCCTTACCAAAGGATTGTCACTTATTTTCCTCTTATCTCCAATAGAAGGTATAGTGGAGAAATTTTAGATAGTGGGAGGAGTGGTTGCCATCCTACAAGCTCTTATTATAGTTTCTCCTGAACCACTTGACTCTACCTTAGCTTAATTCCTTTTCTTAAATGTCACATTTTTTCCCTTGAAACACTCATTTCCTCTACAATCTCTTCCACCATCTTCCTAACCTTCTTTGAATTACTGGTTTCTTTAGTTCTATGTGTTCCTCCATGTATTTCTCCTCATATGTTCCATATGTTTATTTGGTGGTGTCTTTAGGACTCTTCAATAAAGCATTATAAAAACCAACAAGATCTTCTTTTATCACTTCATATCCTCATTCAATAACCCATATAGTTCTTGGTTTCACTTCCTCTATAATGCATTGATCTATTGATACAAGAAATTTTGTCATTTTTTAACTTTTCAACTATTTTCCTTAGAATTATCTCTCTCTCATGCTTCCTCCTTTGAAATACTACAAATAAATCATCAAGAGCCTCATCATATGCTTTAATATCTCTAATACTTCTCATGAAATATGTAATCTCGTGGGTGATTGGTCTTCCTTTTAACCATGTCACACTTCTAGTTCTGAGAAGCCCCTTCATCAAATAAAATAGCAAACACATAACCAAATTCCATATTTAGATGCATACTTCTCCTTTTTTTTCTTCAACTGCTCCATCAATTTTAGCCTAAGCAACTTGCAAAGATCATACTCTTCACCCTTTTCAACCATTTCATATTACATATTAATTATGGTGGCAAACATTGAATTCTCCCTATTGGAAAAATAGATCTTGTATCTAATAATCATTATAGAATAACTAACTATATGATTTCTAATAGTATTGATGGTAAGGGCTCTCTTGCCATAAGTAACACTAGTAAGTTCCATATCACTTCATTTTTGATAGATTTCAAAATAGGAATAGGTCTAGTGGAGCATAGATTAGTAACCTCTCTTATCACTTAGTTATCATACTAGGCATATCATTCCAAAAAAATTGATTATGAATTCTACTAAGTGCCATTCTAACCCAATTATCCTCATAGCAAGAGTTCAAAAACCATTACCATACATCAAGTTTTTTAGCAACTAGTTTTTTGTGTTTTTGTTTTACAGTGAAATCTTCTTGATGAGGGCACAACCCGAGACACAGAAAAATAACCCACAAACAAGAGAATAATTTTATTATTCAGAAAATGGAGCTTCTTACATGTAGATGATCTCAAATCCCCAAGTTCTACAACACATGCAAGTTATAGAAAGCTACATAATAACCCATTCGCAATATGCGAGCTTGTCCCCAAAAAGTTACCCAAAAAATTAGAAACCCACCCATAAATAGAGCTCCTCATTAGTTTGGAGTCAAAACAACATTCAAATTTGAGTTTAGGCAGTTTGGTGCTGAAAATTTACAATATGAAGTTCAAATTTCAAAAGAGCATTTGCAATTGTATCTTCTAGAAAGTGTGCCAACTTCATGGGGCCATAACTTTTGATCTGGGACTCCGATTCGCGAACCGTTTGAACCGTTCGAAAGGTCTCAAAGTCAATAAAGCACATGAAATATGCTGCACTGATTTTGACAAGTTTTAGGGCCGATCTGGGAACTCTAAGTGCCTCAAATCTAACTTGAAAGATTTTCAGGTCCTAGGAAACTAAAAATGCAATATCTTTCCACCCAGGAACAGAAAATAAAAACCATAAATTGGGAATTTCATTATGACGAAAAGGGTATCCAAAAATGTAAAAACATCTAAAAACTGAGAAACTTGAAATTTAACTATTTTTGGGTGATGCAAGATTGACCTTACACCACTGGATGCTCCTGCATCAGACACCCAGGATAATTTGAGAAGTGACCCCGTCACATCTCAGATGGTGGAGGAAAACCCAAATGGTCAACCTCTACCTTAGGCAACTAGGATGAATCTTCAATAGGCCTTCCTTTCCATTTCACCATATTTTCTTCATACTGCCTATTCCTGGTACTCCTTCCCACACGACTATCCAGGATTTCTTCAATCTCCTCCTTTTTTGAAGTAGGTGCTAGAATCCCACACTATTCCATCATTGGTACTTCCTCTACGCCACCTTCATGATACTCTGTCAAATCTGAAATGTTGAACATAGGGGAAATGTTGAATCCATCTAGCAACTCTACCTCATATGCATTCCCTGAATCATGCCTCTTCAAAATTTTATAGGGACCGAACTTCTTCATATTCAATTTGTTATATGTTCCCACTAGAAACCTTTCTTTCCTCAAGTGGACCATCACTTCATCACCAATCTGAAACTCCTTATACCTCCTTTTTTGATCTGCCTTAGCCTTATATTGCATATTCATCTTGTTAATATGTTCTCTTACCTTCTCATGTATATCCTTGATGTGTTATGTAAAATCTTTGGCTTCAGCACTTATTTTCTTCTCTTGGTCCATCTTCCTCATTCGGAGCTGTTGGGCTACCTCCATACACAATCTGGAATGGTGATCTACCGATTCTTGTTGATAGAGATTATTGTAAAAAAATTGCTGCACGGGGTAAGATCAAGTCCCATCCCTTAGGTTTTATCTCCTACCAAACATCTTAGTAGGTTACCCGGACTCCTGTTAACAACCTCTGTTTCCCATCTTTTTTGGATGGTGTGTAAATGAACTTCAACTCGTCTTGGCTTCTTCCTACAAGGTCTCCAAAAGTACCCCACAAATTTGGTGTCGCGATCTGAAACAATACTCTTTGGCAGACCATGTAGCCTCACCACCTCTTTGAAGAACAAGTCAGCAATGTGGACTGCATCATGGGTCTTTGACATGGAATGAAATGTGCCATCTTTGAAAACCTATCAACCACCACAAAGACCGAATCATTCCCTCGTGTCCTTGGAAAACCAAGAACAAAGTCCATACTTATATCCTCCCACAGCCTCTCTGGTACAGGTAAGGGCTGATATAAGCATGTATTTTGGCTCACTCCTTTAGCCATCTAACATACCCTGCAACTTTGTACAAACTTCTTCACATCCTGTGACAACTGAGGCCAATAATAATGCTCACTGATAATGGCAATGGTCTTATCCGACCAAAATGTCATGCCATTCCTCCACTATGCTTCTCCTTTATCAGGTTCTCTCTCATAGAACTCCTTGGGATACACAATTGACATCCCTTAAATAACATGCCATCCTGGATTATGAAATCCAGCCACCTTGTCCTATCCACTATAACAGGTTCCTTGCAAGCTTTCCAAGCCTTTGCAAAATTAGGATCTTCTACATACAGTGTCTTGAGTTCATTGAACCCAACCACTTCAATCTGCATCTTTGTCATTAATGTATGCCTCCTACTTAAGGCATCTGCAACCCTATTTAACTTCCCACTCCTATGTTTCAAAACAAAGGTATAACTCTGCAAAAACTCTACCCACTTCATATGCCTCTGATTTAATTTTTCCTGACTATTTAGGTACTGCAAGGCCTGATGATTAGTATATAGAACAAATTCCTTCGGCAACAAATAATGTCTCCATTTTTTTAATGCTTGAACTATCGCATAAAATTCCTGATCATATACATAATACTTCCTCTTGGCATCATTTAACTTTTCACTGAAATAGGCAATGGGCTTACCTTCTTGGCTCAACACTGCTCCAATGGCACAACCATTGGCATCACAATCCACCTACAACACCTTGTTGAAATATGGGAGGGATAGAATAGGTTGCTCTGTCACCTTCTGCTTCAACAGTTCAAAACTTTTTACCGCTCCAGTGCCCTCTCATTGTTTCAGTCAGGGGTCCACAAATACCATTGAAGTTTCTAATGAACTTTCTATAAATACTAGCCAAACCATGGAAAGATCTCACCTCGGTAGCAGTTCTTGGGGTAGGCCATTCCAAAATAGCCTTCACCCTCTTTGGGTCCATCTTGAGACCTTCTGTTGAGACAACAAACCCCAAGTACACTAACTCCCTCTTCACAAAACTGCACTTCTTTAGATTAATCAACAATTTCTCCTCTTAACTTCTTAAAGGCTCTCCTAATATGCATCAGATGCTCATCCAACATCTTACTGAAAATCAAAATATAATCTAAATACACAATAACAAAACTTCCTAGAAATTCTTTTAGAAGCTCGTTCATGAGCCGCATGAATGTGCTTGGTGCATTGGTTAGCCCAAAAGGCATGACTAACTAGTCGTACAGGCCCTCTTTGGTCTTGAAGGCAGTCTTCCATTCATCTCCCTCTCGAATCTGGATTTGGTGATATCCACTCTTCAGATCAATCTTTGTGAAGTACTGAGCTCCACTCAAATAGTCCATCAGTTCATCCATCCTTGGCAGGGGAAATCTCTACTTGATTGTTATCTTATTTATGGCTCAGGAATCTGTACACATCCTCCACTCCCCATCCTTCTTTGGTGCTAGTACTGTAGGTACTGCACATGGACTCAAACTCTCCCGTATCAAACCCTTTCTCAACAACTCTTGAACTTGTTTGTTCAACTCCTCAGTTTCTACTGGAGTCATTCTATGAGCTGCCTTATTTGGAAAACTGGCTCTAGGAATCAAGTCAATCTAATGACTGATCTTCCTTATTGGTGGTAAACCCTCAGGTACATTATTAGAAACAATATCCTAAAACTCATCCAACATCCCAGAAACTTCTTATGGAACCTTCTCACTATCCTCCTTACTCACTCTAGGAATCAATGCATAACACACACGCTCATGTTTCATACCTTCTAAAAACTTTCTTCCATCTACATAACAAATTCTAGCACTACTACATACCTTTTCTTCAGTCTCCTTCAAGGGTTTCAATTTGTGACTAACCCCATCCTTTTTCAAGGAATAAGTGTTTGCATGGCCATCATGTATAGCTTGCCTATCGAATTGCCACGGCCTCCCCAACAACATGTGACATGCATCCATGGGGATGATATCATAGAGTACCTCATCATGCTAGCTCCCAATCTTGAACTTTACTAGGCACTTCTCATTGACCAAAACTTTGTGGTCTTTCTACAACCAAGCAATCGGATATGGATGCTGGTGCCTTTCCCTCTTCAACTTCAACTTTGTGACCATCTCCTCTAACACCAGATTATCGGTGCTCTCACCATCAATAATGACATCACAACATTTTTCTTCACACTTGCACCTTGTGTGAAACAGATTCTTCCTCTATTTTGGTTCCTTTTCCTACGTCACTAGGGCTCTCCTAATCACTAGGGCTTCTCCCCTTTTAGCATCATCTAAATGTTTAGATTGGGCCTCCTCATCTACATGCGCAACCCTTCCATGACCTTCTGGCCTTTTGTCTGCCCTTCCTTGGTGTTGTGGACATTCATAGGCTCGATGCCATTCTTCACCACACTGGAAACACGTTCCTTTGAAACCACCTCTTCCAGATCCCCGTCTATATCTCCCTCATCCTCTACCTTTTTGATCACCATTATTTTGATCATGAGGGCGGTAGAAGTTGTCATTCCTTTGGCTTCGGCTGGCACCCACATCTTCACTTTTCTTTTCATCATCATTTCGGCTTCTTGAAGGTCTTCCACTGCCTCTTCCACTTTGACCTCCTCATCCTTTTTGCTTGCCATCAAATCTTTTCTTCAGCTTCTCTTCTACCTTCAGAGGAAACTGATACATATCCTCAATGGTGGTCATTCTGACTAGGCTTAACTCCTCCTGAATGCTCGGTTGTAACCCATTAAGATATCGAGCTACCTTCTCCTTATTGGCCTCTGTGTGGCCCATTCTGATGATTATCTTATGAAATTCTTCAGTATATTCTTTCACAGATCTACTTCCTTGCTTCAACCCTTGCAATTTCTTCGATAGATCTAACTCATAGTCCACTGGTATGAATTGCTTCTTCAGTTTCTCTACCATGTGATCCCATCTAGTGATATTTCCTCTTCCTCTTCGATTTCTTTCCAACTGGACCTCTTTCCACCAAATACTAGCATGGCCCTTCAACTTCATTTTTGCAAACATAACCCAATCTGGGTCCTCTATTTCCTCATACTCAAAATATTCTTCTAGCTCGTTGATCCAGTCGATCAACTCTTCTGGGTTCAAACTTCCAGAATAACTAGGGACTTCTGCTCTAGGTCTTTTACCGATCTTCGAAATGGCCCTTATTAGCTGCATTTGGTCTTGATCAATTGCTTCTTCTTCCTCTTCTACATTTGAACCTTCTTCCTCTCATTCATCCTCACTTTCCTCCCTTAGGTGTAACCCTCTTCTCAACTGCTCTTGTAACGCGTCAATCTGTCTCTGGAGGGCTGCCAGTGCATCTCTTCCACCAGCATTTATGCTTCCTCGACCACCTCTGGCACCACCATGCCTACAAGGCATCATTCTTGGAGGCATCTTTATTGACTTTGACCCACAACCACGGTCCTAGTGCAAACTGCCTCACGATCGGCGATCTGTCCACATGCTCAAGAAAACCTCGCTCTGATACCACTTGATGAGGGCACAGCCCGAGACACAGACAATAACCCACAAATAAGAGAATAATTTAATTATTCAGAAAATGGAGCTTCTTACATGCAGAGGATCTCAAATCCCCAAGTTCTACAACACATGCAAGTTACAAAAAGCTACAGAATAACCCTTTCGCTATACGTGAGCTTGTCCCCAAAAAGTTACCCAAAAAATTAGAAACCTGCCCATAAATAGAGCTCCTCATTAGTTTGGAGCCAAAACAACATTCAAATTTGAGTTTAGGCATTTGGCGCTGAAAATTAACAACATGAAGTTCAAATTTCAAAAGAGCATTTGCAATTGTATCTTCTAGAAAGTGTACCAACTTCCCGGGGCCATAACTTTTGATCCGCGACTCCGATTCATGAACCGTTTGAACCGTTGGAAAGGTCACGAAGTCAATAACGCACTTGAAATTTTCTATGCCAATTTCATCAAGTTTTAGGGCCGATCCGAGAACTCTAAGTGCCTCAAATATAACTCAGAAGATTTTTAGGTACAAATCTAGGAAACTAAAACTGCAATATCTTTCCACCCAGGAACATAAAATAAAAACCATAAATTGGGAATTTCATTATGACGAAAAGGGTATCTAAAAATGTAAAAAATCTAAAAACTGAGAAAATTGAAATTTAACTATTTTTGGGTGATGCAAGATTGCCCTTACACCACTGGATGCTCCTGCATCACTTCTCCAATTAACTCATTTTCCCTCAAATATCCTAACTTAGTGTGAGGGTATTAATCAATTTTCCCATGAATAGATATCCTAATATCCTCAATCGGTAACCCTATTTGGAATATGAGAAAATGCACCCAATGGGTCATCTTCTATGGATTTCATGGGATATTTCTTGATTTTAGGTTGTGGTTTCGCTATTACCTCAACAACCCTTAGTGTAGCCATTAAAAAATAAATTTAAACTACTTTTCAAATAAATTTCTTTGAAAGTTAGGATAAAAAAGATTTGTAAATACCTTTATCTTCGCTTGCCAAACTAGGTTTTTAATCCACTAGATCTCAATTCACCTTAACACTTTGAATTATTTCCTCGCTACTCTACTCCTCAAATGTCTTTGTGAAATTGATTTTCCTTAGTGAAATCACTTATAATCCTTCGATTTGACCTAATTTTGCATAGAATGCTTCAAACCATAAAGTTGGCAACCCTTTATCTATATGCATAAACACCTTTTGAAGCTCCAAAAACTTTTGCATCATCATATTTTCTTCCACAATATTCCGTAATAGATTAAACATCTTGATCTTCATCATATATCTTTGTGTTGATGCATCACCACATCTTCTTTGGTAGGGGATGAAAATTTTCCACTAAGGATCACCCTAAACCATATCTCTTAGCTTAGTTTCCAAGGGAAACATTTGCACTAGAGGGTAGTATAGATTCTTCCTTGACTTCTATCTCTTCCTTCTTTCTCCAAATATTTTTCATTTCCTTCTTTTTTTCTATTGGATCAACCTTTTTTAATGGTTCATTCCTCTTCACTAGATTATCTTTCCTTGTTTTTTTTCTTTTGTAAAGCATGGCTATGTGTCTAGGCCTATTGCAATTGTAGGATACAAAAATTTTCTGAACAATATTCCTTCCATTCATTATGGATTTGTATTGATTAGCTTTGTGTCTGAATCCATAACATGTATAATAGTAGCCACTGAAAGATTGAATCATTCTACCATTTTTATAGCCATTCATCATTTGATTTATGTATTCATTAGCTCTATGACTGAATATTTTACATGTAAAACATTGAACATAAAAGGATGGGATATTTTGATTCATTTTGCTTCTACATTCCATTTCCTTATGTCCAAATCTATTGTAAGAATAATAAAAACCATTGAAAGATGGCTACCTTTGTGCATTTCATTTTCTAACAAGTGGTCTTCCAGTTTAATTTCTTTGATTTTGGATCTGCTTGCCACTGTTCTTCTTATCTTAAATATTCTTTGGTTCATTGATCTTATATTCTTTAGTTGAACATTCTCCTATTTCAAACCCTAATCCACCTTTGTGTTTAGAGCCTTTCTAATTTTAAATCATCTCATCAAGCTTTATAGCGCCCATTTTGAATTTGTTTTCATGACTTCTTGCTTTCTGTAAATTTTATCTTAGATTTTCCACTTCTTGTTCAACCCTTGTATATTCCTTTGATTTTATTTTCTCTATTACATTCAAACATTCTTCAATTATTTTGTTTTCTTCAACTTGCACTTTCAAACCAATGATGGTTTCATTTGATTTCTTTAATTTCTCACTAACTTCCTTATACCTTTCTTTGAACTTCTTGATTTTCTCTCTTAATTTTTTGATGCATTCATTTGCTTCTTTGATATTTTCTCTTAGGTCTTTATTTTCATATTTACTCTTTTCAAGATCTTCAAGGGTAACTTTGATCTCTCCATGTATTTTTCAAGCATGCAATCTTCATCTATGATTCCAACTATTGAAATCTCTTCCAAAGGAGTAGGAAATTTTTTTTCATCCACATGTTCAACCTCAAAGACCTTCCCAAAGCAGTTATGCTTCTTCTAAGGAACCAAGCTCTTATACCAATTGTTGAACACTCAGAATACTAAGAGGGGGATTGAATCAATATTCTCTTAAACCATTCAAAAATTAAACACCCAATTACTATGGAATATTCAATTGTAATAGAGGAATAAAGCATGAAACATTCACAACATCATATGACACATGAACACTAGGATTTTTACATGGAAAACCCAAAATATGAAAAACCACCTTGAGGATTAGCTCACAATATATTATAACTGGTTATATTATATTTATAGAAGTGTTCACTATAGGTGGAATCACTATCCACAGAGAAAATATATATGAGAGATGGTGGCTCACTACCTATTTTGAATTGTTACAATTGCATATTTCATATGGAATCATATCTAACACTCTACTTTGCTCTACACTCACATTGCTTCAAACTTCTACTCAGCATTCACAAATTAAAATTTTTCTTCTCTAATAATATTTGAATGTAGAATCTCTGCATCATACATCATATGTTCATATCACACACCAAAACACAAAGGATCTAACACATATATCAAGCTTCAACTCTAACATCAATTAGGTTGGCCTAATTAGATGTAACACCCAATATGTAGCATGTCAGCTCCAAAAATTTCATACATATCTCATGCCAAGATTCAAAACTCAAAAAAACTTAAAATAGGTCAGCATGAACCTATAATAGATCTCACATAAGACTACAACACTTATTTAACCTTCACATACCTTCAAAATTGTTATGTCGGCATGGCATAAGACCTAGTAGCAAAATCCTTCATATGTGTATCCATATCTCGACACGTGGAAATACAAACTCAATTCCAACTAGAATCCATTGTCTACTACCATCTAGAAATTTATTCTCAAAATCGTAAATCCAAAAACTCATTTGTGGAGAAGTGCAAAATCTCCCACACAAATGCACTGGCACAAAGAATAGCTATAATTTACCAAACTGAACTTAGTTACTCATATCTTTCAAACCACTTTTCAAAACATGATGAAAAATTGGAATCAAATACATCTAATATCCAATAAAGTATTGTTAGAATTATAGAGTGAATCTTCATTTGTAAAGTGGTGTGGACCCAAAAATAGATGCATAGTTACCCTAAATTGACACATAGTCAACTTCCAACACAACTTACTTTTTTGGGTCAAACCATCCTGAAACAAAGTCTTCCTCAACAATTCAAAAACCTATTAGAACAAATTAAAATGGTATTCAACCAAAATATTCACATAAATTACAATGTTGAAATCAATGACAACAATGCAACACATCGCTATTTACCTTTTCTTGTTTCTCATGCTCATGTTGCCAAACAACAACATCAATGATATTCTTCCAACAATATCCCCAAACTCCCAACACATTTTTCATTCATAATTTGTATAAAATATACATGAGGATACAATTGACCAAAAATTATTCCATTGTATTCAAAAGAAGATGCTAGTATTGTCAGAAAAAGACTTGCAAAATACATACAATTACAAGCTCAAACAATGAGCTAGAAAGTTTAGATTATATTACTCTATGATCTGCAAATTAAAAAAATCTCCAAGATTCATGAAAATGGCCTTGAATTCCCTTTTATAAAAACAAGGGAACAAGCTTTGAGCTCATTTGACACATTTCACATTTTCATTTAACAAACAATTACATTATAAAATATGAGCACAAATACTCATGCAGAGAATATTTCAAAAGGATGAATATAATTATATTTTCTTGAAGTAACTTTATACCTCCAATTTTATTTTATATAGATAGTTGTACTTTATTTTCTACTTCTCTTCATTTAATAGTTAGTGGTAAAGGTTGAATAGGCATATAAGACAAAAATTTATGCTAACTTGAAAACAAAACTCTTTGTTGAGCTATTAGAAAATCCTATTTACATTGATTGTGCATAAAAGAAAAAAAGTCGATCCACATCACTTGGAAAATTACAACTCAGGAAGTTGATTGTATTTGGTATCCCATGCAACATACTATTCTTTTGTAGGCTAGTTGAATGCTAGAAACTCATCCAACTTATTCATGTATGTACCATATTTTATTACTACTTAGTCAACTTCTTTATCAAATTCCTCAAGAAATCTATTGGTGTCCCATAATTTTTCCAAACAAATTTTATAAATTTAATATCAATAGGATCCTTTTAACATATTACAAAAGCTAATGTGGTTGTAATATCCTCCAACTGTGATCTCCAATCATAATAGGATTTGACCTCTCCATTTGCATTCATAATATTATGCAAAATTCCTAGATTACTATCATCAAACTACTTTATCAACTCATTTATTCTATCCTCCACGAGGCTTACCATCCCCTGATAATTGCCTATATTTTTCATAATTTGATATGTGGGAGTAATTTACTCAGGCTTGTTTGGATCATAGGTTGATCACTTGCACATAACAACCAAACAATTTACTCTTTGTACCTATGTTTGCATAAGAGGAATTTATGATTCCCTATGCTTCAGAAACATGTCAATTGTTGTAATCATCAAAGAATAGTTTTTATTCACATTATTTTCCTTATTTATAATTTTTTTCATTAAATGTCCCAACATATTAGAAACTATGTGCATAATTTCATCAATGGCTCTAGGAGGTGGTGGAGTAGGAGTACTTGGTACTAAAGATCTATCTTTCCATACAACAATTTCCATTGATTGTAGTGGTGGAGATGGTGATGGAGGTGCTTGTTGCTATTGGATTTATGACTGTTACAATTGCAATTGTTACACCTATAACTCTAATTGACCTATTGTTTCCTTATCTTTGTTATACTTGTTAAAGAGATCTTGATACTTCTTCAAATCCTGATTGTATTGTTTAGGTAGTGACTCAATTGTTGCTTTACTAAAATTAGAAACATTTACAACAAATGTGATTGCCTCTACTATAGAAGTATCAAAAACTCTCTTTATGACTAGCCTTGCTCTTAAATCCCCAACAAGCTCAACTATAGTTGGATTATTTGTATTTGGTGCTAATACCCAAATTTCCAATGTATCCCATTTAGGGATAAATGTATATCCAAATAGTGCATTAAATGCCTCATCTTTCAATGAAAATACCTATGCATTATGCTTCTTGATTATATTAATGGAAATCGATGATGTTATGTACCATTCAAGAAACAAGAGAATGCTGCTTTCTCTTACTAGTTTCCTTCCTTCCTAAGGTGTCATATCTCTTTGCTTGACCTTCATCTAAACTAGAAGACTGTCAAATAATTCTTTTCTTGACTACTCTGGGAACTTAATCATATCCTCATTCAACCTTATTTCAAATTTATCCCTTCTACATCTCCACAAAAATTCTTTAAACACTTCAATTTTGACAAAAAGTTTCATCATCCATGAATTTACTACATGCCTCCTCCCTGATATCATCATTGTTGTCCCTACCTCCCAAAATTGCTTGAGTAACCTATCTACTGGAGGTGACAAATGATCATCTCTCTGATGAGATAGCATTTATTACATAATTGTTGTAGGTATGAGCTAGTCTAGTGGTGTTGTCATTGATGAATACACAGTTCAGTATGCTGCAGACTATACATGTATAGCTGAGATGTTGCTAAGATGTTGTGAGTACATGGAGCTATCTTTATGGTTTTGGGCTAATGATTTTCCAAGTGTTTTTGAGAAACCTAATGAAAAAGAGAAGTTAGAATGATGAAAAGTGTTCAAAATGTGCTATGCATTTCTCCTATGTTGATCCTATGCTTGTCCAGATATGAAGATTTGATAACAATGACCCCATGGTGATATTTCTTGAGTTTTAGCTTCTAGTTTGATGGTACGTGAAATTTATGTTCACTGGTATGTGAATTGTTATGGAAAAGTTGGTCTTTTATGGATTGGGAGAAATATTGTTGCTCTGCAGTTCTCCTCTATTTCATTTTAGATCTTGCAAATATGGAATATGTCTTATGAAGGTGTTTTTCATGTTCTGGCAAAGAGGTTTGAAGTTTGGTGATCTGAAAGTCATGTTTCAGTATTTTAGTGTAAGTTTATATAGTCTTGATGGATTGGTGAAAGATATTTAGTGATTGAATTTTGTTGTTTTGTTGTGGAAGTATCTGGAAGATTTTGAGATGTATTCTTGTGCATAAGCAAACATGTTGTGTCCACATGTCATCTTCTTGTTGGGAAGCCTACACATCAATGTTCTTTTGTGTTTTCATTAGGTTTGGCTGACCTGGTGTTTACACTTCATTTGAAGAATAAAATAAAATTGAGGAAGCATGTGGTTGATCGAAGACATTATTTTTGGTCTTTGTTAAATGTTTTATTGGTCCACTCTCATTCCTTTCCATCGCGGGAATGTTGAGTAACCAACTTATTTTGAATTTATCAAATGAGATAATTGTGGCCGACCTTGGAGAAAGTTTCTAAGGTTAAGGATGGTATAAAAGCAAGTTGAATTGTGAAGAGTTGTATGATAGTGTGATACAAAGTGATGAAAGTGAGCCACAAATCATAAGAGCAGAAGTGTGTGTGCGAGTGAGTCGAGACAATAGTTCTGCATTGTGTTGAAGGCAGTGAGCTGAAGGTTTTTGCAATCCTATGGATGTGCATTAATCATCGTGGTGGATCTTTTGTTCTCTTTTGTATCTATAGGAAGTGAGCCTTTGTACGTAGATAGTGAGTCCTCTTTGGGAAGTGAGCCTTTGTATTCAATTTATAATCTTTTATATTGTGAGTTAACCCTCATCGTGGTTTTTCCCTCATTGGGTTTTCCACATAAAAATATGGTGTTCATTATAATTATCTACTTTCTATTATTTGTGTTTCATGCTCTTACTTAATAACATAATAGTGTGGTTGTGAAATTAATAAGTGTTGGTTTTTAAGTTTGAATTTTGGACAACTAAGTCATCCCCCCTCTTAGTTGTTCTATGCCTGTTTAACAATAATATCATCCCCTATTACTATGAGTTTTTCATCATCAAGGTCTAGTAAGTAATGAACCATTTTTTCCTCCTTAACTCTCCTCCTCTTCGGTGAAGAATCCCTTGGGGGTGAGTCCAACTCAATGAAATTTTTGTGCAAGGGAAGTGTTGTGCAATTTTTGCACACACGCCCCACCAGAGGCGAGGACCCTCTTTTTGCTTTTGCATCTCTACCTCTTGGCTAGGTCACATTTTTTGTTTTTCTCTTCTTCAGAGGTTATTTTAGGATTAGGTCTAGATTGGGTTTGATGGAGGCAATATTTTGAGGCTCTAGAGGGAATTCACCTATCTTGGAATTTGAAAATGGGGATTTTGAAGTGAATTTTCAATGTTATATGTAAATATTTTTTGAACCCTTGGATAGAGGACGAAAAATTAGGTAGGGTTGCTTTTTGAACTTTTTGAAAATTCCTTCTAGAAAAAAAGTTATGGAGTTTAGGGGATTTTGACTCTGCTCGGAAATGGGGGATTCCATCCTTGATGGAGATCCCCTATATTATAATTTCCACGAAGGGGTGGAGATTTTGAAATTGTCCAAAAATGGAAATTTTCAATGTTATACATAAATCTTTTTTGCACCCATGGATAAAGGACAAAAAATTAGGCTGGGTTGCTTTTTGAACTTTTTGAAAATTCCTTCTAGAAAAAAATTTATAGAGTTTAGGGGATTTTGACCCTCCTCAGAAATGGGGGATTTTCATCCCTGATGGAAATCCCTGAAATTTCAAAGACCCTCTCAAAATCCCAAAATTTTTCAAAAATGGAAAATTTTCCCAAATGGAAAATTTTCCTAAAATGGAAATTTTCCTAAAATGCAATTTTTCCAAAAATGGAAAAATTTCTTTTGAAATTTTAAAATGTTCCTAAAATGAAATTCTTGAAATGGAAAAAAAATTCAAAAAAAAAAAATTTCCAAAAATGGAAAAATTTAATTCAAGTTTAATTTGGATTTGGATTTTTAATATGTGAGCTACTAATGATGATAATTTTAAAAGTGGGCCTGCATATGAATTCGTGTCCAAATAGTCTACAGCTGGAAGGTGTTTTTGGAAGACATGTGAAGCTGATTTCATCATCCAATCAGAATTTTCATTAATGACAAGCTGACATAATATTGTTTTCTCATTGTTCCATGATGTAACAACTTTTATGCAATTGGATGATGATGTACCATGAGCTCTCAAATTAAATGTAAGATCTTCATGCTTCTGGAAGTGTAATTGCAGCAATTGGATGAATTAAATCCTAGCCATTGATTCAAAATGTAATTTTCTATAAAAGGCCAGCGCTTTCTCATTTGGAAGAGGTTAGATTTGATTAGAATGGCTAATTAGAAGTTGTAGAAAGCCAAAATTGGCTAAGTTAGGAGTTATATTTCTGCAAGATAGTAGCTGTAGGAGAGAAGAGAGACTGGAAATTTTTATGTAATGCTTGTGAAGTTAATGCAATTGGATTATTGATTTGGAAAGCTTTGTGTTACACTTTGATAGTTTATGGTTTCTTGTTCTCAATTCTCAATGTTAGATATTAGTTTTTAGTTCTTTAATGATAATGGTAAAATGTGAATGATGTTGATCGATCTTTGGTCCGTACTTTTAACAATTTTTTGATTGGAAGTTGTTGTGTAAAGTTAGTTTGGGCCTTATTTTGTGCTAAGTTCAACTATGGATGCTTGTTTACATTGCGCTAGTTAGTGGGTATGTGAATGAATATTCATAGCTTGAAAATATTTAGTTTCCTTATAAGATTGCACCATTTCTATGGAGTTGTAGGCTTGTCCTTGATCAAGGATAGATTGGTTTATTGGGTATTTTTCCATTTGTAACATTCATCATTGTTGTGATTGATCTTAGGAGTTAGTTTAGAATCTCTTTCAACCCTTTCTCTTTTGTTATTTCTTTGAATCTCCGTTAGTTTTAGGATTGAAGGCATCACCATATTGTTACATCTGATGAAATTACACTTCTAGCATTGTTCATTTCTAAGGCCCCTTGTGATTACCAACATTTTCACATTTATCACTGAGTTGTTTTTACATTGTCAAGACTTGACATTAGAGACCTTGGGGTTATCTCTTGAGGTTTGTTGATTGAGATTTACCTTTCAAGAGAGATAGGATATTATATTAATTCTAAGTTGTTGATGTGCAAAAAACACCATCAATAGGAAGGAGGTGTGTGTCACACTAGCGTTGAAGATATTTATTCCATTGAAGGAGAGGGAGAAGCTCTTATTTGTTCCTTTACCACTATTCCCTTTGATCTCCTTCTGAAAACATAGGGTCCCTTTGGAGGATAATATGTGGGCCTCTCTTTGATTACAAGAGCCTTTCCTTTATCTTCTCTTGAGTTTTAGGCACCTCTCCAACAATTTTATCAAAATTATGCAAAATAGCCTAAATTCTCAAAACTAGATCATTTGCATCCACATATTTTCACTTAAATGAGGGATCTCTTTTCTTCTTTACATCCTCAATTTTTTTGAAGGTTATCCATTTAGCATTTTTGATTTGTACTTTATTTTCATCCAAACAATTCCTTATCACATACTTAGTATAATCAACATGAAGATAGAATTTGCACCTATTGATTTTGGTCCTCAAATCATTTATGAAGTCTTCTAGATCAAAGTTTGTGTCTCTTGATGGTTTCATCTTATCAGTCTTGAATTTTTCATGAATCTACTTCCAACCATCCTTATTCATGGTAAAATATGAAAATATAGTAAGGAATGGAAACAAAGAGCCCTTCCTTTGATTAGCCAAGTGGGCTTCCTTAGAATGTGATAATTGTCAATCATCTCTAAGAATCCAACTCTCAAAGCCACATACTTTGGAAAAAATGAGGTAATACAGGGCTTCCATACACCCTCAATATAATGCAATTAGAATGGGCAATAACATCCCCCAAATTTTTAACAATTCCTAGCTCTAGTTTTCTCTCTAGTGGCCTCAAGAAGTCATGGAGTGTAGTTGTTATCCTAAGTATTTCAAGAAGTCATGGAGTGCAGTTGTTATCCTAAGTATTTGACCCTTCAAAACATACATGAGTTTTGTAGAAAAGAGTTATGTAAAGGTCACATAACTAGACTATTAACATTGCATATCCAACAAATGTGTCCACATTTGCACTAGGAGGTCCTAATTGTTTTCATCCCTAAGTTTAATCTACAATCAAGGACCTAAGTCTTTATTTCTCCAAAATAGGAACATGTGGAAAAGGAGTGAGTACCATCGAAATTGCACTCCCAACTGTCCCTTCCTCACATTTACCAATCCCTTGTGGATGGAATATGATAAATATGATCCATAATCAAGCTCATCATTTACCATGAGAATCTAAATATCCATGATGCAGGAGCATCCAGTGGTGTAAGGGCAATCTTGCATCACCCAAAAATAGTTAAATTTCAAGTTTCTCAGCTTTTAGATGTTTTTACATTTTTGGATACCCTTTTTGTCATAATGAAATTCCCAATTTACGGTTTTTATTTTCTATTCTTGGGTGGAAAGATATTGCAGTTTTAGTTTCCCAGATTTGCACCTAAAAATCTTCTGAGTTAGATTTGAGGCACTTAGATTTCTTAGATCAGCCCCAAAACTTTCCAAAATTGGCATAGCAGAATTCAAGCGTGTTCTTGACTTTGAGACCTTTTGAACAGTTCAAACGGTTCGCGAATCGGAGCCTCGGATCAAAAGTTATTGCCCCGGGAAGTTGGCGCACTTTCTAGAAGATACAATTGCAAATGTTCTTTTGAAATTTGAACTTCAATTTGTAATTTTTTGATGGAAAACCACCTAAACTCAAAATTGAATGTTGTTTTGGCTCCAAACAAAAGGGTAGCTCTATTTATGGGTGGGTTTCTAATTTTTGGGTAACTTTTTGGGGGACAAGCTCGCATATTGCGAAAGGGTGATTCTGTAGCTTTTTGTAACTTGCATGTGTTGTAAAACTTGGGGATTTGAGATTCTCTGCATGTAAGAAACTCCATTTTTTGAATAATAAATTTATTCTCTTGTTTGTGGGTTATTTTCTATGTCTCTAGTTGTGCCCTCATTAAGTGGTATCAGAGCGGGTTTTCTTGAGCATGTGGACAGATCGCCTATCATGAGGCAGTTCGCACCAGGACTGTGGTTGTGGGTTGAGGTCAATAAAGATGCCTCCAAGAGTGATTCCTAGTAGGCATGGTGGTGCCAGAGGTGGTTGAGGTGGTAGAAATGCTGGTGGAAGAGATGCACTGCCAGCCCTCCAGAGATAGATTGATGCATTACAAGAGCAGTTGAGAAGAGGGTCAAACCCGAGGGAGGAAAGTGAGGATGAAGGAGAGGAAGAAGGTTCAAATGTAGAAGATGAAGAAGAAGTAATTGATCAAGACCAAATTTGGCTAATAAGGGCCATTTTGAAGATCGAGAAAAGACCCAGAGCAGAAGTCCCCAATTATTCTGGAAGTCTGAATCTGGAAGAGTTGATCGACTGGATCAACGAGCTAGAAGAATATTTTGAGTATGAGGAAATAGAGGACCCAAATTGGGTTAAGTTTGCAAAAATGAAGTTGAAGGGCCATTCCAGTATTTGGTGGAAAGAGGTCCAATTGAAAAGAAATCAAAGAGGAAAAGGAAATATCACCAGATGGGATCGCATGGTAGTGAAACTGAAGAAGCAGTTCATACCAATAGACTACGAGTTAGATTTGTTGAGGAAATTGCAAGGGTTGAAGCAAAGAAGCAGATCTATGAAAGAATATATACTAAAGATTTTCACAAGATAATCATCAGAATGGGCCACACAGAGGCCAATAAGGAGAAGTTAGCCTGATATCTTAATGGGTTACGACCGAGCATTCAGGAGGAGTTAATCCTAGTTCGAATGACCACCATTGAGGATGTGTATCAATTTTCTCTAAAGGTGGAAGAGAAGCTAAACAAAAGATTTGATGGCAAGCAAAAAGGACGAGGAGGTCAAAGTGGAAGGGGTAGTGGAAGACCTTCAAGAACCCGAAATGATGATGAAAAGAAAAGTGAAGATGTGGGTACCAGCCGAAGCCAAAGGAATGACAACTTCTACCGCCCTCATGATCAAAACAGTGGTGATCAAAGAGGTAGAGGATGAGGGAGATATGGACAAGGATCTGGAAGGGGTGGTTTCAAAGGAACATGATTCCAGTGTGGTGAAGAAGGGCATCGAACGTATGAATGTCCACAACACCAAGGAAGGGCAGACAAAAGGCTAGAAGGTCATGGAAGGGTTGTGCATTCATATGAGGAGGCCCAATTTGAACATTCAGATGATGCTAAAAGGGGAGAAGCCCTAGTGATTAGGAGAGCCTTGGTGACTAAGGAAAAGGAACCAGAATAGAGGAATAATCTATTTCGCCCAAGGTACAAGTGTGAAGGAAAATGTTGTGATGTCATTATTGACAGTGGAAGCACCGATAATCTAGTGTCAGAAGAGATGGTCACAAAGTTGAAGCTGAAGAGGGAAAGGCACCCACATCTGTATTAGATTGCCTGGTTGCAGAAAGACCACAAAGTTTTGGTCAATGAGCAGTGTCTAGTAAAGTTCAATATCAGGAGCTACCATGATGAGGTACTCTGTGATATCATCCTCATGGATGCATGTCACATGTTGTTGGGGAGGCCATGGTAGTTCGATAGGTGAGCTATACATGATGGCCATGCAAAAACTTATTCCTTGACAAAAGACGGGGTTCGTCACAAGTTGAAACCCTTGAAGGAGACCAAAGAAAAGGTATGTAGTAGTGCTAGAACTTGTTATGTAGATGGAAATTTTTAGAAGGTATGAAGCATGAGCGTGTGTGTTATACATTGATTCCTAGAGTGAGTAAGAAGGATAGTGAGAAGGTTCCAGGAGAAGTTTCTAGGATGTTAGATGAGTTTTAGGATATTGTTTATGATAATGTACCTGAGGGCTTACTGCCAATAAGGAAGATTAGTCATCAGATTGACTTGATTCCTGGAGCCAGTTTTCCAAATAAGGTAGCTCATAGAATGACTCCAGCAGAAATGATGAGTTGAACAGACAAGTTCAAGAGTTGTTGAGAAAGGGTTTGATACAGGAGATTTTGAGTCCATGTGTAGTACCTACAGTACTAGCACCAAAGAACGATGGGGAGTGGAGGATGTGTATAGATTCCTAAGCCATTAACAAGATAACAATCAAGTACAAATTTCCCCTGCCAAGGATGGATGACCTGATGGACTATTTGAGTGGAGCTCAGTACTTCACAAAGATTGATCTAAAGAGTGGATATCACCAGATCCGGATTTGAGAGGGAGATGAATGGAAGACTACCTTCAAGACCAAAGAGGGCCTATACGAGTGGTTAGTCATGCCTTTTGGGCTAACCAATGCACCGCGCACATTCATGTGGCTCATGAATGAGGTACTAAAAGAATTTCTGGGAATTTTTGTTATTGTGTATTTAGATGATATTTTGATTTTCAGTAAGATGTTCAATGAGCATCTGATGCATATTCGGAGGGCCTTGGAGAAGTTAAGAGAAGAGAAACTGTTGATTAATCTAAAGAAGTGTAGTTTTGTGAAGACGGAGTTAGTGTACTTGGGGTTTGTTGTCTCAGCAAAAGGTCTCAAGATGGATCCAGAGAAGGTGAAGGCTATTCTGGAATGGCCTACCCCAGGAACTGCTACCGAGGTGAGATCTTTCCATGGTTTGGCTAGTTTTTATAGAAAGTTCATTAGAAACTTTAGTAGTATTTGTGGACCCATGACTGAAACAATGAGAGGGGATAGAAAAGAATTCAAGTGGAGCAGTGAATTGACAAAAAGTTTTGAACTGTTGAAGTAAAAGGTGACAGAGCAACCTGTTCTAGCCCTCCCATATTTTAACAAGGTGTTTCAGGTGGATTGTGATGCCAGTGGTTGTGCCATTGGAGCAGTGTTGAGCCAAGAAGGTAAGCCCATTGCCTATTTTAGTGAAAAGTTAAATGATGCCAAGAGAAAGTATTATGTATATAATCAAGAATTTTATGCAATAGTTCAAGCATTAAAGAAATGGAGATATTATTTGTTGCTAAAGGAATTTGTTCTATATACTAATCATTAGGCCTTGCAGTACCTAAATAGTCAGGGAAAATTAAATCAGAGGCATATGAAATAGGTAGAATTTTTATAGAGTTATACCTTTGTTTTGAAACATAGGAGTGGGAAGTCAAATAGGGTTGTAGATGCCTTAAGTAGGAGGCATACATTGATGAAAAAGGTGCAGATTGAAGTGGTTAGGTTAAATGAACTTAAGACACTATACGCAGAAGATCCTGATTTTGCAGAGGCTTGGAAATCTTGCAAGGAACCTATTACAGTGGACAAGACAAGGTGGCTAGATTTCATAATCTAGGATGGCATATTATTTAAGGGAAGTCAATTGTGTATCCCGAGGAGTTCCATGAGGGAGAACCTGATAAAGGAGAAGCATAGTGGAGGAATGGCAGGACATTTTGGTCGGGATAAGACCATTGCTATTATCAGTGAGCATTATTATTGGCCTCAGTTGTCACAGGATGTGAAGAAGTTTGTAAAAATTTGTAGGGTATGTCAGATGGCTAAAGGAGTGAGCCAGAATATAGGATTATATTAGCCCTTACCTGTACCAGAGAGGCCATGGGAGGATATAAGTATGGACTTTGTTCTTGGTTTGCCAAGGACACAATGAGGGAATGATTCAGTCTTTGTGGTGGTTGATAGGTTTTCAAAGATGGCACATTTCATTCCATGTCGAAGACCCATGATGTAGTCCACATTGCTGACTTGTTCTTCAAAGAGGTGGTGAGGCTACATGGTCTACCAAAGATCGCGGACACCAAATTTGTGGGGTACTTTTGGAGGACCTTGTGGAAGAAGAAGACAAAGTTGAAGTTCAGCTTTGCACACCATCCACAAACGATGGGTAGACGAGGTTGTTAATAATAGGAGTCCGGGTAACCTATTAAGATGTTTGGTTGGAGATAAACCCAAGGGATGGGACTTGATCTTACCCCTGCATAATTTTCTTACAACAACACCTGCCAATAGAAGCACCTGGTAGATCACCATTCCAGATTGTGTATGGAGGTAGCCCCTAACAACTCGAATTGAGGAAGATGGACCAAGAGAAGAAAATAAGTGCTGAAGCCAAAGATTTTGCAGAACACATCAAGGATATACATGAGAAGGTAAGAGAACATATTAACAAGATGAATATGTAGTATAAGGCTAAGGCAGATCATAAGAGGAGGTATAAGGAGTTTCAGATTATTGATGAAGTGATGGTCCACTTGAGGAAAGAAAGGGTTCTAGTGGGAACATATAACAAATTGAAGATGAAGAAGTTTGATCCCTGTAAAATTTTGAAGAGGGATGATTCCGGGAATGCATATGAGGTAGAGTTGTCGGATGGATTCAACATTTCCCCTGTGTTCAACATTTTAGATTTGACAGAGTACCATGAAGGTGGCACAAAGGAAGTACGAATGATGGAACAATGTGTAATTCCAACACCTACTTTAGAAAAGGAGAAGATTGAAGAAATCCTAGATAGTCGTGTGGGAAGGAGTACCAGGAACAGGCAGTATGAAGAATATCTGGTGAAATGGAAAGGAAGGCCTGTTGAAGATTCATCCTATTTGCCTAAGGAAGAGGTTGATTGTTTAGGTTTTTCCTCCACCATCTAAGACGTGATAGGGTCACTTCTCAAATTACCTTGGGTGTCTGATGTGGGAGCATCCAGTGGTGTAAGGGCAATCTTGCATCACCCAAAAATAGTTAAATTTCAAGTTTCTCAAATTTTAGATGTTTTTACATTTTTGGATACCCTTTTCATCATAATGAAATTACCAATTTATGGTTTTTATTTTCTATTCCTGGGTGGAAAGATATTGGAGTTTTAGTTTCCTAGATTTGCACCTAAAAATCTTTCGAGTTAGATTTGAGGCACTTAGAGTTCCTAGATCGGCCCCAAAACTTGCCATAATCTGCATAGAAAATTTTGAGCGCATTCTTGACTTTGATACCTTTCCAACGGTTCAAACGGTTCACAAATCGGAGCCCTGGATCAAAAGTTATGGCCCCAGGAAGCTGGTGCACTTTCTAGAAGATACAATTGCAAATGTTCTTTTGAAATTTGAACTTCAAGTTGTAATTTTTCGGCCCCAAACAGCCTAAACTCAAAATTGAATGTTGTTTTGGCTCCAAACAAAAGGGAAGCTCTATTTATGGGTGGGTTTCTAATTTTTGGGTAACTTTTTTGGGGGATAAGCTCGCATATTACGAAAGGGTGATTCTGTAGCTTTCTGTAACTTGCATGTGTTGTAAAACTTGGGGATTTGAGATCCTTTGCATGTAAGAAACCCCATTTTCTTAATAATAAAATTATTCTCTTGTTTGTGGGTTATTTTCTGTCTCGAGTTGTGCCCTCATTATTCCACTACCATGAACATAAGTGTAATGTGGATCTTTCTAATGGTACAAACCCTAGGACTTGACACAATTAGTGATATGTTTTCGAGAAATATCCCTCAAAACTATCCACCTAAAATAGTTCTTGCTCAATAAGAGATATTCTTGCAATCTTACAGCGGGGATCCTTAACCATGAGTTTTGGCAATAGAATAGCCCTATATGTGCTCTTGTTTTTCTCGTACTTCTTAAAATTTCCAAGTTCAATGCGCTTTCTTATAGTAGGGCTAAGTTTAAAAACTTCTATAATTAATTCTTGCTCTAGCAAGACCATAACCCTACCCTTTGAGGTCCTTATGACCCTGAACAAGTCATCATAATTAGATGTTATGGCCTTCAACAAATCAACATTTGAAAAAAAAAATTGTACAACCAGTTTCCCTAGGTTGACCCTCCATACATTGTGTGTGGGGACTAGGGAATTCCTTTATCCATACAAGTATTTAAATTACTCCCATCCCAACAGAGGTAATTATGTATCTTTATGTTGAATGAAGAAGAAAATTGAGAGGGGGGTGAATCAGTTGTATCTAATTAAAAAATAAAAACCCTCAATAGTAATCAAATCCACATGCATTCATTAAACCCTTATTTTGTTATAATGATTAAACATGAAATGAAAATAACAAAAACTAAAAAAACATCATACACAAGATAACACTAGATTCACATAGAAAACCTAGTGAGGGGAAAACCATAGTGAGGATTAGCTCACACTATAAGTAATTGTAAAATCAATACAAAAGGGTTGACTGCTAGAATAGGACATACTATCCAAAAAGGCTCACAGCTAGGGCTCATTGCCACGGAAAGAAATACAAGATAGAAGAGAAATGTTACATGGATAACACTTTTTGAATGCAATATAAATCCACCACAATTGCTCCAACACTTTCCTAGCCTTGATTGAAAGATTGTAGACACCTTCAGTTCACTGCTTTCAAGAATCCAACACTTTGAATTTTGCATTGCTCTACTCAAATTCACATCACACACATCAATTTCATTGAACTCATATCTATCTTCTCTCTTTATTCTTTCTTCTCTAGATCTCAAAAACCCTACTCTTATTTATATCAACCTCAACCTTAAACACCTTCCAAGGTTGGCAACTATTCATTGTATTTATAAATTCAAATTAGGTCAACACCTAAACATTCCCACAGTGGATAGGAATGAAAGGGGACCAAAACAACACTTAACTAGACCCAAAATTAAGTATCACATGACACACTACACATCCATTAATACTTGAACATTTTTGAATGTAGTGTAGACACCAGGTTGATTCTTACCTATGAAAACACATTAAACATTAAGTACATGCTTTTGCAACTTTTGATACACTTAACTACCAACCCTCTTGACACAGAAAAGTGAAAAAAATCATTAAATTTCCTTCAAAATGACAAGTCCCATAAACCAACTACAAATAGATGTGGAGTAAATACATTTCTCCCTGACACCTCTATTCAACACTGCAAAACAAATTCTCATACTAGTAAACACAACTTCCCCTTTACCCACAATCTAGAGTCCAAAATTCTAAATATAACAACCTTGAACAACATACCAAATATACATAGGAATAGCCTCAACATATAAGAAATGTAGAGCACAATCTAGAGCACATTCTAAACACTTGCACAAGACCATTTTCTCTATTTATCAAATTTTCTCAAAAGAAAATGGAAACTAAGCACTAGAGGCATCATATCAGCTCATTAATTCATTCCAACTCATCTCCAAAAACTAACTAAAGATATCTCCATGTCCTCACAATAGTTCCTCAACATCTCAACTATACATGCACAACCTGTTTTCCTCTTTTTCACAATTTTCTCAATATCCTCGACATCTTCAACATGAAATTTTTTTCCTTATCACACAGTTGACATCAATTAAAACACTAGTAAGTAAACATCATGTTGACATCAATGACAACACATTCATACTTGCAACACATGATGTTAAAAACCATAAAAGACAACACAACTCTGAACACACTTTTTTCCTTCCCCTCAATGATTTGACAATATGCACAACTTTCTCCATTGATACCTTACTCTTTTTCACATGATACTTTCTCCCCCTTTGACATCAATGGTGAAGTATAAAAGTTTTGCATTATTCTTCCCCTTTGATATTGAACCAACATACTTGCTTTGAATACTCCTCCTTAGGAGTATACCCAATCAAATTAGTAACTCAATGACAAGACACTACCTACTCCCCCTAAGAGGTATCCACCAACATTAGTCCAAATAAGGAATGAATCTATAGATTCACTAGACTGATGCATCTCCATATACATCTAGTTCAACAAAGGAGGGGTAATAACCCTCAACCACTTACGAAGATACTCAAGTATCCTTAGGAAGAGCCTTAGTAAATATGTGAACAATCTAATCCTTTGTAGGGACATGCCCAAGTTTTACCTCATTCTCCATAACCTTCTCTCTCAAAAAGTGATACCTTATAGATATATGATTTTTCCTTGAATGCATCATTGAAATATTTGAAATATTAATTACACTTGTATTGTCATAAAAGATAGAAATAGGCTCATCATATGGAACTCTAATATCCTTGAATGTTTGTCTCATCCACAACACCTATGTACAACATGATGTTGTTGCAATATAATCAACCTTAGCAGTAGACAAAGAAACCAAATCATGATTCCTACTCAGCCATGACACAAATATACATCCAAGAAAGAATGTACCACCACTTGTACTTTTCATGTCATCAACACAACCAACCCAATCTACATCTATATAAGCACTTAGTTTGAAATAAATACCCTTAGGATACCATAAGCCATAATCTAGAGTGCCTCTTAAATATTTGAATATCCTCTTTACTATTGCAACATGTGTTTCTTTAGGATCTTCTTGAAAACTAGCCATGAGACAAACTGCATGCATGATATCTGGTCTAGTAGCAGTTAGATATAGCAATCCACAAATCATAGATCTATATTTACTTTGATTAGTCTTAGGTGAATCATCATCATTGCTCAATTTATAATCAGTCACCATAGGAGTGCATACCAGTTTGGAGTCATCCATTCCAAACTTCTTCAACATCTCTTTGACATACTTAAACTATGAAATGAGAATCCCTTTATTTATTTGATTGATTTATAGCCCAAGGAAGAAATACATCTCCCCAAACATTGACATTTCAAACTCTTTTTGCATATTTTGAGTAATTTTTTTACACATAGCTTCATTTCCACCATAGATAATATCATCCACATATACAACCACTATCAAGATCTTGTCTTCCTCAATTTTGAAATAAAGATTACTATATGTAGTGCCTTTACTAAATCCTTTCTATATCAAATATCTATCCAATATTGCATGCCAAGCTCTAGAAGCTTGCTTCAATCCATATAGTTCCTTCTTTAATTTTCATACCATGTTTGGTTGATCTAAAAACTGAAATCCTTTTGGTTCCATGTAAACTTCTTCCAATTCACCATTCAAAAAAGTAGAGTTCAAATCCATCTAATAAACTTTAAATTCCTTGTATGCTGCAAATGCCAAAAGCATTCTTATAGCTTCCATCCTAGCCATAGGAGCAAGAGCCTCCTCAAATTCTATACCTTCCACTTGTGAGTAACCCTTACATAGAAGTCTTTCCTTGTTTCTTATCACTACTCCATTCTCATTCAACTTGTTTTGAACACCCACTTAGTTCCAATTATATTATTTTTTTCTGATCTAGGAACCAATTCCCAAATCTAATTTTCCTCAATTTGCATAAGTTCTTCTTTCATTTCCTTCATCCAATGTTCATATTTACATGCTTCACTCACTATTTTAGGTTCCACTTCAAAATGTAAGCATAGATTTACCTCAACTTCAGTAGCTTTACTTCTTTTCAACACTACTTTCCTTTTATCTCCAATTATTTAATTTTTGAAATGATTATTCTGCACATACTTAGGGGTCTTAGGTTTCTTCACTAAAGCTTCTTCCTCTTCATTCTACACTTCATAAAAAATTTCTTATCCTACTTCTCTGTAATCAAGTTCATATTAATCATATCCATCTACTGTAATTGAATTCTGCAATTTTTCATCGACCTTAACATTTGTACTTTCAACTATCTTTTTTAGCCTTTTGTTGTAACATCTGTAAGCTTTTCGTTTAGTAGATTATCCAAGTAATATATCTTCACCAGACCTTGCATCAAACTTTCCTATGTTTTCTCCATCTCTTTTGATATAACATTTTCTTCCAAACACTCTAAAGTACTTCATAGTAGGAATCCTTCCATACCATAATTCATAGGGAGTCTTTGTGCTATTAGCTTTGGCTTGAACTATATTAAGTATGTAAACAATAGTATGAATTTATCTTCTCTCTAGTAGATTTATGGTAGATCATCCTCTTTCATCATAGTCCTAATAAATTCTTGAATCATCTGGCTTTTCCTCTCAACCACTCCATTCTCCTGAGGATTTCTAGGGGAAAACAAATGCCTTTTTATTCCATGAACTTCACAAAACATGTTAAGCTCATTTGAGGTGAATTCACCACCTCTATCAGACCTCAAAAAAAATATTTTTAGATCCATTTCATTCTCAACCATAGCTTTATATGCCTTAAATTTATCTAGTGCATCAAATTTTTCTCTAAGAAAAGTAACCCATGCCATTCTAGAATAATCATCAATCAAAAGCATATAGTACATATCACCTTGTAGGACCACAAAGATTTGTATGAATTAATTCCAATATTCTGGTATTAGATTGTTCCTTTCCCTTGAATGTACTCCTTGTTTGTTTTCTAAATTGACAAATCCTTGTAGACAACATTGATAGGCTTTGTGATTTTGGGTAGGTCTCTCACTGCATGAATTGAACTAATTATCACCAAATTATTAAAATTCATATGACACATCCTCTAGTGACAACCAATTGTCACTAATATGTGACATAAAGCAATGACCATCAACACCCTTAAGCTAAAAATTTTCCATCTATTCTCTTACCAACAGTGTTCATAGTTTTAGGCCCTTTTTTGATATCAGAAGTTTCATTCTTAAAACAAAAGATTATATCCCTTGATACACATTTTCCCAAAACTCAAAAGGTTATGCTTTAAGCCCTTAACATAGTAAGAATTATTAGTGTTATTCTTTCCATAAAAGTTGATTGATCCTATTCCATAAATTTTTGCTCCTGAATCATCTCTAAATTTAACTAGTCCTCCATCATATTTTTCAAGTTTAACAAACTTACTTTTGTCTCCAAGCATGTGATTAGAGAAGACACTATCAAAAACCTAGTAATTCTTACCCTCTTTAATATGAAAAGAAAATACCAAACTACCTTCAACCTTATCCTTTTTCTCTGGAACACTTTCCTTTACACAAATTTTAGAAGTAGCAGAGCTAGATTCATCTTTTATAGCCAAGAACAAGCATTCATTATCATTGAAGTCTCCATAATTACATTCATCATCAGAAATACCAACATCTTCTCTAACATAATAATTATTTTTAATCATGTTTACTTTATTCTCTTTACTCTTATTATTTATAGCTCACTTTGGACATCTAGTTCTAAGCATAATGACCTATATCACCATAGATAAAACATTTGAAAGGTAATTTACCTTTGTACTTACTAGTTCCCTTCTTCATTCTTCTAAAAAAATTAGCTTCCACATCATTAAGATTTTCCTTATCTGAATCTTCAACCTTTTCCGATACACTAGCCTTGTGATCAATCTCTATAGCTATACAATTCTTCAAACCGCTTTTCATCATTTCAAAAGAAGTTAGTGTACCAATCATCTGATCTCTAGAATAAGTATTAACATTTGAAATTTCATCAATAGCAGATACCTTTTCACTATAATTTAATTAAGAAGAGATCTGAGAACTTTCTTTAACACTTTAGATTCTTTGACTTGCGCACCAAGACCTCTCATTGCACTCACCAACTCATCAACTCTCTACATGTAGATTTTGATTGTTTCATCTTTGGACATATGCAGGGTATCAAATTGTACCTTCAAATTTCACAACTTCACACATTTGACTTTTTCATATCCTTTATAAATGCTTTCTTGCATATCCCAAACCCCTTTATCAATCTTTAAACTCATAACTTTTACTAATTCAATATTTTAAACACTATTCACAATAATAAATCTTTCCTTAGCATTGATCTCATGTGCCTTAATCTTTGTACTTGCACTTAGACCATTAGTAGGTGGAGTATATGCATTCTAATAATCCTTTTCAACCTCAAATCCTTAAGTTTCCAAATATCCTTCCATCTTTTCCTTCTATAATGCATAATCTATGCCATCAAATCTAGAGCATTCCAATGCAAACTTTTTGTCATCTCATATCTACCTAAATAGGTTAATCTCTTCTCCAAGGAACCAAGATCTTATACCAATTTTGGAATGAACAAGACAACTAAGAGGGGGGGTGAATCAGTTGTATCTAATTAAAACATCAAAACCCTCAATAGTAATTATATCCACATCCATTCATTAAACTCTTATTATGTTATAATTATTAAACATGAAATGTAAATAATAGAAATTGAAATAACACCATACACAAGAGAACACTAGATTTACATGGAAATCCCAATGAGGGAAAAACCATGGTGAGGATTATCTCACAATATATGTAATTGCAAAACTAGTACAAAAGGGCTCATTACTAGAATAGGGCACACTGTCCAAAAAGACTCGCATCTAGGGCTCACTATCATAGGAATAAAAACAAGAAGATAAAAGAGAAGTGTTACATGGAGAAAAATTTCTCAATGCAACAAGAATACACCACAATTTCTCTAACACTTTTCTAGCCTTTTTTGAAATATTGCAAACACCTTCAGCTCACTACTTTCAGGAATCCAACACTTTGAAGTTCACACTACTCTGCTCAAATTTACACTATGCATTGAACTTGCATCTATCTTGCCTCTCTCTTGATTATTTCTTCTCCAAATCTCAACAACTCTACTCTTATTTATATCAACATCAACCTTAAACACCTTCTCCAAGGTCAGCAACTATCTATTGTATTTATAAATTCAAATTAGGTCAACACCTAAACATTCCCATGGTGGATAGGAATGAAAGGGGACAAAAAAAAACTTAACCGAGACCTAAAATTAATTCTCACATTCCATGCTATACATCCATTAATACTTGAAATTTTTTGAATGTAGTGTAGACACCAGGTCGACTGTTACCTATGAAAACAAATTAAAATTAAGTACACACTTCCAAAAATTCTGATATACTTAACCACGAATCCTCTTGACACAAGAAAGATAATGGCATCATTAACTTTCATTCAAAACCATAAGTCTTGAAAAGTGATTGCAAAGAAACGTGGAGAAAATGCATTTCTACTTGACACCTCTATTCAACACTACAAAATAATTTCTCATACTGGTAAACACAACTTCCTCTTTACCAATGATCTAGAACCCAAAATTATAAATAGAGAAACCTATAACAACCTCAAACAACATACCAAATCTGCATTGGAATAGCCTCAAAATAGGAGAAATGTAGAGCATGATCCAGAGCACATTCTAAACACTTGCACAACACTATTTTCTCTTTTTATCTAATTATCTCAAAATAACTTAGAAACCAAGTTCCAAATAAATCATCTTATCTCATCACTTCATTCCAACTCATCTCTAGAAACAACAACAAAATATAGCTCTATATACTCACAACAGTTCCTCAATATCTCAACTATACATGCACAACCCATTTTCCTCTTTTTCACATTTTTCTCAATATTGTCAACATCTTAATCATGCAAAAACCTCCTTATCACATAGTTAACATTAATGACAACACCAATCAGTAGACATTTTGTTGACATTGACAACACATTCATACTTGCAACAATTTGACCCGATGAAACCCATCAATGAATCCCTTGTCTACCCTAGGGCCCTACACCTTGACCCTTTTCGTTGTTGAGCTAAGAAATTGAGCTAATATATCTTCATGGAAGGCTCGACTTGTGGCTAAGGAAAATGATTATTATCATTGTGGTGATATTTTATTAAGAGTTTAGGGAGTACTAGGGTTTTCTAGATTCTTCTAGTGTTTTGGAGCAACTAGAAAATTAACTGAGACAAATGTAAGCAATTCAATTGCATGAAATAAAATTTTATTTGATAATAGACCCTAGAGTGTAAATTAGATGTGAAAACAAGAAGTTGGATACAATTTTTTTAGGAAATTGAGCAAGTTATAAGTAGAAATGTACTTACAGTTCACAAACAAGAAAACCCTAATTCTGGACACAAACAACTCACAAAATTTCCAAACTTGATCTCCTAATGCTCTACATGATTTTGTGATTTGTAATTATTTGTTAAAACTAGATTCTATAGAAAAATTATTCAATTTCAAGCTTGGGGCATCTTTTTCACCATTAGTTTTTAGTTTGCACAAGCCAATTAAGTGCATGCATCTACCCATTTCACTACTTTGAATTGAGCCTATTGATTTTTAGTTGATCGATTGGATCTGACACTATAGATGGAGTAAAGCCAATTTGAAAAGATTGACCGTATTTGAAAAATCATGGACCAATCATATTTTTCCACATGGATTTGGTTTTACAAGTCACCAATGGCTCCACCATCAAATAATATGTCAAAAAATTCCACATGTTGGCTCCCCACAATTCTGTAGTCATGCATTGGAGTAGTAAATCTAGGTTAGTGGAATGGTAGAAGGTTATTAAGATCTTTCCAAATGTCTCAATATAATCACCCTTTAACTTCCTCTTTATACCCTCAACACTTAATCAAATTCATTGGCATCACATACTTCATTAGATGGTTGAAACCTTGCCATGTGGCAACCACTCATGTTTGCACAACCACATGAAGTCTTCACATAGCACTCCTACGAATGGTAGGGAATGGTCTAGATTGTGCCACATGGAACCATTTTAGCCTTCACATGTTGGGCTCACCTAAAATCCTTGTTGAGATGGGATATGCAGTGCCTTACCATGGTTCCATGGGAAATATTTAATGAGTGAAAATTACTTTTAGAATGGTGGAAACTAATGAAATGTTAACACTTATTGACTAAAAACATCACTTGTAGGTAACTAAAGTATTTTCAAAGCACTTGCATTAAGTTGTAACTTAAAAAGGGGCTGCAACTAGGTCTATGAAAGGATATGAAATAAATTTGAACTTAAAAAATTTAAGAAACAAGACTTAGGACTTAGGATGAAATATTTCAATAGGCCACACAAAAGGATTTCATAAATTATAAAGCGACCAACAAATTAGCAAGACTAGGAACAAGGGGCTAGGAAACAAATGAATACAAAGACACAAGTTGGAACTAATACAACCAAATATAGACTATTATAGGTCAACGAATGATAAGAATAAAAAGATAGGGTGCGAAACTATTAGGGTTAAAAATGTGTTTTAGACCTTTGGAGACCCCTCAAATGTAGAATTTTAACAAGCCCAATCTAACAAATAATGACTAGAATGCTTAGAAATTGTTTTGACCATAACATGGAATCACAAATTTTTTATGAAGTCCTATAACATTACTTGAGCATGCCATGGTGGGTGCAACGAAAGATACGAGGAAGGAGATACTAGAAATAAGATATAATATGAATAGGATCAATCAAATTATATAGACTATAGAAAGAGAATTTGAAGATTATTGAAAAACTAAAAAGAATTTAGGGATTGAAGTTACAGTAATTATGAAACCACCAAAAAATAGAACACTGACTAGTTATTTGGAGTAGACAAACATTCTATTAAGGATAGGAGAGAATTGGATATCGGTGGTTATATAAAAAATAATAGTTGATGAAAAATACTTAGATGAGATGGTGATTAGAAGTGTTTCGAAAATACAAGAGAATATAGTAGGAAATAAATTGGATTATCTGTTTAACAACAGGTATTGAAATGACTCCATTAACTAATCAAATGTCACTTATTAATAAAATAACATTTGTGAAGATGAAAAGATATCTTGAATAGACACAACCCCTAGACTAGGAGTCACCCTTAATGCCACTAAAGTCAACAATAATTTCCATAGAAGTAGTAGAATATACATTAATTGATCATGAGAAAATAAAGAGAGAAGGAAATGGAAATAGCATACTACTATTGGGGACACATAACTTTAATTTCAACTTGGGAGATATAGACAATGACTATTAAGAATATGTAGACATGAATACCTCTAAGAAGTTACCCATTTTTGGAAAATGACAACAATGAGGCTGCAAAATATATCTTTTTCTTGGAACTGATGTGGAAAAGATAAAACATAGCTAGGGACAACACTAAATTGTTTAATTTCTTTGGAACCTTAAAAATTCATGCCCTTAAATGGTACCATAAGACCTATCCCACAAATGATAAAGAATGGGACATAGTCAAACAAAAATTTCTAGCAATTTTTAAATCACCAAAACTACCCACCAAAGTGGTAGGTAAACTTAGGGAGATCACAAAAAAAATATTAAATAAAAAATATTGGTAAGAGATTTAAAAAAAAACAAGAATTTTGGAAGAACCCCTAATGGGGAAAAAAAAAGAATTGAATGTTTTATATTTTTAGTGACACTAGAAATTAAAATGTCTTTGGATGGTAGGAACTTCAATACTATCTAGTATTAGTAACTTTGAATTGGAGGATGGAAAACCATTCTTGGAAAAAACTTAAGAAAGAGAAAGAGAAAAAATAAATAGAAAAAATATGATTAGAAGTTTAACAACTGGGACTGAAGATAAAGACTATGGAGAAACAAAACACCCTTCCACAAATATGCATCATTTGGTGTACATATTATAGTTGGGAAGGCTAATAGTAGAATGAATGCCCAAAATAAATAGGAGAAAATAAACTAAATATGAGAAAATAAATAAAATGCACCAAGGGTAGATCTAATGGAACTACCTAGATTTTTTAACTCAATCTATTGTGGCATATGCAGCGAATGGGATGAACATGAAACAAAAGATAGTCAATCTCAACTATTTCAATTAAGAGAAGACCCAAACCCAGGAAACCATAATGAGGACAAAAGGATGGAATATGTAAAAGGATTGGAAAAATAACCACTTTATCTACAAGACCATGGACATAGAGTGCCAAAGTGGAAAAACCAAAGGAACATAAAAATCCTACAAAAGCAACAAAATCATGGGTAATATAGTGATAGAAGAAAATTTAAAGTAGAAAGAGGATAATATTGAGAATGAAGAAGGTAGACAAATGCCACATGCTAATTACAACAAGAAAGGTCACTTTGTAACTAAATCCTATGGCCATAAGAAGAAATAATGTGGATTTTGTAGAGTTAATAAGCATGATATATTCAATTGTGATAAAACCCAAAAATATTACAAGAATCTAGGACCACAATCCAAAAGTGATAACTCTAAAACATAATCAATATAGAGGAGTAAGAATCCAAAGAAAAAGTACTTTAAGAACTATATCAAACAACTAGGTGTCAAAATTTGTGGAGAAAATTAAATTTGATTCTCGTGATACAAGTAGGTTCAAAGAAAGATAAGAAACCCACACAAAATCAAGCAACAAAAAAAAAACTAGTAGTGGTTTTTACACAAGGAACAAATACTGAAAATGAAGTATATACAACCACTAAGAAAGACAAAACTATAGATGAAGAATAATTTCACCTAACCAAGAAATATCATTACAAATTAGTAGAGAAAAAAGAAAATTATGTCTAGGGAACAACATAAAGAAGTAGAACAAAATGATTGCTCTGAACAAGAGGTGGGAATATTTAAGAAACTACTAAAAATTTCAAAACACTTTAACCTATGGGAAAATTTAAAATAGTTTTAAAAAATACTAGAACAAACAAAAATACCAATAAATACAAATAAGAACAATAGGAAATAATGAAAAATAATTGAAAATAAGATACACCATGATTACTATCAAAATAAATCATATGAAACTTAAAAATGTGATTGTAGTGATATCTGACATAAATATGCTCCCTAAAAGAGTCTAGTAGCAACAAGGAAAACATAAAACCCTATAATATTATCCTAGTAGATGGTATTGAGATGGAAACCTTAGGGGCTTACAGATAAGTATAAGTAAGTGTGATGGGAGGAAAACAAATCATAGACTTTGAGGTAGTCACCACAAATAAAATTTTATTCATTCAATGGATTACTAGGACTAGGGTGGATTTTCAACACAAATGGCATTATAGACTCATGAAAATAAGAAATATTGTTTGTTGACAAAGATAAAATAGTCTATATCCCCCTAGGAAGAAATATAGATGAACCATACATAGAGGAAGTAAATATAGAAGAATATCATAAATATGACAATAAAAACATTTACATAATATAAAAATTACCCTTAAATGAATATTTTGAAAAACTAGAATTAGAAGCGGAAGAATAAATAGAGAGTAGTTCTTAGAACATAGACAATTAAGAGGTGTTGGATGTGTGGATACATGAAGAACTAGAACTTCACTCCTAGAGGATTATCGAATTTTGAAGGATGTTCATGATAAGGAGGATATTAGAGGATGTTCTAAAATTCTATAGAAAATACAAATAATTTACTATAGAATACTTGCATCAACTTGGGATACTATGAGGATAACATAAATACAAAATGCTTTCAAATAAATCACATATCACAGGGAATTTTTATATCAAACTCCCCAATTATTCAAGCATAGGAGACCTATTATCTTATATTACACAAATAGAACAAATATTCACCAATGAGGAACTAAGGCTTGAGATATTACCATACACACTTATTTCCAATTCTATAAGTTGTCACAATACTCATAAGGATAAGCTAACCAAATAAGAGATATTTAAATCCTAACAAAAACAAGATACTTATTGGAAGAAGGGGAATATATGGAGATAACAAAAATATAATAGGGACATCTTACTAGAGGATCACTTAAAAACTTGTATTAAAAGGTACAAAACAAAGAATGAGTATGATGAATTATATAAATTCAACTCTTTTATTGTGCACTCACACTGGTTGCCTAGACATGGTACATAAATGAAGAAAGAAGAGAAATTAAATCTTGGATGGAACCAAAAATATATTTTATGCACACCTTTTCATTTTAAAACTAGAATAAGCATGTGCATATCACATACTCAAAATGAAATAAATATATAGGCATCCTTCCTTTTATCTAAAAAAAAATTACACTAGACACAACTAGTGAAGTATCGATACCACAAAAATTGTTACCCCACCTCCACAAATAGATGGGATATGTAAATATATTGAATGGTTAGACAAAGAATCAATGTTTACTAGAAGAATATGTTGTTTGATACAACAAGAAGTTGATGATACACATAATATAGATATATAATTCAACCAAGGGGAAAGAGAACTAGAATTCCCTCCATAATCTAAACAAAAATATTACAACCAACCAATCAAGCCTAGGGAAGAAAAAATTACCAAAAAAGGGGACCCAAAACTTGTAAAGGTATAGATTATTGGGATGATAAAGTATTAGTACAAGATACAAAAATCCTAGTATAATTTAAAGAATTATTCCCAAGGACATTCATAGACCTACAAGGGATAAAATATGGAGTAATGAAGATACAACTTTTTTAGTTAAAAAAGGAATCCTAGGTCTAATTTTAGATCACTAAGAATCAATCCTTTTTCAATTAACATTAGAATCCAAATCACCAAGGGTATGAGATTGAATAACAACCTAAAAGGAGAGTCAATCTACCCTGGATCTAGTTTTGAAATTAATTAGGAAATTTAATTTTGATTTATTGAATTTATTTGATTTATACCTTAGATTTAGAAAATATGATTTATCATATACATGAAAATAAAAATTTGTAGAACTAACCTAGATCTAAAAAATGGTAAGAGAGAGGAACCTGTGATTAAAATTTGAGCTTGAATTGTCTGGTCTAGGGTGTGGAATGCTCTAAAATAGACTCCTACTTTTTAAGATCTAAAAGTTTTGAGATGTAGATTGATGTCTGCATTGTGTTCCTGAGACTGTTACCTTTTGAAACTCTTGTATCTAACTTGCACACATGAAAATAGGGGAAATCATTTATTTTATAGGGGATTTTCTAAGTCAAACCCCATTATGTATTTCTACCTCCACATACTATGATTTATGGTTATCAAGAGGGCATGCCCTAGGAAAGGAAAAGGAAAAAACAATAATAATTGACTAAAATTGATAAATAACAAATCATAATGTTACCTCGATGTTAAAACTGTTGGAAAAACAAGGATAGACAATTGAGAGGGGGGGTTGAATCAGTTGTGACAGAATATTTTAAACTTTTCAATCTTAACTTAATCTCAAATATGATGAATGAATAACAAACCATAAACAATCAACACATCAGAAGCACAAATAACACCAAGATTTTTACATGGAAACCCTGTTAAGGGAAAAACCACAGTGGAGGCTAGTCCACAATATTATACTCTGTTAAAAGTATAAGAATAATGGGAATGCACATGCATTCAGGCACACTACCTAGAGATCACTTCTCAAATACAAAAGAGGAATCACTGTCCAAAGAATGGTTTGTATTAAAACCATCCAAATTGTGAGCTGAGAAAATAACTTCTACACAAGCCTGATTATAGTTCTAGTTAAGCATAGAAAAACCTTCTTCACTCTTTGCTCAAACATCTTAACACTTCGATCAATCTTCTTCACACTCTACTCTACAATTGAATGATATTCACACATACACACATAGGAGCACACCAAGCACTCTGAGCATACTAAGTCTCAATGAAACAATCACTCTTATATATTTGCAACATGAGATTACATCAACAACTTAGTCAGGCAGAAATATAAAACACATTTTCAATGTCAGCCCAAATTTACAAATAATTTTGCAATGAGAATCCACCAAGGTCAGTCACAACATAGTGGAGACCCAAATTAACAACTCCAACACAAAAGGACTTTAATTAATTTCACCTCAAAGATCCATAGCATGCTACAACCATTATGTCATCCAAGAACATGAAAAACTGAACATATAGAAAAAAAATCTTTGACCACGAGCACACCGATCAATGTGTACATACCAAAAAGATAGAGCATGATCTATAAGAATCCATGAGAACCAAGAAACAATAGAGAAGTATCTGCAACAACATAAACACGTAATTTTTTTTCTAGAACACTGACATAACCCACTCAAATATTGTCAGAACACAACAGTTCACAACATGATCAGATTTTCACGTGGACCTCTAAAACTTTTGGAGGATGGAATAGATACACTCAAAATAACACCCTTTAATCCACATCAACTAATCTTCAACATACAAAATAAGACACTTTCATGACCTTCATAGTTCCATAGGGAACCAAAAACCCTTTTTTAACAAATTTTTCAATATCCTCGACATACACAACCTTCAATACACCAAATGCTAATATTTTTGACATCAATGACAACCACATATTAGCAACACATCCACAACATTAAAAAATCTCCCCCTTTAGCATTGATGGCAACACATGATGTGAAAAACGCCATCATCCTAATTCTCAATCAACACTTACTCCTCCTTAGATTCTAATTTTTCTTCCTTGACCTCTTCTATATGAACTTCTCCCTACAAGACTCTTCACTCTAGGTAAGGAACAATTTTTCACATTACTCTTCTCCCCCTTTGACATCAATGGAAAATATAGGCATTATCTTTCCACATACAAACTATGAACCACATATCTACACACCTGACTACTCCGGCTGAGTAGCAACCACAAAAACATCAATCTAGATCAGAATATGATCATGAGATGCATGGATTGGTGCAAATTAATGCAGCCTAGTTCATATTAGGAGGGGTAATCACCCCTATCAACCATCTAAGATACTCAAAAGTATCCTTCGGTAGTGTCTTAGTTAAAATATCTACAATCTGCTCTTTGGTAGGCACATACTCCACTCTGACTTCTTTCTCACCTACTTTTTCCCTCAAGAAGTGGAACTTGAATGATATATGCTTGGTCTTAGAGTGTAGCACCAAATTCTTTGATATGTTTATTGCACTTGAGTTGTAATAGTATATGGCAATAGGTTCATCATATACTACACTGATATCTTTCAGCATCTGCTTCATCCACATCACTTGAGTATAGTTGTTTGCAGCAGCAATATACTCTACCTCAATAGTAGATAAAGAAATTGAATTTTTATTTTTACTCAACCAAGACACCAGCTTCTTCCCACCACCACTAGTACTCTTCCTATCATCCAAATCTCTTGCCCAATCTGCATTAGTATATGCATTCAAAGTAAGATCATCATCCTTAGGATACCAAAGCCCAAAGTCAATTGTTCCTTTTAGATACCTAAAAATTCTCGTAACAACAGTCACATGAGATTCTTTTGTATTATCCTAAAATCTAGCAACCATACACACAACATTCATAATGTTTGGTCTAGTCTAAGTTAAGTAGAGAAATCCACCAATCATTGATTTGTACCTTATTTTATTTTCCTTAGAAGAATCATCATTTTATGTTAATTTGCATCTAGTTACCATGAGAGTACCAATAGGTTTTGAGTCTTCTATACCAAACTTCTTCAACAACTCTCACATATTTGGATTGAGATATGAATATCCCCTTGTCTAACTAAGTAAATTGCAATCCTAGAAAGAACTTCATCTCTCCAATCATAGTCATCTCAAATTCATTCTTCATTTCATCAGTAAACTTCGTACATAAATTATCATCTCCTCCAAAAATAATGTCATCAACAAAGACCTCAATAATCAACTCTTTGTCATGATCCAACTTGAAATATAAGTTGTTGTCAGTAGTACCTTTATTGAATCCAAGCTTCAGTAAATATTTGTCTAGTCTAGCATACTAGGGTTTCTTCAATCGGTAGACCATTTTTTCCTTGCTAGTCAGTTGAAATCCATCTGACTGCTCAATGTAAACCTCTTCTTCTAGCTCACCATTCATAAAAGAAAACTTTACATCCATTTGATAGACCTTATAGTTCTTATATGCATTGTAAGAAAGAAGTAACCTTACAGCTTCAATTCTGGTAATAGGGGCAAAGGTTTCTTCAAAATCAATACCTTCCATTTGTGAATAACCTTTACATACCAATCTTTCTTTATTTAAGACCACTTCACCTTGTTCATTCAGCTTATTCCAAAAGATCCATTTAGTGCCAATCACATTTTTGTCTTTGGGTCTAGGAACAAGTGCCCATGTATTATTCTTTTCAATATGCATTAATTCTTCCTTCATAGCTTCCATCCAGTGTTCATCATTGCAAGCTTCATTGACATCTTTAGGTTCAATCTTGGACATCAGGCAATACTCTTCTGCAATATTTCTTCTAGTTTTTACACCTTTATTTTTGTCTCCTATAATTTGATGTTCAAAGTGATTTAGCTTTACATACCTCAAAGTTTTAGGTTTCTCTAGAACTTCTGATTCTTCTATTCTTTCTTCTACACTTGCACTTGTTTCTACTTCCTGACTGCCTTGATTTATCGAAACAGATGGAACATATGGAACATATGGCACAATTTGAAGTTGATTCTATGTCTAAAAATTCTTACCTTTTTTTTTATTATTTTCATCTGAATCATATACACAATATCTAGATGATTTAGCAAAATCCTCATCAACTCTAAAATTTTCACTCTCAACCATTTTCCTTAGTCTTCTGTTATAGCACCGGTAGGCCTTGCTTCTAGTAGAGTATCCTAGAAAGATTCCTTCATCACTTCTTGAATCAAACTTTCCTATATCATCATCTCTCTTGATGTAGCATTTGCTTCCAAATATCTTGAAGTATTTAACAGTAGGCTTATAACCAAACCATAATTCAAAAGGAGTCTTACTAGAATTACCATTTACATTTACCCATTCAAAGTGTATACAATAGTGCTTATAGATTCACTCCAATAGATATGAGGCACATTTCCTTTAATCATCATTGTTCTAGTAGCATCTAGAACTGTTATGTTCTTCCTCTTTACAACACCATTTTATTGAGGGGTTCAAGGAGTAGATAACTGTCTTCTAATTCCATGCTCTTCACAAAAAGAATTAAACTCCCTAGAGGTGAACTCACTACCTCTTTCTGACCTTAAGCATTTGATTTTTAGACCTTTTGCATTCTTTTCCATAGCTTTGAAACTTTGAAACTTTTCTAATGCTTCACATTTTTCCCTTAAGAAAGCAACCCATATCATCCTAGAGTAATCATCAATAATCGACATAAAGTACCTTTCACCATGGAGACTTATGAATCTGGAGGGACCACATAGATTAGTATGTATCAACTCCAGTAATCCATTTGAGTTATGTTGTTTTCTCTGAAAAGAACTCTAGTTTATTTTCCCATCTGACACTCCTTGCAAATTATGCTAGAAGGATTTACTAGCTTACGTAGATCTCTTACTGCTTGAGTGGAACTTATTTTAACTATGTTATCAAAATTCACATGACACAACCTTCTATGCTATAACCAACTTTCATCTACTTGAGCAATTAAACAACTTTCACTAGCAACATTCAGGTGAAAAATATTACCTTTTTTCTGTTTACCTGAAGCAATTCCATTTCCAGAGCTTCCACATTGTTGGCATATGGATTTGGGATATTTTATTTGGTTGCTAGTGTTGTCATTGATGGCAACTAGAGTTAGTAGTATGGTCCATAGTTTAGAAGTAGTTCCTATAGGAAAGAAAAGTAGAATATTGTAATCTACCAGAAAAAAGCATGAAGAACAGAGTATCAAGTTGATAAGTTGATCTGAATACTTCACCAGATCATTATTTTGTTGTGTGGATCCCTAGGGAAGCTTTTCAAGCATGTATGTTACCTTATTGATAAGTTTTACAGTGTTGCATTGATCGGTGTATGAGTTTATAGATTCGCTAGAATGATTTATTGTTTATTTTCTCATTATGGATGACTTGTTGTGTATGGCGTGTTATGGATGTATAAGGAATATTTGTTTAACTATTTCTTATGATGGGAATTTTGATTTGGGTCCCTACTATAGTCTAGCTGACTTGTATGAGTGTGCATTAACTCTAATTGATGTTATGAGCTGACATATGGAAGAATATTATATTTTGTTTAAAGCCGACATATAGCAATAAAATCTTGTTAGTGGATATATATGTGAGATAAAAAAATCATTTTTGGTGTGTGCATGTGGTGTGTGGATCATGAAGTGAGAAGGTGTGTAAGCGAAGTAGTGCATAATAGCTATATGGGTTAATATCAAAAGATCTATTGACTGAATTTTGTTTGTGCTATAGAAGGGTTTTTTTAGGAAGAGTAGAGTAGATAAGAGCAGAAGTGCGAATTGGATAGGAGATCCAGAATATATTTCATGTGCTTTATTGGAATTGAATCCAAGCATTTGGAGATGCTAATTTTCCAATTCAATCTTTTTGTTATATTCTCAAATATTTTGTAAGGCAGTGAGCCTTTCCTTTTGAGTAGTGAGCTTTTAGTAGTGTGCTTGAATGCAAGTACATTCCCTTTTGATCATACTTTTAACCAAGTATACTTTTTGGATTAATCTCCACTATGGTTTTTCCCCTAATAGGGTTTCCACGTAAAATTTTTTGTGTTATGGTGTTCAAATTGTCTCTTTAATGTGATTGCATGTTTTCCTTTTGTTTGTATGTTGTGGATGTTATTAAAGTTTTATATTGTTGTTGAAGGTTTAAAAAATGTAGAACACTAATTCTCCCCCCTTCTCAGTGTTCCTAGTGTCCAATAATTGGTATCAGAGTAGGTTCCTCTTTTGAAGTTTAACAACTTGAGGTGGATCTTGAGTTATAATGGACTTTGGTGGTATTCAACAATAGCTTATGGTGGCACTTGATGATCTTGATCAGTATAAAGCAGAAGTCATGGAAATGAAAGAAAATCTTATGGATGTTGAGAAATTCATTCAATCACAGAAGGATAAAATAAATGAGTCAAGGGAAAAGAGGAAGGAATTATGTGGACAGTTGAAGCAAAAAGAAAGCAGAGGCTCGAAAGATGTTCATTTGAATCAAACCCTAAAAGAAATAACAAAAGAATGTGAAAAACTTGCTAAGGAAAATACTGCTCTAAAGATTGAAATGGAATTTGTGGTGATGAAGTTAACCAAAGAAATTGAAGAAAGAAAGAAGGAGAAGAATCTAGCCTAGTCCTTGAAAAAGAAGTCTGAGGAATGCAACAGAGTTAATAGTGGATTTATTAAGCTCGAGATTGAACAACAACAATCCAGAAATAATGAAAAAGAGCTTGAGAGACAAATAGCTATTCTTAGAGATGAGCTTGCTACTACAAATGAGTTTAATGAGAAGTTTAAAATCAGTTCTGCTAAGCTTGATGAGATAACTAAAGGAAAAAAGGATGTGAATGATAAGTGAGGTCTTGGCTATGTGAAGGATGAGAGCTCCGGATCTGAATAGAAGGACCTTGAAAATAAAACTTAGAAGATCGAAGGAAGAAGATATCTAGTAAGGCAACCCAATGCTTAGAAATTTAATGGGTATGGGTATGTGCAAGATCATCATGGAAAAAATAGGCCCTTAAGTGGCAAAAAATTAGAAAAAATCAGAGTTAGGGAACTTGACTTAAAAATTTGAATGCGTCATCTATATTATTTGAAAAATATGTAAGAATAGAATTTGTAGAAAATTGAATGTAGTTTCTAAAATACTAGGTTTTCAAAAAAAATCTATTTGGTGAAAATTTCAAATTTCAATGCAGAGTACTTAAATTTCAGAGAAAAAATAAGTAGGTGTCCTGTCTAACCACCCTAACCACAATAAAATGATAATATATTTTTATAAGATTTTAAATATAAGTAGAGGACTCATATCCTGATGTGATGCATATTATTTTGTAGTTTTTCCCAAGTAAATAATTAATTATGAATTTTTATTACAACTTTTAAAAGATATAAAAAAAATTGTATGTCTAACCACCTTAACTTGGTCAAAATTCATGAAATTCATTTTTCTTTTTAATCCTATAGTATACGAAGCATAGAATGTGACGCATGTTTTGGATTCAAAAAATGTGATATCTTTGAAAGCTATATATGTTTTTCAATTAGTCTATCAATTAGGACTTTAGTCATAATTTGAATAGAAAATGAGTAATAATTACTTATTAAATTCAAAGTAAAGCATAATTTATATAGGTGGAAAGTTGAGAATCTCATTTAAAAACCCTTTTTGTTTCATTAATTTTGGGTAAAAAAAAATTTGTCAGCCACATACCCATCATATTGCCACTTTTTGGCCCATCATGATCCTGCACATACCCGTATTGCTTTAATAAATTTGGACATATGGACTCTTAGTGTAGAAGTAAGATAAATTCTAGTAGTTCATCATTTTCTTGTCATTGTTTCAATTGCAAAAAGTTTGTTCATAAGTCATTAGAATGCATAAGCATGTCTATCAATAAAAGGAATGTTAAATGCTACACTTGTGGAAGACTTGGTCATGCTGCTAATTAGTACAAATTAGGAGGAAATCAGTGGAATGGATGGTATAGACAGAGAAATCTGGTATGTTACAATTGTAGCAAATTTGGTCGTGTTGCAAAATTCTACAGGAACAGAAACATGGATAAGAGAGGTTTGATTTATCAAGGAAAAAATTCACAGAAAAGTGATAAGGAAAAAGGAAAAGCATCTATGGAAGATATAAGAGATTAGATGAAGAAAACATGGGTGAAAAAGAGTGGATCTGGTGAATGTGATAAGATTGTATCGGAAGCTCCCTTCGGTAATTCATCTGGCAATTGATTTCAGGCCATTGGCCCAAGAGGAATTTTCATGAAAATCTCTTGCCCCCCTATGTGTAGTTGGTATGGGATCATAGGAAGTTGTTAGTTGGTGTGTTATTCATCCTCAAATGTATTGGTGATCATTTCTTGAAGGTCTATAGATGGATTTGTCTTGTTGTTTGAAAGCAGAGTAACCAAAAATTTTAGGGAAAAGCATTTAATGCGTCAAGGAAGTTAGGTGTGCAAAGTTATACAAGGGCATTTGAAACCCTCATTTGTCACCGTGCATTGAAGAAGAACAATTGGAGAACCTTTTCAGCAAAATTTTGAAGGAGCGAAAGTCAATTTAGAAGCAAATTCTCCAGGTATGTTTGTTGATTATCAATTTCATACTTATTCCATGATTGATAAAACCTTGTTCGGTATGGAAAATGAAGCAAATAAAAGGAATAGTAACTTTGGATGAATATAGTAGTTAAAATCTCAGGGATGAAATAAATTTTTTATCTTCCATTGAATTGAAGAAGCTTAGAGAAGCAAAACATAAGAACTTGGACATCTGGAATGAATTTCCTCATTTCATCAATGCGGAGGTAGTTCAGTTTATCTTGAATAGATTGGATGGTGATATCCTTACTCTAGATAAACCCTATCAAATTTTTAAGGATACACTCAAAAATATAACAAGATTGTGCAATGTTGGTATTGTTCTGAAAAAGAAGTCAATTTAGAATGTCGAAGTCAAAGCCCTAACTAGAGTAGCAGGAGATCAAAGGGCTCTGGTAATCTCAACAATCAAAGATCCATTAACGAGGTATATTGCACATGGAATTTCTTATAAAAATTTCTTTAGAAATAGAGAAGGATCAACCTTGGCAGGTGTAGTGTATATCGCTCACAAGATGATAATAGAAAATGAAGACTTTGACCTATGTGGATTGCTAAAGGATCAATTGATGGAGAATGTGTAATTGACGAAGGATATAGATTACTCTTTTAGGAAAGTTTGGACTAAGTGATATTCCTCTCCCAGTAAAAATAGTTGAAGTTGGATCATCCTCCGAAAAGGAAGAGAAAAAGAAGAAGAGAGAAAGAGAGTTGGTTGGTGACATCCCCACGACACCTAAGTCAACAAAAATTAAGGGAAAAGGTAAAGAGCAGATGGTTGTGGATATAGTGGATGTAGACTCTAAAGAATATACACCAAGAGATGAACAAAACTAGTCAAACTAGATGTGGTAATTACAGAAGAAAGTGATGAAAAAGGTGTTTTAATTAAAGCAAAGCTATTGTAGATTGTTCAAGAAAAGATGTATTGCAAAAGTTAGCTGACATATGGATAAATAGACCATCATATGAATAGGACCTCATTGAGAACACTCTAGGAAGATACTTTATTGATAACAAAATTTAATTGGAAAATTTGTAGAATGTACTTCCAGAAGACTTGATTGAATGTGTCAGGGAGGCTATGGACTTTGTGCCCTATGACATAAAAGAGGAGGAAATAATCTCTCATCTGAAGATGCAGTTTAGGCCATCTCTTGCCAAACTCAAAAAGAAAATGAATGTGCTAAGATAGTGCATTGAATTAGCAAATAAGATATATAATTACTATCTTAGGTGGCCTCATGTGGTTGGTAAATACAAGGACAAGTTGGAGAAAATTGTGAATGAGCTTAGTAGAATCGGTCAGGATTATAGTATGGTTCAGGTTAAGGATGGAGAAGTTAGAAAGAAGGTTCATGATTTGCAAGTTGAGCATGCAAAGGCTCACTTTGCCATAAGCACTCTTATGGATACTTTCTAGAAAGTGAAGGATTAGAATGAATGCAGATTAGAGAAAATGGTTGAAGTTCTAAAGAAAGGAGAAAAGCTGGTAGAAGTCATTACCATTCATGAATCCCTTGTCTAGGTCATCAATAGAACATCAGAAAATAACAGTCTAATAATTGCTACTGAGATTGCAGTGGACTCTTGGAACAAATTTCTCCCATAAATGAAAGATATGTATAAAATAATTTTCTGAATTTAGCAGCAGTTGTAACATTTTTAATTGGGGAAGAGAATGTAGTAAGAGAGAGTGCAGTAAAAATTCTAAGGGGGAGAGAAACGTAAGTTTTTGTCATTAATGTCAAAGGGGGGAGAATGAAGTGAAAAATGCCTTGACATCCAAAGGGGGAGCAGTATTTTGTTGTGTTGTGAAGTTTTGAGTTTTGGTTCTGACACTTAGTCATTTTTCACTAAGTGTTGCCATCAACACCAAAGGGGGAGATTATTGGCATATGGATTTGGGAGATTTTTTTTGGTTGCTATTGTTGTCATTGATGGCAATTGGAGTCAGTAGTATGGTCCACATATTAGAAGGAGTTCCTACTAGCAAGAAAAGTAGAAGATTGTAATCTACTGACAGAAAGCATGAAGAATAGAGTATCTGGTTGATAAGTTTATCTGAATACATTACTAGATCATTATTTTGTTGTGTGGATCCCCAGGGAAGCTTTTCAAGCATGTATGTTACCTTATTGATAAGTTTTGTAGTGTTGCATTGATCGGTGTACGAGTTTGAAGATTTGGTAGAATGATTTATTGTTTATTTTCTCATTATGGCCGACCTGTTGTGTATGGTGTGTTCTAGATGTATAAGGAATATTTGTTTAACTATTTCGTATGATGATAATTTTGATTTTTTTCCCTACTATAGTCTAGCCAACTTGTATGAGTATGCATTAACTCTAATTGATGTTTTGAGCCGACATGTGGAAGAATATTATATTTTTGTTAGAGCTGACATATAGCAATAAAATTTTGTTAGCGGATATATATATGAGATCGTAAAATCATTTTTGATGTGTGCATGTTGTGTGTGGATCATGAAGTGAGAAGGTGTGTAAGCGAAGTAGTGCATAGCAGCTATATGGGTTAATATCAAAAGATCTATAAAGAAAATTTTGTTTATGCTATAGAAGGGTTTTTGTAGGAAGAGAAGAGGAGAGTAGAGCAAAGCAAAGCAGAGAAGAGCATAGAAGAGCAGAGTAGAAGTGTGAATTGGATAGGAGATCTAGAATCTATTTCATGTGCTTTATTGGAACTGAATCAAGGCATTTGGAGATGCTAATTTTCTAGTTTAATCTTTTTTTTATATTCTCAAATATTTTGTAAGGCACTGAGCCTTTCCTTTTGAGCAGTGAGCTCTGGGTAGTGTGCCTAAATGAAAGTGCATTCCCTTTTGATCATACTTTTAACTGACTATACTTTGTTGATTAATATCCACCATGGTTTTTCCCCTAATAGGTTTTCCATGTAAAAATTATAGTGTTATGGTGTTCACATTGTCTCTTTAATGTGATTGCATGTTTTCCTTCTTTTTGTATGTTGTGGATGCTATTAAAGTTTTATATTGTTGTTGAAGGTTTAAGATTTTATTTGAAATTCAAAAATTGTAGAACACTAATTCACCCCCCCTCTCAGTGTTCCTAGTGTCCAACACATATATCATGCATCTTCAATCTTTGAATGGAAGATCATAACCCTTGTCCACCATCTGTCCAACACTCAACAGGTTGTGCTTTAAACCTTCAACATAAAGAACATCATTAATGTTATGCTTACCACCAATACAAATAGATCCTCTGCCACGAATCACACAAGCATTGTTATTACCAAATATAACAACCCCACCATCATAATTCTCTAGACTTAAAAAAATTATTTTGTCACCAATCATATGATGTGAGCATCCACTGTCAATGGCCCACTCATCCTTTTCTGCAATTTGGGTTGCAAGAGCTTTCTCAAATTTAGTGGATTTAGTAGCCTTAGGACTATTTTCATTGATAGAAAACCCAATCATCTTCATTTCCATTCTCTTTATTAGACTCATCATCAGTTGCTCCTTCTTCAGAAAAATAACATTTCTTTTGAAATTTAGGTTTGTAAGGTTTAGATCTAGGGACTCTTTCAGGACACCTTGATGCAAAATGACCTGTTTTACTACAAGAAAAACATTTGATAGGCAACTTTCCTTTATGCTTACCTTGTCCTCTACCTTCTTTCTTCACAATTAGTGCTTCCAATTCTTCTACTTCTCTTTCTTCATCTTCAAGTTGTTTCATTTCTTCCTCATACTTGATTGTCTTCCTTGAAATTTCTCCCGAATCATATCTTTGCTTGTTTCTTCCAGATATAGTAGCCTTAAATGTAGTTTCAGTCTTAGGAATAAAATCACCAAATTCACACAGTTCAAAGGTAGCAAGTTTACCAATTAGTGTGTCCCTTGTCACATTCATTAATGATCTAGTTTCTTCAATAGCATGACCTTTTATTTTTAGGAGGGAGGATATGATCTTAGCACCTCTGCCACAATTTCTTCCTCTTCCAGAATACCACTAGGACATCTAATACCCATCACTAGTTTATTTACTTTTTGCATAAAAGAAGAAATATTCTCATCTTCACCCATCTTCAAATTTTCATACGTTCCTTTCAAACTCTGAAGCTTAGCCATCTTCACATGTACATCTCCTTCATACAAAGTTTCTAGCTTCTTCCAATCTCACGAGTTGTCTTCAAACCTAACACATTTTTCATTTCTAGATTTGTTAGAGCACTCAACAAAGCTTCCATAGCCTAGACATTATTCTCATCCTCTTTGATCTCATTAGTAGTGGAGGGACCAGTCACAGGAATAACATATTTGTTCTTTGTAATTTTCTAGAAGGGTTCACCAATACACTTTAAATGACACTCCATCCTAGCTTTCCACAGTGATTATTTCATTCCATCAAATCTAGGACTGTCCTTGTATGATGCCATCTCGAATCACCTCAAGCTTTTAAACTTTTTTCAAAGGAATCTGCTCTGATACCAATTGTTGGCAAAACAAGGACAGGCAACTAAGAGGGGGGTGAATTAGTTTTCACACAATATTTTAAACTTTTCAATCTTTACTTAACTTAATCTTAGATTTGATGAATGAATAAAAACCATAAACAATCAACACATTAGAAACATAGAGAACACCAATATTTTTATGTGGAAACCCTGTTAGGGGAAAAACCACGGTGGAGGTTAGTCCACAATATTATACCCTATAAAAAGTATAAGAATAATGGGAATGCACATGCATTCAGGAACACTTCCTAGAGCTCACTAATCAAATACAAAAGAGGACTCACTATCCAAAGAAAGGTTTGGATTAAAACCATCCAAATTTTGAACTGAGAAAATAGCTTCTACATAAGCCTGATTATAGTTCTAGTTAAGCATAGAAAAACCTTCTTCACTCTTTGCTCAAACTTCTTCACACTTCACTCAATCTTCTTAACACTCCGCTCTTCAATCAAATGATATTCACACATACACACATAGGAGCACACTGAGCACTTTGAGCATACTAAGCACCAATGAAACAATCACTCTTATATATCCACAACATGAGATTACATCAACAACATATTCATCTAGAAATATAAAACACATTTTCAATGTCGGCCCAAATTTTCAAATAAATTTGTAATGTGAATCCACCAAGGTCTACCACAACATAGTGGAGACCCAAATTAACAACTCCAACACAAAAAGACTTAAATTAATTTCACCTCGAAGATCCATGACATGCTACAACCATCATGTTGTCCAAGAACATGAAAAGCTGAACATACAGAAAAAAAATTTGACCACGAGCAGACCAATCAATGTGGATGTACCACAAAGATAGAGGACAGTCTAGAAGCATCCACGAACACCAGAAACAATAGAGAAACATCCACATCAACAGAAACACACAAAATTCATTCTAGAACACTACCATAACCCATAGAAATACTATCAAAATACAACAGTTCACAACATGATCATATCTTCACACATACCTTTGAAACTTTGGGAGGATGGAATAGATACACTCAAAAGAAAATCCTTTAATCCACAACAACTGATCTTCAATGTACAAAAAAAGACACTTCATGACCTTCATAGCTCCACAGGGAATCAAAAACTCTTCTCTTAACAATTTTCTCAATATCCTAGACATATACAGCCTTCAATACACCAAATGCTAATATTGTTGACATCAATGACAATCACATATCAGCAACACATCCACAACATTCAAAAAAAACCATTAAAGAATAAATTCCACATGCAAATTGATTGATGAATACCTTGATTTATTGATAGACCTAAAAAATGTTAGCTCATAAAACATAATATATCGCTACAACTATGATGAGAGACACACCACCCAAACCCACAGAAATCACAACAAAAAATACCAACATAGAAGATGTGAGAGAAAAAAAATGACTCACTTTCAATTATTTTTCATAAAATGAAATTACAGATTCAAAGCTTACATGCTACAGCCTCATGGACTTGATTCATTAAAACAAAATCAACTCTAAAAAGAAAATCTACTATTCAGAGCCACAATCTGCACTATCAGGGCCACCTTCTACAACCCCCAATTAACCTTTTTCATTTTCCCCAATAACCACCATAGAATGTTCTAGAAAGTTAAAATTTCTCCTTTTTGTATTGGCACCAAGAGTCCCACCATTTTATTTCTGGCCTAGGAATAAATTTTTACGAAATTCACTTTTTAGACAACCAACTTTGTGGGGCCATATCTTTTGATCTTGGTGTCCAATTTGCTATTATTGCATATCATTGGAAAGCTCTTGATGAGCTCTACAACATAAGAGTCCATCATAGGTCAATTCAACCACTTTTGGAGCTGTTTTGGGGCCTCTAAAGTTTTATATTTGAATTTAAAGTTGCATTGGAGAAATTTCTTGGGATGAAAACTTGAATTTCTCCCAAACTGTGTATGGTATTGAGGTGATTCTTTCACAACTACAATTTTTTTCAGCTCTGATCCTTGGGGTAAATTTTCATGTCCATACAAGTCCATCTAGGCTGGCTTACTAAAAATATTAACTGCCCATTTTTGGCTATTGTTGATGCCTAACAATCTTATACCCCTTAAGTGCCATCATGGGACTCAAACAAGTAAATAAAATAAAGAATAAGAATATTTTTTTGGGTGATGTAATATTACCCTACACCGCTGGATGCTCCTGCATCAAACACCCAGTGTAATTTGAAAAATGACCCTATCACTTCTCAGGAGTTAGAGGGAAAGCAAGACAGTTAACCTCAGCCTCAGATAACCATGATGAATCTTCAGTAGGCCTTCCTCTCCATTTCACCAAGTACTCTTCATATTGTTTATTTCTTGTGTTTCTACGCACACGGCTATCCAAGATTTCTTCTATCTCTTCCTTCTCTGAAGTAGGTGCTAGAATTTTCCACTATTATTTTATCGAACCCTCCTCTATATCACCTTCATGATACTCTGTCAAGTCAACAATGTTGAACATAGGAGAAATGTTTATTCCACTAGGAACTCTACCTCAAAAGCATTTCCTGAATCATGCTTCTTCAGGATCTTGCATGGTCTAAACTTCTTCATCTTTAATATGTTGTATGTACCAACTGGAAGACTTTCCTTTCAAAAATGAACCATGACTTCATCTCCTACCTAGAACTCCTTATACCTCCTTTTATGATCTACTTTAGCCTTATATTGTGAGTTCATCTTATTGATATGTTTCTTCACCTCTTCGTTATAATTCTTTAGGTGTTTAGCAAAATCTTCAGCCTCAACACTACTCTTCTCCCTCTTATCCATGTTTCTTAGTTTAGAAGTAGTTCTTGGACTAATCCCATATACAATCTAGAATGGTGATTTACTAGTGCTCCTATTGAAAAAATTGTTGTAAGAAAAATTTCCCTATGGTATAATCAAATCCCATCCCTCGGGCTTATCTCCAACTAAGCATCTTAGCAGGTTTCTCAAACTCCTATTCACCACCCTTATTTTTCCATCAGTCTATGGATGGTGTGCAATACTAAACTTCAAATCTATCTTCAACTTCTTCCATAATGTCCTCCAAAAAATAACCAAAAAAATTGGTATCTCTGTCTGAAACTATACTCCTTGGTAGACAATGTAGTCTCACCACCTCTCCGAAAAACAACTCTACAACATGAAAAACATCATTGGTCTTATGAAAAAAAATGAAATGTGTCATCTTTGAAAATCTATCCACCACCAAAAATATGGAATCATGCCCTCTATGTGTCCTCAGCAATCCAAAAAAAAATTCCATGCTAATATCCTCCCATGGCCTCTCAGGTACAGGTAATGGATGATACAATTTAGTATTCTAACTTGTTCCTGTTTCTATATGGCATACTCCACAACTTTGTAAAAACTTCTTCAAATATTGTTGTAATTGTGGCCAATAATAATTCTCACTAACAATATTAATGGTCTTATCTTGACCAAAGTGTCTAGCCAATCCTCCATTATGTTTCTCCTTGATTAGATTCTCTCTCATAGAACTCCTTGGAATGCACAATTGGCTTCCTCTAAAAAAAATTCCATCTTGAATTAATAAATTCAACCATCTCATCCTATCCAATGTAATAGGTTCCAAACAAGCTTTCCAAGCTTCTACAAAATCTAGATCTTCAGGATACAAACTCTTGAGTTTATTGAACCCAACAACCTCTATATTCATTTCTATCAACAAATTTTTCCTTCTACTTAAGGCATATGCAACTCTGTTTGACCTTCCACTCCTATGCTTAAAAAAAAAAGTATAAATGCAAAAACTCAACCCATTTTAAGTTCCTTTGATTCAACTTTCCTTGATTATTGAGATACTACAAATCCTGGTGATCATTATATAAAAAAAATTCTTTTGGCAACAAATAGTGTCTCCATTTCTTCAAAGCTTGAACTACAACACAAAACTTTTGATCATAGACAAAATATTTCTTCTTAGTAGCATTTAACTTCTCACTAAAATAGGCAACAAGATTACCTTCTTGACTCAAAATTGCTCCTATGGCAGTGCCACTAGCATCATAATCTACCTAAAAGACCTTATTGAAATCTAGAAGGGCCAAAATAGGATGCTCTGTAACTTTCTTCTTCAACATATCAAAACATTTGGGTGCTCTTTTGGTCCACTTAAACTCTTTTCTATCCCCTCTCATCACTTTAGTTAGAGATGCACAAACACTACTAAAATTCTTAATAAAATTTCTATAAAAACTTGCTAGACCATGAAATGATCTTACCTCTATAACACTCCTCAGGGTAGGTCATTCAATGATAGCTCTCAACTTCTTTGGATCCATTTTAAGACCTTCTATTGAGACAACAAATCCTAGATACACCAACTTTCTCTTCACAAAACTACATTTCTTCAAATTAATCAATAGATTCTCCTCCTTTAGCTTCTCAAAAATTCTTTGGATATGCATCAAGTGCTCCTCCAATGTCTTATTAAAAATCAAAATATCATCCAAATAAACAATAACAAATTTTCCTAGAAATTATTTCAATAGCTCATTCATAAGCCGCATAAAAGTGGTTGGTGCATTGGTTAGCCCAAGAGGCATGACTAACCACTCATACAATCCCTCGGTTTTAAAGGTTGTCTTCAATTCATATCCTTCTCTAATTTTGATTTGGTGATATCCACTCTTCAAATCTATCTTCATGAAGTACTCAGCTCCACTAAAATAATCCATAATGTCATCCATTCTTGGCAAGGGAAATCTATACATGATGGTGATCTTGTTGATGGCTATAGAATCTATACACATCTTCCATTCCCCATCCTTATTTGGTGCTAGTACTACAAATATTACACATGGACTCAAACTCTCTCTAATCAATCCCTTCTACAACAACTCTTGCACTTGTCTATTCAACTCTTCACTCTCTACTAGAGTCATACGATGAACTTCCTTATTCAGAAAACTGGCTATAGGAATTAGGTCCATTTGATGACTAATCTTTCTTATGGGAGGAAAACCTTTAGGTACATTATCATAAATAATAGCTTGAAACTCATTCAACAAATCTGAAACCTCTATAGGTACCTTAGTAGTATCTTCTTTATCAACTCTAGGGATCAATGCAAAAAACATATGCTTATGCTTCATAGCTTCTATAATTTTCTTCCATCAACCAAATAAATTATTGCATACTACATACCTTTTCTTCTTCCTCTTTCAAGGGCTTCAACTTATGATGAACCCCATCCTTTGTCAAAGAATAGGTGTTGGCATGTCCATCATGTACTGCTCACCGATCAAACTGCCATGGTCTTCCTAACAACATATGACAAACATCCATAGGAATAATATCACATGATACCTCATTATGGTAATTCTTGAACTTTACTAGAAATTGTTCATTTACCAAGGCTTTATGGTGCTTTTGCAACTAAGCAATCCGATATGGGTTCAAATGCCTTCTTCTCTCCAACTACAACTTACTAACCATTTCTTCTAAAACAAGGCTATCAGTACTACCTCCATCAATAATAACATTGCAAACATTATCTTCACACTTACATCTGGTGCAAAGCAAATTCTTTCTTTGAGTTAGTTCTTTCTCTTTATCCAACAAGGCTCTTTTGGTAACAATAACCTCTCCTCTTTCTGCATCCTTAGAATGTAAAGGCATAACATCTTCATCTACATGTGCAACTCATTCATTGCCATCAGGCCTTCTATTTGTCATTTCTTGATGTTGAGAACACTCATAGGCTCTATTTCCTTCTTCTCCACACTAGGAATAGGTTCCACAAAATCCTCCTCTTCCTCTTTGGTGTCCATTATTTTGATCATGAGGATGCTAGGTGTTATCTCCTTTCTAGTTCTGGCTGCTACTAGAGCCTTCACCAATCTTTTGATCTTCATTTCAACCTCCATGGCCTCCACCTCATTGTTTGTTCTCAAACCTCTTGTTTAGTCATTCTTCAACCTTTAGAGAAAAATAATAAGCATCCTCAATGGTGGTCATTCTTACCAGTGCCAATTCTTCTTGTATGCTTGATTTCAACCTATTAATATAATGAGAAAATTTCTCTTTATTTGCCTCAGAATTTCCTATCTAAATTAGGACATTGTGAAATTCCTCTATGTATTCTTTTATCATCCTTGTCCCTTGCCTCAAGCTCTGCATCTTCTTGAGTAGCTCCAATTCGTAATCGACTGGACTAAATTGTTTCTTCAATTTTGACACCATTCTATCCCTTTTGGAAATTTTATCTTTCCCTTGTCTTCCTCTTTCTAACTAGACCTCTTTCCACCATATACTGGTGTGGCTTTTCAATTTTTTCTTTGCAAACCTCACTCTTTGAGGATCTTCAATCTCCTCAAACTTAAAAAATTCCTCCATATCATTGACCCAACCAATCAATTCTTCAAGATTTAGATTTCCACTAAAACTTGAAACCTCCATTTTAGGTCTCTTCCCAATGCTTGAGATCACTCACAACAATCTTATTTCTCTAGGATCCATTGGATCCTACACTTCCTCTTCCATTTCCTCTTCTATTTCATCTTCACTGTCATCTCTATCTTGCTGCACATCTCTTCTTTGAACCTCTTGTTGCAAGGTTTCAAATTTCCTTCTAAGGGTTATGATTTCATCTCTAGGTGGATCTATTCCTCCACCAACTTGGCCTCTACCTCTTCCATAATAGGCAAGTCTTTGGGGCATCTTGAACTCAACCCACACTCAAATGTCCTATTGCAACTTTCTCATGTTCGATGCTCTATTACAAGCTCAAGAACTCTTGCTCTGATACCACTTGATGAGGGGACACACCACCCAAACCCACACAAATCACAACAATAGATACCAACACAGAATATGTGAGATAGAAAAATGACTCACTTTCAATTATTTTTCAGAAAATGAAATTACAAATTCAAATTGAAACCATCAATTTTGTGGTGTTCTATGGACTTCTCTTGCACTCTTAGAGTTTTTCACCTAAAATGAGAGAGATATAACACTAAAATTGAGGTGGCTCACTCAAAATAAGGTATGTATGATGTAATTATGACTAAATGAAATGATCTAAATGTAGATAATTGATAAAATTGATTGATTATGAATGCAAAACTAATGAAATATGCAATGTTTGAAAAGGGTATGTGTAGGATCATGATGGGCCAAAAAGTGGCAATATGAGGGGTATGTGGCTGATGACTATTCTTTTACCCAAAATTGACGAAATGAAAAGGGTTTTTAAAGGATATTCTCAGCTTTCCACCAATATAGATTATGCTTTACTTTGAATTTAATAAGTAATTATTATTCATTTTCTATTTAAATTATGACTAAAGTCCTAATTGATAGGGTGATTGAAAAAATCTATAGATTTCAAACAGTATGACATTTTTTGAATCCAAAACATGTGTCACTATGCTTCGCATACTATAGGATTAAAAAAACAAAAATTAAATTTCATGAAGTTTTGACCAAGTTAAGGTGGTCAGACACATGAGTTTTTTATATTTTTTAAAAGTTGTAATAAAAAAATCATAATTAATTATTTACTTGGAAAAAAATTACAAAAAAATATGCATCACATCGGGTATGATTCCTCTACTTATATCTAAAATCTTATAAAAAAATATTATCATTTTATTTTGGTTAGGGTGGTTAGACATAGACCTACTTATTTTTTCTCTGAAATTTAAGTACTACTACATTGAAATTTCAAATTTTCACCAATTTTTTTAAAACAAACCTAGTAGTTTAGAAACTACATTCAATTTGCTATAGATTCTATTCTTACATATTATTGAAATAATATAGATAACTTATTCAAATTTTTACGTCAAGTTGCCTAACTCTGATTTTTCTAAATTTTTTGCCACTTAAGGGCCTATTTTTTCCATGATGATCTTGCACATACCCAAAACACATTGTGATATGTAGAAAACACCTAGAAACGAATGCAAATTGCAATAGAAATGGATGAAACTGAATGTGTGCTCCTGAGATCTTGATGAAAATTGGAAATGACTTTTGGAATGTTGTCGATCCTTATTTTTAGGCATGGTGGTACTCATTCACCATTCTGGGTGAATTAGTCCCAGATCTGTGAAAATGTTTTGGAGCCTGTTCTGAACAAATGGGTATCCAAAAATATAGAAAACCAAAATCAGTCCTGGAAGTGGGACTCATTTGCCACCCATGGAAAATGAGTCCACTTATGAATTTTTGAAGATTCAAAGGTGGAAATAGGAGCCTTCAGTCTACACTTTCAGCTTCTCCAAGTCTCTAGTTCTAAAAATATCAAATTCAGGCCTGAAGGTGACTTTTTGTTGATGTTTTTCCTTATCCAATCAAGAGATGACTTCAACAACTTTACAACTTATTCTTCAATGATTTTCAAGCTTCCAAGATGCCTAAATTTGCAAACAAACAAGACAAGAGAGAGAAATTTTGAATGTTAGGGCATGTGTGTTTGCCTTGGTCAAACCCCTTTGTAGGTAATTAAACCAAAATGAGAAAAGAATGTAATGAAGCATGCAATAATGGAGTTATTACCTTGCCATAAAGATTGATCTTGAATTTATACAACAAAACATGAAGAATCTACCCTTGAATGTCTAAAAAATGCTATCTTAATGACTTAGAATGATGAAACCCTAGCTTTCTTGACTTGAGGGAGAAGATAGATGATGAATGAATGAATGATAAGAGATGTGTGAATTAGTTATGAGTTGAATGGGGGTTGAAATGGATGGAAAAAATATTATTTATACACACTTATGCCCTAACTACCTAATAATACAACATCATAGGCTGACATAAGGTCTTTTTGAATAAAAACCCAAAAGAAATTTTGAATTATTTTAAATTTGGAGCCAAGAGGGACTCATTGGTCACCCACAGTGAATGGGTCCCACTCTAGGCTTGTAAGTGGGTGTCTAGAATTAAGTTGCATTTAATGTTGTTTATCGGGTTTACATTCAAAAATACACTTAATTAAGTCGTAGGAGTGCATAAAGATGTCATATAAAGCATAAGAAAGGTGTAAATAGTGATAACAAGCCTAGAAAAGCATGATATCTTGTTAAAAGACTTTACAACACTTTAGAATAGGACTTGATAAGTGATAAAAAGGTGATTTTTAGATGAATGATAATAAGAAGAGTCTAGAAAAGTGTAGAAATGTGTTACAACACTTCACAATTCCTTCACAAGACATCAATAATTGCATTTTATTCATTTTGCAAGAGTCCAAAACCTAGTGTGGATGTGTAAAACACCTCGCAACACTGAATCAAGGCCTCATTAAGTCCAATTTATCATCAATTATTCCCAAGATCAAGCAAGTTGCATTTTTTCTATGGTACACAAAGCTTACACACTACATGCTCATGGGCTTGATTCATTACAACAAAATCAACTCTGAAGAGAAAATCTACTATTCGGAGCCACAATTTGCACTATCAGGGCCACCTTCTACAACCCCCACTTAACCCTTTTTATTTTCCCCAATAATTTCCCTAGAATGTCCTAGAAAGTTCAAATTTCTCCTTTTTTTTTTGGCACCAAAAGTCTCATTGTTTGATTTCTGGCCTAGGAAGGCTTTTTTATGAAATTCACTTTTTAGAGGACCAACTTTGTAGGGCCATAACTTTTGATCTTGGTATTCGATTTGCTATTATTGCATATCATTGGAAAGCTCTCAACGAGCTCTACAACATGTGAATTGACCATAGGTTGGTGTGGCCACTTTTTGAGCTATTTTGGGGCCTCTAAAGTATTATATCTAAATTTGAACTTGTATTGGAGAAATTTCTCAAGATATAAACTTGAATTTCTCCCAAACCATGTAGGTTATTGAGTTGATTCTTTCGCGACTGGAAAATTTTTCCAGCTCTACTCCTTGGGGTAAATTTTCACATCCATGTGAGTCCATTTAGGCTGACTTACTAAAAATAGTAAGTTCCCATTTTTTGCTATTTTTGATACGTAACAGTCTTATACCCCTTAAGTGTCATCATGAGTCTCAAACAACTAAAGAAAATAAAGAAAACATTTTTTTTAGGTGATGCAATATTTCCCTACACCGTTGGATGCTCCTACATCAAACTAGCATGTAGAGGATAACTCAATACATCTTCATGATTTGGAATGATTGATCATAATAGCTCCTTGCACATAAATTGATTCATTCTTATTGATGTCTTGTAAAATTGACTTTATTAATGAAAGTGTTGTAAAAATGTTGATAATTCTACTATTGATTGTCCTTGACCGATTGTTGGATCTTTTATTTTCTCAATTAATTTTTTTGCTCTCATTAAGATTTAAAACTATGAAAATACTTTTTCTTTATATGTAATTATCATAATTTCCTAAAAAGGAAATGTTGATAGCTGACAACTGTAAATTCAAATTCAAATAATAAATTGTCAACACCAACATATTTAAATTTGGATCCAAAAGTGGTGGTCTAGGGTGTGGGATGCACTAGACTAGGACCAATATTTTTTGAGGTCCAAAAGTGTCAGGGGCAAGATATTAAATGAATAAGGCAATTTTTAACATTTGATTTTGTGGAGATGCTTATCAAATGATCAATCTATTACATCCAAGAACATAGGGGGAGAAAAACCTATTGAAAATTTGTCAAGGGTGACAATTTATAATGTTACACAACTAAAATAAGGGACTAAAGTAGTAAGGAAGATACCATATAAAATTAACCTAAAAATGATAAAGAATGTCAAAGATGGGCTAGATAAGATTATTGAATTAGGGATATTTAAATTAGTAGAAGATACAAAAATGGATAAGCCCTATATTCATACAAAGTTAAAAAATAGAAGTGAGAATATGTGTTGATTTCAATGAACTTAATATAGCTTACATACATGACCTCTTCCCTATAGATTTCACTAAGGAAATATTAAAATTAGTTACTAGAAAAGAGATTTGTTCATTCGCTAATGGATTCTTTGGCTACCACCAAGTGAAAATAAGGGAAGAAGTGTTGGAAGTTGAAGGTTGCATCAAATGGTTGTCATTAATGTCAGTATGTTGTCATTGATTTCAACATAGTACTATATGTATGAGTTGCTTACTGAAAGTTATTTCTCATCAAAGATTACCATTATATGTGGTCTAGTACATGTTGGTTTCTAGGTGTAGTTCCTGCCATGTGACAAGCTTCAAATATTTGAAGATCTTGGATGACTTAGCATGTGCAATACTTTATGTGGACTAATTATTTCATATGGATGTTTTGGATGACATAAGAAATGTGTTAACCTTATACATGGCCGACCTAATTGATAAGTGAGATATAAATATGTGTGTGTGTGTGTCCAGAAAGAAGAAGAGAAGATGAAAATAAACAAAAAAAGAGGGATATAGAGACAAAAAAGTGTGTGGTAGTAAAAAAGGTGTAAAAGTGAGTATACCAGATCAGAATAAGTGAAGCAGGTGAAGACAATAAGTGTGTGATTGGAACAAAATAATTGAGCAATTACTGATATGCAGTACTACCTTTATAGAGCTTCATCTAGAACTAAATCCAACATGAGAAAGGTGTAATTCATCAATTCACTTTTAGTAGTAATCCATAACTTTTGTATTCTAGTAGTGAGCCATCTTTTTGTATCTCTAGGTTGTAGCCCTGTGGATAGTGAGTCCTTATTGTAGGTAGTGAGGCTCATTTCAGAGTGAACCTTATTTCAATTAGTGAGCCTTTTTGTAATCAGTTTTGATATTCTCTATAGTGTGAGTTAATACTCATCGTGGTTTTTCCCTTATTGGGTTTTCCACGTAAATATGGTGTTGCTGTGTTTATGTGATGACTTTCAATTTGTGCATCTATTGCTAAATCATTTATGCGGAATTTGGATCTTGTTTAAGTAAATGGTTAAGAGATTTAATTTGGTGAAAACTAATTCACGCTCCCTCTCATTTTTCCTATTCAACAATTGGTATTATAGAGCGAGGTCCTTTGGAATAAGTTTAACGGCTTGAAGGAGATCTTGGCGGACTGAATTGAATGATGAAGGGATCCGACTTAGATGAAGAATTGAGAAAAAAGACCTCAGATTTTGAGAATGAAGATTTGAAATAAAATGTCAAACAAGCAAGTGAATGCATTCAAAAACTAAGAAATCGGATCCAAAAATTTAAGTTGAAACATAAAAAAGTTTCCTAGGAACTAAAAGAATCAAAAGAGACTACTAAAAATCTAAGGATGAAACTTAAAGAAAGCAAAAAGGTGGAAGAGAATTTGAAAGTGGAAATTGAACAAAGAAAAGAAATTATCAACCAAAAGATAGAAAATTTGATAAGCTTGAACAAGAAGTAGTAACTCTTAAATCTAATCTAGGAAAGGCAAGAAGTTTTGAAGAAATTTTTTAGATAAGTTCGGCAATGCGTGATAAATTGATTTCATCTTAGAAGCCTACAAAGGATAAAGATGGTATAGGACTCAAAGAAGGACAAAGTTCAAAGATTCCTAGTTCTAACAAAATGAATAGTCAAAGGAAATTTCAAGGCAATACTTATCAAGGAAAGAATCAAAGGATCAATATCGAAAGGATACATAGCTGACAACCTAATGATCAAAGGTACCCATCTTTTAATGGTTTTTGTTACTCTTGCAATAAATTCAAACATAGAGCAACAAAGTGTAGAAGTATAATGAACCAGAATATAATAAGTCAGGATGTTGGATTCTTTGTTGGACAATGCTATGCTTGTAACAAGTTTGGACATAAATCTATAAAAATGTAGAAGCCAGATAGTGATGAACAAGTTTTATATCGGTAGAAGAATTCATTGTTTTTGAGGCTACTATTACATATGCAGTATATTAGGACACAAGGCTAATGAGTATAGGAAAAAGATGAATAAAATGTCTCTTAATCAAAGATTTATTGTGTGCCACTCTTGCAAAAAATGACATATCTCAAAATTTTGTAAAAGAAAAATTGTGGAGAAACTAAATCTGAAACAAAAGAAAAAATTTATGAACAAGGTAGATCTAGAAGAAGTGAGGAGAGAAATGGAAAATATTTGGAGAAAGAAAGAATAACCTAAGAATAAGGAAAAATCAGATAATCCTATATCTGCATCTGGTGTAGATTCCCCTTCTATGAATTGAATCTAGTAATGGCTTCAGAGGGAGAAATCATATACAAATCTATCAAAACCCTGGTATATGAGGTGGCATGCGATGACACAAGGATATGTGTTGCAAATTTTCATTCTAAAGGAAATGAAGAAAATTCTGGTAGATAATAAGTAATACAAAATATTTGTGGAGCTTTTCATTGCTTATAGTACATTTCAAAAAGTGGTTGATAGCTTTGGTGAAAGGACGAACTAACAAACTAAAGTACAAATGATGATGTCACAAGCAATAAATTATCCTTTATGATGAAACCCTAAAAATGATAAGTTAAATAAGGAAGGTTGAGTAGTCATTTCTTTTTGAAGTGAATGAGCTAAGGAAGGGTTAGGGTCATTGAGCATGGAGAACAAGGCTGAAGAAATGGAGTCAAAGGAAATGGTGGTATTTAATCTACACAACAACGAATTGCATAAATTGAGTAAGTTACAAATTGATTAATTTGATCACGAAAAGATTTGAAATCTTGAGACTTCTCTTTCAGTTGAGAAAATGAAAATGGTCAAGAATTTAGGGTACAAGGGTTTAGACATTTGGAGCGATTTTCTATACTTTTTGAATGTGGACATTTTTTGGTTCATCTTAAGTAGAATTCAAGGTAATCAGATGATCTTTGAAAAACCCTATGAGATCACAAAGGAAGCAATTGTAACAATAACAAGACTATACAATAATGGACCCATTCTAGTCATGAAAACAATAAAGAACAAATAGGTTGAAGGCCTAACTGGGGTAACAAGAGATCAAAGGGCATATATAATTCACACTATAATTGACCCAGTGATAAGGTACGTAGCATATGTCATTTCATATAAGACTTATTTCATAAATAGGGAAGGTTTCACATTGCCGATTTTCACTTATGTTGTGCATCAAATGGTTGAGAAAAGGGAGGATTTTGAATTGTGTGAGTTACTAAGGAGTCAATTAATGGGCAGGTGCAAAAAGATGGGGACCTAATTTGTGGCAATTTTTTTTTTTTGAAAGCTCATAATGTGCTTGCATTATGGCTTGGTGTGTCGAGCATAAGGATCGGCCACAATGAGCCTATAATGCAAGTGCATTATAACGTGAGCACATTATAACATGCTTGTGTTATGAGGTATTTAAAGCAAAAAAAGGTAATTCAAAATCATTTTCATTGTGACTGTATTTTTTTCTGCCTGTGGCTATAACCCTTCATTTAAGCGCTTGCATTCTAGGAGGAGCCATCTTGTAGGTTTTTTGTCAGATTGTTGTTGTTTTGTCGCCAGGATGTGTTAGAATCCAAGATCACCTACATGCAAGATGGATACCTGTCACATGCAAAAGATATGAAGAACCAAAAACAATGTTCTGTAAACCTCAAAGTGTAAAATGCATTAAGAGAACCAATTATTACAAAGTGATCAATCCTTATGAAGGAGATCAAGAAACCCTAAATGAAACCCTAGTGTGCATACTTAATAATTAATAATTAATTATTAATGTGCCTAAGTTTAGCTTAAGTAATAAAGAGGAATAAGTGACTTAATTAATTAATCAATATGATATAATTAACTAAGCATAATAACTTATTACTCTAACAGGATGCCCCCACATCGATGAGGAGGTCTAAGAGGTAAGGATTGTTTGTTTTTTGTTGTGATATTTTTTGTTTTAGGTTATTTTTTATATTTATCTTTTAAATTTGTAGGAAATTTTAATGAACCTACAAACCCTCAAAATTCTCAACAAGCACAACAAGAAAAAGAGGAACAAAATCATCAACAAGCACAACAACAACAAGATCAACAAAATCCTCAAGTTGAATAACCTCAACCACAATCTCCTCCACCAATCCCTCAACATCCTCCTGGCACTCAACAAAACTTAATGAGTGAAATTGAAAATAATGAAAAACAAATTGAGGAGTTAATCACAAGGTTGAATGATCCAAACGCTTCAACCATGGAAAGAAAGACCCTAACAACTATTGGAAACTAGGATTGCACCCTCAGTCATGCTAGGCTTGGCTATCCTATTGTAACATGGAAACACTCCTTCATTTGTGGGTCAATCAATTGGTGGGAGTGAATCTCCAGAGTGGGCTAGTTCCCCCTAGCTAATCATATAAACTATGAACTTTCTGAGAAAAAGGGGAGAAAGAAAGATGAAAATGAAACCTATAGCTAATGTTGATTAACTAGATATCTAAGATTTTTACAAAACTTATCTCACAACACCTCTTTCAAAGCAATCTACTAGATCATAATCCACTTTAGAGCATCTATCTCGATAGTGTTTTGAATAAAGATTCCTAAGAAATGAATACAATATGCAACCTAAACTATCTACTACTCCTAACTATAACTCACAATAATAAGACAAAGAAGGATCCACTACTTTGAATCACAAACAAAATCAGATTATCACTATGAGCTCAAGACAATAAAAAGGAAAGGAAAAATCACATGCTTTTATTGCAAATCAAGGAGCAAGACATCAAAATATGATTCAACAAGTTTACAAAACTCTCAACAACGCATAAGAGAGCATGAAACAACATTTTGAACCTTGAAAAATTCAGAATTTCTCCAACTTGTAGGCATAAAGTGGCATCCATGGTGCAAAAATAGAAAATCAAGCCCACTACATCATCAAAAGGAAACTCATTTTGCATTTTCGAGCTCAAGGAAAAATCCTGAAAAGAAGGGGCTCAAACTGCTCCAAATAGCTTCACCAAAATGGAAGCTTCCCATCTCCAACAATTTGATCCAAAAACTCCACAAAATCGGGTCCAAAACTGCCCAAAACTGAAAATAGAAAATTCTAGCTTCCACCTCTTTCCCAAATCTGCCCAGGAACTAAAACTCAAAATAGAAGGTTTCCAAGAAGACTTGTGGGTATCAACTACATTATAAACACTAACAAACACCAAGGTAATTTATAGAAACATTACCATTACTGTTGTTTTACAATCATATGTAGTTTATGAATTACAATATTAAAATCTTGAATTATTTTATTAATTCACCTCCAGTTACTCTAAGTTTTCTTCTCTATCTCCAAATATTTTCATTTTTACATCAATATTTTTAAAAAATCAAAATACTATACAAGATCTCTACACACTTGATTTTTCTACAAAAAATCATAAAATAACTAAAAACCCCATCACATAAAGTGATCAAAACCCAAGGAAACTCTAAAATATTTAGGACTTAGGAAACATAGAGGGCCTAAAGTCATTTCTCAATTTTTTCTAAGGCGAGGCTCATGGTAACAAAGGTATCTAAGGAATTGCAAGGTAAGCTTACCCTAATGTGAGGGGTAATGTCCATGGTTTTGATTTTGTTTACTTTAAAAATAAAAGATAATAAATGCCTAAGGCATTCAACCTAGGAAATACATGATGCAAGGTATTAATCAAGGAATTTGTTTTAAAAAAAAAAGTGATTAAAATCACATTTGAATTGACAATGAAGGGAACCCTAACATCAAAACACCTAATGAGTCCTAATTTTCTTCATCATTTCCATCGTCCAAGTTAGAGAGAAAAGAGCTCTACTGGGGCACTGCCATGGAAGGCTAGGGTTTGAGCCTTGGAACTTGATTGTCAACCATTAATGATGCCACCTTTGTCGATTCTCCTTTGCAATCTACTTGGTAATTCATTATATTTGCATTCTGGTACTTTCCTAATTTCATTCGAAGAGAAAAAATGGCCTTTAGGCCACAACTATTATTGTGTTTTGATGCATTTTTGTGTTTGGTTGTGTCGACCATTCCTCTCCACTCTTGGTGGCCGCCATGAGAGACTTTTTTGAGTATATGTGAAGCTCAGGCTGTGAGCATTGATGAACTTCTCCACATTGATATTGAAGGTAACCTACATTTCTCCATTTTAAAAGGAATTTCCCTCTTAAATAAAGCTTGTTTAAGCTTTTCTTTACAAAAACTAATGAAGAACTGTGGGTTTTGTGAACTCGGCCATGTACAGTCCGCAACCATACTATGTGTTCTCATTCTTTTCTATTGAATGTAATGTTATAGGGATCATCCCACAATGTGCAAATGGTGTCATTTTTAAAATAAAAACATTTTAGATAAATTCTTTCCATTTATATGGGTTTTCAAAACCCATCATGGTCGTAGCCTATAGCTTGGTTTCACCATTTTATGAAAGCATTTTTTGTTGTTTAGGGCTCAAACCCATGTTTTTTCTTCTTGTATTTGCATTTTGAATCAAAAACCTAAATAGGTATTGTGACTTATGATGAAATTTTTTCCCTCCCAAGCTACACGTATGAAATCATGAACTTAGGGTTTCCTTGCATTTCCATCTCTCACACTTTCCATTGAACATCATGTATAAGCACTTGTAACCACATTTTATGGCCTTCTCATCCATTATGGCTATGACCATTGGCCCTATTTTCTGCACTTAACAGTGGCATTGTCCACTGGCAACATGTTCAAAATTTCTAATTTGATTTGCTTTTGTGTTTGAACACATTTTCCTTGAATGTGTTGCAAATATGAGCTAGTTTGGTGGTGTTGTCATTGATATTGTTATTGATGTCAACACAGTTTTGTATGTTGCAGATTGTACATGTATAGTTGAGATGCTTGAAAGATATTGTGAGTACATGCAACTAACTTTATGGTGTTGCAGATGTGTTGTATTGGTGAGTTTCCAAGTGATTTTGAGAAAATTAGATAAAGAAGAGAAGTCAATGTTCAAAATGTGCTATGGTATGTGCTATGTGTTTCTCCTCTATTGATCCTATGCTTGTGTGGATCTGAAGGTTATTTAATGATAATATCATGGTGACATATGTTAAGTTTCAACTTCTGGTGAGATGGTATTGTAGACATCCAAATTTGGACACTTAATTTATCCAAATTTATCATTTTTCATCTAAACATCCTCTTATCCGGGTTAATTAAGTAATATTGCTATTATTTAATTAATATCTTTAATTCTGCCAAATCCTTAAGGTATTTAATTAATAATTAAATACCTTACCCTCCTTAATCCCCTTTTCATCAAATGACTTAAATAAATATTACATTTATTTTTAATCCCTCACATGTCATTTTCATCTAATCCTAATCCATCTCCTAATCTCTTCATTAAGGATGTGCACATGCCTAATCCTTGATTAGGATGTGTCACATCCTCCAACTTTTGCAAGTTGGCTTCTAATCCACATTAACCCCTAATTATTCTCTAATCAGATTAGTCAAACCTAATTAGTACCTTGGTCAACTCTCCCCATCCCCCAAGGAATTTTTAATTCCTTTTTATTCACCCTAGGCTCCTCTCTTCTCCATGTGAATTTTTAATTCACATTTTATTCCTTCTAGAATCTCCTTTTCCCATGCATCTTCTAGAACCTTTGACATGTCACCTCATGCACATGTGACAAACTCCCACCTTTTGGGAACATTGTCTTATCTACTAGATTCTTCCAATCATTGTGAAGTTTTAATTCACTTTTATTCACCCAAGATTCTTCCCATCTCCCAATGTACTTGGAAGGTACTTGTCCTTCCTCCACATCATATACCTCTCTTCCACATCACCTACACATCATCTCACCCTTAGCCATCTCACAATCCACATGTCAAGATGTGAGGGCTTGTGAGTCCTCAACTCATCTTAGCCCTTCATCTTGGCCTTGTTGGATAAATCCCAACCGTTGAATTCTCTAGAGAATTCAAATTCTCCTATAAATACCCCCTCCTCAAAGGGCATTTGGAACACTTTCACTTTGAGCAACCTTATGCTGCCAATTTTCATTTGCTATCATTTAATCATCCATTTCAATCATTTTTGCATATTCAATCTTGCATCTAGCTACATCAAAAGCCATCTAAGGAGCACACAAAATCATCCCAATCAAGGGCCAACCAAGGAGTCTTCACAGCAAGGAAGGTATAACCATTTGCATCTTATTTGATCTATTTTCCTTCTTGTTTTATCACTCTTTAGGCTAAGCTTGAAGTGTCCTTAGTCTTTTATCATTCGCATTTTTAGTTATTTTGCACATTAGAGTAGGGTAAAATTCCAAGGTACATAGGTACATGAAATTTGTGTTCACCGGTATGTGGTTTGTCTAGAAAGTTTTGATCTTCTGTGGACTGGGAGAAATGTTTTGGCTCTACAGTCCTCCATTGTTTTGTTTCCAATTGTGCAGATCTGGGTTATGTCTTGTGAAGGTATTTCTTATGCTTTGGGGAAGAGTTCTGAAGTTTGGTAATCAGGAAGTCATGTTATAGTATTCTTGGATGAGTTTGTATAGTCTAGATTGACTAGTAAAAGGAATTCAATGATTGAAGTTTGTTGTATTTGCTACGGATGTATCTGGAAGTTTGTGAGATGTACTCTTGTGTATATTGAGGCATGTTGTGGCATCTAAGTGTCATATTCTTGTTGGGAAGTGTGTGCATTAATGTTTTATGTGTTTTCATTAGGTTTGGCTGACCTGGTGTTTACACTTCATTAGAGGAATACAATTTAAATTGAGAAAGTGTGTAGAAGACCTAAGATAAATGAAACATTGTTTTATGGATGACCTTGATAAATGTTTCTAAGGTTGAGAATGGCATAAAAACAAGTTGAATTGTGAAGATTTGTATGATAGTGTGATGCAAAGTGATGAAAGTAAGCCACAATCATAAGAACATAAGTGTGTGTGTGTGCAAGTTATGTTGAAGATAGTGAACTGAAGGTTTATATAATCCTACTAATGTGCTTTAATTGTAGTGGTGGATCTTTTATTTTATTTTGTATCTATAGGTAGTGAGCCTCCCTATTGGATAGTGAGTCCTTTGTAGGTAGTGAGCCTTTGTAGCTGGACAGTGAGTCCTCTTTTGGCTAGTGAGCCTTTTTATAATATTTATATTGTGAGTTAATCCTCTCCATGGTTTTTCCCTTATTGGGTTTTCCACATAAAAATCTAGTGTTCATTTTGTTGATTTTCTTTCTGTCATTTATGTTTCATGCTCATATTTAATAACATAATAGTGTGGTTGAAGATTTGATAAGTGATAAAGTTTTATTGTTAAATTTGTCTAGCAACTAATTCACCCCCCCTCTTAGTTGTCTTGTGCCTATTTAACAATTGGTATCATAGCTTGTGGTTTCTTGTGTAGAGCTTAACCGCTTAAGGAAGATCCAATAGCGCACAAGTTGGTGATCCCTATATTTGATGGAACTGACTACAATGATTAGAAGGGACATATGAGAGGATACATTATCTCTCTTGGTTTCTATGATATAGGGGGATTCACTACTCATGAGTTCTCTTCGTTAAGAGATCCTCATGGAGTGAACTTCCCTATATTACCTTAATGGAACAGTGCGGAAGTTATAGAATCCGAAAGAGAAGGTCACAGAGGGTCTCTAGACAAACTGACAAGCCCTTAGCCAAAGGACATCAACACAGAAAGGAGATGACAACGCAACACATTGGAATCTCATATAGATTAGAGGATGAGTTTATCACAAAAACACCTAAAGTGATTATTTCTACTCCGAATGCTAAGACCATAGAATACAATAAAATAGCAGAAAGCAATGGGACTGAGATAAACAAATAGAAATGACAAAGGTAAAGAGAAAAAAAGGAAAGAAATACTTACAACCATGCAAGTGATGAATGTTATAAACCAAGATCTAAAATGAAAACTAGAAAATAACCTTCCACAAAGAGAAAAACAAAAAAGCAGAGAGATTGCATAAAGATGTGCAAATTGATATATTCGAAGTACAAATAATTACAAGATATGATTTTTTTTCTAAAAGAAAAGATGCATAAACCTAATCTTATCTTGAGCAACAAGATAGGTCAATAGGGTAAGGATGAGAACCTATGAACTAGGAATTAAATAATGCCTAGGTAAACTTATGTAAAGTGTAATTAAATATTAATTACACCAACACCCCCCCATATGTGCAACTTAGGGAGAAGCACATTATTATGCAAATGATGTGAGATGGGTCCTAGAAACAAAGGCCTAATCAGGTACCCATTTACAAATGCAAAGAGAGAGAAAACCTAATGGGAAAAACCCCTCCTCAATGAGATGAACTGTTCAAAGAATCATTGGAAGAACTCTGATGAAGCAACACTGGAACCCCAAATTCAGAAAGCAAGGAAACATACTTTTTTTTGAAAGAAACCATAACGGAATAAAAAATGCAATAGCAAACCTAATTGCAAGGAACACGGGAAACTCACATACTGGATCAACCCTAGAATATGTAAGCAACAAGATGAAACAATGAATGAAATCCATAATGATGACAAAATATAGAAGCTGTGTCTCTCAATGCCAATGCCAAACTGAAACTAAAACTGCCCCATAAGATGAGTACCATCAAGATTCTGGAATGTTAACCATAAAAACATGGCCCTCAAACTAAGAAGGATCTAAACCAGTGCGAATCAAGGAACATGAACTCTCAATCTAAAGTGTGAACTGATGCAAACCAAAGATGTGTCTAGATAAGCAAGAAAGAGGCTAAAAGAAACTAAGAAACTAGAGAAACACATGTGAGTTTCCATCAAAACAAGATGAATATGGAGATCAAAGTGAAAAACAACACTCTAATCAGATTATTATGCAAGAAACCCCCCTGATGGAACTTTATCTTAGTTCATTTATTACAATAACCCGACGATTGTAAAAGGAGAGAATGATAAACATGCATAAACAAAAAATAAAAATAGACCTTGGATCTATGTAGAGGTTGAAACCAGATTTCTAACACCACAAGAATGGCAAAAAATGGATAAGCGAGTCAAAAGATATGTCTCCCAGAGTGAAAACAACATCAGACTTCCAAGGCCAAAAAAGGCATAAAAAAAGAAAAGCCATAAAATCGCACCTATACCATTGCGTAGAGCATCAAAAACAACTTTCTGATGATATCTCATTTACAAAAAAATGATGTATGTGAAAGTTACATATGATTCCATGAAACTGCTCTGAATCTACCCAAGTAGACCTCTAGGAGCCCTTAGGGGCTAAAAAATAAAGCCCCTAGTTGCCTGGGTGGACCAGGAGGCTGAAGCTCAGGGGCTGGCAGTAGAGCCCTCAGTCACCCACATGACCAAGGTGGGTACTACAAATGGATGGGGGCAGGAGCTTGGGCCCTCAGTTCTCCATGTGATCACCGCTAGAGGCTGCGGGGACTAAGTGCAGGGAGCGGTGGACCAACGGTGTTTGCTGGTGGTAGTGGTCTGGTAGTGGCTGCCTGGTGGCCACCGAGCAGCGAATGGGTGGCATGATGGATTTGAATGGTGAGCATAAAAATCCCCACCATTTTTTTTATTTTTTAATATTTTTTTGAATTTTTCTCAAAAATCGTGCCTAGGGGCCATACGGCCCTTGGACAAAAAAAATTGCCTCACCAATCGACTGTGTCCAAATTGGAAAAAATTTACATGAAAATAGGGGTTTTTGGGCATTGTGAATCCAACGTCAAGGTCTATTTTGGCCCAAAGTGCCCAGAAAAATTAGGTGACCACTAGATCTATCAAAAAAATCACCAAGCTTGAAACCCTCATAGATTTGGCAAATGATGACCAAAAAGAATGAAATAAAAGCCATTTCTAACTTTTTCTAGTGCTCTAAATCCAATGGAAAACCCTAATATAATACAAGATGTTGTATAAATGTACTCAACGAATGAAACCCTCGAGGGACCCCGAACGAGCTCTGCAATGTATTCCTCCAAAAGGGTTGAGAAGGGACTGCAAATCGAGGCTCTCATACCATGTTAGAAACCAAGATTTAAAATGAAAACCAAAAAATAACTTTCCACAAAGAGGAAAACAAAAAAGCAGAGAGATTGCATAAAGATGCACAAATTGATATATTCGAATTACAAATAATTACAAGATATGATTTGCTTTATAAAAGAAAAGATGCATAAACCTAATCTTATCTTGAGCAACAAGATTGCTCAATAAGATAAGGATGAGAACCTATAACCTAGGAATTAAATAATGCCTAAGTAAACTTATGTAAAGTGTAATTAAATATTAATTACATGAACAATGAACCCTCCACCAAACAAATGTCTTCAAAACCTGCAAGTGTGATATATGGAGAGAATGTTGGGGCTGTATAGGGATTTGCCTCAATAAAACCCCAATTTTGGTGTTCCCACCTCCACGAACAACCAAGAAGATAAAGAGTGTGATGAACAAAGTGTGTGGTGAAAGCAAAACCCACTCAGGAGTAGAACTCGCACCACGAGTAAGCGTGTGATAACAGAAAACCTCGCTCGAGGAGGAGAACTTGTATCATGAATATGTGTGTGATAAAAGAAAACCTCGCTCAAGGAGGAGAACCCGTATCATGATGTAAATGTGAAAATAGTAGGGGATATGGAATCCCAAGATGCTCACAAGAATGGAAGGGAGATACAACTGCAAAGAGTGTTATAATGGAAGCTTGAGAGAGCTTGGAGCTACTACGACAAGTTGTATAAAGTGACAGAGTCAAGCTAAAGTCTGGAAGAATGGAGCTAGTTGTAAAAGAAGTCCCCCAAATGAAGTGAAAAAAAGACTTTTAAGGAGGGAAAAGAAGCTTCCTGGGCCGTTTTAGAGAATCTTGAGTTGTTTCCACCATAAAACTTAAATGGCAAGTGGAAAACATGCTTAGAAATGGTCATCTGAGCTTTGAAATGTCACAGGATGCTAGCACAGCGCACAGACATCCACATGGCTCACTAGTGTCTGGACACGTCATGCTACAAAACAATGTGAACCAGAAAGGCACAAAGTCTGATGCAAAATTAACACACAAGGGTGGTTGCTAAAAAGGAGTGTTGGGGCTTCTTAAAAGGAAAAAAGGCTGATGCAAGGGCTAAAATGAGCCTACTCAAGATGCTAAAGGAGCGGACACTAAAGTGGAAACAAGAATGTAAAAGGAAATTGCAAGGGTTCAATTTTTCTCTTATACATTTTTCCCCCACTTTAGCGGGCATATGCATCTACATTAATATAAATGCTAAACAAAATCTACTAAACATAAACAACATCATATGCCAAAAGGATACTGTAGAGGAAGCAAATAATTCTTCGAACCACAGAAGCATGCCCCTAGGCTAATGATCTACAAAACCAATACATTAGTCAAGAGAAACTTGTACCAGATAGCAATGTTAGAACATAAAAAGCTAAAGGATTCGAGTCAGCAAAGTGAAAGAGACCTCAATATGAAAGGTTGTCTCAGTAGTATGCGTCATCCTCAAATAATACATAGAAGACTTCAAAGATAAAGAGAGGAGCATATACTTAGGATGAAGAAGGTGCATATCTTCAATTCGGTATATGCAAGAGATAAGAGAGATGAAAAAAGTGTGCGGTGAAAGAAAAACCCACTCAGGAGTAGAACACGCACCACAAAAGAGGTGATAAAAGGAAACCCTGCTCAAGGAGGAGAACCCATATCACCAAAAAGAGCCTCACAAGCCCGTAGACTTGTAAGGAGGCCTCCCCCAAGATCTCTCACATGGAGTAAGCCAAGAAAGCACCTTACAAACCCACAGACCTGCAAGGAAGGTATCCTTTATGAAGGAATTCCCAAGAACCATACTCCATAGAGTCAGGAAGCGATGACATGTCTACCCTCAGATAGAGCATGTCAAAAAGCATTGATACGTCTACCCGTAGATAGAGTGTATCTAAAAGTAGCGACATTTCTACCCGTAGATAGAACATGTCTAAAGAATCAATATGTCTACCCATAGATAGGATGCATCTAAAAGTGTTGATACATCTACCTATAGATAGGATGCATCAAAAAGTGACAACACGTCTACCCATAGATAGGACGCATCTAAAAGCGATGACATGTCTACCCACATATAGAATATGTCTAAAGTGTTGATATGTCTACTCGCAGATAGGATGCATCTAAAAGCATCGATATGTCTACCCGCAGATAGGACACATCTAAAAAAGATGACATGTCTACCTACAGATAAAACATGTCTAAAGTGGCTGATCACGCAAACTGAGAAACTTTCAAAGGGGTCCCTTGGGAACCCTTCAAAAGGAGAGGGGTCCACTCAAGGGACATGCCATTGGAAAGGAAAGGTCTAGTTAGGCTGCCCCCAAGCTAGACACAAAGAGTTCATTCAAAACAAAGGAATTCAAAGAATTCCCTTGGGAACCCTTCAAAAGGAAGAGAGGTCCACTCAAGGGACACTTCAATTGCAAGAAATAGTGAAGAGAGGGGTCCTTAAGAAGGACACACATCTTTGAAATGAGTTATCATTGCCCCCAATGTACAGGGGAGGAGAACCATGCAAGACACTTTGGATAGGATAGAGGTAAACCTTGATATCACTTGTAAAGCAAAGTAGACATGGGTACATCAATCAAATGGGAGTTTGATGGAACCTGAATCACTATGTTGTTGTATTTTGTCCTTCAAGTCCTTACATTTTCTAGTGGAATGACTGAGCACTTGATGGTATGCACAGAAATGATGTTTATCATGCCAATGAGATTTCTTGTGTGTAGGAGAAGAGTGACTAAGCGATCTTTTAGAAGCCTCAACAAAATACGCTCTTGCTTATACAAGGAATGAGGAATGGGAAGCAAAACTTTCTCTTATGGGGAAAGGTATAACTTCTTTCAAGAATAGGAAGAAGGCATGAAGGTGGAAGACAAGGGAGGATAAATCAATCCACGAGAACAAGGTTGAGTGGAATTCATGCCACCAACCATGGTCCCCTTTCAGATTGTTCATTCAAACAACCAAGCCCTAAGTTATGCTTACAAGGCACAAATTCTATAGGGACCTGAATGCCTTGTTCATTGTGCCCACAACCTTTATGCTCATAGCCACATTTAGAGACGAGCATAAAGCTAGGGCCATAACATGTTTGCAAGTCTTGAAAAGAAGGTGGATCCTTATAAAGAGCATTATCCCAGCAACAGGGATTACACTCCTCTATGGGATCACCATCATTCTTATTAATAGGACTACCAACACTATCCTCCTTAGCTGAAGCATAATCCTCTTCCTTAGAAGGAGGATCAATACTAAGGATATTACAATGATTCCTTGCCCTACCCTGCGATATAAAAGAATAATAATAATTGATATTAGGTGTAGGTGATGTTGTCGGAAGGTCTAAGTGGACCAGGTCAACTTTATATTCTCCAATGAAAGATTCTATAAAGTATAAAGAACATCGATCACCACTGAGACATGCATTCCTTTGAGAAGAGCTGGAAGGAGCACACTTAGGACTCCTTGCTTTAGAAGGATCTTCTTTAGGTATGTCTACCTCAAGAGTATCCTTTGTAGTAGGTACTATTGGGGTAAACATCGAAACACTAGAAGATACCAAGGGAATAAGAGTAGGCACAACTAGAGCTTGACCAGTAGCTGCTATCTCACATAGGTGCATAGCCTCAAGGTCAAACTTAATTGATTTATGCAAGGTGGATGGGACTACACCCATAGCGTGAATCCACAGTCTACCAAGAAGAAGGTTACACAACAACCTTTTTTCCATGACATATACAAGGGTAGGAATGCTAATAGGTCACAATCTCAAAGAAAATACTACCATGCCTAGGGATTGTAGACTGACATTATTGAACCCATGTAGGACAACAGAAGAAGTACTAAGAGAGGATGGGCCAATATTAATCTTAGGTAGTAGATCAATACTACATACATTGAGTTCTAAACCAACATCAATGAGAGTTTGTCTAATACCTATCTTATTAATATTGACTATAATCATTAGAGGATCCACTTGCTTTTGTACTTCCTGGGGCTAGAGCTCTTGTAGATAGAATGTAATATTTGGTGAATCCGTATGAATATATGCCATCAACACATCAACATATGTCAGCCTAGCAGATGAAAGCAAGAGGATCTTTTACAAGGCTTCTTGAAGCATACCTTGATAAACCGGAGCAGCTCGAAGCAAATCCTATAGTGAGATCCTATTCGGAGTAACCCAAGGTTTCTAGAAAAAGTCATCACCACTAGGTGCTTTAGTCATAGGTTTATGAGCTTGAGGAAGTCTTGGTTGTTTATTCATATTGTTTTCATAAGCATAGGCTACCACTCTATAAGAGGGAGCCTTAGGAAGATTAGGAGATCCACTATTTAATGGAACACCATAGGTAGCACAAATCATTTTAGGAGTGGGACTAGCTGGAGTCACAAGAATGATCAGTCTCTTAGGCCCTTGAGGGGAAACAAAGACATCTACCACATTTACATACTCATTACAACTAGCAAAATAATTACTTGAATACATATTCTCAACATCAATCCAAACAGAATCAAATGTGTAATAGTTACTTAAAGAGACATTCTCAACATCGATCCAAGGAGAATCAGATGTAGAAGAGGGTTCATCATTCGCTAATGCATCATCTCCAGAAGAGGGTGCATTAGAACAAATATGAGATTCATTTACAAATGCATCATCTCCAAAAGAGAGTGCATTAGAATGAGAGGTAGATTCATCATTCTCTAATGCATCATCTCTAGACGAGAGTGCATTAGAATGAAGAGTAGGTAGAGTAACATTGAGAAAGGTATCAATGATTTCGTCTTCTTGCAATAAGATATCCTCTTAAGAAAGAGGAGTCTCATGAGAAGGATCAAAGATACCAAGTGACATGGACAAAGCCAAGTCACTATCACATGCATTTGATAGAATATCATTAGTATTTTGGATAATATTAGATACGAAACTAACAAAAGAACCTATTAAATCCATTTATAGCTTTTCTAAGAACAATGTTCTTCATGGCAGGTTCATCAAAATGTGATATAGGGGGATTCACTACTCATGATTTCTCTTCATTCAAAGATCATCATGGAGCGAACTAACCTATATTACCTCAATGGAACAATGCGAAAGTTCTAGACTCCAAAAGAGAAGGTCATAGAGGGTCTCTAGAAAAACTAACAGGCCCTCAGCCAAAGGATGTCAGTGCAGAAAGCAGATGATAGTGCGGCACGATGGTGTCTCAAAGGAGCGATGGCATCTTAGAGGATCATTGGCATCTTGTATGGATTAGAGGATGAGTTTATCATAGAAACACCTAAAGTGACTATTTATACTTTGAATACTAAGACCACATAATACAATAAAATAGTAGAAAACAATGGGACTGAGATAAAGAAATAGAAATAACAAAGGTAAGGAGAAAAAAAGGAAAGAAATACTTACAAATGTCTGAATGATGAAGCCTCCACTGAACAAATGTCTTCAAAACCTACAACTGTGATATCTGGAGAGAATGTTGGGGCTGTATAGGGGTTTTCCTTAGTCAAACCCCCATTTTGATGTTCCCACCTCCATGGATAGCTAAGAAGATAAAGAGTGTGATGAACAAAGTGCGGTGAAATAAAACCCGCTTAGGAGTAGAACCCACACCACAAGTAAGTGTGTGATAAAAGAAAACCTCACTCGAGGAGGAGAACCTATATCACAAATATGTGTGTGATAAAATCAAACCTCGCTTGAGGAGGAGAACTCATATCATGAAGTAAATGTGCAAATAGTAGGGGATATGGAATCCCAAGATGCTCACAAGCACGGAAGGGAGATAAAACTGTAAAGAGTGTTATAATGGAAGCTTGAGAGAGCTTGGAGTTGCTATGACAAGTTGTATAAAGTGATGGAGTCAAGCTAAAGATTGGAATAATAGAGCTAGCTATAAAAGAAGTCCCCCAAATGAAGTGAAAAAAGGACTTTTAAGGAGGGAAAAGAAGCTTCTCGGGCCATTTTAGAGAATCTCAAGTCATTTCCACTGAAAAACTTAGATGAAAAGTGGAAAACATGCTTGGAAATAGTCATCTGAGCATTGAAATGTCGTAGGACACTAGCGTGGCACACGAACATCCATGTGACACGCTAGTGTCTGTACACGTCACACTACAAAACAACATGAACCAGAAAGGCACAAAGTCTGATGCAAAATTAAAACGCAAGGGTGGTTGCTAAAAAGGAGTGTTGGAGTATCTTGAGAGGAAAAAAGGTTGATGCAAGGGCTAATATGAGCCTACTCAAGATGCTAAAGGAGTGGACACTAAAGTGGAAACAAGAATGTAAAGGAAATCACAAGGGTGCAATTTTTGCTCTTATACAGTTTCAAGACCTGGAAGGCTGTTGAGAATAAGTATACACTTCCGTCTGGTGGTGTTAATTATGTAGATGAGATGTCATCTTATGAAGAAAATGAGAAGGTGAAGTATGTGATTTGTAGTGGTTTATCTAAAAATGAGCGAGTCAAGGTTAATTCTTTGGATACTACATATGAAGTCTGGAAGAAGTTGGAAGACATGTATGAAGGAAATAAACAGGTGAAATTGGTAAAGAGGTTGGTGGAAATGAATAGATTTGTGAACATGAAGATGGCAGATAGTGAAGAAGTTACAAGTTTTTTTCAGAGAGTTGAGCTGGCAACAAATGATGTTAAGAATTAAGGAGGAAAACTAGTAAATGAAGATATAATTGAGAAGATCCTAAGCACTAAACCAGAATGTTTGTACAATGTCAAGATCTTTGTTATTGAACAAATGTATGATCCTAAGAGGTATACTCTAGAAGAGCTATTCAAAACCTTGCAAGAATTTGAGATAAGAAAGTTCTGAAAAGATGAAAAAGGTAGAAGAGAAGACAAAAATGAAATTTAAGGCTTTGAAGATTGAATAGTTGGATAGTGATGATGAAGAGTTAGAAGAAAATTTCACCAGGAAATTAAAGAAAGGCACTGGAAAATATAAAGGTATGTCACCCTTTAAATGTTTCAGTTGTGGTAACATCGGTCATTATGCTTTGAGATGTCTGAATAGGGCTACACATAAGAAGACCAAGGATTATAGGGATAAGGATAGGAAGGATAATAAGTATATGAAGTTGTACTATGTTAAGGAAGAGGCAGGTATTTCTGATGACGAATCTAATAATGAGGTTGATGATAGTGAATTTTTATTCTTAGATTTGGAAAATAAATTTGTATCCACTAACTTTGAAAAATGTGTAAGTAAGAAGGCTCTAGAGGTTAATAAGACTATGAAGGAAGGTACCTTGGTTACCACTTTTCATGCAAGACAAGATGAAGACTACTGGATAATTGATAGTGGGTGTTCTAATCATATGATAGGAGATAAGAGTAAGTTCACTAAACTTGAAAAATATGATGGTTTAGTCATGTTCGGTGATGATTTAGGAGCTAAGATCTATGGTAAAGGTTCAATTAGTTTTGATGGAGTGCATAATATTGATGATGTGTATTATGTAAAGGGTTTGAGACATAATCTTTTGATTGTTGGTAAGATGTACATAAATGGCCTTAAACTTGTGTTTCAGAACAATGTCTATGAAATCAAAAAAGGATCTAGAAATGGAGATATGATTGTTGTAGGAAGATCTCATGGAAAAATATATCAGTTGAAGGGAGTTGATGGTCATTGTCTTGTATCTCAAATCAATGAGAGTTGGTTATGGCACCAAAGAATGGAACATGTGAACTTTGATAACCTAGTCAAGATCAGTGCTAAGGAGATTTTTCAAGGACTTCCTAGAACCACAAGACCTGCCAATGCTATGTGCAGAAGGTCTAAATTCAGAAAGCAGACAAGATGTAGCTTTAAGGGAAAAGAACATTCTACTTTTGGAATGCTGGAATTGATTCACACTGATCTTTGTGGTCTGACCAGGATTGGAAGCCTAAATGGAGAGAGGTACTTTATGTTTCTTATTGATGATTATACTTGAATAACATGCATTTCTTTTCTCAGAGAAAAGAATCAGGCCTTGGATAGGTTTAAGGTATTCAAGGTGAGAGTGGAAAATGAAATAAATCTGAAAATCAAGTGTTTGAGATCTGATAGAGGTGGTGAATTCACTTCTGGTGAATTTAATGAACTCAATGAGAAGCATGGTATAAAAGATAGTTTTCTACTCCAAGAATCCCATAGCAGAATGGAGTAGTTGGAAAGAAAAACATGACAGTTCAAGAAGCTACTAGAACTATGATGAAAGGGTCTAATGTACCATATGTGTATTGGAGAGAAGTGATACATACTATTGTTTATGTTCTTAATAGAGTTTAGATCAAACATAGTAGCACAAAGACACCTTTTGAGCTATGGACTGGTAAGACTCCTTTGAAATATTTTAAGGTATTTGGAAGTAGATGCTATATTAAAAGAGATTATAAAAATATTGGAAAGTTTGATGATAGATGTGATGAAGGAATATTTCTTGGGTATTCCACAACTAGCAAGGCTTATAGATGCTTTAACAAAATATTGAGAAAAATCATTGAAAGTGCTAATGTGAAAGTTGATGAAGACATACACAAAACTATTGAGATAAGTGAAGTTGAACTAGATGATCCTATCTATAGACATATACCTAAAGAAAATAATAAGGAAGAAAAAGAAGAACAAGAAGAAGAAGAACAAGTGCAAGAAGAGGAAGAAGAGAATGAATCAAAACTTGTTGTTATGAATCCTAAATATCTACAAAAGAATCATCTAGAAGTTTAGATAATTGGAAGCAAGAGTGAAGGTGTAAAGACAAGAAGCAAAGTTGCAGCTAAGGTAAATTTGTGTTTACATTCCTAAATACAACCTAAATTTGTAAGAGAAGCATGTGAAGATGAAAGTTGAATGAGAGCTATGAAAGAGGAATTACAATAGATAGAAAAGAATCAGACATGAGAAATAGTCCCTAGACCTATGAACTAAAAATGTGATTGGCTCAAAATGGGTGTTTTGCAACAAACTAAATGAAAATGGAGTAGTAAGGAATAAGACAAGATTGGTATGCAAAGGATATTCACAAGTTGAAGGTATAGAATTTGAAGAGACTTTTTCCCCTATGGCTGGAATGGAAGCTATTAGAATGTTTTTGGTATTCTCTACCCACAAAGACTTCAAGTTATATCAGATGGATGTTAAGTCATCTTTTCTAAATGGTGATTTAGAGGAAGAAGTGTACATGGAGCAACTAAAAGGGTTTCAGTTGTTTGAAAAACCATATATGGTTTATAAATTGAAGAAAGAATTGTATGGACTGAAGCAAGCTCCTAGTGCTTGGTATGCAAGACTGGACAAATATCTGAAAAAGCCAGGATTCAACAAAGGTTATGTTGATAGTAATCTCTACTTCAAAGTGCAAGGTAATAAGATGTTGATTGTAGTTTTTTATGTTGATGATATAATTTTTGGTGGAAATGATGACATGTGTAAAAAATTTGCTAAATCAATGCAAAAAGAATTTGAGATGTCTATGATAGTCGAGTTGAATTTCTTTCTTGGTCTACGAGTGAATTAAACTAATAAATGGATATTCGTTTCACAATAAAAATATGTGAAAGAGTTGTTGAAGAAGTGTGGAATGGATGGCTCCAAATTGGTTTGTACTCCTATGGTAACTGGATGTAAGCTAAGCAAGGATGATGAATCTGCTAAGACTAATCAGAGAAAATATAGATCCATGATTGGCGGATTGTTGTATCTCACTGCTACCAAACCAGATATTAAGCATGTAGTGTGTTTATTTTCTAGACTCCAAGTAAATCCTAAAGAGGAACATGTAGTTGTAAAGAGGATATTTAGATATCTGAAAGGTACATTAGATTATGGACTATGGTACCCTAAGAGTAATTATTTCACCTTGGGTGCTTATACAGATGTTGATTGGGCTAGATGTGTAGATGAATGGAAGAGTACCAATGGTGGTGTTTTATTTCTTGGTGGGAGATTAGTTTCATGGTTGAGTAAGAAGCAAGACTCAGTTTCTTTATCTACTGCAGAGGAAAAATATATTGTTGTAGAATCCTGCTACACACAAGTTTTGTGGATGAAGCAAACTTTGAAAGATATTGGTGTGGTATGTGATGAACCCATCACTATTTTTTGTGACAATAAAATTGCAATAAACATTTTGAAGAACTCGATTATGCATTCAAGAATGAAGCATATATCTATCAAATACCATTTCTTGAAAGAAAAAGTGCTAGAAAATGAAGTCAGATTGGAGTATTTGACTACAGAGGAACAAATTGTAGACATATTTACCAAGGATCTTCTGAAGGATGCTTTTGAGCATCTAAGGGAGATGTTGGGGGTCATTGGCACTCCTAACTAGGTGCATAGGAAGGTGCATCAACCAAGTGAATTCATAGATTCTTCATCTATCTAGACTGATTATTGGGTCTACTCCACAGGGGGAGTAGAAGTGGTTTCATTGTTGCAGTATGGGTGTACTCCTAAGGGCGATTAATCAGAGTTGTTTTTCTTTGACATTTATCTCAAAGGGGGAGAAAAGGTTGTGTGTTTCCATCAATGACATAGGAAGAGATTGTTACAAATGTGAGCTAGTTTTGTGGTGTTGTCATTGATGTTGTCATTAATGTCAACATAGTTTTGTATGTTGTAGATTGTACATGTATAGCTGAGATGATTTTGAGATGTTGTGAGTACATGGAGCTATATTTATGGTGTTGCAAATGTGTTGTATTTATGATTTTCAAAGTGCTTTTGAGAAAAATAGATAAAGAAGAGAAGTCGGTGTTCAAAATGTGCTTCGATATGTGCTCCACATTTATCCTATGTTGATCCTATGATTGTTTGGATATGAAGGTTAGTTAATTATTATCTCATGATGATATATGTTGAGTTCTAGCTTCTTGTGATATGGTACATGGAAGTTTTGTTCACCGGTATGTGGACTATCTAGCAAGTTTTGATCTTCTGTGGACTGGGAGAAATGTTTCTGCTCCACAATCCTCTATTGTTTTGTTTCATATCGTGCAGATCTGGGATATGTCATGAAGGTCTTTCCTATGCTCTAGCGAAGATTTTTGAAGTTTTTTAATTAGGGAATCATGTTTCAATATTCCTGTATTAGTTTTCATAGTCTAGATTGATTGGTAAAAGGAATTTAGTGATTGAAGTCTGTTGTTTTTGCTACAGATGTATCTGGAAGTTTCTGAGATGTACTCTCATGTATACTGAGGTGTGTTGTGGTGTTCACATGTAATATTCTTGTTGGGAAGCATGTGCATCAATTTTTTCTATGTTTTCATTAGGTTTGGCCAACCTGGTGTTTACACTTCATTCAAGGAATAAAATTTATATTGAGAAACCATGTAGAAGACTTCAGAAAATAATTTTATTGGTCCACTCTTATTCCTTTCCACCATGGGAATTTTGAGTTTCCAACCTAATTTGAATTTATGAAACGTTGTGGACAACCTTGGAAAATGTTTCTAAGGTTGAGAATGGTATAAAAGTAAGTTGAATTGTGAAGAGTTGTATGACAGTGTGATGCAAAGTGATGAAAGTAAGCCATGATCATAAGAGAAAAAATGTGTGTGCGAGTTGTGTTGAAGACAGTGAACTGAAGGTTTATGTAATCCTACGAATGTGCTTTAAATGCAGTGGTGGTATTTTATTCTCTTTTGTATCTATAGGCAGTGAGCCTTCCTATTGGACAGTGGGTCCTTTGTAGGAAGTGAGCCTTTGTACTTGGATAGTGAGTCCTCTTTTAGGAAGTGAGCCCTTGGTAGTGAGCCTTTTTATAATATTTATATTGTGAGTTATCCCTCACCATGTTTTTTCCCTTATTAGGTTTTCCAAATAAAAATTTGGTGTTCATTGTGTTGATTTTCTTTCTTTTATTTATGTTTCATGCTCATATTTAATAACAAAATAGTGTGGTTGAAGATTTGATAAGTGATAAATTTTTATTGTTAAATTTGTGTGACAACTGATTCATTCCCCCTCTCAGTTGTCATGTGCCTATTTAATAGAATGAGCATCATCATTTGAGAGAGAGAAATTACTCTTAGGTCATGGCCACGAGAGTTTAGTTGTGCTTGTTTGCATTTATTTGTGAGCTTGACATATTTTTCCTTCTTTATTTTGAAGCATGAAAACAATGTGGAAACTTTCTTGAAGGGTTGAGCTGGGCATTTTGTACTTGTCTCTATTACGAAACCCTAACACACTATAGCACAAGCTCAATATTTTGAAAGCACTGAAAGAAAAATAATTTCATCCTTTTCAAGCTCAACACCTACAGTTGTAGCTTATTTGCTTGTTTTTATCATGCAGATTCCACTTAACTTAAAGATTATTTTAAATGGAACAATTATTCTCTTCCTTTGCATTGTTTGTGTTTCTCCAATCATGATGTGCATAATGTTAATAGCTACTTGTTTTCCATTCTTGCTTGAAATGCACAACACAGTGTAACTTATCTTCATGAACATGCACTTTCTCACTTTTCGTCTAGACAAGACTACCATACACTTGCATTGCATATTAATGTGTTTACTTCATTCAATGCCAAGCTTGCAATCAGCCATTGTGATACTCTTGTAGGTTATTTTAACGCCTTCATGTGCACTTGAATGCTTCGGTAAATGTAATATTAGCTTCATATCTTAATGAAACAGAGCAATGTGATTTTCCTTTATGTTTGTAGCATATAAATTCTGAAGCAAGACTTACTCATTCTGCAAATTTCTTCATTGATGATGATGTCCTTAAGCTACATTCAGATCAAACACTTAATGTGTTGCACCCATAGTCAACCATGCCTCTTTCCATTCATTCTCTACTTTTGGTAGCTCACTTGCAGCCATTGATATCTCTATCTTCTTGATGGGAGAAACCTCCTTTTGGCACTCTTCATGCATTTTTATCTCCTAGATAGCAACATGATGATGTGAAAACAATCATTTCATGGAAGATTTTGAAATATAAATGCTTGGCGATGATGATTAGAAGCTTCTTCATTTTCTTAAGTTATCATTTGATTTGTAACAAGGCATTATGTATGCCTGTTCACTATCACATTTTGTGATGATGCACTTGATGTCAATTAACTTGAGCAATTGATCACATATGATTTTCATTTCGTTGCATTTTGGATTTGACTATCCTAGGTGAACACTTGCTTGAGATTTCATGGCACTTGGATGCACTCCTTCATATGCATATTTCTTTGAGCAGCATTGAATTTTTTCTTTTCTGAAAGACCCTCCATGGAATGTTGAGGGAAAGCATGTTGGGACTCAACCCATGTGGGAGCCCGTTTTACATCACATGCTTTATAGTATTCAAAGAAAAGCAACAACATGTATTTTCCTATACATGCACAAGAAACAAACAATGTTAGATTAAAACAATAAATTTAGAAGTTTCTCATGATGCTTTCTCCTTGGTATTCACTTGTACTCCTCTTATTCTTGCTCAGTTGATTCAATGCATCATAGACAATATCCTACATTACTGTTGATGGTCCATGCAGGAATGTTGATAGTCAAAGCTCTAACAAAACTTTCA
>VDFB02373365.1:95902147-95962274 GCA_007258455.2 Sequoia sempervirens
GTTTGCTATAAACCTCTTCATGAAATTAATTTTTCCAAGGAAGCTCTGCAAACCCTTTTTATGTTCATGTAAAGGTAGTTCCAGAATGGTTGAAACTCACACTGGATCAATTGAAATTTCATGCTTAGAGACAATATGTCCCAAAAGCTTGCCTTTGTTGATAGAAAATATGCATTTCTTTGGATTAAGAGAAACTTTGAACTCTCTGCATCTTTCAAAAATCTATCTCAAGTGTTCAAGGTGTTTGTTAGCATTTTTAGAAAATATTGTAATATCATCTAAATATACAAGAACAATCTTATTGATAAGGCCATGAAAAGCCATGGATAAGCCAAAAGACATTTTCCTGTAAGCCATACTACCCCATTTAGTTGTGAATGTTGTTTTATATTGATCCTCTTCCCTAACCAAAATTTGATTGTAGCTAGAATACCCATCAATCAAAGAGAATCTTTCAAAACCTGACACTACTTGTAGAATTTTACTCCATCGAAAGGAGTGGGTAGTGATCCTTAAGGGAAGCCTTGTTTAAATCTCTGAAATCAACACACAATCTAATTTCCCCATTTTTCTTCCTAATTGGGACTAAGTTGGAAACCCAATAAGTGTGTTTAATAGGGAAAATTATGTTACTCTCAATCAACTTATTTAATTAAGATTTTATCAAGTGTTCAAGCTTAGGATTTAGGGGTCTTTTTTTTTCTTAACAGGCTTGGCATTAGGCTTTAACTCTATTGTATGTTGAGCTAGTTCAGGATCAAACCCCCTTAGATCTTTATATTCCCAAGAAAAACTATCATTGAACTCCTGGAACAACAAAACAAAAGCTTGTTGCTCTTCCTTAGTAGACACTTTGCCTAGTTTCAGAAGTTTAACTTTAAATATTTTGATGGCCTCATAATGTTCTTGTTTGATGGTCATGCCACACTTGTCTTTTCTTGCCTAATCATCGGAGTTGAAGATTGACTCCAATGTTACCAACCCATTCAGAAACTTATTTGTTTTTAGATACACAATTTTTTCTCCATATTGTTGTTGCCACTTTGACTGGCTCTCATCTACAAATTCAGCTTTTTCTATCAAGAAGCTCAAAATATGCTCATCACTATCAAAAACCTGCCAACTCACATTGTTATCTAGCAAAAAAAGGTCTAACAATTTTTTTTACATATTGTTGTGCTTCTACATTATGAACCTCATTTGGTATATCAAATTGTGCACCTAAGGTAGCAAGTCTATCAACATGCTTGTTTTTGAGTTCTAGGGATAGAAAGTAAATTAAATGCATCAAAATATTCTATTAGGTCCCATACTCGATACTTTTATTTCTTAAGTACATCATTTTTTACAACATTTAAATTCCTGACCCAATTCACAACTAATTCTAAGTCACCATAAACCCGTAAACACTTAATACCTCTTTTTTGAGCCCATTCGAGGCCATGAATGAGGGCCTCATACTCAGCTATGTTGTTTGTATAACTGAAAGTGAATCTCAAGGTTGAATAATTTATGTTTCCATCAGGTGATAACAACATTGCTCCTCCACCAGCCCTTGTCCTGTATCTTGAACCATCAAAATACAGCTCCCAAAGTTGTTCTTATTGTTTGGGCTATTCTTGTTCTTTAACCAAATTAGGAATTGATGCATCATGATCATTAATCACATAGACCCCTAACCTGACCTCTTTTGTGTGACTGGATGGTTAAGAGTATTGATTTTTAGTAGCCCATTCATCTAAGTCTTCTTCTTCATCAGGTGAATTAAGACATAAAGCCTTGAATTGACTCACTAAATCATGAGTGGATAAGAAGTTGGCATTCACAAAGTTGATGGTGACTGGCTCAACATGAACCTTGAATAACGGTTTGGATTCAATAATCACCTTAGTGCCATATCGGGTTCTAAAGAAAATGTGAGACCAATTAGCTGATAGGAAACCTCCTAATTTGGCTATAAAATCCCTTGAAAGACATAACACAAAGTGGGGAGGAAACTTTATTACATGTATGTCTTGGGAGACAGAGAAATTGGGGCAAGTGTGTAGTGTAAGGGGCAGATTTTTTATGATACTTGTTGTTTGGACAATAGATCCATCCATTGTACAACACCTTTTGACACAGGTTCATAAGCTTTTTGGCATGATGGAGCTTCTAGCTTTGAAATCTATCATACAGTTATGGATGAGTTTATCACCTATAATCAAACTTAGATAGAAAGGTGGGGGTTTGACCTCTTGATTTTGTTGGCTCTCTTTAATCTCTAGACTAGTAGCAAGTATAGTTATTCCTTTTTCTACATTCACAACATCTTTAGAAGAAATCTTAGATAGTTCATTTTTTAACAAATCTTTTTTCCCTAGGATGTGTAATGCATCCATAATGGATAAGCTAATTGTAGCTTTTTTTAAATTCTCAACTACATTGAAAGAGATTATATTTACCTTTTGTTGTCCCAAAGAATTAGTAGTGTTTCTATTTACCTTATGTTGTTCTCTATGTAGAATATGCACCTTCGGTTGAGTTGCATGAACATTCTGAGATGGAACCATATAATTTTTTTTCTCACAACTTATTGTTGTGAATTTCTAGCTTGTTGCTCAGCTTCAACCACTCTCTGTTTTAACCTTGCCGGTTCTGGTTCCGAATATGATTAATCCCACAATATTCTACACTTTGAGAGTTCACTAAAGCAATTTCAAAATTGCTTGGTTGTTTTGCATTCTCATTTGGAAAACATTATGGGGTAGCAAACTAGTTTTGTACTATGAGGGCCTAATTTTACAATCCACTCATGCAAGCAGCCTGATTATGTTGCTAATTGCATGGGTAAAACCACTTGTGCTCTTGGGCTAGATTATTTTGTGGAACAAGCTCACTTGATGGGCCAACAACATTTGGATCATAAGGTCAGAAAGGCTTGGGGTTAAAACCTAGGTTTTTTCTCTTGGAAATCACTTTGAAATGATGGCCTACTTTGTTGGTTTGGTTGATAGGAAGCTTGATAAGGCCTGTTATCTTGGAAAACTTGTTTTTGACTCTCACGAACTCGTTACTAAAGGTCTTACCAAAGTTTTTCAACATGTTTTTTAACTCTTGGATTTCCTTATTTTGATCACCAATGACACTTTCTTGAATGGAAGCCCTATAACCTATAGCTGGGGCTTGCGGAACAACAACAATGGGAGGAAATTGATAGGAATGTGTTGTTGGATCTTAGGAAAAATAGGAGTGGGTGGTCTAGGTGATATTTCCCCAGCTTGGATTAGACAATTTTTAGCCCTTATAGCAATGTCATACGTGTTTGGAAAAGTAAAACCCCTCATAGACTATATCATAACTGATATTTCAGCATTCAAGGCTTTTAGGAAAAATAGAAAGGAATGTTCAAGTGTGGGTTTTACAAATTTGAAGTATCCCATCCCAAGTTCTTTGAAACTTGAAATTGAAGTTGGCCATATGCTCATGTGGAACAAGCTTGATAGTACTTAGCTATTCAAGCAATGACAAGTGATCTGACTTGTCCATGAATTGTTGGTTGAGACCATCGCCAACCTAGTCCCAAGTTGCAAAGGAGTTGGTTGGGAGCCCCCTGAACCATTGAAGGGCTCTTCCCTTCAATGAGGTAGCCAAAAATCTTATGGCCATGTTCTCTTGCATTATGTTGTGCACTAAACACAACATTGTCACATCTCTAATATGTTTAATTGGGGTAGTTTGGTCCTCTCTTGTGAAGTATGATAGCTCCTTGAGTGTGCGAACTAGAATTTCATCATGCCTAACCAATAGTAGCAGGCTGCCCTGTTGAATGGAGCAAAAGAAAATTGCCTCACCATAGGAGGTAATTGAGATATTGGAGTTGCATTCCTCTTTACTGAGAAAATGGGACTAAGCTCAAGAGGCATAGAGTTTTCTCTTATTTTTGAATGAAATGTCCTTCTTTGTGTTTTTCCTCTTCTTCTTGGTGGGGAGAGCTGCAAACACTCAAAAGGTGTTGGACTTGACCTTGTCTAGATTTTTTTGTAAGCTATCTTCACCAACTCTACGATAAAATGAGCATTGAGGAGTCACCAGGTATACTTTCTAGACCTATGTAGGAAAAAAAATTTGTTGAATCTACCAAACAACAATAAATAACTTAGAAATGACTCTAAAGACAAGTCCCTAGAGTCCCACTAGGCGTGCCAAAAACTGTTGGCAAACAGGATTGCACCCTTAGTGAAGCCAGGCTTGGCTATCCTATTGTAACATGAAAATTATCCCTAATTTGTGGGTCTATCAATTGGTGGGAGCGAATCTCTAGAGTGGGTTGGTTCCCTCTAGCTAATCACCTAAACTATGAACTTTCTGAGGAAAAGGGGAGAAAGAAAGCTGAAAATGAAACCTATAGCTAATGATGATTAGCTAGATATCTGAGATTTTGACAAAAATTAGCTCACAACACCTCTTTCAAAGCAATCTACTCCCACAATCCACTTTAGAGCATCTAGCTCAATAATGTTTTGCACAAAGATTCTTGAACAATGAATACAATATGCAACCTAAACTATCTGCCACTACTAACTATAACACACAATAATAAGACAAAGAAGGATCCACTACTTTGAATCACAAACAAAATCAGATTATTACTGTGAGCTCAAGACAAGAAAAGGGAAAGGAAACCTTTGTTTCTTTTATTGAAAATGAAGGAGCAAGATATCAAAATCTAATTCAACAAGTTTACAAAACTCTTAGCAATGCATCAAAGAGCAAGATACAACATTCTGAACCCTGAGAAATCTAAAATTTCTCCAACTTATAGGAATCAAGTGACATCCATGGTACAAAAATAGAAAAATCAGGCCCACTACATCATCAAAAGGAAACTCATTCTACATTTTCGAGCTCAAGGAAAAAGCTTGAAAAGAAGGGGCTCAAACTACTCCAAAAAAATTCACCAAAATGGAAACTTCCCATCTCCAACAAGTCGATCCAAAAACTACATAAAATCAGGTCCAAAACTACCCAAAACTGAAAATAGAAAGTTCTAACTGCCACCTCTTTCCCAAGTCTGCCCAGGAACTGAAACTCAAAATAGAAGGTTTCCAAGAAGACTTGAGTGTATCAACTACATTTTAAACACTAAAAAACATGAAGGAAATTTATAGAAACATTACCATTAGTGTTGTTTTACAATCATATGTAGTTTATGAATTACAATATTGAAAGCTTGATTTTTTTTAATTCACCTCCAGTTACTCTGATTTTTCTTTTCTATCTCCAAATATTTTTATTTTTGCATCAATATTTGCAAAAACTAAAAATACTATACAAGCTCTCTACAAACTTGATTTTTCTACAAAAAAACATAAAAATAACTAAAAACCCCATCACATAAAGTGATTTAAAATCCAAGGGAGCTCTAAAATATTTAGGACTTAGGCAAAATAGAGGGCATAAAGTCATTGCTCATTTCTTTCTAAGGAAAGGCTCATGGTAACAAATGTCTCTAAAGCATTTTAAGGTAAGCTTACCCTAATGTGAGGGGAAATATGTATGGTTTTGATATGATTTTCTTTAAAAATCAAAGAAAATAAATGCCTAAGGCATTCGACCTAGGCAATACATGATGCAAGGTATTAATCAAGGAATTTGTTTTGAAAAGAAATGCGATTAAAATCACATTCAAATTAACAATGAAGGGAACCCTAACATCAAAACACTCAAAGAGCCCTAATTTTCTTCATCATTTGCATCGGCCAAGTTAGAGAGAAAAGAGCTCTACTGGGGTGCTATCATGGAAGGCTATGGTTTGAGCCTTGGAACTTGATTCTCCACCATTCTTGATTCCACCTTTGTTGATTCTCCTCTACAATCTACTTGGGAAGTCATTTTATTTGCATTCTAGTGCTTTCCTAACTTCATTCAAAGAGAAAAAATGGCCTTTAGGCCACAATTGTTATTGTGTTTTGATGCACTTTTGTGTTTACTTGTGTCAAAAATTCCTCTCCACTCTTGGTGGCCACCATGAGACACTTGTTTGATCATATGTGAAGCTCAAGCTGTGGGAATTGATGAGCTTCTCCACATTGATATTGAACGTAAGCTCCACTTCTCCATTTTAAAAGGCATTTCCCTCTTAAATAAAGCTTGTTTAAGCTTTTCTTTACAAAAAATGATGAAAAAATATGGGTTTTGTGAATTCGGCCAAGTAGAAGCCGCGGACATACTTTGTGTTCTCCTTCTTTCTTATTAAATGTAATGTTATACGGCTCAACCAACAATGTTCAAATGGTATCATTTTTAAAATGAAAACATTTTAGATAAATGCTTTCCATTTATATGGGTTTTTCAAAACCCCTCATGGTCATGGTCTATAACTTGATTTCACCATTATATGAAAGCAATTTTTGTTGTTTATGGCTTGAACCCTTGTTGTTTCTTCTTGTATTTACTTTTTGAATCAAAACCCTAAGCAGGTATTGTGACTTATGAAGAAAATTTTTCCCTTCCAGGCCACAGGTATGAGAGCGTGAACTTAGGGTTTCCTTGCATTTCCTTCTCTCACACTTTCCATTTAACATGTATAAGCACTTGTCACCACATTTTTTGGGCTTACTCATCCATTATGGTTGTGGACATTGGCCCTATTTTCTACACTTAACAATGGCATGGTCCGCAGACAACATGTTCAAAATGTCTGATTTTCTTTGCATTTGTGTTTCAAACACATTTTCCTTGAATGAGCATCATCATTTGAGAGAGACAGAGATGACTCTCAAGCCGTAGCCATGAGAGTTAAGTTGTGCTTGTTTACATTTATTTATGAGCTTGGCATATTTTTCCTTCTATATTTTGAAGCATGAAGACAATGTGGAAACTTTCTTGAAGGCTCAAGCTGGCCATTTTGCGCTTGTCTCTAATATGAAACCCTAACTCATTGTAGCACAAACTCATTGTTCTAAAAGCACTAAAAGAAAAATAATTCCATCCTTTTCAAGCTCAACACCTATATTTGTAGCTTCTTTTCTTTTCTTTATCATGCAGATTCCACTTAACTTAAAGATTATTTTAAATGGAACAACTATTCTCTTCCTTTTGCATTGTTTTTGTTTCTCCAATCATGATGTGCATAATGTTAATAGCTACTTGTTTTCCATTCTTACTTGAAATGCACAACCCAATGGAACTCATCTTCATGAACATGCACTTTCTCACTTTTCCTTTAGACAAGACTGCCATACACTTGCATTGCATATTGATGTGTTTACTTCATTCAATGCCAAGCTTGCACTCAACCATTGTGATACTCCTATAGGTTACTTTGATGCCTTCATGTGCACATGAATTCTTTAGTAAATGTACTCTTAGCTTCATATCTTAATGAAACAAGGCAATGTAATTTTCCTTTATGTTTGTAGCATAGAAATTCTGAAGCAAGACTTACTCATTCTGCAAATTTCTTCATTGATGATGTTGTCCTCAAGCTACATTCAACTCAAACACTTAATGTGTTGCACCCATAGTCAACCATGCCTCATTTCATTCATTCTCTACTTTTGGCAGCTCACTTATAGCCATTGATAACTCTATCTTCTTGATGGGAGAAGCCTCCTTTTGGCACTCTTCATGCATTTTTATCTCCTAGACAACAACATGATGATGTGAAAACAATCATTGCATGGAAGATTTTGAAATATAAACACCTAGTGATGATTATTAGAAGCTTCATAATTTGCTTCAATTATCATTTGATTTGTAACAAGGCATTATGTATACCTATTCACTATCACATTTTGTGATGATGCACTTGATGTCAATTCACTTGAGAAATTGATCACCTATGATTTTCATTTCATTGAATTTTGGATTTTATTGTCCTAGGTGATCACTTGCTTGAACTTTCATTACACTTGGATGCACTCCTTCAGATGCATATTTCTTTGAGCAACATTGATTTTTTTCTTTTCTGAAAGACCCTTTGTGGAATGTTGAGGGAAAGCAGTTGGGTCTCAACCCTGGTGGGAGCCTATTTTACACTACATGCTTTATGATATTCAAAACAAAACAACATGGATTTTCCTATACCTGCACAAGAAACAAAAAATATTAGATTAAAATAATAAATTCACAAGTTTCTCATGATGCTTTCTCCTTGGTATTCACTTGTACTCCACTTATTCTTGCTCAGTTGATTCAAAGCATCATAGAGAACATCCTACATTACTGTTGATGGACCATGTAGGAATGTTGATAGTATGAGCTCTAACAAAAATTTCATCCATTTGCAGGTTCACTTGGAGCATGGAAGCAAAAAGGAGAGCTCAACTCTGGAGGTAGCTCGAAGACACCATTAGGCAATGACGATTATGTTCTTTCTTAGAAGCTCTTTCTCCTTTTCAATCTTTAGTAGCATAGGATATTCTTTATGGTTCATTTTGCTAGCTGCTCCCATGGCTTGGGTGGGACACTTGATTCTCCTTTTTACTCCAATGAATACAAAAAATAGCATTTGTGAAATACTTTTTCAATTCTACACTTTTGTTTTCTTGCAAACAATGTATTGAACATCGTGAATGAATGACAAAATGAAACACTTCTTTTACTTTTAATGCAATACTTAATGTTGCAAATAATGAATATAAACTTAAACACATTGCACTTCTTTAAAACTCAACAACTCAAGCATTTTCAAAGGTTAAAACATCTGCAATAATAAACTAAAATTCTTCACCTTAAAATGAACCTGTATAACTAGCTCTGTCAATTTAAGTTGTGTGAAAAATTGGTAACATCAACTTCACTCAAAGAAATGTTAAAACATGTAGATTCAATCAATAAATAATTAACTGGTTGGCAAGATAGGAGGAAGCGGAAAGGGATTATTACTGGGATAAATTATCATTTAATGATGTAAAAGATCTAAAAATTACAAGATTAGATTTGCACTTATTATTCACGGACCCACGTACAAATTCAAATCTTACCCTTAATGTGAAGAGGTTTCCTATCCATTTGTTCCACCACCAACAAATTAGGACATATTTTTTGGGATAGGTGGGTCATGGTTTTTGATTACCCACCATGCAATAATTGTGAAGTCCCGCAATATTTCCTAAGAAAACTATATTGTGAGATCATCTTGAACAAAATCCTAAATTATTTTGATATGAGGGACTTCCAGGGGAGAGGTGGGGGATTGGGTCAAGATAGACCTGGTGCACATTAGGATCCTAGGCAACAAGTGAGATGACCTCTCGCTAGGTCACCTCATGAGCACATTGTTATCCCTTCCATCATGAAGGAGAGTGATGAGGTAGAGACTTTGTAGGCCATTAGCTCCTTGACCCAAAGTGTCATCCAGCATGCCATCCCTATACTACAACACCATCCAGGGGAGTCTTCGAGTGGTGGGCTTTGATCCCATTTGTGTTAAGCTTGTGGGGTGACTTGTTCAAATTACCCCATCGACACTCAAGAAGCTTTTACGTAGGATATCTCTGCAGCTATGGAGATGGCAAGGGTAGTTGACATTTTGAATGAGGCCTATGGAATCAATTCTTAAGTAAATGTTAGAATGTTCATTGAATTTAATTTATTAAATTTCAATTTTGAAATTCAAGATTAACTAGTTTAGTTTTATGATTTCAATAAAATTTTAGGGTCACAATGTTGATACTAGATACATCGGCCCTACACTCACTTATTTCTCCACTGCATCTACCATTGAGGTATGTAACTAGTAAACAATTATAAATCTATTACATGTTAATAGCATTTTTTTATGAATGGTATTTGTTAAATAAATATTCAAACAGCTCCCTTCGGGTTTCTTTTGTAATTGTGTGTTTTCTAGCCTATGCATCACCGAGTTTAGTCTACTTTCCATCAAGTTTTGATCTGCCACTTGGCACATCTCTTCTCCGCAGCTTCGGACAACGGCTTCCCTTTCGGGTCCCGAGAGGCTACGCTGGGCGTCCACGTGTCTCACTTGCGGAGGTTTTTATTTCTTTTTGCCTTGAAGTCTCTTTGGGTTGCAAAGGCCTTCTGCGGGGGCCATCATTTCTAAGGATTGTCAGAGGGACCCATATCTTGCTATGTGGCGGCGTATCGCAAGATTTTCATGCGGGAATGAAATAAACAAATACGGGTTGCATAGTTCTTGCGCGGGGTTTTCTTTTTACTTTCTAAAAGGTGTTGGTGGGCCCTACCTTTTGCTAGGTGGCAATCATTTGTAGATCTTTCAACACAAAAGGGAGGTGAGCAACCATGGGCTGCGAAACGCTGCCATGCATCTTTCGCACCTGGTTGATGCGACTTTCTCTCCACTACAGGAAGGACCTCAGCCCCTTGAACACGTGTTGGGGTGCTGTCATAATAGTGGTTTACAATTCCTGAGAAGAATGAATTTTAGCTAAAATCACATATTTTTAGAAAATATAATGATTTAAGCCTTAAAAAGTTCCATTTTAAGGATTCCAATTGACGAGGGTTTGATCAAATAACCTTAGATCAAACCCCCTTGGATAGAACCTTGCTAGTTTTAAACCATACCTATAAATGCGTCTCCTTTACACCTATCAAAATGCTGATAAAAAATCACTTTTGATTTAGATTTTGGGGGATCAAATGAATTCATTTAAAATTTATTTGAAATAATTATGGTATTCCTCACAACAAGCTATCCAATGAATATAATTTTAATATGTTTTGGTTTTGTTATGTATTTGTTTTTAAGTTTTATTAAACATAGGTTTTCATGAAAATGAATTTATTTGTTCTTCACATGTGGAAAAATAGAAGATTATGAAAAAAAAATTGAAAAATATGAGTGCACAGGATATTGAAATCCTTGATCCAACAAAAAAAATAAAATAAAAATTTGACATATACAAAAAATGTTATGCATTATACGGTGCGTTGTATCGAATTGTAATTCGCTTGACTTTGAAACTTGATTAAGGAAAAAATATTCAATAAAAATTATCTAACCAAGTGGAAGCACTAGATATCGAAGTTACAAATCTAAATTTGAAAGAATTAGAATTTTATCCTTCATGGAAAAAATAGTTATACGTTATACAAGAAAGGCCACTTTTAAAAATGTTGTTTTCTGAAAAAATCTATTTTCGTGGGAGATGGAAAAAGAAGTGCAATTTGATTCCAAAAATTTTGAAAAAAATATTTTTAGAATCTATAGACAAAATTTGATGAGACTCTAGTTTGCATCATCTTCAAATTCCTCACAGTTTAGCCGCTATAGGTGCCCGAATGTGAAGATTTAGTTAAAAATAATAATTTCAGTGTCCAGTTTGGCCAAAAATTGTAAACCACTATTATGGGATCACCCGTTGCATCTTCACAATCTCTCGGTAGCAATGAAAGAAGTTTTCATTCGGGCAGCGACAGGTTGCCACGTGCCTTACAACTGATCCTTGAAGCGGGCAATAGGCTGGTAGAGGAAGATTATGCTATTGGGTGTTGCTCGCAATGGTTCTTTGAAGTGGTGGATGACACTTGTCACCTCGAGCCTAGCTGGGACCACTGCCATCATTGAAAAGGGCATGCCTACACCTAGATGTCTAGATGCTGTGTTCAAACTCGTTTCCATTGTAACGACATTGAGAATCTTCTGATTCTGGCATCATTGCAGGGGATTGTGAGATCTTTTCTATTACAGCTCTCCAAAGTGGTGGGAATTTTCTCTCCAGCTATAAATACTCTCTCTGTCGATGAGAGAGGAGGTCCAAAAAAATTTAGAAAAAAAGATATTGGTTTTAGCAAGAGACACAAGGCCTATTTTACATGTTTATTTGTTAGAAACTTTCAGACTATGCCAACTATCCGGCTTTTCTATTTTTCATGTTTGATTGAACTGTAAACTGTGTTTTTTATTGTCTGAAGCATTTCATTTGAAAGAACTTATATATATTGAATACAAGCTTGCTTATCTAAATCATGTCTAAATGACTCTTCTTAGTAGTAAGGCTGTATGTAATACTATTTTATATCAATAAATGAATTGTTTATGCTATAGCTTTAAGTCTCCAAAGTTTTGGAACGTGACCACACCATTCAGGCCCCTAAATCTATGATTTATCGTGTCCATCAGCAAACTTTGGCGCATCGCCTTAGATTAGATTTTGGTTCATTATGTCTGTTTCCTTTTCCCTTTCCAAAAACCCATTATAGAAGATGTCGATTTCTTTAAAATCTGGAGGTCACTCAGTTTGGCGAAAAGGGTCCCCCTTGAATTGAGTTTCCCATAAGGCACTGTTACCTCACCAATTTTTGGCGTCCACAGTTTGTCCTTTTTCTAGCATGCTTGGTGGGACCTGAAATAATGAAATTACCTTGTAGAGGGGTGTATGAGCCATCGGTCTGTAAGTAGATCCCAGACTGCAAATAACCCAGGTTTACTAGTACCTCCGCTAGGGATAGTCTAGGCCGCAAATTAGCTAGTAACTATTTCATTCCCACCTCCCTTTCCTCCCACCATGTTGCCAGCCGTGAACAGAAACTATGTAGCATGGGATGCTGGAAGTCCCCTGGTAGCTCCGGTAGTGCCTGCTGTTTGGGGCGCTATCCCAGTTTTGGCCCTGAAAGCTCTTCCCAAATTTGTCAGAGACAACACAAAAACGCCAGCAGAACATTTGTAGGATGTAGCAGATGTATGCCTGGTACACGGTATTACAACACAGAATGTAGCCCTGAGGCTCCTCGCTGTGTCCTTCAAAGGCAAGGCTTTGGATTGGTACCGAACACTGACTCTGAATTCAATTCGCACTTGGGATGACCTCGAAGATCCATTCTATGAAAGATTCTCAAATGACGGAGATCATTCTACATTATATTATCAGCTATCCGTCATAAGACGAGTGCCCCAGGAGGCTCTGACGGATTTCAATGCCTGATTTCACTCAAATTGGTAGAGGATTCCTATGACTATCTGCCTAATTCCAAAATTGGCATTCATATTTTATCTGAAGTCCATTAACCTTGACATTTTTGTGATGATTAGGTCTTTGGGAGGAGCCACTCTACCAAATGCTTATGGGTGCTGTCATAATAGTGGTTTACACTTCCTGAGAGGAACAAATTTTAGCTGAAATCACATATTTTTAGAAAATATAATGATTTAAGCTTTAAAAAATTCCATTTTAAGGATTCCAATTGAAGAGGGTTTGATCAAATCACCTTAGATCAAACCCCCTTGGATAGAACCTCGCTAGTTTTAAACCATACCTATAAATGCGTCTCCTTTACACCTATCAAAATGATGATAAAAAATCATTTTGATTTAGATTTTGGGGATCAAATGAATTCAATTAAAATTTATTTCAAATTATTATGGTATTCATGAGAACAAGCTATCCAATGAATATAATTTTAATATGTTTTGGTTTTGTTATGTATTTGTTTTTTAAGTTTTATTAAACATAGGTTTTTCATCAAAAATGAATTTATTTGTTCTTCACATGTGGAAAAATAGAAGATTATCAAAAAAAAATAAAATAAAAAAATGAGTGCACCAGATATTGAAGTCTTTGATCCAACAAAAAAATTAAATTAAATTTTGACATATACAAAAAAGTTACGTGTTATACAAATATCTGTGTCCAATTTGTAATTTGTTTGACTTTGAAACTTGATTAAAGAAAAAATATTCAATAAAAACTATCTAACCAAGTGGAAGCACTAGATATCAGACAAATCTAAATTTGAAGAATTATAATTTTATCCTTCATGGAAAAAAGTTATATGTTATCTGATTGGCATCACTTTTAAAATGTTGTTTTATGAAAAAATCTATTTTCGTGGGAGATGGAAAAGAAGTGCAATTTGATTCCAAAAAATTTTGAAAAAAATATTTTTAGAATCTACTGACAAAATTTGATGAGACTCTAGTTTGCACCATCTTCAAATTCCTCATAGTTTAGCCGCTATAGGTGCCCGAATGTGAAGATTTAGTGAAAAATAATAATTTCAGTGTCCAGTTTGGCTAAAAATTGTAAACCACTATTATGGGATCACCCTTATGCTATCGCTATCAAAGCTGAGAATCATTTGATAGATTGTGGAAAGTTGCCTCTTCGACCTATTATCCTGATATTTCCTGAAGTATCAAACTTTGTACAAGATGGCGCATCGACTAGTGTGGCAGCAACTCCCCGATCGATGTACTCATATGCGGCTGCTCCTGAAAGCTTGGCTTCTACATCAAGTTCTTCCGAGGATGAAATAGGTGACCTCAAGGAGATGTTGCGAACTATGGAAAATGACATAAGAACTCTCAAGCAGAACCAAACAACGCCTCCACGGCCTGCATATCAAAACTATCAAGGTGGGCAGTCTACTTATCAGCAAAATCAATATCAGAGTGCACCTCGCACTAATCCACCAGCGCCGACTACCAATCAAATGGTCTCGGTGCCTACGCCGCTGGCAGGTGTGTCGCCAAGCTCAAGTAGAGAATTAACTGTAGGGCAAAATAATCTTATTGATGATATCAATCCATGGTGTTTCCCTTGCAATGATGCACTTATGCCCCAAAATTGTCCACGTGGCAACTTACAACAGAAGATGGTAGAGCAACGTAGTCAAGGTATTACAGCAGAAAATGGAGGACATGTTTATGACTCGCCAGTGGAGAGTGTGGTCCTTACCAGACAAATGCAAGGGATGTCTTTAGAGCAAGAGTATAACATTGCTTCGGATCATGCACTCTTCTCTTGGATGGAAGATGAGGAAACAGTGTTTGATAATGATGCATCCATATCTAAAACACTGTAGGTGCAATCTGACTATAACACACACACTCAAAGAGGAGATTCACCGGTGATCCCGTGGTTTCACTTTCAGACAGCCCGTAATGCAAAGGCGTGTCTGATCAAATTCCTGGTGCATCAACCGTCCCTTCACCTCCTCAACCGTGGAAGGAAATTATTATAACAAAAGAAAAGGAGTAGAAATCTCTAAGTTCGTCACCTTTTAATGTGGTGGAGAAATTAAAGAAATCATCCGCTAATGTGTCTTTATGGGACATCCTAGTAATCCCAGAACAGAAGACTATGCTACAGAAGGCGCTTTAGCAAGAGATCAACTCAGCACCAACAGAGCCGTCTGCCAGTACAGAGGTGGTTTATCAAATGCCACTAGCTATCTTACAAACAAAGTGAAGGAACCCAATGCGGAAGGCGGAGGTAGGCCAAAACCTCAACCCTTATTCTTGACTCTCATTGTAGGGGAAAAACTATTACACAGTGCTATGATTGATTTTGGTGCTAGTACAATGGTTATGCCAAAACTGATAGCCGAAGCCTTGGGACTCAGCTACGAACCTATGAAGAAGGGGGTGATGCAGCTGGATGGAAATAAGGTTGATACTATGGGTGTCATCAAAGCACTTCCATTAACTCTATTTTCCTGCTCGAGTATCACAATCCCACAAGATACAGTGATCATAGATGTTCCTCCTATGTTTGGTCTCTGTCTATCTCGAGAATTTACTTCAAAGGTGGGTGGATATTTATTTTTAGATTGGTCACATCTAATACTTAGGACCAAGCATGGCACAAAAATGAAGATAGAATCGGAGGCTCTACATTCTGAACACATGGCGGATGAGGCCCTGATCAATTTTGAGGCTGCACATACCTCTATCACCAAGTAGGACATGTATAGTGTCGAACTGCTAGAGGAAGAGAAGGTGAGTGGAGACCGAAATGATAAGGAAGATGCTCTATTGAGTGAACACATAAACAATGATCCTTTCAGGAATTATCATGCTACCGGATTGGGCAGATATGTGATTTATGATGAAGACCAAGTTCTTCCAAAAGTCGCCAAAGAATCTGACGATAACAAAGCAAATGAGCTATGGACATTGTATTTTGACGAAGCAAGGAGCAAAGTTGGAGCTGGAGTAGGGGTATGTCTAATATCCCTACAGAATGAAAAGTTGTTGAGGTCTTTCTGATTCCAATTCGCTTGTTCAAACATTAAAGCTGAATATGAAGGGTTAGTCCAAGGCCTAAGCCTAGCGGAACGAATGGGTATTAAGCAATTGATTGTGTTCGAAGATTCTAAACTGGTAGTTAATCAGGTTCGAAGAATTTCCGCAGTGAAGAATGTCTGAATGAGATCCTATCAGCATTGAATCTAGGACTTGATTGAAGGTTTTGAAGCTTTCAACATCCTGATCATTCCCCGAACGCAGAATAGCGATGTAGATCACATGGCGGTGATCGGTGCTCAGTTTGATCCTGTCTCCAACTTGCTTCGGAACAAATATTCAGTGTGAGTGCTTGTTCGACTAGCGATTCTCGACAACTCGCCTTGTTTATCTAGCACTCAGGGGAATTTGTTGATCAACTTCAACCAAAGATTGCCAAGGCCTATGAAGGACAAATTATGTAGCTCAAGTCAAATAAACTTCCGAAAGGATTAGTTACTCTCGAGAATTTTTTTTATTGTAATGACGCTCGAAATGATAAGTGGAAGTTCATGGCAGACAAAAGTGATTATGAAAACCTTCGGGTTTCCGATGGTAGGAATCTCTAAGTTAGAAAAGATGTCCCACAATGAGATAGAGAAAGGCTTATTAGTTTCTGCAAAAAATATGGAGTAGTGGCCTGGTCCTACAATAATCTGGAGGGTTACGATCCTGGCATCATTCAGCATACTATTGAACTAACAAAAGGTGCAAAACTAGTCTGACAAAAGTAGAGGTCTGTCAACCCTAAAGTTGAGGCCCTAATGGCACAAAAGCTAACCAAGCTCATTGAGTCACGTATTGTCTTCCCAATCAAACATAGTTCTTGGCTATCAAATTTGGTACCAGTCAGAAAGAAGAATGGCGATATCCACTTATGCATGGACTTCTAAGACCTGAACAGAGCATCTCTAAAAGATCACTATCCATTGCCTTCTATGGAGTCAATCCTCCAAACTGTCACAGGATCAGAAATTTTCTATCTACTAGATGGCTTCTCTGGCTATAACCAGATTCGAGTTAAGGAAGAAGATCAACACAAGATTACGTTCACCACCAAATGGGGAACATTTGCATATGCTAAAATACCTTTTGGTTTATCCAATGTAGGGGCAACTTTCCAACGAGCTATGGACATCACATTCAGCGAACTGATCAATAAGTTTATTCTAATCTATTTGGATGATCTTATTGTGTTCTCTAAATCTAAAGATGATCATTTTGATCATTTGGAATTAGTTTTTCAAAAATGCCAGGAGTTCAAGGTTTCCTTAAATCCAAAGAAATGTGTATTCGGAGTACCGCAGGGTATGCTATTAGGGCATGTTGTGTCTAAAGAAGGTATTTCAATTGACCCCGAATGAGTAAAGGCTATCAAGGAACTTCCCCTTCCGGTAAATAAGAAAGGCGTCCAGTCTTTTCTCAGCAAAGTAAATTTCGTCAGCAAATTTATTTCTGATTTTACAGGAATGATTAGGCCGATCACCCTAATGTTGAAAAAGGATCAAATTTTCAAGTGGACAAGGGAAGCTCGGGAGGCTTTTGAAAACAAGGAAGCGATCTCCACAGCCCTGATGCTAATTAATCTAGATTGATGCAAATATTTTATAATGTATGCCTTCAGTAGCAAGTCCAGTATTGCTACTGTTCTAACTCAAAAAGATAGTGAAGGAAAGGGAGAGCATCCAGTGGCGTTCTATTCCTGAACCCTAAAAGAATATGAGGTGAATTATAATTTCATCGAAAGACAGGCCTTTGCAATAGTAAAGGGACTTAAAAAAAATTTCCATCTAATTTTCTACAACAAAGTTCTTGTATATGTCACACATTCTAGTGTGCGGGAATACATCATGGAAGGAGAGATCACAGAAAAAAGGGCTAATTGGATTACCAAGATCCTGGAGTATGACATCGAGGTTAGGCCTACTAAGACTGTTAAAGGCAGAGGATTGTGTGAGTATATGGTACAAAACGAGGAGGTACCTGCTAAGGAGGAATAGCCAAAGCTCGTCCTGATAAATGGATCAGGATCGAAAGATGATTGGCTAACAGATAGAATGAAATTCATGCAAACCGAAAGGTATCCACCAGGCCTCTTGTCCCAAAAAAGAAGGTATTACCGGCTTCAAAATTGTGGATATACGCTAATAGGAGTCCTTTCCAAAAGATATTTCAATGGTGTGCTCCTGCAATGCGTTACTTCAGGGGAGGCGCAGAGGATCCTCGACGCATTTCACAATAGCGACGAAGGTGGACATTTCTCTACCAAAACTACCACCATCAAGGTCTTGCGAGCTAGATATTATTGGCCTACACTTTTCAGTGACTCCTACTCTCTGGTAAGGGCTTGTAAAAAATGTCAGTTCTTCTCTGACAAAAGGAAGAATTCAGCGATGCCCCTCAAACCTATCGTGGCAGATGAACCATTTACGCAATGGGGCCTGGACTTCATCGAAATGATCAACCCAGTTTCTAGTGCCGGACATAAGTGGATTCTAACAGCTACAAACTACTTCACAAGGTGGGAAAAAGTTGTTCCCCTTAAGGGTGCAACAGAAATAGAGATTGTAGACTTCCTCGAAGCACTGGTGACAAGGTTATGCCCTCTGAAGATAATCATTTTAGACAACGCCAGAGCATTTCTAGGTACAAAGGTATGTCACTTTGCATTAAAAAATGGCATATTCCTTAAAGCCTCATCAAACTATTATCCACAGGGAAATGGCCTAGCCGAGTCAACAAAAATAGCTTAGTCTGACTCCTTAAAAGGTTGGCTCAGAGCACCAGAGGGAATGGCATAAAAATCTCTGAAAAGCACTATGGGAAAACCACATAACTCCTAAACAAGTCCTTAAGACTTTGCCTTATGAGCTAGTATATGGGAAGGAGGTGTTGTTACCTATTTCTATGGAGATCCCAGCAATACAGCTATTGAAATCCCTTGAGATAGAACAAAATGAAGCCATGGAGGTTCGGCTCGCCAAACTATTGGAAGTAAAAGAAAAAAGGGAGAATTCCCTAATAGCAATGACAAGCTGTCAATAGGTGGTCAAACAGTGGTTTGACAAGAAGGCTTCTGACCAAGGTCTGAAAAGTGGAGACTTAGTGCTAAAATATGACAGTAAGACTGCAAAGCTAGGTTAGCACGGTAAATTTGATAGCCTATGAGAGGGACCCTTCAAAATCATTTAGTGCAGACAACACAATGCTTTTGAGCTGAAAAATATGGAACAAGAGCCGTTAGAAATCCTGGTCAATGGGATTCATCTTAAGTTGTTCCATTAGGCATTAAGCTCTACCTTGTACAGATGTAAATAGCACTTTTATTTCCTTTCCTGTGTTTGGCCTGTTCTTTTTCTAAAATCAGTTGTCTTTCTACGCATTTTCTCATTATCATTGGTGGGTAAAACACCAGAGTTGCTTTACACAAAATACACTCATGCATGGAGAAATAGCATACAAAACTTGCAAACCCAAAAAAATTTAAACACAAAAGCAAAAAAGAGCATAGATTTTCTTTAAAATAAGAAGTATATATTTATATATATATGTTCTTTGGTTACAAAATGGCTGGGATGCCGATTTCCAAAATGTACAAGTATCAGGGTATATTATATACGATAGCCTTTTATCAGGCTTATCTAAAGTAGGAAAGTTATATTTTGAGCAAGCAGGCAAAGGGGTTATCTATCCAAAGACATGATTGGCAGTAATTGATGCATTCATTGCAGCGTCCACTTCTTCCTCGTCTATGGGCTCCTCAGTGACACTGACAGCATCATTTGATGCAACTATCATTAGCGGTGGAAACACCAGGTTCCTGAAGTCAGTATACCAGTCTATGTTGTAGAAAGGTATCACGTTGTAGCTCTGAAACATGAAGTGTAGGGCCTGAGTAACCCTCTACTGATGCTGGTCATGGGTCTACAGGTGGAATCCGCTGAGGAATGGCAGCCAAATGACGAAAACTTCTTCCTCAATAAAGTGACGTAGGTCACTGGTTGTTGGTAGGCCTATCCCATATGCAGCATGCGCAATGACCTCACCAAGCCCATTCAGGTATTTCTTCAGAAAGATTTTTCTTTAACTAGCTTCAGGATAAGTGGTCAGAGAATGCAAATGTCCACCATGGACGCTACAAAGTGTGAGCATATGTCGATATTCACCCTATACTTATCCTCATATTCTATGTAATCCTTTCCTAAGACCCACTTAATGGCTACCAGAACCAGTGAATGCTTGTTCTTCATCATCCTTTTCAGCCTCCTAGTGAAAATTTCACCTAGGAACGCCGTCTGTTACTTAAATGAGGTTAGGTGAATTGGGGTATCCATTGTTCTGACATTGTCACTAGTCTTCTAAGATAATGCCAAATTTGCTTACCACCTAACCTATGAAAGGAATTTCTTAGCACTCTGCTACTGACCTATCACCTCTTAAATGCTAAGTATATTTTTTTCACTATCTACTGGCCTATTTATAGAAGAATTGACAAGGCACATGTCAATCCGCCTCTAAAAAATGTGATGTTATGCTAGCTACTATCTCAAAAACTGAGTCTGTGTTTGTTCACATTTTTGGGGCCAGTACATCCATGATAGCACGACTCAAGGTGTGTTTAATTAAATGAAGTTGATTAATCAGTTTTAAAAAAGGTGGTGATTGTTGGTGAATGGACGTATGGCCGTAGGCTATTGTTTCATCTCTCAAGCATGTCCCAGAGCCCAAGGTGATACTCATATCTTTTTAGGCGGTGATCGTTTGCTTGGCGTAATCATTCCAGTTGGGATATTAATTGCCAGCGCATGCTAACACAAGGTTAGAAGGCCAGTTGCAAGCTAAATTTCCAAGGATATCAGAGTGTATCACACGATCTTATAAATGTAATAATAAAATCTGGCTGCCTCGAAATAACAATCAGTTCATCTTGCATGAGTTGCAAGATTAATGGTACATGTCGAATTAAATGCAAAATGCTTGCTCTCGCCTACCACCTTGGGAAAGGTTGCTATTATTGCATGAAAAGACTTAATATTTTAAAGGTTTTTACAAATACAAGCAAAGTGCAGAGTTGTTTTCTGTCTGTCTATCTAGAGCAAACAAATTCGCAGGCCAGGAGCTTACAAATTCTTTAGAGAGAGGAAAATGTCAGAATCTTCAGCTTAGCCAATGCAGAAGGAAATTAGCTAGGAGCTATTCACGGCTATTCATTCCTCAGTTGAGGTATATGTCTACGAGGATGTAGCATACGCTATGCCTAGTATACCTATAAAGACGAGAACAACCCATACAGAAGAGCTAGATAGACCCAAGGAATGGAGTAACCAGAAAAGGGTTAAAGAAGAATGGAACAATATCTATGACCCAAGGCTTGCAAAAAACCCTAAGTCCCTTAGGGAAGCAGCTTGTGCAAGGTTATCAGCAACAAAGGCGGACCAATCCATGGAAAGTAGAGTCTGGTATAGTGGTCTCCCACAATACATAGTCCCATTGGTGCACTATTGCCCGGAGGTGGTCGATGCACCTATTCAGTGATATAACCCAGATACCCACTATATTGAAGGTCGCAACTTAAGGGTGCATATCAGCCCAGAAGCCATCTGGAATATGTTATGTATCCTGGATCCAAGTAGAAGGAAGGAGACTATCGAGCCTTTTCGCCCAAGCAAGGGGGAGAAAATATGGAGGAAGATGAAATTTGGCTTAGATTTCTTGTTAAAGGAGACTAATAAGAAAGGTATTGCGTCCGCTAAAGCACCAAGTATCCCATTATCACGTGGTTCATTCCGCGATGATCTCCAGGACACCATGTCCATGCTAGCATTTGTTTGCGACTGAGACTCTGATGAAAAGATAGAGGCTTTTCAGCTGGGACCTGCAATACAGTTTCACAAGCAGCATGAACTCTTCTGGTATGATTTTGTTGAGTTCATGATTGAAGAAATGATACAGCAAATAGAGAATTATCAGGTGAAAAAGAAGTTTAGATTTCTTTCCTACCTGGTCCACATGTTTCTGCATCAGAATCCAGATTTCTTCACCTGATTTCTTCCACTATCAATTTTTGATGAGTAGAATAAAAGAAAGCCGGTGTCTACATAGACACCTTTCCTTTTCACAACATATGACTATTATGCATTCACGGACTATTTCATAGCCCCGGTTCTAAATGATTTAATCGGAGAGGGTGATATTGTCCAGCTCACCAAAGAGCAGACCGGATTTATGCAGAGCTATACCCCTACTTGTGACTGGTTCTTCGGCAGGGATTTTACAATCCTACGAATGCGGGGCTTTACTAGCAAACCTTTCCTGCTCCCGGATGGCATCACCGATAGAGTGCTCGTGCTAAATTTTTTTTGGTAGGTGTGTGTCATTGATTTCACTTTCTGTAGCAGCGAAAGTGTCAAGAAAAATGGATTCTTCACTTGTCTGAAGAGTTTTAAGTCAGTAATTCTAATTGAAAAACAATCACACAAGTTGTTAGAAGAGAAGTTGGCACATCTAGGGTTGGCACTGATAAATGATAAATGGGAATACAACCTTTTCAACAACTTACCAGATCCACATATGAAAGTTACCCATGTTTCCCGACCATACTAGGAAAAATGGCTTAATCCGCGGACAGATAGAGAGGAGGATTTTGTTGAATTAGCGCAAATCCCTACGCCAGACACTAGGGGCCCATGGCACAAGTTCTACTTTCCTATGGTCATGGCTAGGGACAATCTTCCCATGGAGCGTAGCATATATAACAAGTTGAAGACGGGTGAGGAATGGAGTGATGAAAAAATAAGAACTTTCTAGAAATATCACCAAGAAACAACACAGTTGGATGCTCCTTATAATAAATTGAAAGATGACCAGGAATTTGACAGATGGTGGAATGAAGGCCACCCCAGCTCGAGCTCTAGTGTTGACAGGAGCGAAGAGGGATTCAAAAAGCATGAAGAAGCGGCGGTATCATCCTCTTTAGCACAAGGGGGCAACGTCTCTAGGCATGCCACCTATATGGCCACTAATGTACATTTTAATATATCAAGAGGCTCGCATACACGCACTTGAGCTGCTAAACTAGCCAGGCTAATGCCTCAATAGAAGGACCCGACTACCAAAGTTAGTGAGTGTCCGCCTGCAAAAAGGCAACGCACGGAAAGTATTATCGGAGGGGTTTTGCAAGAACCTGCTGGAGGAGAAGTGCCCATTGCTAGCCAGACACTAGAGTTTTTGGGGGAGTCACAAACGATCCTGAAAGCACCGCTGACCAGTCAACAGGTATATTTCGCTCCTCTTTCTCTTGCATCTCATTCCTTCATATCCACCCCTGCTTCACTGGCAACTCCTGCCATAGGTCCAAGCCCTCCATCTTCTACTTCTGGTCCAGCTCATTTGGTCGAATTTGCCTAGTTTTCATAGGCCCAACCATTTATAATTACTCCTCCAAGTATGCTCATGCCTACCGCTGCTGCTCAGACTTTCCTCACCTCACTTTCAGAAAATGTTCCCCCAGTCGGCCCCCATTCTTTTTCCTATGCTTATTGATCCCCTTCCATTGCAACAAGCTAATACCCTATTAACAACTCCCCTTTCCCGGCCAATGAGCCTTACAACTGAATCCCTGATTCAGCCGCTACAAGTGCCTAGCCCTACTGATAGTCCTCAGGCCAAGCTATGAAACATGCCACACTTTTCTCCACAAACAGTCACTCTCCAGAAGAAGCAAATGCGTGCACCTATAAAAATTACCTATCCCTATGCCCTGCCTTTTGGTGTTCTTTTCACAGGTGGGCTGGTTTCATCACCAGCTGAATTCATAGCATAGATAGATTATAGAAAAGAGGCATGCACAAATAGAATGAGGTAACACAAGGAAAAAGATGACAATGCTCCCGCCGAGCCGAGAGTACAAGCTTCATATGACGAGGCCCGACAAGAATTAAAATTCACAACCATGTACCTAAGGATAAGCAAGCCTCGGGGAGAAATGCAACCCGAAGACTATGAGATCTATGATGTCGGAGCTGACATGAAGGTAGCCCGGCCACAAGATAAGGTCGAGATTATGGAGGAGATGCAATGGGTGGTCACTTTCGACTTCCTCAAAATTGGTCGCTAGTTAAAAAAGAAGGATGAGCAGCTCAAGGCAGCCAAGGAAAGGGTGAGTTTTCAGGAAACAAAGGAGAAATCCTTAAAGGCATATATCACCCGAATGACTGAAAGGGCGCTGACAGTAGAGAATGAGAGGAACAGACTTCAAGAAAAAATTACAAAGACCCATATTGTTGACCCAGGCTTAATAAAAGAATTACAAAGCCAGAACCAGGCAACGCGATAGAGCCTATGGTCAAAAGAGGAAGAGCTTGAATGCGTCTGCCTTGAGTATAGTCAGGGGATGGCACAAAAGGGTGAGGAGTTGGAGTGCCTAAAAGAGCAGTGTGAGCAAAGAATACAAGAGAAAGAGGTCGAATTTAAAAGTCTGAAGGCTAAGCTAGAAGAAGAACTTTGAGAGACAAAAGCTTCCCTGGAAGAGCAATCAGCGAATCACTCCTAAGCCGAATAGAATTGGAATAACGAAATGAGTAGCTATGCGGAGTAGTTGGCATCCGAGAAATAGAAGAAGGCAGAGTTAGCCAAGACCCTTATTTCAAAAGACGTAGAGATTTATTCACTTAAAGTCTCTCTGTTGCCTGCCCTTGCCCAACCTGATGCCATTCCGCTGGTTAGGCAATTGTACATTTTTCATTAGGAGAAAGTCAAGACCTTTTGCCTAACACTATAGCCTACCCTCTAATTTATCGACAAGGCATCAAGGCTCAATCAAGAAGCCCACGACACAATAGAGCAGTTCCAATGTTTCATCCTAGAGAAGGTTCCTGAGGTAAGGGACTTGCTCAACAAGCTATACTCAGTCTCAAACAAAATCCTTGCTGAGGCGGGTATCGAAGATCGGGACATTGCTGCTCAAACAGCAAATAAATTCATTCATTGTCACTCTGCTTTCCAGCGCACTAAAGTAGCGACAACTTTTCTTGGTAAGGCACTAGATGGCATTCGGGGAAGTTTCTCCGAATTGGGCAAAATGGGGTTGCCGTCCCCGTTCCTTGAGGACGGCTCTATTGCCATAACTACATAGATTACTGAGGTTATTGAGCAGAAGGAGAATGACCTGGAGGCATTCAAGGAGTTCAGCAACTCCCCAATGGCAGTCGGTATTGAGGCGATCATTCATCCACTCTTACAGCTACTTTTCCATATCCAAGCAGGCACTGGCCTACCTGAGGTGCTGCCTCACAAGGAAGCTATTGATCTCTGCGGGGCACAAGAAAATTTGCACAGCATGGCAAAGCCGTCCGAAAGTGAATGGTCACCTTTGCAAGCTGCTCTTTCCAAACTCTGACTCCATTCGCCCTATGGATAAAAACTCTGGTTTGCAAAACTAAGAATTTTTGGGTTCTCCGTTCCTTATCTGAAACACCCCTGATAGTCACCAAAAACTGTCAAATAAATATTCAAACAGCTCCCTTTGGGTTTCTTTTTTAATTGTGTGTTTTCCAGCCTATGCATCACCAAGTTTAGTCTACTTTCCATCAAGATTTGATCTACCACTTGGTGCATCTCTTCTCTGCAGCTTCGGACAACGACTTCCCTTTCGGGTCCCGAGAGGCTGCGTTGGGCATCCATGTGTCTCACTTGCGGAGGTTTTTATTTCTTTTTGCTTTGAAGCCTCTTCGGGTTGTGAAGACTTTCTGTGGGGGCCTTCATTTCTAAGGATTGTCAGAGGGACCCACATCTTGCTACGTGGCGGCGTATCGCAAGCTTTTCATGCGGAAATGAAATAAACAAATACGGGCTACGTAGTGCTTGCGCGGGGTTTTCTTTTTACTTTCTAAAAGGTGTTGGCGGGCCGTACCTTTTGCTAGTTGGTAATCATTCACAAATCTTTCAACATAGTAGGGAGGTGAGCAACCACGGGCTGTGAAACGCTGCCATGCGTCTTTTGCACCCGGTTGATGCAGCTTTCTCTTCACTACAAGAAGGACCTTAGCCCCTTGAACACATGTTGCATCTTCACAATCTCTTGGCAGCAATGAGAGAAGTTTTAATTTGGGTAGCGATAGGCTGCCACGTGCCTTACAACTGATCCTTGAAGCGGACGATAGGCTGGCAGAGGAAAATTATGCTATTAGGTGCTGCTCGTTATGGTTCTTTGAAGTGGTGGATGACACTTGTCGCCTCGAGCCTAGCTGGGACCACTGCCATCATTTCAAAGGGCACGCCTGCACCTGGATGTCCAGATGTTGTGTTCTAACTCATTGCCATTGTAACAGCATTGGGAATATTCTAATTTTGGCATCATTACAGGGGATTGTGGGATCTTTTCTGTTATAGCTCTTCAAAGCGATGGGAGTTTTCTCTCTGGCTATATATACTCTCTCTGTCGATGAGAGAGGAGGTCCAAGAAATTTTAGAAGAAAGGATACTAGTTTTAGCAAGAGACACCAGGCCTCTTTTACATGTTTATTTGCTAGAAACTTTCAGACCGTGCCAACTGTTCGGCCTTTCTATTTTTCATGTTTGATTAAACTGTAAACTGTGTTTTTTATTGTCTTAATCATTTCATTTGAAAGAACTTCTATATATTGAATACAAGCTTGCTTATCTAAATCATGTCTAAATGACTCTTTTTAGTAGTAAGGTTGTATGCAATACTATTTTATGTCAATAAATGAATTGTTTATGCTATAGCTTTAAGTCCCTGACATTTTGGAACATGACCACACCATTCAGGCCCCTAAATCTATGATTTATCATGCCCATCAGCAAACTTTGGTGCGTCACCTTAGATTAGATTTTGCTTCATTATGTCTGTTTCCTTTTCCCTTTCCAAAAAACTATTATAGAAGAAGTCGATTTCTTTAAAATCTAGAGGTCACTCAGTTTGGCGTAAAGGGTCCCCCTTGAACTAAGTTTCCCATAAGGCACTGTTACCTCACCAATTTTTGGCATCAACAGTATTCTAATATGTGATTTTGGATGTTGAATAGGCTAATATTGGAGGTTTCGAGGGAACACCTCCTAGTGCCAATGGATTTAGACAAAGCTACACACAAGTAATAGAATAAAGAGTTTAACTAATGAATTTTACTTAATAGATTTGTGTAGTTCATATTCATATCGTTGATTACCTTGCATAGCACATTTGTCAAAATCAAAGCATTATTTCACATTCCATAATTAATTTAACTAGATGTTTATAGATGACAAAATTTCAACTACAATATAGTTGTTGAGAAAGTCAACATAAGGAGTGATGTAATTACTTCACATAGCATAAGTAATAAGTAGGAGCATCTTCCAATCGCATTTTCTTGTCATCGCATTCCATGAGACCACTTTTTACTGAGGCATCCTTTCAAATAGTTCACTGCCTTTTCTATTCTATGGATGCTTAGAAGAAGTATATGAAAGAATAATACTGAGCAATAACATAGACAAGGTAATGAATTGTTTGAAAAAATTCCTCAAATAATTTCAGTCGCATCATGATGTCCATCACCATGAGACCCAATTTCTTTGAGGCACTTTTTCAAATAGCTCACCTCCTTTTCTATGCTACCACATTTTCCATACATGGCTACCAAATCATTTTATCAAACAGTTCATTTCCTCACTGCTATTGCTAAAAGCTTAAGAAAGGTGCTTTCCAAAAATCTATGGATGCTTGGAAAAAAAAATTCAAAGCATAATAGTAAGCAATAGCATAGAAAATGTGGTGAGTTTCTTGAAGAAATTCCTCAAAGAAATGTGGTCTCATGGTGATGGAATGCCATTCCATCACCATGAGACCGCATTTCTTTGAGGAATTTCTTTAGACAATTCACCACCTTTTCTAAGCTACCATATTTTCCATACATGTGTACCAAGGAATTTTATCAAACTAAGCACTTCCTTGCTGCTATGGCTAAAAGCCTAAAATAGGTTCTTTCCAAAAAACTATGGATGCTTGGAAAAAATCTATCAAAGCATAATAGTAAGCAATATCATTGTTAGGGTAGTGACTAGTATGAAAAAATGCCTTAAAGAAATGTGGCCTCATGGTGATGAAATGTCATTCCATCTCCATGAGACCACATTTCTCTGGGGAATTTTTCAAATAGCTCACTACTTGAAGAATAGAAACCAACCCATTAGTGAAAATTCCCCTCCAAATTCTTTTCAAGGTCCTCATCCTCAATTTACTAATTCATGGAACCTTCCACCTTTTATTCCACTTGTTCATGTCCCCACTCCTCCCTCTTCATGTCATGATCACCCTCCATCTCATAACCAATACCACACTATGCCATCCACCCCATCCCAACATAATACCATAGAGAAGGCAATGAACTATTTGAAAAAATGCCTCAAATAAATGCAATCTTATGGTGATGGAATGCCATGACACATTTGTTTGTAATGGCATTCCATCACCATGAGACCCCATTTCTTTGAGGCATTTTTTTCAAATAGCTCACTACCTTCTCTATGCCACCATAGTTATCGTACATGTCTATGAAAGAATTTTATCAAATGGTTCACCACCTTGCTGCTATGGGTAAAATCCTAAAAACAGGTGCTTTTTAACAAGATATGGATAGGGAGAATAGTAAGCATAATAGTCAAAAATATATAGTTTAATAAGTACTCAAATTTTTTTTTCATTATCTCATATATTATAAGTCATGACATGGATCGCTATTGTAGTTTTTGTGATTGAATAATTTGTTGTTTTATTTTCATATGTTGCAAATAGATACACCTCTGAATGTTCATAGGGCAATGGAGATTGAAGTTTCATCTACTATAGACTCCTCCATGGCTTTGACAAGGGAGGTATGAGGTAAATTACTAAATTTCAATTTACATTCATTGTTATAGATGTTAGTTAGTGAAAAATCAAACCATTATTGATTCATAGTTTAATTTCTATTTTGATGGTTTATACAAGGCTTCAACACTCCTCAACATGGGCATTTAAATATTCCCCTCATGGAGAGTGATCATTAGTTGGTGGTAAGTGATTATTTTGTTAAATATATCATTTTTTATAATGTAATTTGTCTTTACTTCTTATTGTAACAGATAAGACTTGACCAATAACTAAACCTTAGGAGGAGTAGTAGCAGCACTCCTCAACTATAGAATAAATGAGTGACAAAGGTATCACCATCTAATCAACTTGCAAAGGGCACCAATTTATTTCGAGAGCATGGAGAGCAATGAATTTTGATTCCAAAGCCCTTTGTTGTATGCCTATATGGCATTTTTGTACATATTTTGTATTGGATATATTTGACATTGTATGCCTATATGGCATTCTCATAATCCTATATGGCTATTTTGTACCTATATTTTATACTTATATCAACATATATTGATGTGTGCCTACATGGCTATTTGGTTAATGCAAATATTTTTTATCGATGGTGTCCATATTTGCATAATAAATACATGGTTCAATAGATATGAGTTACATGTATTCAAGTGTATACTTTACAACTTACGTGAATACTTTGTGACTTATGAGTTTTCATGTGTATACCTTGTATTCATCCATATACTTTGTGCTAATTTACATATACTATGTATTCATGTGTATACTTCAAGGCTTACGTGTTTTTGAGTACTTGTGATTCCCTTATTCACATCTACATGCTTGAATTATTCATCTGTATACTTATTAATTGGTTAGCCATAGCATTGATCATGGTTTTTCTTGAATATTAATTGATTGGTGCAAAACAACTTCCATATTTCTAAGAATACTAGTAGAGTTACAAATTTCAAAATTGCACAAATTGAAAAGAAAATATTAATTATAAATAAATGCATTGATTATTAACTTGATAATTGATTATTAATGAGTATAAAATATATCAAGAGATGAGCCTTCTAGAATGGCAACTGCTAACTAGAAAATAGGCAAAGCATTCCCAATACTTTGAAAGTAATAATCCACCCAAAATTGCAATGAGAGATAAGGCTTATTTAAGATCCTTGACTAATGTATTTCCTAATACGCCCTTGTTCTTACATATCTCAATTCAGTTTAATCCAAATAGTTCCATGAAATGATTTATCTAAAAGCAAAAGCCACATTTTCAATTGGTATTCCATGACATGTTTCATAAAAAGATTTTAATATATTTAATCTTTTGATTGGAACAACTCAATTAAGCAAAGGATACATAATCTTCACAAAACTTGAAAAACATAATATTCATGGTATATGATGAGTAGTTAACTTCTCGACACATTATCATATAAACATTTATCTTGAATAGTCCTTAAAAAATTTCACAGCATAATCTTCATAGTGTAGAATGAATTGTTATGTTCTTGATCCATCACCATATAAACACATTGAAAGATGTATATGTCAACTTTTTGTAATATTATTTCTTGTATAGGAAATGGACTTGGGAGAGAGCAAGTTATAAATTATAATACAAATAAGAAATGGACTCAACGGTGGAGACTTTATTTATCACACCAAATAATAAATGTATGTGAGAGCATCACTTTTTTCTCTTAGACTCGAATTTTCAAGCACATAAAATCATTTCAAATGAAAAAATGATAAAATTCTTCACAACCAAAGTTGTTAATTGAAGAAAAATAAAATGTTTCCAAGTTACACCATTGCATGCATTTACAATTGGTTGTATATTGTTGTAAGGGAAAGGAGGATAACTAAAAAATTTCTTGCACTTGCTAGACTTGAGGATGATCATACGTTTTTTATCTGGAAAACTTTGACTTCTCAACCATCATGTGTATGTTTCTCTTTTTGATTGTTCTGCATGCCATCATAAGGGATCAAGCTGATTGAATGTAGCTTGAAGTGATTCCACATGTTTGGGTGTGAAAGAAGGCCATTCCTTGCATCAATATACCTATCAAGGTGCGTTGGAGTAGTTTTTTTGGTCACATGAGTTGCAAAACAAAAGGTGCACCACTTTACAACATTACACTACTTGCATTTGACACTTTTTCCATCAAGTGGAAACTGGACACCATGGGAAAATGAATCTGAGATAACAAAAACTGAGAGGTTATTATAGAGGGGCCCAATGTGATCTTATAGGCTGAGACAAGGAGTTCATCAGCATCACAGTTTTTGAGTAATAGCCCATCGAAGATTGTTTCCCTTTTGCATTTTAGACTCTTAAGGGATTGAGCTGGTTGAACATAGCTCAAAGTGATTTTGCATGTTTGGGTGTGAAAGAGGACCTTGCCTAGCATAAATGTACCCATCTAGACATTTTGGAATAGTATGTTTGGTCACATGAGTTACATAATGAAAGTTACAGCACTTTGCAACTTTCAACTACTTGCATTTGAATACTTTTTCCCCAAGGGAAAATTTTTCACCATGGAAAAATTCCTCCAAGATAGAGAAAACCAATTTGAGAGTTTATTGTAGAGGGGCCCAATGCAATCCCATAGGCTCAGTCAAGAAGTTTCTAAGAATCACGGTTTCCAAGTAACAACCCATCAAAGATTGTAGTTATTTTGCACTTTGGACTCTTAAGGGATTCTGCTAGTTGAATGTAGCTCAGAGTGATTCAGCATGTTTGGGTGCAAAAGAGGACCATTCCTAGCATAAACATACCCACCCAGATGCATTGGAATAGTTTGTTTGGTCACATGAGTTGTAAAATGAAAATTTCATCACTTTGCAACTTTCAACTACTTTCATTTGACAACTTTTCCCCCAAGTGAAAATTCACCACCATAGGAAAATGCCTCCAAGATAGCAAAAACTAAGAGAGGTTATTGTAGAGGGGCCCAATGCAATCCCATAGGCTTAGATGAAAATTTTCTAAGCATCATTGTATCCAAGTAAAAACATGTTGAAGTTTGCATCCATTTTTCACTTTAGACTCTTAAGGGATTTTATCTATTGAATGTAGCTCAGAGTGATTCAACATGTTTCAATGCAAAAGAGGACTATTCCTAGCATAAAAATACCCACTTATAGAATGAAAGTTGCACCACCTTTGCAACTTTCAACTACTTGCATTTGACAATTTTTTACCCAAGCAAAAATTTGCCACCACAGGAAAACATCTTCAAGATAGTGAAAAATGAGAGAGGTTATTGAAGAGGGGCCCAATTTTATCCCATTGGCTTAGATGAAAATTTTCTAATCATCATGGTATCCAAGTAATAGCATGTTGAAGTTTGCAGTCATTTTGCACTTTAGACTCTTAAGGGATTATACTGGTTGAATGTAGCTCAGAATGATTCAACGTGTTTGGGTGTGAAAGAGAACAATTTCTAGCATAAAAGTACCACTCAAACACATTGGAATAGTCTGTTTGGTCACATGAGTTGCAGAATGAAAGTTGCACCACTTTGCAACTTTACGTTGCTTGCCATTGACACTTTTTCATCAAGTCAAAAATTGGACACCACAAAAAATGACTCCGAGATAATAAAAACTAAGAGAGGTTATTGTAGAGGTTCCCTATGTGATCTCAATTCCTTCAAATAAATTCCTATAATTAACACGGTATATTAGGTAATAGGCCATCAAATATTGTTTCCCTTTTGCAATTTGGACTGTTAAGGGATTGCGTTGCTTGAATTACTAATGTTTGAGGGAAGAAATAAATTTCAATATTTGAGTAAATATCATTACAAGTGTTTATTTTAATAGACTATATGCTATATTGATATTGATATAATCATTAGGTTGATTTGTTTAAATAAATGATTTTTTTAATAATAAGTTAGTCAATTGGTGCTAGTTATAATAGGGAGAGAATAAAAGAAGAAAAATAATGATTAATAACCATCGATGTTTATTACACTCACTATATTAATAATTTTATGTTTACAATAAAATGATATTTTTTTGGCTATCCTAATTCTTCTATTTGTGCTACAATTGTCTAATATGTTGCATACACCATTTTGAAACCTAAGTGCTTGTACTTGTAGGAAGAATGCTTTAGGTACTCTGTTCTCACAGATCTTTTACAATTTCACTCATACATTCAAGATTCTCTTCTAATGTATACATCATACGTTCTCATGATGAAGTTAACTTCAAATGAATAACTTGATATTCCCTCACTAAGCTTCACACGCTCTTTTATAATGGCTTCAAATTAGAATTGAAAATTTTCAAGATCATCAAAATAAGGATGTTGCATTTCTTTTTTCGATAAGATTCTCTTTGATGTCTCATAAATCAACATTTTATACAAGGAGAGACCAATCAATATTTAGTAGTTTACTTACAAATACACAAAGTAAAAGAAGAAAAATAAAGAGCAACCAAAATGGAAATGAAATGAAAATAGATGGAAGGCACTTACAGAGAACAAATCCACACCATTTGGTTCCAACTCAGGAACAAAAAGGCATAAATCTTGATGCTTCAATTGAGGATAGGCATGCTAGTCTCTCAACTTAGTCACTCTTGGTGATACATCTTCACTGGGAGTTCCAAAATACCTATTGCACACAACACCTCTCACGAATAAAATAACTTAAAATTTGAGATGCTCTTATAATTTCTACATCATAGGTGCTCATAATAAGGTTAACTTCAAATGAATAACATGAAATACCCTCACCAAGCTTTGCACGCACTTTTATAATGGATTAAAATCATAATTGATATTTGTGAATATCATCAAAATAAGGATGTTGCATTGATTTTTTGGTTGAGTTTCTCATGGATGGCTCATAAATTAGCATTTTCTGCAAGGGGACACCAATCAATTTTTAGTACGTTACTTAAGAATAGGAAATTTAAAAGAAGATGATAGCATTGACATCATAGCATTGGCATCATACAAATTAATGTGCATACAAGTATAAATTAATAAGAACCAATGTGCATACTTACAAATTAATCCAATGAACCATCTAGGTCTACTCTACTCTTTATTGTGTCAAGTATTGCCTCATGGTTAGACTCACAGACCTTCCAAAAGGCCATGTCCAAAGGTCTACCCCCATATTTGGTCAAACAAACATTGGATGCCACAAAAAGGTTTGAGTAATTAAGAATCTTATGATGTGTGTCAAAGTCTTGAAACAACCAATATTTAACACTTTTATGTGGGTACCTTCTAAGCCACGTTCCAGTAACAACAACTAATCATGTAGGGTATTTAATGTTTTCTCCATCTATAACTGGGGCCTCCACTTTCTTTTTGGCCTCAACACAATGACACAAGTAATATTTTGTTCCCTCTTCATTGTCTTCATCTACAATAACTGCATAAACATGTGCTACATTGATATGTGCAACAAATCTCTTAAAATTAGTCAACATTATGAATACACTACAAAGTAAGATAACAATAGGAATTTCAAAAACTAAGCAAGTAGATATATTACCCAGTTGAACTAGATCTAATATGTGGTCAAAGTCGATCGATGAATCCATTTGTGTTATTTCTGATGTTGTCGTAGGGCAATACATGTGAAGTGGGCTAAGATAACTTGTCAACCATTTCTCAATCCACTCCTCTAACTCACAATCATTGCAAGCTTGCATTTTACATGAAAAAAAGTACGCCATCTTTCATGTATTTATACTCTATGAACCTACAGTTGATCTAAGGAAAGAGTGTAGCTCACTCGATCCTATTAGTGTACAACAATCCTCATATGGTGCAATGTTAGTATCATCCATCAACCAAAAAAAATCTATGAATTGAAGATGTACCTTCATTACACCACTCAACGATTGATTTTGCATCTATCAACTTTGCATTGTCTTTATACTTTAGCTCTTCTCATGCTAATTTTCTTTTCATACATGCTCCTACAACATCATGCTCTGCCTTTCCATGGCTGGCCTGAAAAAAGTTCCACATATGTTGAACACCTGTAATGACATGCATCATGCTCAACCAATAGAAAATGTGTGAGTTCTTGAACTATGTTACATAGTTATCTAACCATATTATATGTTGACCGTATGTTATGCCCCTTTGATCCAAATCACTGCAAAACATCTGGAATAAACCTTGAATGAACTCTAGAGAATATGTGCGATCATCACTAATATAAAAGTGATACTCCCTCAATACCTTCCTTTGGTCCTCTATACTATTAGTTGCATGAATGAATGCTATGTGCACAAATATTGAAACTTGTGTGGAGTTGTAATATTGTGACTACACCTCATGTTTTTGCTATAGAGTTTTGTTCTCTACAAAGTCAACTACTGATACTATGCTACCAACTAGAAAGGTTTCCTTGCATAGCTTGAATTGAATGTCGAGCCATCAACTCTATGGGTATGACTTGCATACTCATACACTATTTTGTTATGAAACATGAACATAAAATGATACAATAGAATATTTTGAATAACCAAATCACACATTTTTTCTTGATTTCCATCTTTTATAACGTATGCCACTATTTTATTCTTCCTGAACTCTACTAGTTTTTGTCCAACCACATATGTGCTCTCCATATGTTGACATACATGCATACACTGAAAGCCACTACAACACTCACATGAACCATCCAAGCATGTTGTCCTATAGAATATTTTTCCATCCTTTATTTCACATAAATTTTTTGATAAGAATGCTCTTGAAGATGTTGGTGGGGCTTCTATGCCATAATCCTGCAAAAAATTATTAGTATGCAAATCTAAACATATAGAACGATAAACATCATAATGGTTAGAGAATTCAATATGTAATCTACAACAACAATTAGTGTGTGTGTGTGATTTATCTTGACATAAAAAGGTTTAATCATTTCAAAATATCTTTGACAAATACTAATTTGAGGATAATCTTGTTGCAATTATTAAAAAATTGGGTTTGAGTCATATCCAAAAAATGCTTTGGATGTGGCTCATGATTCCGACTACCAATTCTCCTTCTTATGACATCCCTTTGATTCAAATATGGCCTTGTGTTATTCTTCCAATACTCTTCAATTAGTGTTCTTAATGCTTCAACAACTTTTTTATCTTCTCATGGTAGTCTCCCCAGGAATGCCCATAATTCATTTGAATCAGTGCCCTCAATTCTTCGCTACCTTTGAACGACTCTTGATAAAAAATTTCTATTAATTCTCATTTGTTCACTCATCTTTCTAATGAGTTGAGCTCTCTTTTGTTTAACTACTTACCGAAGTTGATGTAATGACATGTCAGGTGACATTACTATCCTTTGAGCATGAGGTCTTACCCACACTCCCATAAGCATCCATTAGATTCTTCAAAGTAATGTTTTCACTTAAAGAATTTGATGTTCACAACCCAAGAGTCTTCATGATGTTTCTATACTTTATACCCCACATCATTTCAACAAATAGTTGACATATTAGAGTCTCATTTAGTCTTTCAAAGAAGAATTTCCAAATTTTATTAGAATATATTCTACAAGTGTGTGCTAGAATCTTACCTTTACATGTGCTACAAAATATCCTCATCAAAATTAATCAAGTACTTTATCTTTCTACACAAAATTTTAGGTGGTGTTCACCTAGGTACATACATCTCAAAATTAGGATTTCATCAATATTTAATTGAGGTGGGCTATATTGTGTAACTTTGATTGAGGGTGGAGTTGAAGACATACCTTGAGTTTCACATGGGGATGATGGCATACCTTCTTCATCAAATTTGAGTGATGATGTACTCTCAATTTGAAATACAGTGGATGGTGTCCAACCATATTCTCTTGTGCTTAATGGTGTGTCTCCAACTACAGTATCTGAATCTATCTTACCATGATGCTTTCGCATTCATTTCCTTCATGTTACCAATGCATGTTCCCTTTTTTATGGTTGAGGTTCCTCTCCAATTGGCTTATTTTCTTCAATCATATCCAATTTATTCTTTTCATGATATGATCTCAACCATTCTCTCTCCTTAAATATTTTTTGATTTCATACTTTTCATTTATTAGTTTATTCCTTGGCATGGTGGATAATTTTACCTATAGCATGGTAATGAGATGAATATTAGTTCCTAAAAAATGAATCCATACAAATAACTGAAATATATGTAATTCAATTATTCATAAAAAATACTTACAATAATCCTATAGAAGAGTATTTCTAGCATAGACAAAGGTCACATGAATTTTTTCAATGGAATACCTTAAAGAAATGTGGTAATGTGGCATGCCATGATTGCAATATAGGCTCAAAATGGAAGCACGAAGAAGGCATGTGGATTTAAATTCCTTGTCAAATAATTTAAATTCCTTATCAAACAATTCAAATTCCTTGGCAAGCTAATGGTGCATTGGCAACCTAGTGAACTCACTAGCCTGCCAATGCAGTAGGATTGATAAGGTACATTCAGCATATGCCTCATAGAAATGGGTTCTCATGGTGATGTAAGTGTATGAATCATAGAAAAGGGTTGATAAGGTACATGCAGCGTATGCCTCATAGAAATGGGGTCTCATGGTGATGTAAGTGTATGAATCATAGAAATGGGGTCTTGAGATCCCATTTCTATGAGGCATACATTGCACGTACCTTATCAACCCTACTGCGTTGGCAAGCTAGTGGAGTATTGGTAGGCTAGTGAGCTCACTCACTAGCATGTTAATGTGATAGGGTTGAAAAAGTAGGGGTAGTGTATGCCTCATAGAAATGGGGTATCACTATGATTGTGATCACCATGAGACCCCATTTCTATGAGGCATACACTGCCCCTACCTTGTCAACCCTACCACATTGAGAAGCTAGTGAGTGAGCTCACTAGCCTACCAATGTGGTAGGGTTGACAAGGTAGGGATAGCATATTCCTCATAGAAATGGGGTCTCACGGTGATTGTAATAATTGTGAGACCCCACTGTGAGACCCCCACCATGAGACCCCATTTATATGAGGCATACATTGCCCCTACCTTGTCAACCCTACCACATTGGCAAGCTACTAAGCTCACTCACTAGCTTGTTAATGCAATAGGGTTGAGAAGGTAGGGGCTTCATATGCCTCATAGAAATGGGGTCTCACAGTGATGTATATCACCATGAGACCCCATTTCTATGAGGCATATGCTGCCCCTGCCTTGTCAACCCTATCGTATTGGAAGGCTAGTGAGTGAGCTAGCTTTCCAATGCTCCACTAGCTTCCCAATGCGGTAGGGTTGAGAAGGTAGGGGAAATGTATGGCTCATAGAAATGGGGAACACATTTCTATGAGTCATACGATACCCCTACCTTGTCAACCCTACCTCATTGGTAGGCTAGTGAGCTCACTCACGATGATTGGAGAGCCCATTTATATGAGGCATACACTTCCCCTAAATTGCCAACCCTACTGCATTGGCAGGCTAGTGAGTGAGCTAGCTTTCCAATGCTCCACTAGCTTCCCAATATGGTAGGGTTGAGAAGGTAGGGGCAATGTATGGCTCATAGAAATGGGGTCTCACAGTGATTGTAATCATTGTGAGATCCAATTTCTATGAGGCATATGATACCCCTACCTTGTCAACCCTACCTCATTGGTAGGCTAGTGAGCTCACTCACGATGATTAGAGACCCCATTTCTATGAGGCATACGATACCCATACCTTGCCAACCCTACCTCATTGGTAGGCTAGTGAGCTCACTCATGATGATTGGAGACCCCATTTCTATTACGAATACACTTCCCCTAAATTTTCAACCCTACTGCATTGGAAAGCTAGTGAGTGAGCTCACTAGCCTGCCAATGCGGTAGGGGAAACATATTCCTCATAGAAATGGGGTCTCATGGTGATTGTCATATGTTTCCCCTACCTTGTCAACTGTACTACATTGGCAAGCTAGTGAGATCACTCACTAGCTTGCTAATGCGGTAGGGTTGACAATTTAGGGGCATCATATGCCTCATAGAAATGGGGTCTCTCGGTTATGTATATTGCCATGAGACCCCATTTATATGAGGCATACACTTCCCCTACCTTCTCAACCCTATTGCATTTGAAAGCTAGTGGAGCACTGGAAAGCTAGATCATTCACTAGCTTGCTAATACGGTAGGGTTGACAAGGTAAGGATAGTGTATGCCTCATAGAAATGGGATCTCACGGTGATTTATATCACCATGAGACCCCATTTCTATGAGGCATACACTTCCCCTACCTTCTCAACCCTACCACATTGGCAAGCTAGTGGAGCACTGGCAAGCTAGCTCACTAGCTTGCCAATGCTATAGGGTTGACAAGGTAGAGGTAGCATATGCCTCATAGAAATGTGGTCTCACGGTGATGTATATATCACCATTATACCACATTTTTATGAGGTATACGCTGCCCCTACCTTGTCAACCCTACCACATTGGTAGGCTAGTGAGCTCACTCACTAGCCTGCTAATGCAGTAGGGTTGATAAGGTAGGGGTAGGGTATGCCTCATAGAAAGAGCTCACTAGCCTATCAATGTGGTAGGGTTGAAAAGATAGGGGCAACGTATGCCTCATAGAAGGATCTCACTAGCCTTCCAATGTAGTAGGATTGAAAAGGTAGGGGTAGTGTGATACCACATTTCAATGAGGCATACTTTGCTCCTACCTTCTTAACCCTACTATATTTGCAAGCTAGTGGAGCATTAGCAAGCTAGCTCACTCACTAGCTTGCCAATACGGTAGGGTTGAAAAGGTAGGGGAATCATATGCATCATAGAAATGGGGTCTCACTGTGATATACATCACCATGAAACCCCATTTCTATGAGGCATACATTTCCCCTAACTTCTCAAACCTACTGCATTGGCAAGCTAGTGGAGCATTAGCAAGCTGGCTCACTCACTAGCTTACCAATGCAATAGGGTTGACAAGGTAGGGGTAGTGTATGCCTCATAGAAATGGGGTCTCACAATTATTTATATCACCATGAGACCCCATTTCTATGAGGCATATGCTGCCCCTACAATATCAACCCTAATGCATTGGAAAGCTAGCTCACTCACTAGCTTGCCAATGCGGTAGGGTTGACAAGGTAGGGGTAGCATATGCATCATAAAATTGGGGACTCATGGCGATGTGTGAGTCCCAAATTCTATGAGGCATACACTGCCCCTACCTTTTCAACCCTATCACATTGGCAAGCTAGTGAGTGAGCTCATTAACTTTCCAAGCTCACTAGCTTGTCAATGCTACCAAATTTTGCATACATTTATATGGAAACATTATTGTCAAACAATTCAAATGCATTTTTCATACTTCCATTTTGATCCATGATTGCAAGATAGGATTCAACTTTCCCCTTGTTTCTAGCCTAGCCTTGAATAAAGAGTCTTGAAATGGTGGAGAGAAGGGTTAGAATCCCTTGTAGGTAGACTAATCAAGGAAACACTTAAAATATATCACAACATAAGTGATGAGGTAGGTTTAGTGATGATTTAAATTTAGAAATAGATATGAAAACCAAAATAGATTCAAAGATCTATCAATGTGGGAGGAGTATATTCCACTTTTTTAGAGACATGTATGGAAAATTTGGTAGCATAGACAAGGAAATCAACTGCTTGGTATAAATCAAAGTTATTAGATTTCCACAATCCATAAGAGTATGAATAGTTGTTTCTGGATTCAATTGTGTAAGCTTTTTTGAATCAACATTTTGAATCACACTCCATGATCCATCATCAGGATAGAGAGCTCAAGGATATGAAAATTTGTTGCAGACCTATCAGGTATAAAAAGAGGCAGAAGAATGTTAGAGGGATAGGAGGCACAAGGCCCAAGGGATGGCAAGCTAGAAAAATAATAATATAGAAATTAAAAATAAGGAGACAATTGACAATTAAAAGAACCAATGACCATACAAAGAAATGCAAACAAATGAGAAAGACGAAAAATAAAAACCAACTATATATGTTTTATATTAATATATTTTTGTTGGTGTCAAGATATATTAATAAAGATGGAGGATAAAAAATCAAACATGAAACAAAAGAGAAATTAAAAAAGATGGAAAATATTAATATAGTAAGTATATTAATATTAAATGTTAATATTAAAATAATTTAATAGAGATGGGAAAAAATTGTAACAATAACGAAATTGTGACAATAAGGATATATTAATAACGAAGGAGGGTAAGAAACAAAATGAAAAAAAAAGGAATTAACAAAGAAGGAAGGAAAAATGATACTTTGAAAAGATTAAAGGTAGAAAATAATAAAAATAAAATAAAAAAGGGGGGTGAACACAAAAAAGAGCCGAGCAAGAGAAGAAGAATAATAAGAGCACCCAGAAAATAACTAAAAATAAGAGAGAACAAAGAGAAGGGAAACCACACATCAATCATTAAAAAAGAAGAAAAGAAATAAGATGAAAATGAAATAAAAATTAAGAGACAAAATAAAATAGATTTTTAATCTTTGCACTTATAATATAAAAGAAAATTGAGGTATTAAATACAATAATCTATGAAGTCTATTGCTATATTCAATATACTAATATATTACTATATTAATATATTTAATAAACAAATAACTTGATATATTCAATATATTCAAGAAATTGATAAACCCAAAAGTAACAAAAAAGGAAATCCAATACATTCAAATATTTAAATATGTTAATGTGTTTAAATGTATTACTATATTTAAGTATGCTAAGTATATTGATTAATAATTTACAAAGTATTTTGAATTAATATATTTTAATTAATATTTAAGTATGTTACATAAATATATTTAAAGATTTAAATATTTTAATATATTTAACTATATGAATATATTTGTACAAATTAAAAATATAAATAATATTTAAGTAAATTAAATATATTAATATATTTAATTAAATTAATTATGTTAATATATTTAATTAAATTAAATATGTTAATATATTTACATAATTTAAATATCTTGATATATTTTAGTTAATATTAATCTAATACATTTAAATATATTAATATATTAAGATATTTAAATATTAAGCAATGTTAATATATAAATGTTTTAAATATATGAAATATGTTTTAATATATTTTAACTATATATGAATATATTTTGCACCAATTAAAAAAATATTATATTTAAGTGTATTAAATATATTAAGTTTAAGTGTATTAAATATATTAATATATTTAAGTGTATTAGATGTATTAATATATTTAAATAATTTACATATGTTAATATATTAAATAGTTTAAATATCTTAATATATTCAAATAATTTAACATATTTGAGATATTTAAATTATATGATTAACATATATTGATTTCCCTAATATATATAATTATGTTGATATATATTTAAGATATTTAAGATATTTAAATATATTTAATAATTTAACATATTTTATTTCCTAAGTATATTGACATAATTTAAATATGTTAAATTAATATATTAATATGTTAAGTACAACAATATATTGAAATATACTAAAATTATTTGTGTTGTATTAATGATTAAATAAATTAAATGTAACAAAGTATTGAATAAATTAAAATATTAAACAAATAAATTAATTAATAAGAATATTTAATAGATTAATATACTAGAAATGACGATATATTCATATAGGATAAATAATATTTAATAGGTTAATATATTAGAAATGACGTATTAATATAGGATAAATAATATTGAACAAAAGCGAAGAAAACTAACAAAGGAAGAAGAACGAACAAAAGCGAAGAACACTAACCAAGGAAGAAGACCTTAAGAACCCCAAAAAGAGGAGAGCAAGGCAAGTGACCACGACCCTAAAAGAAGGTACGAAAATAAGAGAGCCGAGAGGGAGGGGTGACAGGACAAGAAAGATAGGGGAGAGGGGAGGGGAACAAGATGGGAAAAAACAAAGCGACAAAGATGGGAAAAAACCAAACAAAGGCAAGAGACCTTGGAGCCCTAGAAAGGAGGGGGAAAAAGAGGGATGGGGGACAAGGGGGAAGGAGGGGGGGGAGGAAAGCGACAAGGAGGGACAGGGGGGTCACGATCGAGGGGGATGGAGGTTTTTAAGGAAAGACAAAAGAGGCTTCCAAGAGAGACTTAAACTCCACCCTTCATCGTGATTAAGTTTGTTGGGGTGATTGATGATTTGAATGGCTTCTTTGAGCTTCCTCTTGTGGAAATTATCTTCAATAAACAAGATTTGAGTGTTTTCTAAACAAATATGGTGTTTGGTTGAAGAGGAGTGCTCGGCTAGGGCTGATTTTAAAACACGTTCATGATTGATGTCAGCACCATGCTCTCTGATTCTTGTATTGAATGAGCGACCCGTTTCACCAATATAGGGAGTGCCACAAGAGCAAACCACTTTGTAGACTCCAGAGTTTTGATATATGTTTTTAGGGTCTTTGAGAGGCGGGATGTAGTTTCTTAGCGTAGTAAAGGGCTTGAAAGCACATCGAAGACCTTTTTTAAGAAGGATTTTTGAGATTTTATGGGAAATGCCTTCCACAAAGGGTAAGGAGGCACTAGGGATACAGATAGGTTGTGAAGAGGGGTTGGATTTGGAAGAGATAGAAGAGAAGAAACAACGTTTGGAATGGTTGAGGGCTCTGGAGATTTGTTTATTGGTATAACCATTTAGCCTAAAAACCAGGCGAAGATGCTCCAACTCTTGGGTTAAGTTTTCTTCATCGCAGATACGATAGGCTCTTGTGGCAAGAGTTTTCAAAATTCCAAATTTTTGGCTGGGATGATGATGAGAAGTGGAGTGGAGGTATAAGTCAGTGTGGGTTGATTTGCGGAAAACCCGATGACCAAGGGAGCCATCAGGTTTTTTGAGGATTGATACGTCAAGAAAAGGTAGATGGTTATTGGATTCAAGCTCCTTCGTGAAAGAGATGGACGGAAGCAAGGTTGTTGAGGTGAGCATGAAATTCTTCTAATTTGTCGAGGCCATGGGGCCAACAAACATTGGTGTCATCGACATATCGCTTCCACCATCTTGGCTTGAGGGGGAAGGACCTAAGGGCAATTTCTTCAAAATGTTCCATGTATAGGTTGGCAATGATGGGGGAGAGAGGGGAGCCCATGGCAACACCATCAACCTGTTCATAAATGACATCTTGGAAAGAGAAGAAAGTGGATCTTAGGCAAAATTCCACCAAGGTGGCGATCTCAACATTAACTTTTTGCTTAATGATCTCGATAGCATCGGGAATCGGAACTTTGGTGAAGAGGGAGGTGACATCAAAACTCACCAAGATGTCGTTACTTTCTAATTTGATGTCACAGATAAATTGAACGAAGTGGGAAGAGTCTTTGATGGAGTCAGTTTTTCCCACGAGAGGAGAGATTAATTTGGCCAAGAAGGAGGCCAACTTGTAAGTAGGAGAACCTATGGTGTCCACAATGGGTCTTAAAGGAACGCCGGCTTTGTGAATTTTTGGGACCCCATATATACGAGGGGTCACCTCTTTAGAAGGTAACAGATGCTTCTTGGTCGCATCATCGAAGGAGGAGCGGGAAACAAGGGATTTGACTTTTTTGACAATTTTGGAGCAAGGATTCTGAGAAACAACTTTATAACTGTTGACGTCGGAGAGAAGGTCAAGCATTTTGGAGATGTAGTCTGGTTTGTTCATGATAACGGTGGCATTGCCTTTGTCCGCTTTAGCAATGATTAGATCATTATTTTCCATTAAATTATTGAAAGCAACAAACTCCGCTTTTGGGATGTTGCCACTCGGAGGCTTGGCACGTCTAAGGGCCACTGCACAATCCTGTCTAACCTCTTCGGCAATGTCCATTGGGAGGTCCCGGACAACATTCTCAATTTCAATGAGAAACTCGACATGAGGAATACGATGAGGAGCCAAGGCAAAGTTAAGCCCTCTTTTTAGGAAATTAAAGGCAAGAGGGTCTAAGGTGGCACTGGATAAATTAACCACCAACTTACTCTCCCAGTCATGCACCACCAACGGGTTAGAGGGGGACGGTGGCCATACCGTGTGACTAGGTATTGTAGTTGCTCCCCGAGATGACTGGTGAGGCGCAGGCTGGAAAGAAAAGGTGGCAGTGCTGGTGGGTGAGGAGGGGGTCCGTGGCGAGCCTGCCACAACATTTGCATTGTGATCAGGGAGACCCATCATGTCAAAAGGTACAACATCAGCTGAGGGAGGCTCGTGGCGCTTGGGGGCAGGTTCAGGAATAGAGCCAATGACGGCATCACAATCTGGACGCTGGTTTAAAGAGGGAGAGGTTCAAGGAGAACGAAGATTGAAAGAAACACAATCAGAGCTATTAATGTAATTTATAGAATGAAGCCCAGGCTGGAAAGAGAAGGTGGCGGCGCTGGTGGGTGAGGAGGAGGACCCTGGCGAGCCTGCCACAACATTTGCATTGGGATCAGGGAGACCCATCATGTCAAAAGGTACAACAGCAGCTGAGGGAGGCTCATGGCGCTTGGGGGCAGGTTGAGGAACAGAGCCAATGACGGCATCACAATCTGGACGCTGGTTTAAAGAGGGAGAGGCTCGAGGAGAACCAAGATTGAAAGAAACGCAATCAAAGCTATTAATGCAATTTATAGAATTTGCTTGCAGAGGGTTGAGATTATTGGTGCGCGTACCTGTCATCAGAAAAGAAGAGACGTTGGGAAATGAACGTTGCTGCTGCGCCGACTGCAGGTGGACGTTGGATTGCGAGTGCTCCTCCGGAGAGTTGTGACCCATCTGATCATTCCGCTCACTGGTGAAAGGCGCAGGAAGACCCTTCTCATCGAACAGTCCACTGGAGTCAGGAGAAAGACAATGATCAGGCAGAGGACCGGTTTCAAGAGGCACCAACGGGACAGACGCGCAAAGAGTAGGGAGATGCGACGTAGAGGGAGTGAGCTTGCGTGGTAATTGATGGTGACGAGTTATTGATGGCTGGAGGCGGTCTGAAAGGCAACAAAGGCGATTAGACGATTGTTCGAGGTGGATCTTAGAAAAATTCTACCAAAGGTGGCCCGAAATCGAGGTCCGTTCCTTTTCCTTTGGTTTGGGGTCTTGTGGGAAATGGGATCCCGAGATTTAAAAAGCGGGATCCCATTTCGTCTCAGGCTTGAGATCCCGAACCATAATGGGATCCCGATTTTTAAAAATCGGGATCCCATTTATTAAAATCGGGATCCTGTTTCCTCAATGCCGATTTCAATTTTTTGGTTAAGGAAAAAACTTCCACGTTTCGTGGACTCAACTTTATTACGCAGATAGGAAACTAGAATAAATATGTTTAGAAAAGAATGAGTGTGTTAATGATGTGAAAATGAATATTGTGGATCTTGTATAAATTATAGGTCTTTGAGCAACCTAATGTTTACTATATTATATGATAGGATGCACCATCATATGGAAAAACCATTATGCAACTATTTTCATGTGTTTTATAGGAAAAAAAACCCAACTAGGCATATGAAAAGATGCATTTTTTTATTGAATGGTCATGAAGGAATTGTGATAAAATGGCCCATGGACTAACACAAATATAAAGGAAAAAAAGAAAAAAAAAGTAAGAAAGAAACAAGACAAGCAAAAAACCAAAGAACATTTTACTTTTGGTCATCCTAAAACCTAAAGATTGATTGACATGATGATAATAGCATTGTTAATTTAGGTTCAAACTATATCTTAAAGAAAATGTAGAGATGGGGAATGACTTATTGAAATTGAACAAGGATTGTAGGAAGACTATATAGAAAACTATGGATGCAAGTTTGGATGTGTTTTGGACTATTTTGATATATTTATTTTTAGTGTATACTTTACTCCATGTTTGTAGTATTATAATCTTTGGATTTGGGATTGTTTATGTTGATTATATAAATGTATTGGATTTACTATTTTTTTATTTCAATTTTTGATTAGCTAACATTTTTAAATGAGTAGGAAAATATAAAAGATAAGGACAAATCCATTCTCGTAGAAGGTATGGAGGTGCTAAATGAAGGAAAATTTTGGGTATTTAGGATGAGAATGATGGATGGGACTCATGATAGAAATGGGGAGGGGATTTAGGATGTGATCACCAATGACTATCTTACATGTAGGAATGATATACCCCACTTATTTATGCATGATTCATGATGATATGTTGAAGTTATTGTCAAGGAATATTTGATAAATTAATATGTTTCTAAGACTATGTTTCAAGACCTTGGATTAGATCGATTATATTGAATTAATAGGGTTGATTGGGTTGTTGATTAGGCTATGAAGGTTTGGGTAATGAAGAACATACATAGGATTATAAGGTATCTAATTGCTAACTTAAGGTTTGGAGATGACCAAACCCATCTATTTTTTTGAAAGAAGGGTCCTCTTTTGCTAAAATAGTTTATTCTCAGTGAAGGTTGAAATGTGGGCCATTTTTTAGAAATGTTGTGTTGTCCACCTTGTATAATTTTTGTAATGTAATAATAATATTTATTTGTGGCACACATAGGGAATCTAGTAATATGAGTATCAAATGGGTAGGCATTATTTGGGCCAATTGTATGTATTATGTAACATGGAGATAAATATACAATGTGTGTTGTACATTATAAAATGTTTAACATTGAGAGAACTTAGCACCAAAAGGGGAAATTTACAAATCAGGGAGTAATATTTTTGTAAGCTCATGGTTTATATAATATCACTTAGTGCTTTTGTGTAACTTTATTTCTACAAAAGAAATATCATGAGTAGTTGTTGATGTTGGATTGTTGGCTAAGGTTGATTGAGCATATCTTATAATTTGTATATGTTAGGAGAGGAAGAATGGATTATGATGTATGATTAAAAAAACATTTTCTTATTCACATAGAGTGAAATTAGGGATCTTGATATTTCAAAATCCTTGTATGGTGACTCTACAAGTGTATTATAATCTTTATTCATGAGGTAATACATTGATAATATGAGTTATTTCAAGCATTTGTTTTTTCATTTAAGTTTTTCTTATGTTACACCTAATGTCCTATCAATGTCATATTTGCATATTCACATTGTAGATCATGAATATTTGTTTGTATATTTTTATCTCTTGGGATTATTTAGAAATGGTTATTATGGCTATAAATTTCATTTAATTTACTTTTAGATCTTAGTTGCTAGGTTTCAAGAGGAAACACTTTCTAGTTGTTAACTCTTGATAGGAGTTGAATCTTGTGCATAGTTGAGTTAATGCTCTTCCCAAAAAAGAATGAAGGAATTTTCAAGGTTATATGTGTTTTTGTAGATTTGGGTTCTTACAAATCTTAATTTAGATGGAGATTTGACTTGTGTTTTTTATGTGAGATATTCATATTAAGGTTTTGGGGGTGATTATAATAGATACTTCTTTAAAAAAACTCAAACTCACTATTGAGTCTAGAAAAAAATTCCTCTAGATGCTTGCATAGAACAATTATGTTTGCAAGAAAAATAACCATTTGTGAGGAATGGAAAAAACTATTGTATTATAATCTTTATTCATGAGAAAATACATTGATAATATGAGTTATTTTCAAGCATATGTTTTTTCATTTAAGTTTTTCTTAGGTTACACCTAATGTCCTATCAATGTCATATTTGCATATTCACATTGTAGATCATGAATATTTGTTTGTAGATTTTTATCTCTTGGGATTATTTAGAAATGGTTATTATGGCTATAAATTTCCTTTAATTTACTTTTAGATCTTAGTTGTTAGGTTTCAAGAGGAAACACTTTTCTAGTTGTTAACTCTTGATAGGAGTTGAATCTTGTGCATAGTTGAGTTAATGCTCTTCCCAGAAAAGAATGAAGGAATTTTCAAGGTTATATGTGTTTTTGTAGATTTGGGGGTATGTGGATCATCATGGAAAAAATAAGTGGCAAAAAACAAAAAAATCAAAGTTAGGCAACTTGACATAAAATTTGAATAAGTTATCTATATTATTTCAAAAATACGTAAGAATAGAATCTATAGAAATTGAATGTAATTTCTAAACTACTAGGTTTGTTTAAAAAAAGCAAAAACTATTTGGTGAAAATTTGAAATTTCAATGCAATAGTACTTAAATTTCGGGAAAAATAAGAAGTAGGTGTCAATGGACCACCTAACCACAATAAAATGGTAATATTTTTTATAATATTTTAGATAAAGTAGAGGACTCATGTCGATGTGATACATATTTTTTTGTAATTTTTTTCCAAGTAAATAATTATTTGTAAATTTTTATCACAAATTTTAAAAAATATAAAAACTCAGATGTCGACCACCTTAACTTGGTCAAAACTTCATGAAATTCAATTTTTCTTTTTCAATCCTATATTATGTGAAGCATAGAATGTGACACATGTTTTGGATTCAAAAAATGTGATACCGTTGAAAGCTATAAATGTTTTTCAATGAATCCTATCAATCGGGACTTTAGTAGTAATTTGAATAGAAAATAAATAATAATTACTTATTAAATTCAAAGTAAAACATAATTTATATTGGTGGAGAGCTGAAAATCTCCTTTAAAAACCCTTTTCATTTCATCAAATTTGGATAAAAAAGTCGTCACCACATACCCATCATATTGCCACTTTTTGGCCCATCATGATCCTGCACATACCCTTGGGTTCTTACAAATCTTAATTTAGTTGGAGATTTGACTTACGTTTTTTATGTGAGATATTCATATTAAGATTTTGGGGGTGATTATAATAGATACCGCTTTAACAAAACTCAATCTCACTATTGAGTCTAGAAAAAAATTCTTCTAGATGCATGCATAGCACAATTATGTTTGCAAGAAAAATAACCATTTGTGAGGAATGGAAAAAATTATAGTTTGAAAACCATACAATCTACATAGATCCATACACTCCTTGGTCCATACAAGTGTTTTATTTATGCCAATAATTATATTGGTTACAAAAAGTTAATACGGTATCAAGCACAATAGCTACATTAGTAAGTTTTATGGAGCCAATAGAAAAGTATTTAGAAATTTAGATTTGACACTAATGATGTCATTGATAGTATTTATCTTCTTAGCTAGTTTTATTTTTGAAATAATGTCACTTCAAACATTGTTTCAAAGAGGGGGATATTGTAGACACTAACATTATTCTCCTAATTACTCAACCTTAATTATTGTTGTAACATTCATTAATCATTTATCACATTAATAAATCATTGCCATATTATTAATTATCATCGCATTGTCATTTACCATTCATTAATTAATAGTTATCATTTATCATTTATCATACCATTATTACTAAATTTTCTATTAATTAAATAATATTTTATTATATAATCAATGACAGCTAATTATCCATTTTTATTTAAATAAATTAATAAAAAAAATCATCTCAATAGTTAACTTCATCTTCAAACTATTGGGAATTAAGGTGTCTCAACTTTTGCAACTTCCTAGCATTAAAATATTAGTTTATTAATTCTTACATGTATTTTTTCTTACTCATTAATTTTTCATCTATTGTGACTTGGCACAATGAGTTGTTGGTATATTGGGAGGTGACATGGGATGTGACATGGATGTTGTGGTCCCCACAAGGCAATGTAGGCATCCCACTTTGGGAAGATATTCTTTGACATGTGTCAACATCTTTGAGGGATTTTATGATGATCTCATGATGAATTCTTATGATCTTATAATGGATTTATATTACGATATTATGATGTGTAAGAGACAAATTCTATATAACGGGTTGGACAAGTGTTGGAAGGCATCTTTGCATGGGGAAAGTGGGCACCCAAGTTTGACCTATGGTAGGCTATAAGAGAATGTAAGACAAATATTTTGTTTTAGTCAATTATTACAGATTCTCTTATAGTTGTAAGAGTTGTCCATATGATGGATTCTATGACATTGTAAGGAATCTATCATACCTATTAAGGGCACATTTGGGCCTCCCAAGTATGGAGGCATGTAAGGGGGGTAAGGAATCATTGGACAAGTGTCATAGGAGTCAACTATGTGTTAGAAAAATGTGCCAGATGGATTTGGCTACCCATCTCTTGTAGCTTTCTCTAGAAGCTACCTTCATACTTGTATTTCTCTATATATTGGATGTCTTGGAGTGGGTTTAATATGTTGTATTTGTAGGTATCTTTATGCTATCAGAATAGCTCCAAAAATCAAAATTTGTGTACTCCTGGGAGAACTTGCATTGCAAGTGAGTTGTAATTAGTTGATTGAATAATATACTGTGCAAGTTTTGGAGTGTGGGGTTTTTCTCTTGAAATAGTTTTCCCCACGTACATATCTTATGTTGTGAGAATTTGACACTTGCATGTGTTGTTATTTTAATAATCTTCCTATTGTGCAACTCTTGTAGTAACTGTAAAAGAATTAAAATTGTATGTATCTCTCCTCTTAGATCAGTGTTAGGAAGCATTTTTGTGTACCTTGCTTCCTTTCACAAACTATAATTTTTTCTCTCACTAGTTAAAATTGATCTTGAATAGAAACTTCTCCTTCTCATTTGTCCATTTAATAAACTAAATATTCTATTATTATCCTCCTAAGAGTTTGAAATGGTAATTTTCCAGTTTCAATTGATTTATCTTCTCCTCTCTCTCAAGTTGACTCCATAGTCTAGTTAAGTTAGATCTCCAATATTATGTAAAAGGATCGAGCTCTAGTTTAATACTATTTTTATCAATATAAAAAATAAAACCAATGGACCCTATAAGACAATCTTTAAGATTTGAGAGATAGCTCCATATCTATCCTAAGCTAATATTGAATGTGGTGTGTGGGGGGTGAAAAGGGAGAGAGATTGTAGAAATACATATAAGCATAACAAAGGCTCATGATGCAATAATAAATAAAACATGTACTCATTACAACTAAAGATGAATAAAGAAAATTCTAATAATATTTAAGATAATAGCTTTCTTATTATTAAGTTAATTAATCAATTAACCATTACACATATACAAGTCCTTTGAAAGAATACATAGAGGCTTCTCTATATAGAAACAAAGAGAGCAAAGATTAACCTAACACATCTAGCTCAAAGGTTTAGTTGTAATAGTAGAATATAAAAATAAGCCTTAACATGATGCTTGAATATCTTGGCTATAAAAAGTGTTATCTTCTAATCTAAGAATGGGCAGGGAAAGTTCTTAAAAATGGGGAACCAAAAGGACATTAAAAGTGACCAATTTTTTCCTAGAATAAGCTAAACCTCAAATTAGATGAGTAATTCAAGATGTGTATGTACTCAAAATTTAAAGATATAAGGAGAATAAGAATTCTAGTACTCTAAATAGATAATTTTAAACTACTAAATATTTTTGTAAACAACTAAAGTTAAGGAGATGAACTATAACATAGTGTATGGTGTTCCCCCCCTAATTTTTTGTTGTATTAAGTATTTTAAAAACTATTTGGTAGAAATATTGCCACAAACCATGGAGGTTTATAGGCCAATTTTACAAGAGTGGATTTTCTCTCCTACTCTTTGAGCTCAACTTAGACTCAAGATATTGTTCCTATAGATTTGATAAACAAAATGAACTACGAAAAATGGTGATAGCTAAACCTAACCTATTGACTTGAATCCAAAAATTATCACTAAGCCAAGAAAAATAGATATCTTAATACCTCTATATAGCTGATTTCATCACTTCTATAGTGAGTGCAAGGTGAAGGCAATCCATATAGACCATAATGTAAAGTGAAAAACACAATTTATATGAGTTTGTACCCTATTTATTGTATAACCATGGGTTACCTAAGGGTTGTGACTAAACTAGAATTACTAGCATAATGATTTATTCTTTTTAATTATTTCATTGATACAATAAATTCCCAAATCAATGCCAATCAATGGACAAAGTCACAATTAAGAAGGAATTTCAAAGAAGCTAAGCACAAAATAATTGATCAAATCATGAAAATGTAATCAAGGTTTGAGTATCATAGAAAAACATACATAGTAATCCATTATTGAGTTGTAAAAGTATATTTGTAAATACAAAATGATCATTACAAATATTGTAATAGTTTTAAAAAATGCTCACATTTATCAAATTGGATTTACACTCATGACAATAATTTTTTTAAGAGGAAACCTTTGTTACATTAAAAAATTCCCCTAAAAATGTACCTACATTCTTAGAGACATGAAACATTTAATGTTCCCATAATATTTTCTTATAACACTTCAATAGAATCAATTGCCTTCTTCCAACTAAACATCTAATACAATCTAAGTCTCATTGGAATAATCACTAAACAATCCAAAATGAATCATATAAAATACTTTTTAACCCCTTGAAACTTGTCGTAGAAAACAAGACTATAACAATTCAAAAATGGTCAATGTGGACTAGAATTAGGCGAGATGTGATGGTTTGCAGTAAGATTTCTATGAGAGAGGTGTTAGCTTGGGTTAAATCCATAAAAAATAATGTTCAATCTACCTGATCGAGATTTCCTACTCTTTATTTTCCCTTTCGACAGATCTACCCTATAAGTTACTCTAGGTTTAAACTCTTGATCCAAAGTGGGCCTTCTATCCCTTTTTACTAGTCTACATACCCAAGATTGGATCTCTAATTTGGAATGTACCTTCATTCCTCCATTTCCTAATTTCATATATACTTATCTTTTCCCTCACTCTCAAAATCCCAAACTAAATAATGACTAATTTGTTGAAAATTTTATGTTAAGGCATTTGGTCCTATTCCTTCCACATTACTATTTTACTAATTATATTAAATATATTCCTTTGGACTCATCTTTTCTTTCCTTTTCTTTCTCAATTACATTATATAGTGTGCACATATAATATGGTCAAAATAAGGTTGAACATTATTTTCTTGGTGCATACATGTAGGACTACATTATGATCTCAACTTCCCTATCATCATCCAAGTCAATCACACATGATAAAACATCAAACATTTCACACATATCTATAATAGGAGAACCTTAACATTACCTATAATGAGGGAATATAGGGATGAAATGACACAATCTTCACCTAGAATACCTAGCTCACTCATTTAATTAATCTCAATAGATTGTAAGGAGACTAAAATATTCTCATTCTTGCCATCATCTAATTTAAAATATATTGCACATGATGGTTCACTTGAAAACTCATATAGCTTAGGGGAGGTCATGGCTAAATTATATACATTAGATTTATAAAAGAAATAGGGAGAAGCACTAGTGAATTTATGAACTATAGATGTGCATTTAATGAATATACAAGCTAACCAAAATATATATGACTCAAATTAATTTTTTGATAAACTGGAGGAGCCAAAAAAACCAAAGCAAGACCTATGTTTAAAATAAAATTCATGGGGGAACATGCACAATTACATCATTGAGGCATAATATTTTAAACAAGAGAAATTTCCTCTTTGAAGGCATCTTCTATTTTTTTCACTTTGGGAGCCATTGTAGTGAACACTATAGTCAATCACTCAAAAGATTTTAGAAAATGAGACAAAGTAGTGGCATTAAGAATCACAAATGAGAAAACAATTTTGTTTAACATTTTTAAAATCTAAAACAAATTATAAATAACTACATATTCTTTTGGTGTGTGTGGATTACTCAAAATCCACTTACAAATGAATGAATCTAACAAATTGATATAAAAGAATGTCTCTTATCTCTTTCCATGAATGAATTGAGTGAGGAGAAAATATTGCTTGTACCAAGACAAGGATTCATCAAACTGTGAAGAAACAAACAAATACATGCAAAATTATCATGCATTATACCCAAATTTCTTAAATGAGTTACAAAATTCTAATGTATTTCTTAGAAGTAGCCTCTCAATATCCCTAGAACATCATTGATATCACTAGGGATGTGAAGAGGACTACACCCAATATAGGAAAAGCTCATCATAACCAATAAAAGGGAAAAAAGGAAAACATTATATTATGCCCTTCTTCTAACACCATAAATGTTGACCAACAAAACTACACATACTAATCTCAAGAGTTGAGAACCAACTCCTTGAATGGAAACAAAAAAAAACTACCCAAAGTCTTAGGCTTAACATGTTAGATCTATTCAAGGAATTAGCTGTAAAAAAAAAGCTTGCCAGAACCCTAAAAATAAGCTCAACTCCTATGGCTAGGGATAGTCAACTTCGGACATTGAGCTAGCGTTTATGATCAAGCAATGACAGTTAAGGAAAATTTTAGTTTTTTCTCATGATATATGAGTATTTTGCTTGCTCTATGTAAGAACATCTCTTACTTGACATTCTCACTATTTTTTTTTAACAAGATAGGAACATATATCATTGTGATACTAATTGTAGATTTTATATTATGTCAAAACCGACACGTACAAATATTGTAAAACTAAACCATAATACTATTAAAAAAAACCCAAAAATATTATTATTAGATATTGGAAAAGCAATATTACATATAGATTAATATTCTTATTTAACGTTTTGGAGATGTAATTGACAATCAATAAATTTGATAGACAATTCACTACAATGACTTTATTTGAAAGGTGTTAATAATAGCAACACTAACAAACCACCAAGTCATTAGGATGACTATTGAAAAATGATGATAACACAAACAAACCAACAAACACAAAATTTAAGGTAAATTTAACATAAAACTTTGAATGAATAATCTTCTATTTCAACTTCTTACAATCAATCTGAAAACTGAATTGATAAATTTTAAAATTCAACCCATCAATTGAATATATAATATTTTAATAATTTAAATTTCTCCATTTATGATTTTTTTTGAATCCTCAACACTTGAGTGACATATTTACAGCAAACTACTACAGTGATTATATAATAATGTTACAGAACGAGAAAAACATATAACAAAATGTGAACACGAAGAAGCTTTTATTCATAAGAGTGACCAAGCCTTTACATTTAAAAGTCTACCCACATTCAGCCACATGTCCATCGAGTCACTGTAACTGCTTGGGTTTTTTTCCACCCAGTTAACTTATAACATTCTTCGTGAGGAAATTCTTTCAGCAATAATCTGGCCTGATACCAAGCGCCATAGCTAAAGCTCATTTCCTCGAAGCTCTTGTGTCTGAAAAAATATCTCCACACATCAATTTTAACTACAAATTGCTATCATATTCGTTATTTGGCTTTCACAGAATATTTCTTCATACTTGACCCTTAGACTATCATGTCTATCCAGCATGATCACATTTGAGGAGTCGAAGTAAGAATTGCTATGGAAAAGTACACCTTTGAGATTTGTACCATCCTGTAGGAAAACGGAACCCCCAAGGACTTAGCGAGCTCTTAAAGTCTTCTTCCATTATCTTTCAGATCTTCCGCATGCATTCCAAAAGTTGTGCCCCCAATTATACTTAGACCGGTCATATATGCATTTTGGCGGGCTAGGCTTAAACATCACACACTAAGCATTGACTTAGTGTGTGTTGTCGCAAGTGGGCCCTACTTCTTATCTCCATTTCGGTTCGGTGATAATTCTGTTGGTTTGAATCCGTTGAATCTGTTTTACCTGATGCTTATTACGTCCCGCAATATTTTGAAGGCATTTTTACCTCCTGACGGTGTAGATTGCTCGACAGGCAATCGCCTGCGATGAAATCCATCCCAACCGCTCACCATTTTTCCAGAGGCACTTGGAAAGGTTCTACATCTATCCATAATCGTTGATCATTTCATTGGAAAGGTAGGTCACATTTAATGTCATGCAACTGCTACGCAATAACTCTGGTTCGCCGCCTTCCTTTCTCAACACGGGACTTTGTGTCCAAAATATCTTCGTTTAATGTCGCATTAACTCTCCTTCCAAAATATCTACCTTTTGTTAATATTTGCCTTACTTTTGTGACCTTTTTTATCAGCGACATTGCAGAATCTTCAGGTAAGTCGCATTTCTCTTGCTGTTAATGGTTTCCACTCCATATTTTACTGCTTTCCCCACCGGTAATGCTTTTCGCCCCTTTACTGTGTGAATAGATTGAAGCAGCAACGGTACACAACTTGTGGTTTCCTGAAAATTTCCTATGACCTCTGCCCATTTTCTCTCATTTGCATCATTGACTGGTTGACACAATTTTTGCAGAATCTGTAGGTAAGTCACTTCCCATGATTTTAGTTTATTGTATTTTTGTAGCCTTCAAAATTTCTAGGGTTTTTTTTAAGCAAATCCAATTCATGCCTATCCTGCCATCGCTCTATTGTAGTCTCGGCCTTTTGTTTTGTATTATCAGTCTGTAGACATTCCTGGTATCCACTCCCTCAAAGGGTTGCATTCTCGTTAGAATTTCATAACAAGTCAAGGAAAAGCTATGTACATCCGCTTTATGAGTATATTGCTTTAGAATCTCCCCATCTATTTCAAAACCTTCTTGGGGATATTGGAAGACTTCTGGCGCCCTCCAATAACAAGTTCGCCTGGTGACTTCAGGGGATCGGAAACTGTAAAGCCTTAAACTGGACTCCCCAAAATCACATAGCTTAACTCACACGTTCCCTTGTGCTTTGCATGACTTGACATCTCTTTGAGGCATTATGTCAAATAGTTTGAGTGAAGATAGCTCAGACAACGATGAAGAGGTAAATGCCATAGAAGGTGTGTGCTATGTTTTTCCATCATCTTAGAGGAGCACTTTTATTCCTTTCTAATAGCAGTTTTGCTATTGTTGCTCTCTTTTTAATATTCTTATATTATTTGCGGTTTGTATGGTTGCTTAAACCTACAACTGTGAACTATCATTGCTGCTACAATAGATTATTCCCTAAGCCCTAAAACTAAGTATCATACCCTGTTCAGACTTATCCCAAGCTAAAATACCTTAATACCGAAACCTGTTAAAAATGTAACATAATGCCCAATTCAAACTTATCCCATTCTTCAGTACCTTAATCCCCAAAACCTAGAAAGATGTAGGATGATACTCAGTTAATGCTCATCCAAAATCACAATATACCTTTGTCTGACTTTATGTATTATGGCAAATTGGCAATTGCCTAGAATCGTGTCGGTACCCTCGTGGAAGTTTCCTTATTTGACCTATTCTCCGGACAAATACCTCTCCTTCACCTTATTTTCATTGCAGAAACCTGTCTTCATTCTGAAGAAATTGTGTTTGTTTACCTGTAACAGTGGAGAATTTTTGTAGTTGATATAGTGCTAAAATGGCAGCGGGACTCTCCAACAGCGCCAATATCACTAGCAACAAATATGAAGGGAAGGGAAGGCACTAATGCTGTTATCAAAGGTACATAAAATTTGTTTTCTCTATGCCTTTTCAGCTATGCTTTCAGTTCTGTATACCTACCTATGGCCGAAGAAACTAGGTTCAATTTTTTACATGGTATTAATTAGTTAAATGTGTGAGATCCAGATTTTGAATCTCCCAAGCAGTATTTTCTTTCTTCATAATCAGAATAAGAAGTGGAAAAAAGAGTTATAAAAGAAAATTCTTACTCTAAGAGATTAATGGAAAACATTTTATACAGCTAAATCTACAAATATATCAGATCTTTCAATTATAAATGAAGATCAAAACCATAACCAGAATAAATTAGTATAAGAATGAAAATTTGGACATCAGTAAAAACAACATCATTAACAATTGAAGAGAATGTGGTGTGCAGACAAAATCCAGTGATAAAATCTGGACTTTCCCAATGTTTGAACCATAGCTGGATTGAAAGAACATCATTGTTTGTTATGTCAAGGGAATAGATTTCAACTTTCAAATGATAAACAAGTCGGCTCTTTTCTTTTGGGTGCGAATTGGTGAACTTACAGCCATGGATGAAGCCAATGTGGATGACTTTGAGAATACATGTTGTTCATATAGCTTTTTGTTAGCATTATTTGAGAATACATGTTGTTCACCCATGTTGGAGATATCTGTTAATAGAATACCAAAACAGCTCTCAGTAATCTGTCATATAGGTATTTATTTATGATAGGCGTCTGTAGTATTTTTGTTCATTATAGTTTGAGGAGTTGTTTTTTTGTTTTCAATTTATTGGCACAAGAATTATCACTATGTTTTGTTAATTGATTAGCAGGTAGTTTATGTTGGTTTTGTATGGGTTAGTTTAATGAGTGAAGATGAAGGTATGTTTTTTTTATTATGTCAATCTATGAAGGTTTAAATATATGTAGAGATGTGATTGGATCAAATTGATGTTCAAAGTATGTTGCATATTCTTCATGTTTAATATCTATATGTGTATAAAGGTTGAGTAAGAGCATTATTAGTGTATTATGGATGGTTGAGTTTTTATCTAAGTTCTTAGGTTAGGGTTCGAGGGCAGTCTTGACGAGAACCGATGCGTGGAGTGCGTGAAATTTTTAAGGGGTTTAGATGCGTGTGATGTGTGTATATATAATATATATATATATATATATACAAAAAAATAAGAGAAATATATAGAATTGTAAAACTAAATCATTTCATAGTATGATACTTGATCATTGATCAATGCCAAATGCCAAAGATAAATATTCACGATCATTGATCATTGATCGAGCAAGATTCATCATACATTTACCCTGGCAAACACATTCCCAGGTCTGAGATATTTATAAACTCATTGTATTACTTGTAACTGCTGTTCATTCTATTATCTGGTGTTATAAATCAATGTATTTGCTGCTACAAATAGACTGTGAGAAGTTGTAAAAGATTATAACCTTGTCTCAGATTGAGTACAGACTTTCTTCTATCTGCTGTTAATTTTCTGAGGATTAACTTCATACATCAGCTCTAAACATAACACAGGAAGTTCTTGCAATAAGTCTGAATATGTATTTCTGAATATGCTTGGTAAACTCAGTCCAATATTGAGTAGTATGTTTCAGATTTGGGTTATCAGATTTACTGTTAGTATCTATGGAGTGGATAGTAATGTTGTAATGCTGATTATCTGTTGTACTATTATCTACTGCAAATTTTTGAGGTTGCTGTCAATTCTGGTCGTTGTATGTAATGTATCTGCTGCAAATATAAGCTCAGTTTGTATTGCTGTGGTCTGGCATAGTTTTGGAATACTGTGATCTGCTCTTTGTTGGTTATTCTGAGTATGTACAGGTCTGATATTAATTTTTGAGTAGGTATCTATTGTGTATCAATCATATTTGAAAGTTGGAATGGCTTAGTATTGATTCCCAGATTTGCCTCTGCATTACACATTGAATTATCACAATGGAAATCATCACTATGAAATGATCAATGATCAATGCTGTTTTAGGGTTAGGAGGAAATTTTTTTAAAAAAAAAATGTTTTTTAATCAAGT
>VDFB02373365.1:95971435-96014287 GCA_007258455.2 Sequoia sempervirens
TCTCTCCCTCTCTCTCTCTCTCTCTCTCTCTCTCCTCTCTCTCTCTCCCTCTCTCTCAATTCTCTCTCACCAACCCCCTATCTCTCCTCTCTCTATCTCTCCCTCTATCCCTGCCACCCTACCTAGCTAAGTTCCTCTCACTCCAACCCCTTCTCTCCCACTCCCTCATAAGCTCACTTCCACCCCCTGTCCCCCCCCTCTCTCTCTCTACCTACCACCCTACCTAGACAACTTTCTCTCTCTCTTAAAATTCTCCCTCCCTCTAAAGACATACATACATACATACATACATGTATAATACATATGTACATCCAATAATACATACATACAAGCATACATGTACATGTGTAGATGCAATCTTACATACATATAGGCATATATACACATAGAACCAATTTTTGTACTTCCCTATTTTGAACCCATTAATCTCAACCATTTTAAAAATAAATTAGTAATTCAAAAAGTAGACTCGGAGCACTTTGATCCCTTTTTTAGTTCTATCTCAAAATTTTGAGTGTAGCTATCCTCAATTTCACGTCTAAGGTCAGTATTTCTCAATTTTGAGAAAAAAAAAAGTGGCCACTTAAGCCCCCTTTTTGGCCCCCCATCTTTTTGCACTTACCCTAATGGAAAATATAACTATGACAAAGAATGACAATTACCCTTTTCATTTTGGATCTCTAGTTATATGCTTGATGATGTATTTTTTGAACTTGCTACCATTGAAAGAGAATATTGTGTGGAAGTCAGTTATACCAGTTGGGAAGCAAGTTTACCAATATTTGGAATGTCTAGCTGAAAATGAAAATAATTGTAAAGAATATTTTGAAATCAAAATAAATGCATAGTGTGTGGATATAATTTCCAATCCGATTATGATGTTTGAGGCATGATTCTCCTTCAAAAAGAGGAAAGAAAGAAGAATCAGTTCAAGTCCCCCTCTGAAAATAAAGAAGTTGAAAACAAAGGAGAATAAAGAAGAAAAGGAAGCGAAAATTGCAGAAGCATTTGATCTGGCATCAATAGATGATGATGAAGAAGATGATACTAAAGCAAAGGTGTTAAAGATTCTTGAGCAATCCGATCAATTGAAGGAGATTGGAGATGTATGGTTGTCTCAAGCATCATATGAATAGGATGAGATTACATGACATTCTAGCTATTTACATAATTTATAATGATATTGATCTAAGAGAATTGACAAGTACTTTACTAGAAGTATTGATTGAGTAGATTGAATGTAAAGACTAAGGGAATAGTCATCTAGTGAAACAACAGAAAAAGAGGAAATTCAATTGGATATGGAAGAAATATGTTGAAATGCATAGAAGAGATTGATTGACAACATAAATGAACTAAAAAAATGCATCAAGAGTGTAAATAGTGTGTATAGGTATTTTCTTCAGTGGCCTATTGCTATTGGAAATTACAAAGAAAAAATTGATACTACTGAGCATGAACTAAATTCTATTGGAAAAGCATATGATGTTCTTAATGATAAGGATGAAACAAAAAATAAAAGGATCAATTCCTTACAATCTGAGCTTGCAATCACTATGGTACAGAGGGATGGTATTGTGAAGACCTTTTGGAAAGTTAGAGAGATAATTGAGTTAAGAGTGGAACAACTTTCTAGTCTCCTAATGGAAGTTAAGAGTAATGCACAAAATATTGCTATTCTAGATACTCTTCTAGAAACAATTGATTCAATAGAAAAGAATGATAGTATTTATCTAAGCATCAGGTTGGAACTAGTTTCCTAGAATACATATCTTTCAGAGCTGAAAGAAAAATATAAGTAAATATTTTAAGGAAAGAAGGATTGAGGTAAAGAACCATTTTTTATAACCTTTTTGCAAATTTTTGAAGCAAAGGGGAGATAGAAATTTTTTTGGTCATTGATGTCAAAAGGGGAGAGAAAGCATGTGAAAAGAATGAAAATCATTTCATCTCATCAAAATATTTACAAAGAAGTTGTTGTTGGCTTTTCACACCTTGTGTTTCCATCAATGAAAAAGGGGGAGATTGTTGGAAGTTGAAGGTTGTATCAAATGGTTGTCATTAATGTCAGTAGGTTATCACTGATGTCAACATAGTACTGTATGTATGAGTTTCTTACCAGAAGTTATTTCCTATCGAAGATGACCATTATATGTGGTCTGGTATGTTGGTTTCTAGGTCCAGTTCCTACTGTGCAACAAGCTATGATTCATATATTTGAAGATCTTGGCTGGCTTAGCGTGTACAATACTTTATATGGACTAATTATGTCCTATGTATGTTTTGGCTGACATAAGAAATTTATTAACTTTATACATGGCCAACCTAATTGATAAGTAAAATACACACACACACATATGTGTGTGTGTCTCTCTCTCTCTAGAAAGAAGAGAAGATGAAAAGAAAAGAAAAAAGAGGGATATAGAGATAGAAAAGTGTGTGGTAGTAAAAAGGGTGAAAGAGTGAATATAGAAGATTAGAATAAGTGAAGCAGGCGAAGACAATAAGTGTGTGATTAAAACAAAATTATTAAGCGATTACTAATATACAATACTACCTTTACAGAGCTTCATCTAGAACTAAATTCAGCACAAGAAAGGCGTAATTCATTAGTTCAATTTTGGAAGTAAGCCATTTTTTTTGTATTCTGGTGGTGAGCCATCTTTTTGTATCTCGGGGTTGTAGCCCTGTGGATAGTGAATCCTTATTGTAGGCAGTGAGCCTCATTTCAAGCAGTGAGCCTTATTTCAAGCAATGAGCCTTATTTTAGGCAGTGAGCCTTATTTTAGGCAGTGAGCCTTTTTGTAATCGATTTTGATATTCTCTATAGTGTGAGTTAATCCTCACCATGGTTTTTCCTTTATTGGGTTTTCCACATAAATTTGGTGTTATTGTGTTTATGTGATGACTTTCAGCTTTTGCATCTATTGTTAAATCATTTATGCAGCATTTGGATCTTGTTCTGGTAAATGGTTAAGAGATTTAATTTGGTGACAATTGATTCACCCCCCTCTTAGTTGTATTGTTAAAAAATAAGACCAACCAAAAGCTACTTTTTCATAATAATGGGGTTCCTACATGTATATAGTAATGCCATTTAGTCTAAAAATTGCACCTATAGTATTTAATATTATAATGGTAAATACACTTAAAGAATTTATACACGACTTCTTAGAAGTATAATTAGATGATTGGATAGTGTATCAAACGGTAAAATACCATGTACAAGTGTGTAGGATAATTTTAAAAATTGTCAAATTGTGCAGATAGTGCGCTAAATATGAATAAATGTATATTATTGGTATCCTATAGAACACTCTTAGGGAGAATTATTTTCAAAGAAGGATTAATGGTAGACCTTATTATGCCCTGCATACACACTCCAAATTTTTTCTAGGAAAATTCGAGGACCCCCTCCAATTTGCAATAAGAATATCTCCATTATCTGTGTGTTTTCATTGAATTTTGTTGCTATAGAGTTTTGTACAACTTCGTACAGTTTGCAAATGTGCTAATTTTCATTGGAACTAATGTAGGGATGAGATAACTATATTTTGGTTCTATTTTGAGTTCTTTTCATTAAGATTTGAGCAATTTTGAAGCAAATTTTTGAAAGTGGTTAGAAAACCCTAAGTTAAGAGGGTTTGAGTGAAAAAATGGAATATTGAACCATTCCACTGGTGGAAAATGCTACAAATCAGTAGAATGACATTAGTTAGGTTTTTTTCGTGTTTTTGAGATTTGTAGATGCAAGGGATGGAGATAGGACAGTGTTCGATAAAAGCATATCCTAATATATCTATGCATTAGGCTTGGAAGTGTAGGTTAGAAGTAGGGTTTTGATGATAGATGAATTTGTGAATGTTCTAGTTGAGAAAAATTGTAGTTTCAGATCCCATTTGACCTAGTTGATGTCCTAGGATGAAGTCTGATAGATTGGAGGAAGGATTTCTTATAGTTGCTTTGTAAAACAGGACTAATTTGACCTAGTTCTAGCATAGCAGTCAATTTTAGAGGGTGTTGTTACAAAACAAGCCCATCCAAAAAAATTATATGTTGAAAAAGAGCATAAAGGGTATCTATAATTGCAATTCAATTGTGGGTTTGCAATCTTCTTTGAAAGTTATGGTGAAAATTCATTGTTTGGAATGCTACAAGGTAATTTGAAGGAATTGTGAATAAAACACCAAGTTAGGGTTTTCCCAAGTTCAAAGATTGTTCAAGTTTGATTGGATTGAAGACCTCCACCCTGCTCTGCATCATTTCCCAATCCTGATTTCTTATTCCTCTTTTGTTGTTGAGATCGGGTTTCGGGTTGGAATTGGAACATTTCTCCAAAAGGTTCATGTTCTAGTTTCGCTCCCAATCTTGATCCCCATCTTTTCTTCATCATCCCATCACCTCGTCATCTCATTTCATTTTTGGTTGTCATTGTTTGTCTTCAATTTTCGCATTGGTTTCTAGGTCATTGCATTTTTTTCTTTTCATTTTCGTGTTGCATCATCAGGTTTTGGTGTCATCTTCATCTGTTTTTTTTTCGTTTTCCCCTTTGAGTCTCAAAAATACTAAAAATACAAAAATTTAAAATCCCAAAATTAAAATTAAAAATTAAAAACCAAAAAATTAAAAAAAAAATTCCCAAATTTTTTATAAAAACATAATATAAAAAGAAAAGTTAGAGAATCAAAATAAAATAAATCTTTTTAAAAATTAAAAGTTTAAAATTTAAAAAGGAATTTAAAAGATTTAAAATAAACAAAACTTTTACTTCAAAAGATTTTTAAAATTTAATGAATAAATATTTTGTAAGTTAAAAAAAATTTGGAAAAATCATAAAAAGAAATAAAAAATAAATAAACTTAAAAAATATAAAGAAATATAAAAAAAAAAATTCATGTTATGGGTGAAGACCCGAACTTGACCCCGTCGATGCTAAGAGCTCAGGAAAAGGAAATACAATGGTCTGTCGGGAATACGAATCATTGACGAAACATTAGAAGGGTCCTCCAAAAGTTCAAAGTCAAGGTGCACTTCTGATCCCCAACTCCGCAAGGCAAGAAATGGGTGAAAGGGATTCGTTGAAGTTTCAAACAAATGCATGCACAATGTGAAAGAGCAAATGAAGTGCATGGAATGTTTGAAAAAATGCTTCAAAGGAATGTCCCAATGGAATGGGGATTACAAGGTATGCACAAAAAAATTTGTTGAACTAGCAATAGAAACATTTTGGCAAACTGGAATGTTATGATTCTAGGAAAAGGCCATGAAAAGGCAGATTTATTGAAAGGATTTAGTGATTTTCAAGTGACATGAACATAAATGCAAAATATGGAAGCAGAGAAGAGGTGCTTAAATCTTTTGATTGAATGCCTAAAGGAGGCAACATAGAATGGAATTAAATGAGTGCAGTTATGTGCAAAAAAGAAATTTGTTGAAAAGCTCTTAGAGTTCCGCAAATGTATGGAAGCAAATTTTCTATCAAAGGTTGTAGCTACAACTGTCTCGATTGACAAGTATGTAGTATGGGAAGCATAGATAAGGCCGTGAAGTGGTAGGCTCATGGTTTTTGGACATATTCTTGCAAAAAAATGTTATCTCACGAAGTGCAATGGATGCAAATATGCATCTTCAAGCAAATGCCTAGTAAGCATGTATGCATATGTGCAAACCTAGACATGGCTCATGATTGTTTCACAAACCCCTTCTCAGAAAAATGCAGCATGTGCATGTGCAAATACGAGAGCTTAGAAACAGTATATGGGCACCCATCGAAGCATAAAGGATTGCATAATTTTATCGGATGGCATAATTACAACTGCCTTGGTGGAAAGGAATGTGAATATGGAAACATGGAAAGATGCTAGGAAAAATCCTACATAACTCCTCTAGAGATATCATCTTATGAAATGCAATGTTTGTAGGAAAGATCAAGTAAGGTTTTCTCAATGACACACAAAGGAAAATCTCACATATATTTTATCTTGGGCTTTTAGGTTATCAATCTAGAATTTACCTTCTATCAACAATTGAAAAAAATGAACTATCAAGCATTGTTGTTGAGAAGCCTTTACATGTGTAAGTGGGTATATTTTCAAGGTTTGCATTAAAGAGAGGAAATATTGACCTAAATTGAAGAGCTCTTGGGTTGTCCTTTGAGGCCTATAGTGGTTTTAGAGTTTATTTCTCAAAAGTCTCTAGAAAGAAAAACATCCACATACCCATCTTGGAGATGTTTGTGAATTTTTCATATGGAATATTGTATTTGTTTGTAGGGATTCAAGTGGATATATTGGGTTTCCTCTACATGTCATCTAGCATATCAACACTGATGTATTCTTAATTTGATAAAATTTGCATATTTGGGAGGAATTATTTTAATCAGAAGTGATCTTTTTAGAGGCCCCAAGTCATTAATTTGACTAAGTGGGAAGTGTTCACGAGGAAAGGGATAATTATTGATCATCTTATATTATTTCAAGGTTGACAAAAATGGCAATGTAAGAGTATTGTGATGTTTGAATCGGAGATGAACTAAAAGTTGTACTTTCGAAAGATTGAAGTGAATTGGTGCTAGAGTTTTGGATCCATGCCATATCATTATTATTAATATTGTTTCTTTTTTAAATGACATTAATTTTAAAAAGGGATTTCATTATTTCAATTATGAAATTAAAAGTTCATTTTATTTTCATTTAATTGAAATATTTTTAAATTAATTGATTTTTAAATGATTAATTTTATAAGTTAATTAATATATTGTGATTTTTATAGGTTCTTTAAAATATATTGGATTGCAATGGGTAATTTACAAATCAGATATGCAAAAGGGATATTTTCTAAAAAGATTATCGACTAGGAGTAAAATTGGCAAGTGAAGGTGCAATGTGACAAAAACTCCAAAAAGTATGTTGCTTTACATCGTGCAAAAGGATAGACTCCAAATAAAGCTAGATGATACAACTTTCAAACTAAAGTCAACTAGAGTCAAATAAAAATAGAAACATAAAGTTGCCTTTATGAGTGAGACTTTGTGCATGTGAAAAGTTTCTTTTGCATGTTTTCTTTTGGCAGGAATTATGTAATCAATGATCTATTTATTGTCAAATCAAGCTCATTTGAAGGGGTTAGATATTTGTAAGTTAGATAAGAGATAGTTATATTTTCCTAAGAAGTAGGTTAGTTGATTAAAGTTTGGCATTAGAATAGACAATAGATTTTTTTGCATTCTTAGCACAGTGGAGTTGATTCAAAGACATTGGTTTTCATGCACTAGTGAAGTTTTCTAGAATAGTAAATGTTGCTTATCTATTTTACTGCAATAGAAGCATCTAGATTCAAACCTACTTTGAGTTACACTCTAGATGACATTTTTCTTGTTAATCTTATGATTTGAAGTTCTTCAAGGAATGAATAAATTTTTTATCTTTTTGTTTAATTCATATTGTAATGGATAATCTGCTATATGCTATTGATTGATGCACTGTGAATGAATGCAATTGTGTATTGGTTACAAGTTGATTTATTCTATAGTTTAAATAGGAATTCCTTGATGAATAACAGGTCTGGTTAATTAGATGAATCAACATTTCTCTTTTTCTTACATCCCTAACCTATCTTTTTCTTTTCTTTATCCTTCATTTAGAGTAGGTTTAGATAGGAGTTCGATCTTGCAACAACCAAAATGCTTAATAACCACTAGACCCCTTGGATATTATAGCATTGTTGACCACTCAACGAAGTCAACAATGTTATGACCGAACACCCAGGACCTTGGGAAGTGTTTAATTTAATGATCATTCACTTCTTTTAGGAGAGTTAAGGTGATTGCATCTTGCCTACATGTTGTGTCAATTTGGCCATCAACAAAATTGGTTCTAGGAGGGCCCTTTCAAAAGTTTTAGTTGTTGCATTTTAGAGTGGGTTAGATCTTAGGAAAACCCAGCTCGATGGGTATCCCTTTGTGTATTCCTGGAATTACTCATGAAATTCTGTATCACATGCATAACATGATTCCCTTATTTTTCCCTAATAGTGAACAAATTGCTTCAAATCATGTCAAAGTTTATAGGGATTTATAACTTTTCTCCAAGTTCAGCACAAAGACATCACTTTTCAACTATTCATCAAAAAACTTCAAGGTACAATGTGGTAATGGTATGTTAATCTTCCACAAAATTTCATTTGTTCATGGAAAAAATTAGAAATCTTATATGTGGATTAGTTTGATCCTTATGCTCAATCAAGTGACTAATTACTTGAATTTGCATATATGAAAATGGGACCATGCAAATCAATTTACTAGTTAAATCACAAGTTCTTATTTATGTATAAATGACTTCAAGCTTTAACTCTGGTGATTGATGATCATATACTAATAAAACATTATTATTGGGGTTTGAATGCTTCTTTTGTAGCTAAACTTAGGCATTGAACAAAGCTCTCTTACTGGCTCAATCGAGACATGGCATAAAAAACCCAAGTAATAGAATTAATGATTGTAATTCCCAAGTAATCATAAGAAGTTGGTCCTCATGAATTTATGCTAATTCACACTCTATGCATACCCAAATGCATTCATCTTCGCCAAGCAGCTACAACCTTCCTTATATTCCAAGTATCTCATTTTCTAAAGTTTCAGATCAAATCAATCCTATGAATGACCAATTTGGGAGTTTGAATTTGTGAGATTCAACCATGGGGGTAATTATTCCACCTCCTGATGAAGGTTTTTGTGACTATATCACCTATTTTTAGTCATACTCAAATGTAGAATGCATTAAATCATGATGAAGTTGTAAGCACAAGATTAGATGAACATATATGTCATTTTGATGGTTTATTTTCAAAGGAGTATGAAATATATTTAAATTCAGAGCATAATGAAAAAATAAAATTAGAGTCTAATTTAGTTGAAAATGCTAATACCAATGATAGCATTGAAGAAGGTGAAGTATCAACACAAGACTACTATCATAAGAAATCAACAATTAAAGAATCTCCCTCCAATGCTTTAAACAATTCTTCTGAGTGAGATATGCAGTAGTGTGATGAAGGGACAAGAGCTCACAGTTCATGTTGGATAGATATACCTCATGCACAAATTCTATTAAATAAGAAATTTGAAGAGTTAGGTGCTCCAAGGTTATCCAAAATTGCTATGTCAAATAGATGTAGGATACATTAGACAAATCAACATTCGAAGATGGATTGCCATGTTTTCCTTGGAAGGATGGATTTATGTTTCATGGAACTGATCACTATAGAAGAGATACTCAAGGAAGATCCTTGGATCAACCATCTGATCAATGAGGGAGATGAAAAAACTAGCACACATGAAGATCATAATGACTCCATCTGAAACAATGGGAGTAACTTTGAGAGGACGTGTGACCCATCTCCATCATTTGATGACAAGCCTTACGATGAAATGAATTTTATGACTAGAAAATTTTCTTTACCTTGTACATATTTATTAGATATGGGAAATTAGTTTATTGATGCATTCATAGATCCTCGCATGAAAGTGGATAAGGAGGAAGTATCTTTTGACGAGTCGACACAAGGAAATGACTCTAGTGGTTTGAATTATGAGCACATAGAAACAAAAGGAAACATGTAGTTCTAGATGAGGTTGCAAATGGACCTCATAGTGAAGGACAATAAGTTGAATGCCAAATTGATCCTACAAAGGAGGGGGATCAAATAGATGTCCAAATTAGTCAAGTATTGCCTAATAGTCAATTAGATCAAGCTTACACATGTCATGGATTTTGTTTCAATGCTAATGAAAATACTAATGAGTTTACTGTCTTATTGCAACAAGGAATGCATGATTAGATTCAGCTAAATGAAGTATAAGAATGTCAAGAAAGTGATCAAGAGGATACCTCAGAAATTGAATCTCTCTAGCATGATGAGGAGAATGACTTCAAGCTTTAACTCTAGTGATTGAGGATACCTCAGGATCTAGTTTCAGGTTGGAACTCGAACACTTCTCCAAAAGGTTCATGTTCTAGTTTTTCTCCCAATATTGATCCCAATCTTTTCTTTTTCACCCTTTCACCTCATCATCTGATTTAATTTTTTGTCGTCGTTGTTCATCTTTGGTTCTTGCATTGGTTTCTACGTCATAGTGTTGTTTGATTTTTGATTTCATGTTATGTTGTCTAGTCTTGGTGTCATCTTCAAACCTTTTTCTGTTTTCCCCTTTGAGTCTTGGAAAATACAAAAAAATCAAAAAAATAAAAAAATAAAAAAATACAAAGTTTAAAACTGAAAAAAAATAAAAAAGATTTCCAAAAGTTATTTTTTTTATAAAAGCATTAAAATACAAAAAAAAAAAGTTAGAGAATCAATATAAAATAAATCTCTAAACAAAAAAATAAAAAATGAAAGGAATTTGAAATATTTAAAATAAACAAAATCTTTTTATTTCAAAATATTTTAAAATTTAATAAATATATATTTTGTAAGTTAAAAAATAGATTTAGAAAAATCATAAAAATTCAAAAATCTTAAAAAGAAATAAAAATTAAATAAACTTAAAAAAAAATTTAAAAAATGTTCATGTTCTAGGTGAAGACCCAAACTTGACTTCACTGATGCTAAGAGCTCAAGAAAAGGAAATAGAATGGTCCATTGGGAATATAAATCATCGACAGACCATTAGAAGGGTCCTCCAAAAGTTCAAAGTCAAGGTGCACTTTTGATCCCTGACTCTCCAAGGTAGGAAATAGGTGAAAGGGATTCGTTGAAGCTTCAAACAAATGCACACACAACATAAAAGAGCAAATGAAGCATGTCAAATTTTTGACAAAATGCTTCAAAGAAATTTCCCAATGCAATGAGGATTACAAGATATGCACAAAAATATTTGTTGAACCAACAATATAAACTTTCTAGAAAAGAAAAATGTCACGATGCCAAGAAAAGGCCATGAAAAGGCAAATTTATTGAAAGGCTTTAGCAATTTTCAAGTGACATGAACATGAATGCAAAATATGGAAGAAAAGAACAGGTGATTAAATCATTTGATTGAATGCCTCAAGGATGCAACATATGATGGAATTAAATAAGTGCAATTATGCGCATAATTTTTTTTTGTTGAAAAGCTTTTAGTGTTCTACAAATGTATGCAAGTGAATTTTCTATCAAAGGTCGTACTTGCAACTTTCTCGATTGACAAGTATGCAGTATGGGAAGCGTAGATGAGGTCGCAAAATTGTAGGCTCATAGTTTGTTTGAAATAATCTTGCAAATAAATGTTATCTCACGAAGTGCAATGGCTATGAATATGCATCATCAATCAAATTTTGAGTAAACATGTATGCAAATGTGCAAACCTAGACATGGCTCATGATTTTCTGACATTCCCCCTAAAATATTTATAGCCTATGCATGTTGAAATAGGGGAGGTTTGAAATAGTATATGGGAAGCTATCGAAGCACAAAGGATTCCAAGATTTTATTGGATGGCATAATTGCAATTGCCTCAGTGGAAAGGAATGTGAATACAGAAGCATGGAAAGATGTTGTCAATATCCTACAAAACCCCTCCAGAGATATCATCTCATGAAATGAAAATTTTGCAAGAAAGATCAAGTAAGGTTTTCTCAATGACACACGAAGGCAACTCTCACATGGATTTTATCTTTGGCTTTTAGATTATTGGTCTAGAATTCACCTTCTATCAACAATTAGAAAAACAATGAACTATCAACCATTATTGCTGAGAAGATTTTACATGTGGAAGTGGGTATATTTTCAACGTTTGTATTAAAGAGAGGAAATATTGACCTAAATTGTAGATCTCTTGGGTTGACCTTTGAGGCCAATAGTGGTGTTAGAGTTCATTTCTCAAAGGTCTTTAGAAAGAGAAACACCCACATACCCATCTCAGAGATGTTGTGAATTTTTCATATGGAATATTGTATTTGTTTGTAGGGATTCAGGTGGATGTCTTGGGTTTCCTCAACATGTCATCTAGGAAATCAATAGTTATGTGTTCCTAGTTTGATGAAATTTGCACAGTTGGGAGGAATTCTTTTAATCAGAAATTTTCTTTCTGGAGGCTCCATGTCATTAATTTGAGTGAATGGGAAGTGTTCACGGGAAAAGGGATCATTTTGATCATCTTGTATTAGTGCAAGGTTGCCAAAACTGGTGATGTAAAAGTATTGTGATGTTCAAATTGGAGATGAACTGAAAGTTTTACTTTCGAAAGATTGAAGCAAATTGGTGACAGAGTTTTGGATACATGCCATAACATTGTTATTAATGTTGTTTTATTTTAAAATGACATTAAATTTTTAAAAAAGGGATTTTATTATTTCAATTATGAAATTAAAAGTTCTTTTTATTTTCATTTAATTGAAATAATTTAAAACTAATTTATTTTGAAATTAATTACTAAATGATTAATTTAATAAGTTAATTAATATATTATGATTTTTATAGGTGCTTTAAAATATATTGGATTGCAATGGGTAATTTGCAAATTAGATATGAAAATGTGATACTTTCTAAAAAGATTATCATCTGCGAGTAAAATTGGCAAGTGAAGGTGCTATGTGACAAAAAAATATAAAATGTATGCTTTTTACATCGTGGGAAAGGATAGACTCTGAATAAAGCTGGAAGATACAACTCTCAAATTGAAGTCAACTAGAGTAAAAAAAAATGAAACAAAAAGTTGCCTCTGTGAGAGAGACTGCGTGCATGCAAAAATTTTATTTTTCATATTTTCTTTTGGAAAGAATTATGCAATCAATGAGTTATTTATTTTCAAATGAAGCTCATTTGATGGGGTTAGATAGTTGTAAGTTAGATAGGAGATAGTTAGATTTTTTCTGAGAAGTAGGTTAGCTAATTAAAGTTTAGCAGTAGAATAGACAATAGATTTTTCTACATTCTTAGCATAGTGGAGTTGATTCAAATACATTGGTTTATGTGCATTTGTGAAGTTTTCTAGAATTATAAATTTTTCTTATACATTTTACCAAAGTAGAAGCATCTGGATTCAAACCTACTTTGAGTTACACTCTGAATGGTATTTGTCTTGTTAATCATCTAATTTGAAGTTCTTCAAGGAATGAATAAAGTTTTATCTTTTTCTTCAGTTCAAATTGTAATGGATAATCTACTATATGCTATTGATTTATGCAATGCGAATGAATGTACAATTGTGTATTGGTTACATGTTGATTTATTCTATAGTTTAAATATGAATTCCTTGATGAATAATGGGACTGGTTAATTAGATGAATCAACATTCCTCTCTTTCTTGCATCCCTGACTTGTATTTTTATTTTCTTTATCCCTTAGTTAAAGTAGCTTTAGATAGGAGTTTGATCTTGTAGCAACCTAAATTCTTAATAACTAGTAGACCCCTTGGATGTTACAACCATATTGACCACTCAACAAAGTCAGCAATGTTGTGACCCAATTCCCAGGACCTTGAGAAGTGTTTTATTTAATGATCATTCACTTCTTTCAAGAGAAGTATGGTGATTTCATCTTGCCTACATGTTGTTGTGTCAATTTGGCCATCAACAGACCTCATGAAAGTTACACTAATTATGACACTACTATAGCCTAATATTGCTTCAAACTTTTTAAAACCTTCTTAGGATACACTAGTAATCACTATAATTTTATAAGAGGCTATTTTGGTATAGTTACAAATAGTTACCACCCTAGATGTTGAACTAGTTTTAGAAACCTTGCTTTAGATGAGTTTGGAGAAGAAAACTAAAAATTAATAGCCTAAAAATTTGGTAAAAAGAAAGATAATCTAGCTATCTAGAGAGGAGGAAGAAGAATTTGATGGAGTACAAAAGCCTCCACAAAAGAAGAAAAGGGAGAATACTATCGAAATCTCACAATATGAAGTCCCTCAATAATCACAACAAGCAATTTATTTCATTGCTACTGCAAATACAATAATATAAGTAGAGAATAAAATAAATCTTAATGAAGTACATCATAAGGTTCAATAGGCAATTAGGAGTCATTAAGGGCTTCCATACAAGTTTTAGGTACTAACCTAACCATAGAATAGGAGCAATTAGTACAAGCTCAAGAAAAAGAGATTCAGATAAAGAAAACCTTAATGGAAGGGGAACAAATGGAAATGGATAAGGTATAAAACGAAACAAAAAATCTTACCAAAATATCCATGATTTCATTTTGGAAGAAGAGAAATCAAGACAACAAACAACATCTCCTCTAGAAATAGTCAACTGAGTGGGGGAGATGATGGGGAACAAGAAGTAAACACTATAGAGGCATCCACATCTGCATCCTCTATCCAATCAATAAAATATTTATTAGCCCAACAAAACCAATTGCAACTACTATAGTTTCTAGTAATAGGTTACCAAGTGAACCTATCAAGCATTTACCCACTATAGAAACTTCAATTAGGGGACATATTCCATGTTGATTATCATGGTGAAGAAAGCTTGCAATATGAACTTAAATAGGTGAGTGCAAATCTGAAATATGTAGATTAACCTTTAGCCTTAGTGTGAAGAAAGAATGAGAGAGAGAGGTAGAAGAATCATAACACATGCAACAACAAATTTACGTGGAGAAACCCCAAAGGGAAAAAAACTCCACCACCGAAAGAGAGGAAAGTATATTAATAATATTATGAAATATTACATGCAACAATATACTTCTCTTATCATCCTTGTAAAATCCTGCAGCACCCTGTTATGTTGCAAACTTGCAAAACTGAATTGAATAACTCTAGCTCAAGGCCCCTATTTAAAGAGATTTGTGAGGATGAAAGCCACCATGGTTTCACCAAAAAATAGGCAGAAATACCACCTAAAAAAACCCACGCCTCCCTTCATGAAATGGTCATGATGTCCTAAAAATAGCCTCTTACAGATGCTCTTATAGCTATCATAAGGCATAACTTATGCATGAGCACCTGGGGTCAAAGATAGCATATTCTGTCATAGGAATATGTCATACTTGTCATAGGAATCTATCATACTGTCATAGCATCTTATGACAACTGTCATACATGTCATAGATGCTCTTACAACATCCTAACAACCTCATTCTGGAAGATTCCAAGTGGGATGCCTAGCTATTTTTTCCTTTTCCTAAATGACAAACAGTAATGGTAACACTACATTTACATTGTCTCTTTCACCACTGTTGGCTAAATGGTTTCACCTCTTATGGGTAAATGTTGAAAAAACTTTAAGAGAATAATTAATTAACAGATTTACAAGGTTGATGGAACCTAAATCCTAACATTCTTCCATTTGGCATCATACATTTTAAATTACACCCATAGAGATACAATTACATATAATTAAGTACAGTGATCAAGGTCCATGGCCTTCCTGCACTAAGAGAATTTTTTTTGTGGTGACTTGCTTCATAAGAGAATCTGCAACATTATCCAAAGTGTCAACTTTTTCAATCAATACCTATCCATTCTCAACCATTTCTCGCACAAAGTGATACAGAACATCAACATGCTTAGTACAAGCATGGTACATAGTATTTTTAGCCAAACATATGTCACTCTGACTATCACATCCGATCCTCACTATCATGTAATCAAAACCAATACCATTACCAAGTCTTTGTAACCAAACCGCCTCCTTAGAGGCATGTGTAGGAGCCATATACTCTACTTTAGTTGTGGACAAAGCAACTGTAGGTTGTCTTTTACTCATCCAACTTACTACACCTCCAAACAAAGTAAACACATAGCCACTAGTGGACCTTCGACTATCCAAGTCACCTTCCCAATCTAAATCAAAAAAACCTTGTATGTCCAATGACTTATCAACATTGTCAGTACCATGATAAACCAAATAGTAATCAGAAGTGCCTTGCAAGTATCTAAATACCCTTTTAACAAAATTCCAATGTTCTTTAACAGGGTTAGACATAAACCTGCTTAGAACTCCCACTATTTGGGCTATATCTGGTCTAGTACAAACCATTGCATACATTAAACTACCGAAAACACTAGCATAAGGAACTTTAGACATTTCATCAATATCATCATCCAATTCAGGACACATGTCTAAATTTAACCTAGTACCAACAGGAAATGGAATATTTACTGGTTTACAGTCCTGTATATTAAACCTCTGCAAAATAGTGTTAACATACTTACTCTGACTTAACCAAAGCTTTCTATGAACTCAATCCCTAATCATTGCCTTATTGTTACCAATGAACAACATATCATCCACATATAAGACAATAATCAGTATTTGATAATCAATAACTTTAACATAAACACAGTGATCCTCTTCACTTCTAACAAAACCCATCTTTAATGCAAAAGCATCAAACTTCTAGTACCACATCCTAGGTGACTGTTTCAAACCATATAGAGACCGTTTTAACCTACAAACCAAGTGTTCTTTTCCTTTCACAACAAAACCGCCAAGATGTTACATATAAATTTCTTCCTTGAGATCCCCATGCAAGAAAGCAGTTTTAACATCCATTTGTTCTATTTCTAAATCATAAGCAGCAACAATGGATAAAAGGAATCTAATAGAAGTTAACTTAGCAATAGGAGAGATATTTCACCAAAATCAACTCTCTCTCTCTGGGAGTAGCCCTTGGCCACTAATCTGGCCTTGTACTGTTCCAACTTACCGTTTGCACCAAAGTTCTTTTTATATGCCCACTTACAACCAATGGCCTTTCTTCCTTTGGGAAAACTAAAAAGATCCTAGGTGTCACAATTTTTCAAAGACATCATCTAATCCTGCATGGCCTGCATCCAAGACTCACATTCTTCTGAAGAGAGAGCCTCCCTAAAAGATCTAGGTTCATCATCAGTAAATATCAAAGAAAATTTACAACAAAAATTAGGTGGGCTATACCTATCAACTAGATTTCATTGTCTTGTGTACCTTCTCAAAGGTGGAGTAAGAGATTCCTCCTCATGTTCATCCTCATTGTTTTCAACTTCTTCTGTTACAATAGATTCTTCAGAACTCTCTTCTTCTTCTCTATCTTCTTGTCCATCTCTCTATTCTTCCACATGTGCATCTTCTTGCTTAGTTTCAAAATGCACTGTTTTTGACTTTTCCTTTGGTTGCTCATCTTCAAAGTTAGCTCTAAATTCCCTAAAAATAACATCTATAGAAAATATCATCTTTCATGTTAGTGGATTCCAAAGTTTATAACCTTTAATATTTTCACCATAACCTACAAAGATGCATTTCTGAGATTTGGGATCCAATTTAGACCACTTCTCTTTAGGAACATGAACAAAATCCTCACAACCAAAGACCCTTAAAGGTGAAACTAAAGGCTTTTTACCCAACCACATTTCATAAGGTATTTTATCAACAAGAGCTTTACAAGGAGATCTATTAATTAAATAACAAGTAGTACCATAAGCTTCTTCCCAAAACCATTTATCTAACTTAGCACTACTTAACATGCTCCTAGCTCTTTCCATTAATGTACAGTTCATTCTTTCTGCTACCCCATTTTGTTGGGGTGTGTAAGGTGTAGTCTTTTTCCTAACAATTCATGCATGTTTGCAAAACTCATCAAATTCCTTAGAACAATATTCACCCCCATTATCAGATCTCAATACTTTTATTGTATAATCTGTTTGCTTTTCAACCAATGCCTTAAATTCCTTAAATTTGGTGAAAACTTTAGATTTTGTATGCATAAAATAAATCCAAGTATATCTTGAGTAATCATCCAGGAAGGAAACATAATAACATGATCTACTCAAAGAATCTATATCCACTGGACCACATTACCCGAATGAATTAGTTCTTACAATCCATTAGGTTTATTAGTTCCTTTAGGAAATGATGACCTATTTTGTTTACCAAACACACAATCCTCAAAGAAATCATTTTTACCAATAGAATAATTAGAAATACCATCTACTAGTTTCTTATCAAGTACGGTCCTAAGACCTTTTTCACCAATGTGACCCAATCTATGGTGCCACAACATACATTCCACTGGTACACTTTGACCCATTTTTTGATGATCGTTCATCAAAATTTCGATGGTTGTTCGTCACTATTATTCCATCAGAATTTTGACAACATTTGAAACGTCAAAATTTGGGCCCGAAATCCTTGAAATTTTGACGAACGATCATTGAAAAATGGGTCAAAATGTACCAGTGTGCATTTTCAGTGCTAGTTACAAAAGAGGAGTTACAAAAAGTAGAGGCATGTAAAGTAAATAGATTCCCTATCTAAGATCCTTTAGCAACCACCAAACTTCCCCTTACCATCCTACAACCAGACTTGTCAAATGTCACATTCATTCCAGAATCATTCAACTTGGAAACCGAAATTAAACTTTTTGTAAGTCCTAGAATATGTAAAACATCATCAAGGATTTTAACCCTCCCATCACTGAAACACAACTTTACCTTTTGTTTATCAACAATCTTTTGTGAGCTGTTGTCACCCATGAAGACCTCTCCTCCATCATATTCTTTATATGTAGAAAAACACTCCTTGTGAGGAGTCATATGGAAGGAAGCACCTGAATCAATAAGCCAAGCATCATTGCAAACAGTGTTAGCTGAAATAATCAAAGCATCAAAATAACTATTATCAGAGGAATTTTCCATGAAAGAATCTGCATTCATTTTCTTATTTCTACATTCCTTCTTCACATGTCCCCATTTACCACAGTTCCAAGACTTCACTCTGCTCTTTCCAAGGGTCTTAGATCATCCTTTAGACTTATCCTTCTTCTTATCCCCTTTAGGCCCTTTCTCCTTGGGCCTACCTCACACATGCAAGGCATCTTGGGAGCCACTATACATGGTCTTCCTCCTCATCTCCTCTGAAAGAAGTATGGGAATAAAATTATCCATCTTAGGTTATGCACCACCACTTGTTATAACCATAATTAAATTTTCCCAAGATTCTGGCAAAGAGAAAATCAATAGAATACATTTATCCTCATCTTCTATTTTAACATCAATAGATGCAAGCTGACTTATAATCAAATTAAAAGCATTCAAATGTTTAGCAATAGAATCACCATTCTTCATCTTTAATGAATATAAACATCTTTTGAGATACAACTTGTTAGACAAACTCTTAGTTTGATAGATTTCACCTATCTTCCTCCAAAGCTTGTATGTTGTGTCTTTTGAAGAGACATTCAGGAGGACAGAATCAGTGAGACACAACCAAATGGTCCCTCGAGCCTTCTTTTCTAACTTCTTCCAATCTTCATCCAACAAGGTTGAAGCAGATGGCTTCTTATCAACTAAAATTGGTAACCACTGATCTCTCTCCTCAAGGAGATCCTCCACTTTCAACTTTCACATCTCATAACACGTGCCATTGAACTTCTCAATATCTTGACGAGAGGTGGAGGACATGGTATACAATCTTTCACAAAATCTACAAAATTCACAACACAAAAGCTCCCACTGCAGCAAAAACCTTCAACACTTTAAAAGGAAAGCGTCCCTTCCTTAACAGAACTGTTAGCTCTGATACCAAATGTTGATTATCAAGGTGAAGAAAGATTGCACTATAAACTTAAATAGGTGAATACAAATCTGAAATATGTAGATTAACCTTTAGCCTTAGTGTGAAGAAAGAATGAGAGAGAGAGATAGAAGAATCATAACACATGCAACAACAAATTTACGTGGAGAAACCCCAAAGGGGAAAAACTCCACCACTGAAAGAGAGGCAAGTATATTACTAATATTATGAAATATTAAATGCAGCAATAGACTTCTCTTATCATCCCTATAAAATCTTGCAGCACCCTGTTACCTTACAAACCTGCAAAACTGAATTGAATAACTCTAGCTCAAGGCCCCTATTTAAAGAGATTTGTGAGGATGAAAGCCACCATGGTTTCACCAAACAATAGGCAGCAATACCACCTAGAAAAACCCACTCTTTCCTTCATGAAATGGTCATGATGTCCTAAAAATAGCCTGTTACAGATGCTCTTATAGCTGTCATAAGGCATAACTTATGCATGAGCACCTGGGGTCAAATATAGCATATTCTGTCATAGGAATATGTCACACTTGTCATAGGAATCTGTCATAATGTCATAGCATCTTATGAAAACTGTCATGCATGTCATAGATGCTCTTACAACATCCTAACAACCTCATTCTAGAAGATTCCAAGTGGGACGCCTAGCTATTTTGTCCTTTTCCTAAATGACAAACGGTAATGGTAACACTACATTTACATTGTCTCTTTCACCACTGTTGGTTAAACGGTTTCACCTCTTATGGGTAAATGTTGAAAAAAAATTAGGAGAATAATTAATTAAAGGATTTACACGGTTGATGGCACCTAAATCCTAAAATTCCACACCACCACAATAAATAAAAGGATAGGGTAAGGTAGGAGGCTCAAGATAAAATTCTAAAAAGGAAAGTAGAAGAGGTAACAAAGAAGTGTGTAGAAGCTCACTCCCAATTAGAAGTGAAAATAAAGAACATAAAATGGAGTATAGTGGAGGAAAAAATGCTATATTAATTTTATGTTTAGTGGCCCTATTGGCAATTTTTGTCATTTATTTCAACACTAATGGTTGAGTTGTTGTTATTGATGTCAGTACTAAGGCTTGTGTTGTTGTGATTAATGTATGTACATGAGTAACATATTGCTATTCCTTAAGCATAGGTTGTCTTTGTTACACTTAGTTTGGGCTAACATTGATTGAAGAGTTGAAGAAGTTCATGGTTGGCTATCATGCCTTAACAAAGTAGTAGTATTGTTGATGTTCATATAATGAATTATTTATATCAGTAGAGTTGTTCTTATATTGATACATGAAAATAAGGATTAGAAGCATTAAGATGAGTATTAGAAGCATTAAGATGAGGATTAAAAATATTAAGATGAGGATTAGAAGCATGACTAATGTTGGAGAAATGTTGTTGATGGTCTATAGTATGTCTATTGCTCTCTCTTGATGTTCTTGATAGTATATGTGTCATTGAAAGAAATATTTGTTCTCTGCATGTTCCTAAATTGATTCTAGTTTAGGAAGAAGCATTGAAGTTTGTTGAGGAGAATGGCTTGCATTCCTCCATTGTTGTAGTTCTATTCTTGCAGTTTGGTATTCAATGTAAGTGCTTTATGTATGTTGCAGTCCTATCTTTTCAAGTCATCTGTGTTACTAAGGAGAAAACTATGAATTGCAAAAGATTGGTAGTGTTGTTAGTTGTCTAGGCTAGTCTGAGAAATGCTCCATATTTATTTTCATTCATGTCCCTAATCCTATAGCTTGGTGAATGTTCTCTCAACATTTGTGCAATGTCTCGGTTCCAATATCATATGTTGAAGTTGTCTACAAGTTGTTCTACTAATGCTACAACATTCAATCATGTATCATGTGCTTCCTAAACAAAGTGTTCTATACATGTTTGATATGTAATGGCCATTTATGCCATGAAAGCATGAAAGAAGTATATGAAAGTGATGTTGGATTTTCAAGGGACATCACTATGTGATCCACATGTTGCTAATTGGCCACTTTGGTCCTAAATTATGTTTTGATTTAGCTTTTTGGGTTATTTGTGGATATTTGTGGTAGGACTTACACAATTTTTGTTTTGTTCAAAGTTCTTATCCTAAAACTCTAAGCTTTCTAGTCAAAATCTATGATTAGGGTTTGTTAAAATTGTGTCTAGGATTTTTCCTAAGTCCTTAAACCCTCCTATAACCCTATGTTTCATATGCTTGCATCACGTTACTCTATTTTATTATTGATTTGTTGTAGCCTGTATCTAGTCCTCTAAGCTATGACTTATGTCCTATAAGTCATGTAATTAATGGTCCTATTTACCTAGCATTACCCATTAATTCCATCACCTTTGGTATTTTAAAATATCACATTATGTGTGCCGAAATAATTCATTGAAAATCCTAGTCTACATGGTTCCTTAAAGGCTTAAAACTTATTATGCCATTAACCTAGTTGTTGCCTCCTTTAATGAAAAAATTTTAAGCACATGTCTAAATCTTTTCCTTAAGTTGTTTGTAGCCTCAATTATATGCTATCAGGTGTCTACATTTTATTTGCTTCCACCATTCCGCAAGAATTATTTATGCCGAAGGTGTATCCAATGTGAAGAAGAGCAAGCTAAAATTGGGGATCGACGATTTGTATTGTCTGGGAGATGATTAAAATTATTTCCTCCATTGGATGCTTTTTACTATTTTATGTCACTTTAAATGTGTCGCATCATCAAGACATTAAATTTGTGACCTTCATTGGCATCATTCCCACATGTATGTCATTGTGGACATTCATCAAAACATTTTGCGCTCCTCCAAACTCTTCCCCACTGGTATTGACCTTTCACCCCCAATTTGGCAAGCTGCAGCCTAAAAATAAAGATTCGACGAGGTTTTTAGAGTTTCACTTCTCCAATTCGGTGAGCTACAACAAGTGGGGTTGTTTTGGCATGGTAGCTAAGGTTTTCTTGCAATGCCATGGGATAGTTGTAATGAAGCACATGATCTTAACAGATTGCTTTATGATTGTTTTACATTAGAGTAGATAGTCTAGAATATTCTGTGGATCCCCACAATCTTCATTAGACTTTGAATTTTGTGTGGATTCCTACGTTTATTCTGAAAGGGTGTAAAATGAACGCAGAGCATGGTCATTTGTGCAATGGGCATAGGAAATCACCAGATGGTTCGCAAAGCTCTATGGACATGGACATGGATAGTATTTAACCTCTAAACCTAGAAAGATGAAAGCATATATGTCTTCTGCCATTCTTTTTGAATTGAGGTTTTCTTTCTCTACCTACAAATGTTGTGTTGTATACTTTTTGGTGTCAATTGCCACAAAATTTGGTGGTGGATTGTATTTTCACAAGATGGGGGTCAGTAAATTTGGGAAAGATAGATTTTGAGTATTTATCCCTTTTACAGTTTACAGTTTTCCCCAAAAGTCTTATGTATAATGCTTTCCCAATCTTATGCATTTTTCCCTTATGCTCAATTCTCACTATAATTTCCTTCTTCTTTGATTTTAAAATCTGTCATAATTTTGTTTCTTTGATGGGAGAAAATAGTTGGATTATTTGCTTCTGCATGTTGATCATTTTTATCAATTAGATATGCACCCTTTGTCAGATTTGCAAAAATCAGACTATCTATTGAAACATGGAAACTCTTTTCAGATGTGGGTGATCTATGCAAAAAGAGAATCTCCAGAGTGAGCTGGTTCTCTGAAAGATGAATCCTATTCTAATTGATTTTCATGTAAAGAGTTAGAAGGATGAACTCGATTTAAAACTTAAGACTGAAATCCTAACACTTAAACTATTTGACCAACTTCAAGAAGATTCTGATAATAACTCACTCTCACCACCTCTTTAAAACTTGATTCTCACAATCTCACAACACATATAATCCAAAAGTGATTTGTGCAAAGGTTTGAAATAAACACAAGGCACAACCTGAATTAGAATGTAACTCCTACAAATCACCTAACAATAGTAAGACAAGAAAAGGATTAAATAGATTTCAATCACAAGACACATCAAATTACTATTGCAAATCATAAACAAGAACTGAGAAAGGAAAAATCTGCTATTTTATTGAGTCAAGGAGTGAAAACTCTCAAAATCTGAGTAAAAAGAAGTTTAGAAGCTCCAAGTGTGTCAGAGCTAGAAACTAGAATCTGAACTCTGAAGAAGAAGAAAACTAAGTTTTCTTCAAGATAAATCCCTCCAAAAACCCTAATCCGAGCTCAAAAAGAAAGCTCAAGGAAAAGGTATCAAAATTGTCTCAAAAGTCTACACAAAAGTAGAAAAACTCACTTTTTCCATGTTCACACTATCCAACCCCTAAAAATAGACCAAATCTAATTTTAAAGCAAATAAAACAAATTATCCATCCAGCAGGCAACTCAAATCCGACCAAGGAAATATCTCAAGAAATCTGCTAAGAATAGAAAAGAATAAAACAATTTGTTTTATTCTTGCTTTACATATTTTGTAGATCTTATCTTCTCATAATCTGACCTATTTTTGCAATTAAAGACTTTTTAAAAATCTTTTGCAAAATTACACAGCCTTATTTCTCCAATACAATAATTGATTTTTCTTTTAAAAAATAAAAAAAATACAAGGCATATCTCTTATGTATACTTCAATTGATTTCTTTTAAAATCAATTAAAAAAAAACAAAGCTCAGGCACAAATCTTACCAAGGAACCTAAAACAGAAAACATTAAAGTCATTTGTTTTTGATAAAATCCCAACCCATAAGATTGATTTCTATAGATAAAATTTGAGCATGAATATTATTGACTTCTCTAAAATCAATAAAAAATGGAAACTAAGGCACAAGCAAAATAAAACACAAGGCTTCTATCGGCCACCATGGGTATTTAGGCATAAACCCTAAAGTATAAGGTTATAAAATGTTTCATTGGCAAGCCTAAAGACTTAGGAAAAATCTAAATATGAAGACCTCCATAGTGCTCGACCTAAGGCATAAAGCTAAGGCATTAATCCTAAATGAAAATCCCACTTTCGTATTAGGGCATGAGGATGGAAAAAACTTGGATCAAACCCTAAAATCACATTTCATTTCTCACTTGCAACTCTGGAAAAATTTGCCTGGAGGAGATGCCACCACCACCATGCTTAGGGTTTCAATTTTTTTGTGGGATATTTGAGCTCTATACTTGTTGTTTCTATTGAATTTCCACAAGTCCCTGGTGGTCAGAACATTCTCAAGCTCTTTGAAGCTCTGTTACTATATTTTTTTCACAGATTTTAGCCATAAGGCCATGGCCACATATGTGTTTATCTGACTTTACTCCATTTTCCTATGCTTTGTTTCTGTTATTTTTGTGTTCCTTCATATGAGCTCAACTATTGATCTTGAAAGCGCTGTGTGAGCTCAACCGATACTTCTTTGATCTTCTACAAGAAAACGATGGTAAGCCATTATTTTTCCTTATTATTTTCATTGAAGAAAAGCTTACAAATAAAAGAAAATTATGACAGGCCACGAGCTTGATATGCTTCCTTGATGACATTTATGGAAGAACCCTCCTTTTTCGCATTTTATTTGATCTTTAGGATCTAATAGTAACTCAAAGGGTTTATCTTTTTGGAGTTGATGAACATTTACAAGCCAAGGGCTCCCTCCAGGCCGTGGCCACTCATGCTCAAACTGGGCATTTGGGAACCTTTTTGGGCTTGACCCAGGAGATCATTGTATATTTAATACTTCTGAAACAAAAAATCCCATATGGGTATGTGTAATTTTGAAGAAATCACCCCTATCTTTGTGATTTCTGTTGGAAATAATGTGGTCCACTATGATACGAAAAAATCTAAGCTTTAAATAAAACCTCCATACAGATATTCTATTATGCTTAAATGTGGTTTTCTTATGAAACCCTCACATGGGTAAATGGTATTCTAGATAAAATACATTCCTTGCTCCTCTATTGAAATACCCATGTGGGTAAACTTCAAAATAAACAAGAATCTGTATTTTCATATATTCAAAGTTCGGGCTTGACCAAGCATGGCTTTCAATGGTATTATGAACTCCTCAATTTCCATCATATGGTTTTTTGTTGATTGCGAAGAAAATTTATTTTTGAAATGAAATTCTCATACGGGCTTCCTGCATTTCAAATGTACTATACTTTTTTAAAAATCCCAATGTGGGTACTCCTAAAAATTGAAAGAAAACTACATTTTGTTTAGAAATCCTTTCATTTATGAGAATTAGCACATATAATCTTGCTCCATCTTCTTTATAATTTACTACTTTCCCTTTGATTGTATGGAAAACTCCAGCTTAGCCTTGCAAATTTTAATTTTCTGTACATGATAAGGAATAATAAAACCCCCAGATGGTTTTCATGAAGGAACCTGATAGATTCCTCACTTCTAGTTTGCATTTGTAAATTGTTAGTGCTATCATTTATATGCAAAACTGTACATACTCCTTTTGCTGCAAAATATCCTTCCTCGAAGTAGCTACAATTGAAATGAGTTTGATCCTTGGCGCATTTGATAATGATGCTTAAAATCTCCCCTAGCTGTCCTTTCATATTCTTTGCTCATTCTGGAAACAATCTCTTTTCGTGTGTAATCTATCAATTATTCTTTGAAAGGTATACTTTGAATGACTAAAAAATTGAAAGATAGAAGAGAACAAATATCCAAAACAGTGTATTTGATTGTCTCCTTTTCAAAATAGTGATGCACTAAACTTACCTAATGCTACCCTTGCATTCTCAGCCAAACTAAAAATGACTATTTTGTTGGTCATTTGCCTTACTTTATTAATCAATTGGCTACTTGTCACTATATTGATCTTTGTAATCCTTCATTCTAATGGGAAATTGAGACTCTTCACATGTCTCCATGCTTGACTACCCTTTAAAATTATGCTCTTCTATCTGACACTCTTCATGCATTTTTATGCTCTATTATTTAAAACCGCTTTATGCCTTGCTCTCTTCTGAAATGAAAATCTATAACATTTCTCTTCATTGAGGCATCATGTATGCCTATTCACTATCACTGTCATGAGCATGAACAGTGTTGAAATTTGCATAATATTATGAACATGATGAACAAATAATACTATAGCAGAAGAATAAAACCATACATGAGTGTTTGAGATAAATGTAATCAATTGAATTGATTGAGTTGATTAAACCCATTGTTCACCTGTAGCTTTCATAAATGTATTTGACTGTTATGAGTGAACAGTCAGCTTAATAACTTGATGGATGGATTTTTTTTTACTCTTTCAGTTGTATATTTCCTTTCTTGATGAACATGATGATTGCAATCTCCTTTTCAGCCACTTGTAATGTATAAGGGGCAGCATGCCAAGCTCTACCCTTGTGGGAGCCCATTTTTCTCCACATGCTTGATCTTCAAATGATAATCAACTTCATGATTTTCCCTATACCAGCACAAAGAAAAAAATGATGTTAGCATAAAACAATATATGATGATGTTGATGTCTCTCTTTCAGCTCATGTTTCTGCACTTTTCTTGATTGTTTCATTGTATGATTAGTAGCATACTACATTATCATTGATAGTTCATGTAGGTATATTCATATTCAGATCTATAACATCTCTCTTTTCCTTCTTACAGATCAATGGAGCTTGGAGAATACAAAATGGTGCACCACTTCTACGTCAGTCATCAACCAACAGGCAACGATGATTATGTCTATACTTATGTGACTTTTCCTTTTATGCATCTTCTATAGTGTAGTGTGATGCTTATGATGCACTGTAACAGTTACATCCACGGCTTGTGTGGATATTCAATTTCAATCTCCTGCTTTTCATTTTAAAAAGAAAATGCATTTATGATGCAATATTGTATCATCATTTGAATGTATCACCATTTGAATTCTTGTAATCAAATGAAATGTTGTAAATATGAAAAGCATCATGAAATAAAACAAAGCAATTGAAATGCTTTGTTTGCTAAATGCTCAATCATGTAATCCATTTGATTGTGAAACACTGAAAAGCAATTTCTCAAAACTTAGTCTCCTCATTTCAATGCATAACTGTTGATTATAAAATGATAAATAAGATGCAATCAGCACTTAGCATATCGAGAAATAACTGTATTTTCCACTTTTAAATATAACAGTATTTAGTCAGCTCCACCAATTGAGTTGTAGCAAAAAATTGGTAATATTTTTGCGATTTCCGCTAAATGCTTGCCTGCTAATCATAGATCAGTTGCCTTAAAACACTCCATTGGGCGCAGAGTCAAATATGCTACTTCATGAAACTCAGAACTTGAACAGTAACACTGCAAACAATAGCAAAAGAAAATGAAACAAAACTAAAAGTAAACTAACAGGCCCTAGTGGCCAACAGAACATGCGCAGCAGCGCTTAGGGAAAGCAAAACTACTGAAAAGAAATGTGTTGAAAGTGCTTATTGCAACAAATACTCTACTTATTTACAAGGTAGAACTTATCTCAGAGGAAATGCTTGAGGTGGATCCCATAAACTGGGATAGACAACACCTCTCCAGTCAACTTGGAAAGTTGAAACGAATTGTGTTCTTTGCACTCTGTAATCACATAAGGCCCATCCCAAATAGCATCAAACTTGGAATGTCATCTGGGTCTACTCTTATATTCATTCCACTTGAAGACCAGATCACTAATAATGAACTCTCATGGTCTTTCCTTCTTATCAAAAGAGCTCTTCATCTGTGCTTGATGTATCTCCAATTGTCTTAATGCTTCCTTTCTGGTTTCTTCAAGCTCTACTAGCTATGCAAATCTCACTACAAGAGGTTGTTCATTCAACAATTCCATTTCTTTAACATAACTTAAAGTTGGTAACTCAATGGAAACAGGTAACCTAGCTTCTTTTCCATAAGTTAGAATGAAAGGAGAAAAACTAGTAGCCCTTTTAGTAGTTATTATGTTAGCCCAGAGAGCTAACTTAAGCTTTTCATGCAATGTCCTTTGATTGTCCTCTACAGTCTTCTTGATTATCCGAATCAGATTCTTATTTGTAGATTTTGCTTGACCATTTCCCTACGGATAATAATTAGAAGATGTGTTCAAATAAATATTATTTCTAACTGACCAATTAGAAATCCTTAAACCAATAAAAGCTAAACCATTGTTAGAGATTATTGATCTGGAACACCAAATCTTGACACAAGATCTTGATAAAAATTGAGCACAGAAGTCTTGTTTGCTTCTTTCAAAGCAACTTCCTCAGTCTACTTGGTAAAATAATTTGTGGCGGTAAGTATCCACTTATGACCCACGCTTGAAGGCGGATTGATAGGACTAATAGAATCTAAGCCCCACTTAGCAAAGGGTTGTTCCACCCGAATCATATGCAGGGGCAAGGCTGCAAGCCTTTATTTTCCAGAAAATAAAGCACATTTCTCACATTTTCTGACCCAAGCAATAGCATCTTTCAACAAATCTGGCCAACAATAACTATCTCGCATAATTTCCAGGGTTGTTGTTCTTGCAGTAAAATGACCTCCTAAAGGTCCATCATGAAATTATGCTAAAAGCTTGTCAACTTGATCAGGTTGAATACATCTTAATAAAACACCTTGGAAATCTCTCCTATAAAGAATGCCATCAATAATTGCATAAGGAATGGCTTGTAATCTGTAATACCTTCTTTTTGCTCTGTCTAAGCCTTTGGGGCACTCACTAGTTTGCAAATAATGCATCATTTGTTGTAACCAAGTAGTAGGAAATGTTGGAACAACACCTGCAACATCATTTTTTAGCACTATATCTGTATTTTTAGCTTCTTTTAAGATGTCTTCATTTCCAGCAATTTTTTCACACAAATCCTTTCCTCTAATGAGCTTGGTTACCTTTATATCAACGTCAAATTCCATTACTTTGGTAATCCAACAAGCACACTTATCATTAATATCTTTGTTAAGTAAGAAATCCTTAACAGTTGAATGAGCAACCAACAAATGGATCTTATTGTTGGACAACATATGCCTAAATTTTTTAAGGCTTCTAACAATAGAAAACACATTCTTCTTGACAAAAGTATACTTCACCTCATAATCATGTAATACCTGGCTGAAGAAAGCTACATGTTGCTCCAAGCCTTCATCATTTTGTTGGCATAACATAGATGAAATTGTATCCACTCCTCCAAAGGCATACAAAATGAAGTCTTTATCAAAATTTGGATTGATGAGAGTAGGAGTAGCTGCAAGGGCTTCCTTTATCTGCTCAAAGCTCCTCTTATCTTCCTTGGTCCAACTGAATGGCATATTCTTTTTAAGCATAGAAGTGAGAGGTTGTAGCAAAGCTGCAATATTTAGTATGAACCTCGTCACAAAGTTTATTCTTCCAATAAAGCTTTGCAAGCCTTTCTTGTGAGCTGGTAATAGCAATTCAAGAATTGTAGAGATTTTTTTACAGGATCTATAGAAATCTCTTGCTTTGAAACAACATGTCCAAGAAGTTTTCCTTCATGCACTAAAAATATACACTTCTTTGGATTGAGAGACACTCTGAACTCTCTGCATCTCTGAAAAATCTGCTCTAAATGATCAAGATGTTCTTTAGCATTTCTAGAAAAAATAGTAATATCATCTAAATATACCAAAAAAAACTTGTTCATAAGGTCGTGAAAGGCCATATCCATCGCTCGCTGAAACGTTGCTCCAAAATTGGACAAGCTGAAAGACATCTTTTTGTAGGCCATCATGCCCCACTTAGTTGTAAATATTGTCTTGAATTTATTCTCTTGCTCACCAAAATATGGTTATAACTTGAATAGCCATCTAGCAAAGAAAATATGTCAGAACCAGAAACCACCTGTAGAATTTGTTCCATTGAAGGAAGGGGTGATGATCCTTTAATGATGCTTTATTTAAATCTCGGAAATCAACATACAATCTAATTTCCCCACTTTTTTTCCTAACTGGCACTAAATTTGACACCCAAGAGGTATGTTTGATAGGAAAAATAATACCACTCTCAACTAATTTATTTAGTTCAGCCTTCATAAGGTGTTCTAATTTGGGGTTAAGAGGTCTTTGTTTCTACCTTACTGGTTTTGCACTAGGCTCCAATTCAATAGTATGTTGGGCTAGTTCTGGGTTAAAACCTCTCAAATCCTTGTACTCCCAAGCAAAAAAATCACTAAATTTCTAACATAATAGAATAAATGCTTGGTGTTCCTCTTTATTACATACCTTTGCCAGCTTAAGAAGTTTTCCTTTGAAGATTTCAATGGCTACATAATGTTCTTCCTTAACGGTCAGGCCACACTTGTCTTTCCGCGCTTGGTCATCTGAATTGAACACAGATTCCAAGGTCACCAATCCTTTTGGTAGCTTGTTAGTCTTCAATTGCACAATCTGTTCATCATACTATTGTTGCCATTTTTGTTGGTTTCCATCTACAAACTCAGCTTCAACAATTAAGAAATTAACAATTCGCTTATCGCTGTCAAAAACCTGCCAGCTCACATTATTCTCAGGCACGGAAGGTCTGACCACTATTTTTACATATTGACGTGCCTCTACTCTATGAATATCATTGGGAATATCAAACTAGGCTCCTATGGCAACAAGCCTATTTGCATGCTTATTTTCATTTCTAAGAATTGAAACAATATTAAAAGCATCAAAATCTTCCATCAAATCCCATACATGATGCTTATATTTCTTAAGCAAATCATTCTTGGCAGCCTTTAAATTTTTTATCTGATTTACAATTAGTTCTGAATCACCATAAACTTGCAAGCATTTAATAGCTCTTTTTCGGGCCCATTCGAGGCCATGCACAAACGCTTCATATTCAATTGTATTATTCGAATAGGTGAAAACGAATATGAAAGTTGAATAGTACTTATCTCCTTCTAGTGATATCAACATAGCCCCACCTCCAGCACCAATACTGCTTCTCGAACCATTGAAGTAAAGCTTCAAAAGCTTGTTTTCTATTTCTGCAGACTGTTCCTCCTCTTTACAAAGATTAGGCATATCAAAATTAGGTTCTCAAATCATATAAACTCCTAATCCTATCTCATCTGTGTGTTGAAACGGATCAAGCTCACGATCTTTAGCTTCCCATTCATCTAGATTCATACTTTCTATAAGGGTTCTGTAGCCTGCGGTCATGGTTTTCTCCTACAGTGCAGAGGTGGCGTAGAGGTTAGCATTTATAGGATTTGGTGAATATGGTTTGATATGGTGTTTTGCAAGAGGCTCACACTCTATGTTCACTTTCATACCATGTACCTTGTTCTAAAGAAGAGATGAGACTAATCTAAAGATAGAAACCCACCCAACTTGGCTGTAAAATCCCTCAAGAGATAAATGGAAAAGTGCGGTGGCAAGTCAATGACATGTATATCCTGATGAATAGAAAAAATCGGGGATGTGTGCAAAGTAAGAGCCAAATTTTTGATAATACTAGTAGTTTTAATAGTAGACCCATCTAATTAAACTATGCCCTTCTAGGGGTTAGGCTCGTAAACAAGATCGAGTTTATCAGCTAAGCTTTTAGGCATAATGGAGCTACTGACACCATAGTCTACCATACAGTTATGAACAATTTTATCGCCAATAATCAAACTTAAGTAAAATGGGGGAGGCTTTACCTCTTTACCTTTTTGCTCATTCTTAAACTCCAAATCATTTGCAAGTGCGACTTTTGCAACTCCTTGGTTAGCATTGTCAGAAATAGACAACTCAGCTAAAGCATCCTATAGTAAACCTTTATGCCCTGAGAGGTGCAAAGCATCTAATACCGACATATTAATAGTAGCTTTTCTGTGGTTCTCAACAATATTAAATGATGTAGAATTTACTTTTTGCTAGTTTTTAATGACAACATCATCATTTTTCCTCTGCGAAGACTACAAATGCAACTTAAACTACTCTTTGCCATGTATCTCTTGGCCTCTTTACAAAATCTGCACTTTAGGCTACGCTGCAACATTAACATTTGATAAAGGAATGGGTTGGTTTTCTCTTGAAGGTTGCTGCTGTGAATTTCCAGCTTGCTGCCCTAAATCCATAGCTCTCTTTTTTGATCTAGTATTGGCCAAAATGAAAGAATTTTGCTGATCTTGACCATTCACGCCATAGAATTTAGAGATTTTCCAGTTTGGCAAGGCAACTTCCACATTATCTTGTTCTTGATTCTAATCTGCAATATTTTCCAAACCAGCATAGTTATTTTGAACCATTAAATCCTGATTTCTCATTCCATTAGCGCACACTGATTGGTTATGGGGCTAATTGCATGGATAACACCAATCACAATCCTGGGCAACATTATTTTGGGGCACAAGTTCCTTTGACGAACTAGTTGCATTTGGGTTGTATGGCTGGAATGGCCTAGGGTTAAAAGTCCTCCTTTGGCCTTGGTAATCATTCTAAAAGGCAGGCCTATTAGACTGGTTCTCCTGATAAGTTGCTTGATAAGGCTTATGTTCATGACTGACTTGTTTCATAATGCTTACAAGATCATTCCCGAAGGTCTTGAGTATACTTTTAATCTTTTTAAATTCTTGGTTTTGGGTTGGAGCAACAATTTCCTAGGTTGCATTATGATAACCTATTACTGGAATAGGCGGGACAACAACTACGGGAGGTACAACAATAGGGGTAGGTGGTTGTATTTCTAGAAACAAAGGCATAGGAGGTCTAGGGGTTATGTCTCCAGCTTGGATGAGATAGCTCTCAGCTCTAATGGCTATGTCATAAGCATTAGTGAGTGTATGCCTACCCATAGATTGAGTCATGACTAAAATCTTACTATTCAATGCTTTTAAGTAAAATAGAAAAGTATGTGTTGGTAAAGGTTTTACCGTTGCAAGAATCCTATCCCAGATTCTCTGAAATCGGTAGTTGAAATCAGCCAAGTGCTCGTGTGATGCCCTCTGAATGGTGCTCAATTTCTCTAACAAAGATAGATTATCACATTTATCAGCAAAATATTGATATAAGTTGTTAGCTAATGCATTCCATGTCACGATTGAGTTGGTTGTGAGACCTCTGAACTATTGTAACACCTTCCCTTTGAGCGATGCATCCAAGAGCCTTAACACAACTTTCTCTTGCATGATGTTGTGAACTAAGCATAAGGTGGCTACGTCACGAATATGCTCAACCGGTGTAGTGAGGTCCTCCCTGGTGAAGTATGGAAGACTTCTAAGGGCTGCAACTGGGATGTCATCATGTTGAGCGATGTCTAATGGACTGCCTCCACTAAAAGGCATGAACCGGTGTTGCCTTGGTGCTGCCATTGGTAGTGCTTGTGATATTCGAACTGGTACTCCTGGTGATAAAACCAAAGAGCTAAAAACAAAAGGTGTTGACTTTGATCTCGCAGGTGTCTCAAAGAGCTTCCTTGTTGTTCTACCTCTTCTTCGTGGTGGGGATAGCTCTCGATATTCGAAAGGTGTAGTACTTTGTTAGTGTAGGTTTTTTATTGTCCTTCTGTTAGGGGTATTTTTTTTCCTACACATTATTTAAGCTTGCTTAGGTTTATTAGGTGTGGTTAATATGAGGACACGTGGTGAAATACATCAGCTACATGTGTCACTCTCTCCCCACACATGGGTAGTTGAGTTACACATCATTTTTTGGCTTGTTGTGCCACCTCTCATAACCACTATTTTATTTCTACCTAGGTAGGTTATGGGGTAGTTGGGTTTCTCACCTTATTTTGGCTTTATGTGCAACCTCCTCTTTGTCTTCACCTAAGGAGGTTATGCCACATGTTTTTTCATTTACCAAGTAGGTGATAACCTCCCACCTTTTATGGCTATAGGAGTTAATGCACCTCTTGGATGTATTTGCCCTTATTTTTCTATATATTGAGCACTCTCCTCTCACCTTCACTAGTTCAGCTAGTTCGGTGATTGTTTCGTGGGAGTATTGAGAGTATTATGCAATTTCTCTTGCCTTGTCACTATTTTTCTCTCATTTCAGATTTCTCTTCATTCTGCTATTTTGATCTTTGATCATCTATTGAGTGAAGTTGCATGTGATCTACAACCAACATTAGATCCTAGCTCGGTTCTTGCTTCTCGCAGAATCTAACATGGTATCAGAGCCGTGTTGTCTCGTATAGTTCATTTTATTATCTGATTTTATTTTAGAGATTTGAGACTAATATAGAGCTAATATTTTTCTCAAAAACCTAGTATGATTTTCTCTTGCATCTTTGAATGATCTGGAGAATCGAAACAATTTAAAAAGAAAATAAGCATATATTTAATCTGGTTTACATATATCTGTTCCTATGAGATCTAGGTGATTTGCAGCTTTTTGGTAATATTGGAGGCTTTTTCAGCATTTCCAAAGAGTCTATAAGGTTTAAGAAATTCAAAATTGACTTTTATTTCACCAAAATCAAAGATTGGAGGATACAGTAAAAAAAAATCAAAGATTTAAAACTTGAATTTTTTACTGGAGCTGTTTTCATTTTAGCTTCAAAAATATAACTTCCACTCATTTTTAGGAAAAATAATTTCTGGGTTTTGTTCCCAGCATCGAAAAATCATTTGGGTAGGCGTTACATTTTGCAGAAAGTGGATAAATTTTGAAAAAATTGTGTCAGAAAAAGGTGTGAGTCATTTTTCATGAGCAAATTTTACAGTTTTTTTCAAAATTGCATAACTTTTGCCTCGGGTGTCAGTTTTACATAAACGAGTACTTGACGGGAAGCCGGAATTGAGAACTTTCCATCTACGAAGGTTTGAGTAAAAATTTATTCCTTTTTCAATCAGATATTGCAGGTTGAATCTACTTTTTTTTTTTAATCTTCAGTAAGTCATTTCTTTCACTTTTGTAATCCATTTTTCAAAACCAAAAAAGTGTTGGAAAGATATTGAAGAGTAAAACACAGCTGTAAGGTTATTTTTCTAGATTTTATTTGAAGATTCATTTGTATCAAATATTGTAATTTTGGCTATTAAGAGCCTTTAAAGCTTTGTAATCTGGAAAATCCTTGTAAAAACACTAATCATAAAGTGCCAACATTGTAATATCCGGGGGGGGGGGTGATTTTTGAGATTAGTGGAAAGGGGGGGTGTCTCGTGTGTCTTCTTTCTTTGCACTTTGCCTTCTTCCTTGCAATCTTCTTTTCTGCTCTCATGGATGCATCTACAGTTCTAGTTTTAACTCCATATAATTATTTTGAATGGAAATCTAAGATGGTAATATATTTGAAAAGACATGGATATCATCATGTAACAATGGGACTTGAAACTGAACCACAAGATGATGCTTTTGGTACTTTATGTATGTCAGTATCTCTAGACCTACTTTTTCATATTGAGTCTACTACAACACCAAATGATGTGTGGACTAAATTGGAAAGCCTCTTTGGTAAGTAGGATGAGTTAAGAGGTCATCAATTGGAGAATGAGCTTATAGGGTTAAGTCCTTCAAATTTTGACACCATACAAGAATTTTCCACAAAATTCAAAGCTGTTAGATTGCAATTGGAACAATGTGGAATCAAGAAGGATGATAAGCAACTGATCTTGAGTATTCTTTCTAAGCTTGGTCCTAACTATTATGTATTTGTTTCTACATTCTATGCTACAAAATGTGCCCTAGGTTCCACATATAAAATGCCTTCTTTAGATGAGTTTGTTACAAAATTCACTAGGGAGTAGGACAAATTAGTTATAATGCATACAATTAAACCCTCTGAGTCACATGCCTTGGCTGTTAATTAGGGCACAAAAGAATAGAAAGAGTCTAATAAGCAAGATAAGAAACAAAAGAACGAAGGAGAGAAGAAGAAAGATTAGAAATTTACAACTTCAAAACTAGATAATCAGACATCTTCATCAAAAGGTGAATAATCTAAAAAGGAGAAGGTCAAGTGTTCTTACTGTAAGAGGCCTTGCCATGATGAACATAAATTTTTAAAGAAACAAATTGACCACCTTTCACATCTTCTAGAAAAGAACAATATCAAGGTGCCTGATTCAGTCAAACAAAGTTCATCAGAAGGTTCTTCTAAGGACAGACAAAAGTAAGGGGAAAGGAAAGGGCAAGGCCCTAGTTGTTGTTGCTTCACAACCAGAGTCTTGGATCATTGAATCGGGTACATCGCACCACATGGGCTCATCAAAGGAATATTTTACGTCTTTGGAGCCATGTTTTATGCCTACCATACTTATGGGTGATGATACTTCTTTTGATGTGGGTGAAGGGACATTTGAGGATGTTCTTTCTATCCCATCTTTGTCAACTAATCTCCTATCTATTTATCAAATCACTCACACTGGTTCTAGCAAGCGAGTTGAGTTCACTCCAGATACAGTGGTAATCAGTGAAATGCATAATGGGTCTTCAGTTGTTGTGGGAAAATAAAATCATCAGTCCAGACTATATCAATTTTCTCACTTTGTTCTTGACTCACCTACGACAGTATTACTCACTCATGCAGATGAGGTGAGTTGTTTGTGGCATCAATGGTTTGGCCACTTGAACTACCATTACTTGAAACAACTCAGTCAACAGGATATGGTTTCAGGGTTGTCTTCTATTTGATTTTCTAATGGATTTTTCCAAGGATGCATTCTTGGTAAGCATCCTAAGGAGAAATATGATAAAGGAAAAGCAGGGAGAGCTATAGATCTATTGGAGTTGGTAAATAGTGACTTGGCAAGACCATTTCCACAACCATCTTTTAGTAGGGCTAGATATGTCTTGACATTTATTGATGACTTTTCTAGATACACTTGGGTCTATTTTCTCAAACAAAATTCTGAGGTCTTTGATCATTTTCTGGATTTCAAAGCTTTTGTAGAGAAACAATATAGGAATTTCATCAAGATTTTACGTACAGATAATGGGGAAGAATATGTTAACAATCAATTCGAACAATTTTGTGCTTCAGAAGGAATCAACATGCAGCACATAGTTCCATATAGTCCTCAACATAATGGTGTTGTAGAACGCAAGAACACATCCTTGAAGGAGATGGAAAATTGTATGATACACTCCAAATCTTTGGCACCTTAGTATTGGGAAAAGGCCATCAACTATGTGTGTTACATCCATAACCAAGTTCCACACAAAGCTGTGAAGGGGGTAACTCCTTTTCAAGCTTGGACTGGTCAGAAACCCACAGTTAAACACTTTCGAGTGTTTGGCTCTCTTGCATGGGCCCACATTCCAATAGAGAAATGCAAGGCTATGGATTCAAAAAGCAAGCCTTGCATATTTGTTTGGTATCCAGATGATGTCAAAGGTTATATACTTCTCCATCCCACCACTCATGAGTTGTTCCTTGAGAGGAGTGTTCATTTTGAGGAGAGCTCTTCTAGTTCTTCTCCTACCACTTCTCCATCCACTATCACATTGGAGACTTTGCATCATGATGACAATTCTTCAAAAGATCTTAATCCTCCTAATATTGATGAGGAGTCTTCTTCCTCCACTTCAAATGGTGATAATGATGATGAGGATTCACATTCCTCTTCTAGTCATCATTCAGAGGTTGATGATTCTCCTCCAGCTTCTCCAACCTCAACACCTCTTTGGGCTCGACAAACATTGGAGTCAACAAGAGATTGGGTTGGTGATCCATCAAACACAAGAAGAACATGGTCACAGTTTCAGTAGGCTCCACATCTCTTCATTGCTTCAGCTGCTGATCCACAGTCTTTTTGAGAAGCTTCTGGTGTTCCCGAGTGGGATGCTACAATGTAAGAAGAGTTCAATTCCTTAGAGAGGAATCACACATGGGATTTAGTCCCTCTTCCTAAGGGAAGAAAAATTGTTCGATGCAAGTGGATCTATCAGACTAAATTTGCAGCAGATGGGTCGGTTGATAAGCATAAGGCTTGGTTGGTAGCAAAAGGATTCTCCCAGGTTCCCGGGATTGACTACTCTGAAACTTTTGCTCCAGTTGCTAAGATGCATTCTATCCGACTTGTCCTTGTCATATCTGTAGCACATCTTTGGGAAGTTCATCAAATGGATGTAAAGAATGCCTTTCTTCATGGTGACCTTCAGGAGGAAATCTACATGGAGCAACCATAAGGGTTTATACAGGATCCTTCACCTGTGTGTAGACTTTAGAAGTCTCTCTATGGCCTCAAACAAGCTCCTCGAGCTTGGTATGCCAAGATGGACTCCTTCCTTCTGATAGTTGGGTTCAAATGATGCCATTCTAATCTGAACATATACATTCTACAGTAGGATGACACTCTCACATTCTTGGTTCTCTATGTTGATGACCTATTGATAACAGGGAGTCACTCGTCCACCATCAAGGCAGTGAAAACTGCTCTACATGATAGATTTTTGATGTCTGACTTGGGTTTTTTCCATTACTTCTTAGGGATTGAGATCACTCAATGATCTTCAAGAATCTTCCTTGGGCAACCCGAGTATGAACTTGGTATGCTCTCCAGATTTCACATGGCTGACTGTAAGCCTGCACCGACTTCATTTTTGTCAGGGGTCAAACTTGAGGCTAAGTGTTCCTCACCTTTGGTTGATGGCACTTTATATCGACAACTTGTTGGGAGTCTCATCTACTTGACTCATACGAGACCTGACATTTCATATGCTGTGGGCATGGTCTCCCAATTCATACAAGAGCCACATGAGTTGCTTTGGAAAGCAGCTAAGCGAATCCTTCACTACATTCAGGGTACTCACAATTATGGGATTCAGTAAGCAACAGGCATGGATATTGACTTGGTGGGATACATAGATTCAGAATGAGTAGGTGATTCTCAAGATTGCAAGTCTACTTTAGGGTATTGCTTCTCACTTGGTTCTGGTCCAATTTGTTGGTTGAGCAAGAAGTAGTCTGCAATTTCTCTTTCATCTACAGAGGTTGAGTATCGAGGGGCAATTAATTCCATCACTGAGGCTATTTGGCTTCAGAATATTCTCACTGAGTTTGGCGTTCCATTCAGAAATCCTACAACCATATTTTGTGATAATCAAAGTGCAATACATATCTCAAGGAATCCAGTTCATCATCAGATGATGAAACACATTGAGATTCATATGCACTACATTTGGGAGCTGATTCAGGAAGGCAACATTGATCTTAAGTATTGTTCTACATCAAAGCAGACTATAGACATCTTCACCAAACCCTTCACATAGAGCAAGTTCCTTCATCTGCGAGCTTTTCTTGGGGTGCGACAGGTGTTTACTTCAAGAAGGTCTTCTTAGTTCTTCATTCTACTATCTCTATTTAGGGGGGTTATTCCACTTTTGGGGGGGCTTCTTCTTATGGGGGATATTCTCTATGTACATGAGTACCTAACATGGCTTCATTTTCCAGGACCCATATTTTCACCCACCTAAGCTATGCTTAAGGGGGGGTGTTAGTGTAGGTTTTTTATTTTCCTTATGTTAGGGGTATTTGTTTTTTCCTACACATATTATTTAAGCTTTCTTAGGTTTATTAGGTGTGGTTAATATGAGGGCATGTGGCGAAATACATCAGCTACATGTGTCACTCTCTCCCCACAGATGGGTAGTTGAGTTACACATCCTTTTTTGGCTTGTTGTGCCACCTCTCATAACCACTATTTTGTTTCTACCTAGGTAGGTTATGGGGTAGTTGGGTTTCTCACCTTATTTTGGCTTTACGTGCCACCTCCTCTTTGTCTTCACCTAAGGAGGTTATGCCACATGTTTTGTCATTTACCAAGTAGGTGATAACCTCCCACCTTTTATGGGTATAGGAGTTAATGCACCTCTTGGATGAATTTTCCCTTATTTTTCTATATATTGAGCACTCTCCTCTCACCTTCACTAGTTCAGCTAGTTCGGTGATTGTTTCGTCGGATTATTGAGAGTATTCTACAATTTCTCTTGCCTTGTCTCTATTTTTTCTCATTTCAGATTTCTCTTCATTCTGCTATTTTGATCTTCGATCATTTGTTGAGTGAAGTTGCATGTGATCTATGACCGACATCAGATCCTGGCTCGGTTCTTGCTTCTCAAAAAATCAAACATACTTGATCTAGTCTATATTTTTCTCATGTGCATGTTGCACTAGCATGCAAAATCAGGATCAAAGTCGCCAGGTATATTGAAATGAGCCTCCAAACGGCTGAAAAATCCACTGCATACACCAAACAGCAAATTAAAAAACACTAAAATTTGTCTGAAATGGCTTTCAAGGTCCCACTAGGTGTGCCAAAAACTATTATCAATTAGATATGCACCCTTTGTTAGATTTGCAAAAATTAGACTATCTATTGAAACATGGAAACTCTTTTCAGATGTGGGTGATCTATGTGAAAAGATAATCTCTAGAGTGAGCTAGTTCTCTAAAAGATGAATCCTATTCTAAGTGATTTTCAGGTAAAGAGTTAGAAGGATGAACTAGATTTAAAACTTAAGACTGAAATCCTAACACTTAAACTATTTGACCAACTTCAAGAAGATTTTGATAATAACTCACTCTCACCATCTCTTTAAAACTTGATTCTCACAATCTCACAACACATATAATCCAAAAGTGATTTGTGCAAAGGTTTGAAATACACACAAGACACAACTTGAATTAGCATGTAACTCCTACAAATCACCTAACAACAGTAAGACAAGCAAAGGATTCAATAGATTCGAATCACAAGACACATCAAATTACTATTTCAACTCATAAACAAGAACTGAGAAAGGAAAGCTCTATTGTTTTATTGAGTGAAGGAGTGAACTCTCAAAATTTGAGTACAAAGAATTTTACAAGCTCCAAGTGTGTTAGAGCAAGAAGCTAGAATCTGAACTCTGAAGAAGAAAAAAACTAAGTCTTCTTCAAGATAAATCCCTCCAAAAACCCTAATCTGAGCTCAAAAAGAAAACTCAAGGAAAAGGTATCAAAACTGTCTCAAAATTCTGCACAAAAGCAAAAAACCTCACTTTTTCCATGTTCACACTGTCCAACCCCTAAAAATAGAACAAATCTGATTTTAAAGCAAATAAAAAAACTTATCCATCCAGTAGGCAACTCAAATCTAACCAAGGCAATATCTCAAGAAATCTACTAAGAATAGCAAAGAATAAAACAATTTGTTTTATTCCTACTTTACATAGTTTGCAGATCTTATCTTCTCATAATCTGGTCTTTTTTTCCAATTAAATATTTTTTAAAAATCTTTCACAAAATTACACAACCTTATTTCTCCAATACAATAATTGATTTTTCTTTTAAAAAATAAAAAAATACAAGGCATATCTCTTATGAATACTTCAATTGATTTCTTTTAAAATCAATTAAAAACAAACAAAGATAAGGCACAAATCTTACCAAGGCACCTAAAATAGAAAACCTTAGTCATTTATTTTTGATAAAATCCCACCCCATAAGATTGATTTCTATAGATAAAATTTGGGCATGAATATTATTGACTTCTCTAAAATCAATAAAAAATGAAAACTAATGCACAAGCAAAATAAAACAAAAGGCTTCTATCAGCCACCATGGGTATTTAGGCATAAACCCTAAAGTCTAAGGTTATAAAATGTTTCATTGGAAAGCCTAAAGACTTAGGAAAAATTGAAATATGAAGACCTCCATAATGCTCGACCTAAGGCATAAAGTTATGGCATTAATCCTAAATGAAAAGACCACTTTCGTATTAGGGCATGAGGATGGAAAAAACTTGGATCAAACCCTAAAATCACATTTCATTTCTCACTTGCAACTCTGGAAAACTTTGCCTGGAGGAGATGCTGCCGCCACCATCCTGAGGGTTTCAATTTTTCTGTGGGAGATTTGAGCTCCATACTTGTTATTTCTGTTGAATTTGCACAAGTCCATGGCGGTAAGAACATTCTCAAGCTCTTTTGAACTTCGGTGCTGTATATTTTTCACAGATTTTGGCCATAAGGCCACAACCACATATGTGTATTTATCTAACTTTACTCCATTTTCTTTTTCTTTTTTTCTATTATTTATGTGTTCCTTCATATGAGCTTGACTCTTTATCTTGAAAGGTCTGTGTGTGCTTGACCAAGGCTTCTTTGATCTTCTACAGGCAAACGATGGTAAGCCATTGTTTTTCCTTATTATTTTCATTCAAGCAAAGCTTACAAATGCAAGAAAATTATGATAGGCCGCGAGCTTGATATGCTTCCTTGATGACATTTATGGAAGAACCTTCCTTTTTCACATTTTAGTTGATCTTTAGTATCTGATGTAACTCAAAGGGTTTATATTTTGGGATTTGATGAACATTTACAAGCCAAGGGCTCCCTCCAGGCCATGGCCACTCGTGCTCAAATTGGGCATTTGGGAACCTTTCTAGGCTTGACCCAAGAGATCATTTGTATATTTAATACTTTAAAAAAAAAAAATCCCATATGGGTAC
>VDFB02373365.1:96014387-96081261 GCA_007258455.2 Sequoia sempervirens
AAAGAATTCCATCAATAATTGCATAAGGAATGGCTTGTAATTTGTAATACCTTCTTTTCGCTCTGTCTAAGCCTTTGGGGCACTCACTAGTTTGCAAATAATGCATCATTTGTTGTAACCAAGTAGTAGGAAATGCTGGAACAACACCTGCAACATCATTGTTTAGCACTATATCTGTATTTTTAGCTTCTTTTAAGTTGTCTTCATTTCCAATAATTTTTTCACACAAATCCTTTCCTCTAATGAGCTTGGTTACCTTTATATCAACATCAAATTCCATTACTTTGGTAATCCAACAAGCACACCTATCATTAATATCTTTGTTAAGTAAGAAATCCTTAACAGTTGAATGAGCAACCAACAAATGGATCTTATTGTTGGACAACATATGCCTAAATTTTTTAAGGCTTCTAACAATAGCAAACACATTCTTCTCGGAAAAAGAATACTTCAGCTCATAATCATGTAATACCTAGTTGAAGAAAGCCTCATGTTGCTCCAAGCCTTCATTGTTTTGTTGGCATAACATAGCTGAAATCATATCCACTCCTCCAAAGGCATACAAAATGAAGTCTTTGTCAAAATTTGGATTGATGAGAGTAGTAGCTGCAAGGGCTTCCTTTATTTGCTCAAATCTCTTCTTATCTTCCTTGGTCCAACTGAAAGGCATATTCTTTTTAAGCATAGAAGTGAGAGATTGCAACAAAGCTGCAATATTCAGTATGAACCTCCTCACAAAATTTATTCTTCCAAGAAAGCTTTGCAAGCCTTTCTTGTGAGCTGGTAATGGCAATTCAAGAATTGCAGAGACTTTTTCAGGATCTATAGAAATCTCTTGCTTTGAAACAACATGTCGAAGAAGTTTTCCTTCATGCACTAAAAATATACACTTCTTTGGATTGAGAGACACTCTGAACTCTCTGCATCTCTGAAAAATCTGCTCTAAATGATCAAGATGTTCTTTAGCATTTCTAGAAAAAATAGTAATATCATCTAAATATACCAGAAAAAACTTGTTCATAAGGTCGTGAAAGGCCATATCCATCGCTCGCTGAAACGTTGCTCCAGAATTGGACAAGTTGAAAGACATCTTTTTGTAGGACATCATGCCCCACTTAGTTGTAAATATTGTCTTGAATTGATTCTCTTGCTCAGCAAAATATGGTTATAACTTGAATAGCCATCTAGCAAAGAAAATATGTCAGAACTAGAAACCACCTGCAGAATTTGTTCCATTGAAGGAAGAGGTAATGATCCTTTAATGATGCTTTATTTAAATCTCGGAAATCAACACACAATCTAATTTCCCCACTTTTCTTCCTAACTGGCACTAAATTTGACACCCAAGAGGTATGTTTGATAGGAAAAATAATACCACTCAACTAATTTATTTAGTTCATCCTTCATAAGGTGTTCTAATTTGGGTTAAGAGGTCTTTGTTTCTACCTTACTGGTTCTGCACTAGGCTCCAATTCAATAGTATGTTGGGCTAGTTCTGGGTTAAAACCTCTCAAATCCTTGTACTCCCAAGAAAAAAAATCACTAAATTTCTAACATAATAGAATAAATGCTTGGTGTTCCTCTTTATTACATACCTTTCCCAGCTGAAGAAGTTTTCCTTTGAAGATTTCAATGGCTACATAATGTTCTTCCTTAACGGTCAGGCCACACTTGTCTTTCCGCGCTTGGTCATCTGAATTGAACAAAGATTCCAAGGTCACCAATCCTTTTGGTAGCTTGTTAGTCTTCAATTGCACAATCTGTTCATCATACTATTGTTGCCATTTTTGTTGGTTTCCATCTACAAACTTAGCTTCAACAATTAAGAAATTAACAATTTGCTTATCGCTGTCAAAAACCTGCCAGCTCACATTATTCTCAGGGACGGAAGGTCTGACCACTATTTTTACATATTGACATGCCTCTACTTTATGAATATCATTGGGAATATCAAACTAGGCTCCTATGGCAACAAGCCTATTTTCATGCTTATTTTCATTTCTAGGAATTGAAACAATATTAAAAGCATCAAAATCTTCCATCAAATCCCATTCACGATGCTTATATTTCTTAAGAAAATCATTCTTGGTAGCATTTAAATTTTAGATCTGATTTACAATTAGTTCTGAATCACCATAAACTTGCAAGCATTTAATACCTCTTTTGTGGGCCCATTCCTCTTGTAGACTAAGGTTCTCTTCCTCGGGGCCAATTTCACACTTTCTTTACAAAGATTAGGCATATCAAAATTAGGTTCTTGAATCATATAGACTCCTAATCCTATCTCATCTGTGTGCTGAAACGGATCAAGCTCATGATCTTTAGCTGCCCATTCATCTAGATTCATACTTTCTATAAGGGTGTCTGCAGTCTGAGGTCATGGTTTTCTCCTCAGTGCAGAGGTGGCGTAGAGGTTAGCATTTATAGGATTTGGTGAATATGGTTTGATATGGTCTTTTGAGAGGCTCACACTCTATGGTCACTTTCATACCATGTACCTTGTTCTAAAGAAGAGATGAGACTAATCTGAAGATAGAAACCCACCCAACTTGGCTGTAAAATCCCTCAAGAGACAAATGGAAAAGTGCGGTGGCAAGTCAATGACATGTATATCCTGATGAATAGAAAACTTCGGGGATGTGTGCAAAGTAAGAGCCAAATTTTTGATAATACCAACAGTAGTTTTAATAGTAGACCCATCTAATTGAACTATGCCCTTCTAGGGGTTAGGCTCGTAAACAAGATCGAGTTTATCAGCTAAGCTTTTAGGCATAATGGAGCTACTGACACCATAGTCTACCATACAGTTATGAACAATTTTATCGCCAATAATCAAACTTAAGTAAAATGGGGGAGGCTTTACCTCTTTACCTTTTTGCTCATTCTTAAACTCCAAATCATTTGCAAGTGCGACTTTTGCAACTCCTTGGTTAGCATTGTCAGAAATAGACAACTCAGCTAAAGCATCCTATAGTAAACCTTTATGCCCTGAGAGGTGCAAAGCATCTAATACCGACATATTAATAGTAGCTTTTCTGTGGTTCTCAACAATATTAAATGATGTAGAATTTACTTTTTGCTAGTTTTTAATGACAACATCATCATTTTTCCTCTGCGAAGACTACAAATGCAACTTAAACTACTCTTTGCCATGTATCTCTTGGCCTCTTTACAAAATCTGCACTTTAGGCTACGCTGCAACATTAACATTTGATAAAGGAATGGGTTGGTTTTCTCTTGAAGGTTGCTGCTGTGAATTTCCAGCTTGCTGCCCTAAATCCATAGCTCTCTTTTTTGATCTAGTATTGGCCAAAATGAAAGAATTTTGCTGATCTTGACCATTCACGCCATAGAATTTAGAGATTTTCCAGTTTGGCAAGGCAACTTCCACATTATCTTGTTCTTGATTCTAATCTGCAATATTTTCCAAACCAGCATAGTTATTTTGAACCATTAAATCCTGATTTCTCATTCCATTAGCGCACACTGATTGGTTATGGGGCTAATTGCATGGATAACACCAATCACAATCCTGGGCAACATTATTTTGGGGCACAAGTTCCTTTGACGAACTAGTTGCATTTGGGTTGTATGGCTGGAATGGCCTAGGGTTAAAAGTCCTCCTTTGGCCTTGGTAATCATTCTAAAAGGCAGGCCTATTAGACTGGTTCTCCTGATAAGTTGCTTGATAAGGCTTATGTTCATGACTGACTTGTTTCATAATGCTTACAAGATCATTCCCGAAGGTCTTGAGTATACTTTTAATCTTTTTAAATTCTTGGTTTTGGGTTGGAGCAACAATTTCCTAGGTTGCATTATGATAACCTATTACTGGAATAGGCGGGACAACAACTACGGGAGGTACAACAATAGGGGTAGGTGGTTGTATTTCTAGAAACAAAGGCATAGGAGGTCTAGGGGTTATGTCTCCAGCTTGGATGAGATAGCTCTCAGCTCTAATGGCTATGTCATAAGCATTAGTGAGTGTATGCCTACCCATAGATTGAGTCATGACTAAAATCTTACTATTCAATGCTTTTAAGTAAAATAGAAAAGTATGTGTTGGTAAAGGTTTTACCGTTGCAAGAATCCTATCCCAGATTCTCTGAAATCGGTAGTTGAAATCAGCCAAGTGCTCGTGTGATGCCCTCTGAATGGTGCTCAATTTCTCTAACAAAGATAGATTATCACATTTATCAGCAAAATATTGATATAAGTTGTTAGCTAATGCATTCCATGTCACGATTGAGTTGGTTGTGAGACCTCTGAACTATTGTAACACCTTCCCTTTGAGCGATGCATCCAAGAGCCTTAACACAACTTTCTCTTGCATGATGTTGTGAACTAAGCATAAGGTGGCTACGTCACGAATATGCTCAACCGGTGTAGTGAGGTCCTCCCTGGTGAAGTATGGAAGACTTCTAAGGGCTGCAACTGGGATGTCATCATGTTGAGCGATGTCTAATGGACTGCCTCCACTAAAAGGCATGAACCGGTGTTGCCTTGGTGCTGCCATTGGTAGTGCTTGTGATATTCGAACTGGTACTCCTGGTGATAAAACCAAAGAGCTAAAAACAAAAGGTGTTGACTTTGATCTCGCAGGTGTCTCAAAGAGCTTCCTTGTTGTTCTACCTCTTCTTCGTGGTGGGGATAGCTCTCGATATTCGGTGCGTACTTGATCTAGTCTGTATTTTTCTCATGTGCATGTTGCACTAGCATGCAAAATCAGGATCAGAGTTGCCAGGTATATTGAAATGAGCCTCCAAATGGCTGAAAAATCCACTGCATACACCAAACAACAAATTAAAAAACACTAAAATTTGTCTGAAATGGCTTTCAAGGTCCCACCAGGTGTGCCAAAAACTGTTATCAATCAGATATGCACCCTTTTTCAGATTTGCAAAAATCAGACTATCTATTGAAACATGGAAACTTTTTTTAGATGTGGGTGATCTATGCGAAAAGAGAATCTCTAGAGTGAGCTAGTTCTCTGAAAGATGAATCCTATTCTAAGTGATTTTTAGGTAAAGAGTTAGAAGGATGAACTAGATTTAAAACTTAAGACTAAAATCCTAACACTTAAACTATTTGACCAACTTCAAGAAGATTCTGATAATAACTCACTCTCACCATCTCTTTAAAACTTGATTCTCACAATCTCACAACACATATAATCCAAAAGTGATTTGTGCAAAGGTTTGAAATAAACACAAGACACAACTTGAATTAGCATGCAACTCCTACAAATCACCTAACAACAGCAAGACAAGCAAAGGATTCAATAGATTTGAATCACAAGACACATCAAATTACTTTTTCAACTCATAAACAAGAACTGAGAAAGGAAAGCTTTGTTGTTTTATTGAGTGAAGGAGTGAAAACTCTCAAAATTTGAGTACAAAGAATTTTACAAGCTCCAAGTGTGTCAGAGCTAGAAACTAGAATTTGAACTCTAAAGAAGAAAAAAACTAAGTCTTCTTCAAGATAAATCCCTCCAAAAACCCTAATCCGGGCTTAAAAAGAAAGCTCAAGGAAAAGGTATCAAAACTGTCTCAAAAGTCTGCACAAAAGCAGAAAAACTCACTTTTTCCATGTTCACACTGTCCAACCCCTAAAAATAGACCAAATCTGATTTTAAAGCAAATAAAACAACTTATCCATCTAGTAGGCAACTCAAATCTGACCAAGGCAATATCTCAAGAAATCTACTAAGAATAGCAAAGAATAAAACAATTTGTTTTATTCCTACTTTACATAGTTTGCAGATCTTATCTTCTCATAATCTGGTCTATTTTCCAATTAAAGATTTTTTAAAAATCTTTTACAAAATTACACAACCTTATTTCTCCAATAAAATAATTGATTTTTCTTTTAAAAAATAAAAAAAATACAAGGCATATCTCTTATGAATACTTCAATTGATTTCTTTTAAAATCAATTAAAAACAAACAAAGCTAAGGCACAAATCTTACCAAGGCACCTAAAATAGAAAACCTTAGTCATTTATTTTTGATAAAATCCCACCCCATAACATTTATTTCTATAGATAAAATTTGGGCATGAATATTATTGACTTCTCTAAAATCAATAAAAAATGAAAACTAATGCACAAGCAAAATAAAACAAAAGGCTTCTATCAGCCACCATGGGTATTTAGGCATAAACCCTAAAGTCTAAGGTTATAAAATGTTTCATTGGAAAGCCTAAAGACTTAGGAAAAATTGAAATATGAAGACCTCCATAATGCTCGACCTAAGGCATAAAGTTATGGCATTAATCCTAAATGAAAAGACCACTTTCGTATTAGGGCATGAGGATGGAAAAAACTTGGATCAAACCCTAAAATCACATTTCATTTCTCACTTGCAACTCTGGAAAACTTTGCCTGGAGGAGATGCTGCCGCCACCATCCTGAGGGTTTCAATTTTTCTGTGGGAGATTTGAGCTCCATACTTGTTATTTCTGTTGAATTTGCACAAGTCCATGGCGGTAAGAACATTCTCAAGCTCTTTTGAACTTCGGTGCTGTATATTTTTCACAGATTTTGGCCATAAGGCCACAACCACATATGTGTATTTATCTAACTTTACTCCATTTTCTTTTTCTTTTTTTCTATTATTTATGTGTTCCTTCATATGAGCTTGACTCTTTATCTTGAAAGGTCTGTGTGTGCTTGACCAAGGCTTCTTTGATCTTCTACAGGCAAACGATGGTAAGCCATTGTTTTTCCTTATTATTTTCATTCAAGCAAAGCTTACAAATGCAAGAAAATTATGATAGGCCGCGAGCTTGATATGCTTCCTTGATGACATTTATGGAAGAACCTTCCTTTTTCACATTTTAGTTGATCTTTAGTATCTGATGTAACTCAAAGGGTTTATATTTTGGGATTTGATGAACATTTACAAGCCAAGGGCTCCCTCCAGGCCATGGCCACTCGTGCTCAAATTGGGCATTTGGGAACCTTTCTAGGCTTGACCCAAGAGATCATTTGTATATTTAATACTTTAAAAAAAAAAAATCCCATATGGGTACCTGTAATTTTTAAGAGATCACCCCTATCTTTGTGATTTCTATTGGAAACAATGTGGTCCACTGTGATATGAAAAAAATCTTAGTTTCAAATAAAACCTCCATACAGATATTCTATTTTGCTTATGTCGTTTTCTTATGAAACCATCACATAGGTAGATGATATTTTGGATAAAATACATTCCTTGCTCCTCTATTGAAATACCCATGTGGGTAAATTGGAAAATCAACAAGAATCTGTATTTTCATATATTCAAAGTTTTGGCTTGACCCAAAATGGCTTTCATTGGTATTCTAAACTCCTCAATTTCCATCATATGGGTATTTGTTGATTGCGAAGAAAATGTATTTTTGAATTAAAATTCTCATATGGGCTTCCTACATTTCAAATATATTGAACTTTATTCAAAAACCCAATGTGGGTACTCCTGAAAATTGAAAGAAAACTACATTTTGTTTAGAAATCCTTTCATTTATGAGAATAAGCACATATAATCTTACTCCATCTTCTTTATAATTTACTACTTTTCCTTTGAGTGTATGGAAAACCCTAGCTTGGCCTTGTAAATTTTAATTTTCTATACATGATAAGGAATAACAAAACCCCCAGATGGTTTTCATGAAGGAACCTGCCACAGATTGCTCACTTCTAGTTTGCATTTGTAAATTGTTAGTGTTGTCATTTATATGCAAAATTGTGCATACTCCTTTTGCTGCAAAATATCCTTCCTCGAAGAAGCTACAATTGAAATGAGTTTAATCCTTGGTGCATTTGATAATGATGCTTAAAAGCTCCCCTTGATGCCTCTGTCGTTTCATATTCTTCACTCATTCTAGAAACAATCTCTTTTCTTGTGTAATATATCAACTATTCTTTGAAAGGTATACTTTGAATGACTAAACAATTGAAAGATAGAACAAAACAAATATCCAAAACAGTGTATTTTATTGTCTCCTTTTCAAAATAGTGAAGTACTAAACTTACCTAATGCTACCCTTGCATTCTCAGCCAAACTAAAACTGACTATTTTGTTGGTCATTTGCCTTACTTTATTAATCAACTGGCTACTGGTCACTGTATTGATCTTTGTAATCCTTCATTCAAATGGGAAATTGAGACTCTTCATGTCTCCATGCTTGACTGCCCTTTAAAAGAATGCTCTTCTATCTAGCACTCTTCATACATTTTGATGCTCCATTATTTAAAACTGCTTTATGCCTTGTTGTCTTCTGAAAAGAAAAATCTATAACATTTCTCTTCGTTGAGGCATCATGTATGCCTATTCACTATCATTGTCATGAGCACGAACATTGTTGAACTTTGCATAATATTATGAACATGATGAACAAATAATACTATAGCAGAAGAATAAAACCATACAACAGTGTTTGAGATGAATGTACTCATTTGAATTGATTGAGCTGATTAAACCCATTGTTCGCCTGTAGCTTTCAGAAACATATTTGATAGTTATGAGTGAACAATCGGCTTAATAACTTTATGCATGAATTTTGTTTTACTCTTTCAGTTGTATATTTCCTTTCTTGATGAGCATGATTATTTCAATCTCCTTCTCAGCCACTTGTAATGTATAAGGGGTAGCATGCCGAGCTCTACCCTTATGGGAGCCCATTTTTCTCCACATGCTTTATTTTCAAATGATAATCAACTTCATGATTTTCCCTATACCCACACAAAGAAACAAATGATGTTAGCATAAGAAAATATATGATGATGTTGATGTCTCTCTTTTAGCTCATGTTTTTGCACTTTTCTTGATTGTTTCAGTGTATGATTAGTAGAATGCTACATTATCATTGATGGTTCATGTAGGCATTGATAGTTGGAGCTCTAACATCTCTCTTTTCCTTCTTACAGATCAATGGAGCTTGGAGAATACAAAATGGTGCACCACTTTTGCATCGGTCATCAACCAATAGGCAATGATGATTATGTCTATACTTATGTGACTTTTCCTTTTATGCATCTTCCATAGTGTAGTGTGATGCTTATGATGCACTATAACAGTTACGTCCATGGCTTGTCTGGATATTCAATTTCAATCTTCTGCTTTTCATTTTAAAAAGAAAATCATTTATGATGCAATGTTGTATCATCATTTGAATGTATCACCATTTGAATTCTTGTAATCTAATGAAATATTGTAAATATGAAAAGCATCATGAAATAAAAGAAAGCAATTGAAATGATTTGTTGTTGAATGCTCAATCCTATACTCCATTTGATTGTGAAACACTGAAAAGAAATTTCTTGAAACTTAGTTTCCTCATTTCAATGAATAACTGTTGCTTATAAAATGATAAATAAGATGCAGTCAACACTTAGCATATGAAAAAATAACTGTATTTTCCACTTTTAAATATAACAATATTTATTCAGCTCCATCAATTGATCTGTAGCAAAAAATTGGTAACAATCATCACAACTTTATTAATTGGAATGACCTTCACTAATTCATAAGTCCATCTTTATTCAAAATTTTACTTGGATGAGTTCCAAGCCATTTATGCACCCATAAATTAAGGCATATGAGTGTTTTTTCTGAGTGCCATGGTATTTTTAATATGTGAGAGAACATTTGAGCCGTGAACAACGTGATTAGATTGCTTCGACTTCTTTGCCAATGGAGAAATTTTGGGACATGGTGAAGTGATGGTTTGCTTCTTAAGGAGGTACAATGTCCCAAAATGCAACAACCAGGTTGGAAGCTACATATATTTAATTGTCTCTTTCTATTGTCTTCATTGATTTACATGTTATGCCTTGTTTTTAAAAAATAATTTTTATTGCTTTTTGTTATAGCAGCAACATTTACTGGGTGTAATAATGTCAATTTTTTTAGGGTTCTTACTTGCTTGGGTAGAACTATAATTAAGTAGTTTTGCAACAGACAACTGGTCTTTACAAACATTTTGTATTACAACAAAAACTCCAACCTTAAATAGTTACAAATGCTTACCTATAGTTTTCATAACTCTCGGTGAATAAGGCCTAGGTTCAACTATATCTCTTTGTTATGGTAAAAAATCTAAAGTATTGGATATGCATCCCTGCAATATTCATACTTAGATTTGTAGCAGGTACACTAGATATATTAGGGATTTTTCTCCTTATCTATTTGAAGCATTGATCCGCCATATTTTTATGCAGCATTTTGCTCTTCTTTTATCTACAGTGAAGTCAAGATTTAAGATTGTCTTCTGAATGCCTAGTCAGCAAGGTGTAACATATTAAGGAAAATATTTTATGGAATGGGAACCGGTACCCGGCTGCATGGAAAATTAGGTGAAAGGAGGGCTATCATGCATAGAAGAAGGGGATAAAAGGATAAAAGGATAAGGTTAGGTCTTCAAAGTTGTAGTGCTGCTTCTTGTATGTTTATTCATTCAATAATGGTGGAGGCTCTGGGAGGAACTGGTTCTTTTGTGAGTTGCATATTTCAATCTGTAGGGGGTAAGGGGTTGTATCCTAAGAAGGTATCATTTTTTTCTAACTTGAGCAGGAAGCCTACATGTTTGCTCTCTAGTGGGCATCTACAAGGCTCTTCTTGGTTGCAGCCAAAAGTGTCCAAGCAATGGAAGGACCAAAAATTAATGAAGTTCTCTTTGCAAGTAGAGAAATGGGTGTTTTGGGATCTCAATAGTTTTTATTTGGGTCACTTTTCTCTTTTTGTTGTTTGCAATTCTCCATTTACAATTTTAATACCTTTGCTGCATGTATTCCTTATGAGTTCTCCATGCATGGTTGTTGCTTTAAGGGCCCTTGTTTGGAGTTAGAGTAATGGGTTGTGGTTGTCTTTTAGCATTGTATTGTTTTGTGTTTATGGGTTCTTCTTGAAAAGAAAAAGGCATGTTTATATTTTTTTGAAGGATTGTGTAGATTGTAGGACATACAGGTTTAAAAATTGTATGGAAGGATTGTGTTTTGATTTTGGGTATAGGTTTTGACAAAAAATGTTTAATGTCATTGGGCTTTTTATGAAAATTTTTAGAAAGGGGTGGCATATGTTTTGTAATGTTTGGCATGCCTTACGATTCTGGTGTTATTGGTGAAAGGGGTTGATTTTTAATTGTTCAACGAGTTTTGTGGATTTCTCACTATTTTTCTTATTTATTTATTTTTTCTTGTGATTGTTTGTGTTAGAGTGGGTTTTAGATGATTTAGGATCTTCAAACAATTTAGTTATTAGGTTCTCCCTTGGATTCTCTAATTCTTGTGTTTGATTCTTTTGTGAGATTGGGAAGGCTTTACATCATCTTTTTTTTTTTCACATGGAATGCTATGGAGTTTGGTTGTTTTTATGGGTTTCATATGTTTTACATCCTAAAATTATAGAGATGGGTTTGTTCTGCCTGATTAATAATCAAGGTAGGATTACAGTTGCATTACATTTTGTCCAACAAAATTCTAAATGAGTGGGTTATGGTTCTTGTAAGCTCGCCACGGATTTTTGCACTATCCTTTCCAAATCTGCCTTTAAGTCACCCTTTCCTTTCTTTAGAGTCTTGTCTTCCATCCTACTGATGGGTTCTTTAATAAGCTTCCTGCACGTTTATGTGTTCAGGTTTATGCAACATAGACATGTATACCACAGACAATGAGAAGGTAGGAGATTGGAACCACACCCAACATGAACTTGAAGTTCACTCTACCCAGGAATTGTTTCATTCCCTTATAAATGTTGGAGATAAGCTTGTTGTTTTAATTTTCTTCTCCCTTGGATGTGGGGCCTATAGATCTTTGCATCCTAAATTATGTGTTTGATCTAATCTCTTCTTTTCTGCATGCCATCTGTGCATTTGGAATTGTTTGATTTAATCTTACATTATACCATTATTTTCTTAAGGCAGGCTAATATACCGTGAGGGTATTGTATGAACTAATTGCACATAATAATTTCAATTGTAGGAATGGATGTAGGAATAGCAGAGGGAAGGGGATTTTTCTTTTACATCATATTTATGCTTCTTTTTCCATGCTCTTTTATTAGGTTTGACCATTAAAGAGGAGAATGTAAATATTAGAGGTGCAATCTCAAAGATAATTCTTTGAGACTTAGATTAGGCTATCTAACTCTTACTTTCTATGTCATCTGAAATTACCATTTTTTTTTATGAATGATACTGAATATAATTTATTTTTCTTTGTTCCAACTTCCAACCTTCTTTACTTTTGCATTTTTTTTTCTTTAGACAAGGCTTGAAGAATTTTGTTAATATTTGCATTTGAATAAAAAATTCCCATTTGATGATTTTTATACAGATTTTCCAGCTTGCAAAGATGTATAGTGATATAGAGTTTGTGAAGGTGAGCCACGAAGAAAATAAGTCTTTCTACTATAGCTTGAACATACACATTCTAGAAGAAAAAAATTCATTATGGGTGGAAGGATTGTGGGAACCAAGGGAGCTCCAATCCCTTAGAAGAAAAAATGGGAATTTGTGGCACAAAAAATATGTTAGCACAATGGCAGGATAAAAGAAGAGTATAAATTTCTCAATTTGAAACCCGGTACCACTAAAACCAAAGTACTTGCAGGTTCCTTTGTAGACATGTAGACAAGATGCCTTGAATAAATGCAATGGAATGTTTGCAAGATACACACAAAACAGACTTGTCAAAGGGCTTTGAAAGATTTCAAGCAAATGCAATTGGAACAATTAAATCCAATCTGTAGAACCTTTACCAAAACCTTCCAATCTTGCAAAAACTAAGCTTTGGAACAGGGCATGCACCTCCAATAGAGCATAATCAAATACTAGAGTTCTATTAGAGATTGTGGTTGTGAGTGTCGAGTGGATATTAATTAAAAATGTAAAAGCATACCCAAGGGATAAAATGCCTCAAAATATGTGGTCATCACTCTAGAAGTATGCCCAGAGAGCTTTTTTACAAAAAACATCATTTGCTAAATAACCTATCAATTGAGTTCATTAACTACAAAATGTATGCAAATTAAAGACCAAATTTTTCAGCATACCCATTGCACACCAAAGTGTGATTACTAGTTTTATTTTTAAGAGACGCCTATGGAATAGAAGGAAGCTGCCACTTCTCCAAACATTCTGAAGCATTCAAGTGTGGCCCTTGGTCGGTCCCACCAAATCTAAGTTTGAAATCAATGACTTTTTATTGTTCCTTTTCACCCTTTGGGTGGATCCACAACTTGACTGTGGAAGAGTGGGAAGGTGACATGTAATAGAGCTCTAGGTGGTCCCATTATCTGAAGGCTATAAAGGTGTCACTTAGCTCAATCTAGACATTCTCCACAATTTCGTAAGGAGTATTATATGAAGACTTGATCTAAGTGTGGAATAACAAGAGACTACCATGTGGCAAGGTTTGAGTCATCTAATGAATGAATATATGATGCTGAAGAATTTTCTATGTACCGAGAACAGAAAGGGGAACTTAATGAATGACTATCTAGATCCACGTGGCATAATCTCAATGGTTCTTTTCCATTTCATGGGCCTTAATCTGATGCTCTATTTCATGGCCTTAGAACTATGGGAAGCTGACATGTGGATGATATTGACTTGTTTTTTCAGTGGTAAGGCTTGGGTGAAGTAAAAGATACTTCCACATGAAATTATCTGATTGGCTCATGGTTTTTCAAAGCAAGTCAATCTTTTTCAAATCTCGTTGATCGATTAGCATTGTTCGATTGAGTTGTTTGCTAGATGATCAATGATACAAATTTGAAAATGGCAAATGGGTTGTTGTGTCTGTTGTGGCTCACACGAGCTGAGCATAATGGCATACAAGATGTCATCCAATCTATAATTTAATGATTTTTCACATAAAAGTAGGATTTAAAGTATTTTCATAATTCAAAAAATCATTGAATCAAATTAGGTGAACTTGTGAGTTGTTCTACATCAAAACTAGGGTTTTCCATGTTTATGAACTAGTGAATACATCTATTCCCAAATTTAGAGGAAAAGATCCAACAATAGGATTTAAGGATTTCACCCCTTGAAGAAGAGCTATTTAAGGTTGACAACTTTAAGAATTATTTCTCAAAGACATATCATACTTTGTGTCTAAGTCTTTGGTTGTGACAAACATGAAATAATCCTAGTTTCTTGAATGTGCATTGCAGTAGATATCCAAAATGTTATGGTAAATGATGAATTTGAATTTGCAACATATTTGGTTGAAGCCATCCACGAGGTATTAATGCAGAGCAAGGGGGTGAGTTGGGAATCATTTTTTTGTGGTATTCCCTCCTTTGCCACATGTTCATGTATAAGGGAAGTTAGAGTTTAGCTTAGCATTATAGATAAATGATCTTGATGAGAATAAGGATGAACTCCTAGTAGAGATGTGGATGCATTTTTTGGATATGCATTGTGTTCAAGCTAGTTATGTAACATTCAAAAATCTTTTTGTTGCAAGGATATTTCAACTTTTTCAAGGTCAAGTACCAAGAGTGGCATTAGAATTACTATATTTTCTTAGACCAGTGGAAAGAAAGCCAGAGCTAGGGATTCAACATAATTGGGTAGATTTTTTTCTCCACTTAGATTACATAATATTAAGGGTGTATGGAAGCATGATGGAACCCCATGTCCTACCAAAATATGTGCCATTAAGAATTAGTTTCCTAGAAGTTATTTGGAAATTGGCTATTTTAGAAGAAGATCATTTGTAAAATTAGAGAAAAGGTTCATTCTTTCCATTTCTCATATTTTTCTTTGATTTCAAGATGAATAAGGATGGAAACAAAAATATGATAAACTTAAACTTTACAAGATGAATAGTCAAAAGCACAAAATTTTAATCCAAAAGGCTTTATCAATGATTTGAGAATAAAAATCAAAAGATCAAAATTGTACTATGTGACTGACTATAGTGAAGATGGAATAAGAAATTTCTTGAATGAAGATGAATTAAAAACAACAAAAATAAAATGGGCAGCCTTCAGGAAGGTTGAATAAACAAAGAAGGAAAGGGATGCTTCATTCAAAGGGACATATATTGATATTGATGACCCAATCCGTAGAATTTAAGAAATTTTGTAGAACATTAATAAAATACTTGTTGAGGCTCCTCAAATTGAGGATAGAGCTAAGGGGAAAGCCCCAGTATTGGATGAAATACCAACATATCATCCACCAGGGTCCAAGCCTTATGTTTCTAGGAGAAAGATGAAAGGGGTTGTCATTAGGGAATAACTACATTCCCCAACACCAGCATAAATTCCTCCATATTCTCAACTAGTCCAAAAATATTCTCCTTATCATTCCTACAATTTTATTGATTTGAAATCTCCTCAAAGAGAGTCATGTACAAAGAGGAGGAATGTGGAAAATACTTCATTGGTAGATTACCCACCTGATGATGAGGAATAGTATGAAGTAACAGGTGATGATGTATTGCAAGCAATATCATCTCCTTAAAGAGATGAGACTATGCCTGCCCCAAAAAATAGAGTTACAAAGGAAGTTCTACAAGGCAAGGAAAACACAATTGACATTAGATAAGTGTCTTGTAGCATATTTTTGAGTGATGATTCTTTTGCTAAAACTATTGAGTTCAAAGAATTCATCTAGATATGTAAGAAAAATGAATTTGAGGAAATATTAAGAGATGAAATGGCTAATTCTCTAGGAGAGACTAGAGATCAAGTATCTAATAGGCTAGTAGCACAAATGAGTGTTGAACAAAGGGAAGTGACACTAGAAGAAGGGAGGTAGTTAGTTAGAGAAAGTGGCATACTCTTACTCCCTGAATGGGACATCTTCTATTTCCATTTATATAATTTAAATGTAGGATGCAAGGATATTATCCTATGGAGATGAATTTGTGGCTTCATTTTTTGGATCCATTTTTGTCCTAAATGGGATACTCTAGAAATTTGGGCTTTGACCCAAAATGCAAACAAACCAATAGTAGCGGAACCTGTAGGTGATTTGAGAGGAGGACTTATTGTGAAGAGATTTTTAGATACCTTTGTAGTGGAAGCAACCACCCTAGTAGTGAATGTTGCATAATTTAGTAAAGAAACAATTGAATCTTTGCAAGAGAAATGTAATAAAGCTCTAAAATATTACCAAGATTTGTTGAATAAATATAATAAGGACAAGGAAATAATTGCACAATTGAAACAACAAGTACAACAACAATAGCAAAAACAAAAACAACAACCACCTCTACCAACATCAATGGCCATATTTTTTAGGGGAGATAGGTCAATGGTGGCAAGCAATTCTTTTGCACCACTCCTAAGAGCTAGAAGTGAAAGAGGGGCCTTGCTTGATCATTTAAGAACTTATGAAGAATTGTTCATGCACTACCAGGAAGATAAGCATGAAAGAAATATTATTGTAATTTTCAAATATATTGGGGCGCTTAATGGGAAACATAATGAGAAATTTGGAGAATGTGGATAAAAATTATTCTTTGATGATAACTACGATTAGCAGATAAATATAAGAGACAAGGTAGAGGCAATTCCTATGATGAGGAAATGGGTCTGAAGACTCAACTCTTTGATTGGTACGATTAAGGGGTTTTCTCATGATCTAAATAAACTTAAGGAAATTGTTCTAACATATGAAATTGTGAAGAAAACTGATGATTGCTAGGGATTAGTGAGTCCACTAGAGGATAGAATAAAAGAGTTGATTAATGAATTTGTTGATTGTGATTTGGGAATATTATTATACCTAATGAAGGCTAATGATGAGGTAAAGCCATGTGAAGAGTGGAAAGAACAATTAGAAAGTATAACTACAACTTTTGATTACCTCATATGTGAGAAGGATCCAATTGATATTGAGCTAATGAAGAATAGCTTAGCAAAGCTATGGGATACAAACAATTTTGGAGGAATTTGATAAAGAAGTAGATCAAGTGCTCTTGGAGCATGGTACCTACAAAACTAATTTGGATGAGTTCTTAACATTTAATTTTCCAACTGAAGAATAGTATATAACATGGGATAATAAATATAATAAATTTCCAAGGTTATAAAGGTTCTAAGTGATGTTACATGACTATTAATATTTTTGATATTAAGATGGAGCAATTAATTTGTCTTTTCTACACATTCAACATGAATGGGAACTTTAGTCAACTTTAACAATAGTTTTTTCTATTAGTAACAATAGTTTTGTCTATTAGTGGACCTAGTAGGATTTTTTCCTCATCTGCTAGATCAATAGTTCCAATGTTTTTGGAAGATAAAGAAAGTGAATATAAGACAATATATTTTTTGAGGTACTACCACTTTATACAATGAGTGCTTTTGAAAGTAGAAAGAATCCTCTACAACTACATTGATAACTACATTTATCCTTTATGGAACATTCTCATCATGAATGGTTGTAATCACATTTTGAAATGTAAATGTATGCCAAATGAAAATGTGACATGTGTACTTGGCTTGAAGATTTATTTTATCCCTTGTTTCTATAAAAGAGAATTCATGGTCATTTTCATGGGATCTTGGAGAATTTTTGTATGCAAAGAAATTATAATTAAGTTTATTTTCTGAATCTATGTCATTTTTTGAAATAGGAATTATGCAATTTTCTAATGTTGTATAACAATAACACCATCTTTCAATGGATATATAGAGGTAATTTTTTAGTTCAATTGTCTCTAATATGTATACAATTATAGTTTATGAATAAAATGATCAAGGATTATTTTCTTCATCTTCACAATCTTTCCTATGTTGAATGTTTATGTAATATCTTTTACTCAATAAGTAGATTAAATATTCTTGAATAGGAATGTTAAACTATACCTATGTATGCAAGGAGTTGTAAGTAGAATTGGGTTGGAAATCCATGTGTGGTAGTGTAAGGCATTACTGCAAAGCTTTATGATGTTTGGAAAAAACTACTATTATAAGCATTTATGTTACATTCTTCTTGTCTGCATTCCCTAGGTTGAGGAAACCAATCTATTGTAATTGTATTTAATAAATCTCCTTGGTCACATACTTAAGAGAATAATTATAAATTTTAATTTAAGTTTATGTTATGTATCTACTTAATGTTATTTCTATGTTCTCCTACAATAAATTGTGTAAATAATTAAAGGAATTAGCCTAATCTTTGAGGTTTTCATAATCATCAAGAAAATTTGTTGAGAACATATCTGCTTATTACAATATTTAAGATAAATGACAAGGAGATATTTCATAATAATGTATGGGATCACCCTCCTAGGTCTTGAAGAGCCTAAAGTGTAGAGAGAAATTTAATCTAGATTTCTCCTAGTAGTTTTCCAATCCCTCAGAGTAATTGAGCATTAGAAGTGGCAATTCTATAGATTACTCATGAGATCAGCTTGGGAATTAAAAAAACACCAAAAAATTGGTGACTTTGGTGGGGAATTACTTAGAAAATTTGGTTGAAGATCATTTACATCCAGATTAAAAATAATTTGAAGTCATAAGTGTAGCCAGAGAATGAAGTTTTGAAAATAATCCTTCATTTTTCAGTCTTATATGGTTCATCTAAGAATTTTTTGTTATATTTGTTATTGTGTGAAGTTCCTTTTATATGTCTTAGGAATTATTCAAATGTCTCTGCATTTACAATATTCTCTAAGAATTAATTGAAAATATCTTGAATTCCCTTAATTGGGTGGTGACTCTAAGTCTGCTTGCCAATGCAAAGAAGAAGAAAGAAGGAAAAGCTTGAGAAGGTTGAAGAAATCATGAGAGGAACCATAAATCAATTGAAGAATATTCCTGAGAAGTTAGAAGGTGAATTGCCTCTTACAACTAGATCCTGAAAGAAAAAGGATAAAAAAAAAATTGTTTCTCCTTCTCCCCAAGGATCTAGGTGTTCTCATGATAGTAGTAATGAAAATATGGGAAGGTTATTTGAATTTGGAATGTCTTCTACAAATGAGGAAAAATCTAATTCTAAGGATATGTGTAGGATCATGATGGGTATGTGGCTGATGACCTTTTATTTACCCAAAATTGATGAAACGAAAAGGGTTTTTAAAGGAGATTCTCAGCTTTCAGCCAATATAAATTATTCTTCACTTTGAATTGAATATGTAATTATTATTCATTTTCTATTTGAATTACGACTAAAGTCCTAATTGATAGGCTAATTAAAAAACATCTATAGCTTTCAAATGGTATCACATTTTTTGAATCCAAAACATGCGTCACATTCTATGCTTTGCATAATATAGGATTAAAAAAAGAAAAATTAAATTTCATAAAGTTTTTGACCAAGTTAAGGTGGTCATACACGTTTTATATTTTTTAAAGTTGTAATAAAAAATCATAATTAATTATTCACTAGGAAAAAATTACAAAAAATATGTATCACATTGGGACATGAGTCCTCTACTTATATATAAAATCTTATAAAAATATTATCATTTTATTGTGGTTAGGGTGGTCAAAGACACCTACTTCTTATTTTTTCCCTAAAATTTAAGTACTACTACATTGAAATTTCAAATTTTCAGCAAATAGATTTTTCTTTTTTAAAAAAAACCTAGTAGTTTAGAAACTACATTCAATTTGCTACAGATTCTATTCTTACATATTTTTGAAATAATATAGATAACTTATTCAATTTTTTACGTCAAGTTGCCTAACTCTGATTTTTTTGAATTTTTTGCCACTTAAGGGCCTATTTTTTCCATGATGATCCTACACATACCCCTAAGCGGTCCCATTCATGAGGAGCATGTCAATTCAGATCTTCTAGCTAAAGAACAAGGATAGAAAGAGAAATTCTACAAGTATATTTTTGATTCCAAATTGGCATCCTGAATTCTAAATCCTATAGCATCAAATACACCTAATCCTCTAGAATATGACTTGTTAGGTAGCCCTATTAGAAAGGTACCTACTCTTTCTTTTAAAATAAGCACCATAAATCTCATGGATAGTACCCTTGAAAACTCATATTATTACATTACCTTACCAAATGAAGATGAATTATTACAAGAAGTCTTGGAACTCCAAGAGGAAGCTTAGAGACTAGAGGCTCCTAGGTAGGGATCAAGAGGGCTAATGAAAGAGAATACAATATTAGGAATGCAATGTATGAGAGATAGATTGAAAATAAGAGTTGAACAAATGAAACTATTTAGCCAAGGAGACCTTTCTTCTACACTCGCTCCATCTAATAATGAAAAGCTTAACCCCACTTATGTTAGTAATAATATAAGTGCTCTTATGGGAATTTATTCCACTAACACATGGACCAATTCTATTGTTACCAACACAATAGTAGAAGTTTCCACTACAACTATCCCATCTGAGAGTGTAGAAAAAGGAAAAAACCCTATAGGTCACACTAAAGGAGTGGGTATAAATGAGAATACATCATTCCAAAAGGCTTTTGCATATGTATCACCTGATCCATTAGATTTGAAACTATAGAAGGAGATGGGACAAATGTAAAAGGAACTTGAAAGAATGGAGCAATTAGCTACTAAGGATGAGATGCAAAGAAAAATATATTTTCTAAAGGTTTCATATGGACATGGAGATTTTGCAATTTCTAGTTCCCAAAACCCACCTCCATCTTCACCCCAACCCACCCCAGCTATTGACTTAAATATTTCATCTCATATAGGCCAGTTTGCTCCCAATTCTCAATCCTAGAACATGAGTGGAATTGAACAAAATTATTAATATCAAAGGAATGTGAATACTCAGTATAGTGGAATTATTTCAAGTCAACAGGGGAACCTGAATATTGGAGGATAGGGTAATGTTGGACAACAACATAATACTCAAGGAGGGAAATTTTCTAGAAGACCTTTACAAATTTTGGAGAGGTACAAAAATTTATTCTTCAATGGGATCCTTAGATATCCTAATCCTATCCCCAATGATATTAGGAATGTATTGAGTAAATTATCTAGAAATAATGCACTATTTGGTGAAGATCATTTAAGGAATTTTTTGAATTTTCTTGATGATTTTAAAATTAAGGATGAGGAGTAATAATGAAATTATTTATGCAATCATCAATTGAGGATGCTAGAGATTGGTATAGAGGCATGTTTGATGCTAGTATAGGATCTTGGGAGGAATTCAAAATATTTTTAGAGAATAGTACAAAGATAAAACTAACCCCAAGTACATGATTAATGAGTCTAACAGTATTTTAAAAGGATGAAATGAGCTGGACTCCGATTTAAAACTAAGTTTTAGAAATCCATGTATAGAATTCCTCCAAAGTTAAGGCCAAAGAAAAACCTAAGGGAAGCTTTCAAAACTACTTTACACATTAAATGCAACACAAGAGCCTTAGGAAAAGTGGGAAAGAGTGATGATGTTAAGATACTGAATAGCCCAAAAGGAAATCATGATAAGGAAACTTCATCTAATGGTAAGTTGGATAAGGTGATGAGTACCTTGAAGGACATGAGTTATAAGATCTCTAGAAATGATAAAGGGTTTCCAATAAGAAACCTAACTTCTAGAAGCATGAAATAGTACCATGGTTGCATGACCAACCTTACAACACCAAGTGGCATAATGGAAAACCAATGTAGAACACTCAAAAAAATATGTCAAATAAGGAAACTCTAGATACCTTAAAGAAGAATTATAATCATTTTGTGGATGAAATTCCATGGTTTGTAACTTTCCAACTACCTCATTCCCCTCACTAATGTGTATTAGCTCAATCTTTAGAAGAAGATCATGAGACTTGTGGTGACTATGACATGCCACATGAGCAAGATGAAGAAATTAACATTAATTTTATTAATGAATAATGCTCCTTTGATGAATAATCATATGAAATAGATGTGTGTAGTTATAAGTATATATATATAATGCATATTATCAACAAATCTTCTTTGATGAGGAAGAAGAATATCGTAATGTGAATAACCTTGAGACTGATTATTTTGATGTCAATTTGAGGAGACCATCTGTAGAGGAGATTAAAGAGTTAGAAGTTTTTCCAGTTGTCTAGTTTAGAGGTAATTAAAATTTAAGAAACATAATTGTTAATTAAGAGTAAGGAAAAAATAGTATTATTTCATCAAAGAGAAAAATAAAGACAAGCAAGCTAATCAAGTACCTAAAAGGGTTGATGAACCCAATGCTAAAGATTCAAAGGTGTTGGGGAAGAAATATGAGTTGTGAACATTAATGAGAATGTTGTGACTCCATTAGTGAAATTAAAGTATCATAAGGTAAGTTTTGATTAGGAGAATAAAAATTTTGAGGTTAGAATTGAAGAAAAACTTGTGCAAAGAAATGATAAAAATGTGGAACAAGATGTGACAAAATATTACCATCCAAAGTATAATTCAGTTGATATGTTTCAATTGTTGTCACAAGTGAATGTTTCATTTCTTCTTTGTGATTTGATGAGGGTTGAAGAGCATAAAGAGAAGGTAGTTTCCCTCATCAATGGTGCAACTATAGTCTGAGATGAAAAGAAGGTGATCACTCCACCTGAAATGAGAAAATAAAAAATAAATGAAGATGAAGTTGAGGGGATCAATAATGTTATACCTCAATTTTTTGGGGTGCCACATTGGGTACATGCCCTAACCAAGTGGACCCCTTCTATGTAACTCTTGTGATTGATGACAAGATAGTGAAAAATAACATGATTGATTTAGGAGACTCTTCAAATATAATACTTTTTGAGATTATGAAGGAATTGTGATTGAAGATAAATAGGGTATATGTAAAATTTTATGCCATGGATTCTAGGGAGGTTCCAATCATTGGGATCATAAAAGAGGTATATTTTAGATTGGTTGCATGCCTAGAGAAAGAATTTAAAATGAATGTTATAGTAGTGGACATTCCTGCTACTTATGGGATGCTATTATCTAGGAAATGGAGTGCAACTATGGGAGGTAACATGCAGTAGGACATGTCTTATGCCACCATTCCCATTGATGGAAAAGATGTAAAACTCCTCAAGGAACCCAGATCCTCACACCTAATTGAAGATACCATGCTTGAAGAAAACATTCACTTTATGGATGTGGATGTAGTGTAGGAAATTGTATACCTTTACAATTTCACATTATCTTTGGGTCCCTTAATTTATTGGACTTAATTAAGCTTCTAATTTTCTAAATTATGTATTACAAAGCCTTATTTGTCCCAGTTTTTGAAAGGAGAATCAATATTTAATAAATGCATTAAATATTTTAACCAGCATGGAATATGTGTGTCCTAGACTTATAAGACATGACCCATTCACCCATGTGTGAATGGGTCCCCTTTAAGTCCTAAGACTAAAATTTAAATATGTTTTTGGTGTTATTTTAATGATTCAAATCCAATTTTCCATTGCCAACTTTTGGAATCTAATTTTTGAGAAATGAATGGGTCCCCTTTAAGTCCTAAGACTAATATTTAAATATGTTTTTGGTGTTGTTTTAATGATTCAAATTCAATTTTCCATTGTCAACTTTTGGAATCTATTTTTTGAGAAATTAGATAAACACCTCTAAATGCATAATATTTTTATTATTTGAAATCTAAAGATCAAGAAGAAATTTCATGAGAGAAAATTTTATTATCAAGAGAATTCAGGAGTAACATTATCAATCACTTTACAATAGCAACTAGGATACTATCATCATGTCAAAGCTCATGTATGTTCATGTCATCTTTTGAAGCTAACATTGTGATGTAGGATTTCAAGAACATTCAAATCATTTCAAGCAATCAATCAAGTCAATCAAATAAGATCCAAATCCTTGGAGTGATGTGTTTGTCTTCAATCTTTTAAGGGAATCCATTGAAGGGTGGTGAGATGTAGCAAGCATTTTTCATTCATCATTTCCTTCTCCTTTGTCATTATCTTTCTATCAAGGTTTAATTACTAAATTGTGGTTGACTAAAAAAAAACCCCATACAAAAAAAATACCTCTTTGTGTATCTACATGTTATAGGCTGAACAAAGAGTAGAAATATCTTGAAGAAGAAATTTTTCATTGTTGCATTCATTTTCATCTTTGTTGTCAAGTCACAGAAACTAAGTTACAAATTTTATTTCTAACATTTTGCTAATGGGACTTGTGTCAAATGCAATCTTAGATTTTGTACTAGAGGACCCTAGAAGTTGATCAAAACCCTTGTACAAAGACCCATTCACCCATGGGAAAATGCGTCCTTGTAGGAACCTTAAAATCACTTTTTTTGAGCATTTTCGTTTACCTCTGCACTTCCCAGATCCACTGGAAAACTCTATTTCCATCTGTCAATATTTGGGATCTTGTATTTTTAATATTAGGGCATATAAGATTATTAGTTTAATTATTTCAAAATATTTCTCATCAATTCTAATCACCTAATAGATGTAGATCCAAGTCTGGTTGGCTCACCTTCAAGTCTAAAAGTCAATCTCTTGCGCCTTATCATCTACATCTCAATGAAAATTATAAAAATGTGGAAATGGCCCTAGGTTATGGCCACTAATATTAGAGTGACCACTTTTTTTAGTTTAATTTTGATGAACTTGACATTATTACATCATATTACTTTTAAAAATTGAAAGTCCTTGAAACACTAGGTTTAGATTTTCATTTTATTGTTTTGCATCTCATTTAGGGTTCCATTTTTTGTATTCCAAAAGCATCAAAAATTTAAAATATTTGCATTCATCTTGCATGGTACCTTTCATTAGTATTTATTTTAGTTGTCTTTAGATCAGATTTACATTTGATTTTCATTCATTAAGTGGTTAAAAATCTGAAATTGTCACTTGCATTTAGATTTCATCTTTCATTTAAGTCAAAAAAATAAAAATAAAAATTGCATTGTTTCAAATTTGCACAAATCTTTATTTTTAGATTTTTTCATCTTAGAACCTATGAATTATTGCATTTCAGATCTCAACATTATATTAAAAATTTGTAAACACATTTTCACCTTTGTTTCACACTTGTATTTTTGCATTATATAGTCTTAAATTGAGCAAAATATGGAAAAATAGTAATTTTTTAACCTGTTCGCAACTAGAGAAAGAAACATCAAGCAACAACATAAAACTTCAAATTTTTAGTTTTCAAAACCTTGTACAAGGACCCATTCACCCTTGGGTGACCCTGGCTTTATATAGGTGTCTCAAACAACTTTTGCACAACCTTTTTTATCTATATTATCAGTCCATTTCCACCTACAATTATCTGAATTGAAATTCTAGAAAAATATTATTGCATGTGAAAGAAATATGTCATTTTTCTTGATTTGTTGCAAATTTGGGGAAAAAAAATTGTATTTGAATATTGAAAATCATCAAATTTGTAGGAAATTTATTTATATTTTTGAAGCATTCCATATCTTAGATAGATTAGTTCTCAATTTTTGCATAAATAAAAGCATGTTTCCTTTTCAAAGATGTGGTTTTAATATGGTAAATAATGGATTGTATAAGAACAATCTCCCTAGTTATGAGTACAATATAGGGAAACTAAATAAGGTCATTAGAAGTTGTGATAGTAATTCTGTGAATTTTTCCCTAATTATGAGACTACCTTAGAGCAAGAGAACAAAATCATTGACACATTTCTTAATATCACCTTGCCTATCCTTCAATCATCCCCTAACATTTCTCCTAATTGTGAGAATGTTTTGGTACAAGAGGATGCATTCATAGACAATCATGATAATCATAGTTGTTCTTCTCCAATACCTCTCCTACTTGTGATGAAGGTAACTTGGTGTTAGAAGTTCCAATTATTGAGAATTCTAAGAATCGTGTTTGTTCCTCTCCTAATGATTTAACCACTTGGGAAGATATTGTTACAAAAGAAGATGATGACATTGATACATTTCTTTCAAAAGATAGTATAGATGAGAGGATAAGATAACATTAGATCCCCCCTCATTATAAAATTATCAACAAGAAGTCACATCTGTTGAGGTTATGAATGCATAAGTGTCCATTAGATCTCTTTTGATTAGTGAACCTCCAAACACTTATTTTGGGTCTCCTAAGAGTCCTTTAATCATTGGACCTCAAAATATTCCTTTTGAACCTCCTAAGATTCCTTTACTTATTGGACCTCCTAAACCACTTTTTATCATAGGGCCACCTCAAAACAAACAATATCCAAGATGTATCTTAAATTTTGTGAGGCAACTCACTAGTAACAATGTGTCACATTAACCAAGTTATCATACTATTGCTCATACATATAACACAAGGAATAATATACAACCACAAACCATTCCTACATTGATACCACTTCCTCAACCCATTTTTCCTCATGCTCTTCTTTTACCTTCACATAGTGGAAAGGAGTACATGATCCTGTGGAACAACTTTGCAACACTCTTGCTAAGATATCCTTGTGGGATTTGTTTCAAGCATCAACTATTTAACACAACATACTTCAAAATGATTTACAACAAGTTGTTATCCCTCTAAGTGCACAACCCAATGATGTGGTAATTTTGATTGAGAATATAAATTCACCTAATTTAGACATTATCTTTCATCAAAGTGAATTACCTCCATTAGAAATATAAAAATAAAATGATTCTTTAATGATAATAGCTAGCATTAACCAGATTGGCATTAAGTGTGCTCTCATTGATAATGGTTCATCACACAATGTTTGTAATGTAAAATTTTTGGATAAACTTGGAGTGGCCAAGAATAAAATTCAACTAGATTCTTTATCTATCCATGGTTTTGATAATTTGGGAATGCAACCACTTGGTGTGATAACATTACCTGTTAAATCTAGTAGGGTTACATTGAGAAAACCTATCCATGTCATACCCCATGATCTTTCATATAATCTTCTAATGTGTAGGCCATGGATTCATGAAATTAATGGAATCCCCTCAACAATTCATCATCTAATGAAATACAATTACAAAAATAAGGTCTACATGATAAAATCCAACCATGAACATGAGATTTGTTTACAAATGGAAACGGGAATGGAAATTCATCTTAGAACATTAAAACCAACTACAAAAGTGGAACCTTTGCAAAAGGAAGAAAAGATTGGTTTCCATTAGTAACTAAATTGTTAGATGATGACTGGGTTTCATTAGACTTTACACCATTCATGGGAGAATAGAAGATTACACAGAAATCATGAAAAGAGAAAGAAGATACCATAATATCAACAAAATTAAAGTCGTCAAAACCATGTGAGTCCATAACTTTAGGAAAGAAGAGTAAAAAAACTATACATATACATATGATGAAAGTGATCATGAGAAACAACCTTCTTCAAAATAAATGAAAGGACTTTATGGAAGGGTTTATGAAATTTTGATACAAATTGGATATAAGGGAAAAGGATGTGGTGTTAAAGAAAAATTTATGCGTGTCCCTATCAAACCTAGCACACAATAAAAAAAAATGTCTTTCTTATTTTCCTTTGAAAGAAATGAAATCATCAAAAAAACCTTTGCTTAATATTAATGTTATCATGCAAAACTATCCTAGGACAAATATAAATTATGGTCATGATATTGCTTCATCTTCAATCACATGTTTTAGTGATGATTGGGGTTCATTAGATTTTATACCCTCCTTTTTGGGAGAGTACGGAATCTCACAATCTCAACCTAACAAGTCTTGCATATGTATGAAACATTAGTGTAAGCGAGAAAGATCTCTTCCAAAAAAGAGCATAATATCTTCTACTATTGATCAAGAGAGTACCTTGTTGAGGCTTCTTCAAGACCACTTGATATCTCTCTCTCCAAAAACATGAATAAATTCTACAATAAAATATCATTCTATGCATATCATTGAGTGCATGGTCATTCAACCAATTAATGTCAAGCCTTGAGTAACAAAATTCAACATCTTAAGGATTTTGGTGCTCTTCATTGTGTTGATGCTCCTAATTCCTCTTATCAATAATGATTTTCATCCTATCATGTTTCTCATCACTATTTGGCATTGGTAGCTTTATGTATTTATGCTCATTGCCACTCATGGTGGTACAATCTTAAGTGTAACCATATTTTTCATGGCAGCAACATGATATTCCTTGGTGTGGTTGTCCTTGTCTCTACACTTGGCGGGCAAGGATAACTAGTTTTGGGAGGTGTGATTTCTTTTCAAGGATCCCCTCTTCCCCTATTTTATCCTTAAAATACCAACATAGAAAGTATGTTGAAATTTTAAAGGAGGGAATATAGTCCCCCACTCATTGTTTGCATGTTCCCTTCTTAGTGATGATAGCATACATCTCGTAGGAAGTGTGACCCTTTTGTTTAAAGTGTGACTTTCTTGATCTATGTGATGTGTCTTCTTTGTGGTCACATTTAGCTTGATCTTCTACAAGAGTGTGACCTTTCTTGGTATATTATTTTTTCCTTGTGGCAATGCTATGGCTAGTGTTCCCTAAGGTATAATCTTCTATTCCTCAAATAGTTCTCTCTTGGTGTTCATGTCAAGTGTGATTTTCCCTAAGGTGTGACCTTTCATACATTATGTAAAAACCCTTTGATTATCTTGATTATTAACCTTTGTTTTGAATTAAAACCTTGTTATATATTCCACAAGTTTCTAGAATAATGTAGCTTTCTAGCCTTGTGAAGCAATTTTATTTTATGAATTTCTAGCATAATACAGCTTGCTAGCCTTATGAAGCATTCATCATTTTGTGGCACCTTATCAAAGTTATCAGGGAGTATAAATTTTGGTATGGTTGACTTATGGGTTCACATTTTTGTGATGACTTTTCCCATCTACCACCTTTTTATGGGTACACACCTTGTATACCTAGTGTGTGTTTCTCATTTTGGATTGGGGGCGTGCCTAGTGTATATCACACTGCACTAGCCCTTTTGAGCATATTCCATGGCCACCTAGCATAATACATCTTTCTTTCATAAGGAGCCACATGTTTCATAAGTGATTTTGCATCCTTGTGAGAGCATCATTTTATTTTGACAACACATTCAATGGATGGCATTTTGTATTTGAGACAATTTAAGACTGGCACCTTCTCTTTGCCTTATCGACTCGAATCTGTTTAGTACCAACCTTGTCTCTTGTCACATTTCTTTCGAGTTTTTTCTTCATGTTTGCATCATGTTTACAATGTGCTTGTTTTTATTTTTATCATCACCCATATATTATGTTGTGTCACATGTGTTTTCATCGTGTATGCTTTATGTTTTTCAATATGTATGTTTATGTATCTTGCCTTGTTGCACTTATCTTACATGCATGTGTTTCCTCTCTGGTTATGTTGATTTTCCATAAGATCTTGGATCCTAGGGGCTTCCATGACCTCCTTGATCTTTTTCATCCTATCTCATCAACATTTGTGCACTTGGATGCCCCTTGATATATATTTGTCTACTTTAGTGTGATTCTGAGAGTAATTTCATACTCTTACTAAAGTGAGGGCTAAATATAGTGTCAGAAATTGTATACCTTTACAATTTCATATTATCTTTGGGTCTCTTAATTTACTGGATATAATTAATCTTCTAATTTTCCAAATTATATATTCCAAAGCCTTATTTTTACCATTTTCTAAAAGGAGAACTGACATTAAATAAATGCATTTAATATATTTAACCACCATGCAATACATGTTTCCTAGACTTATAGGCCATGACCCATTTTCCCATGGACGAATGGGTCCACTTTATGTCCTAAGACCCATTTTAAAATATTTTTTCCTGATATTTTAATTATTCAAATTCAATTTGCAATTGTTAGCTTTTGAAATCATTTTTTTTGGGAAATTAGATAAATGCCTATAAATACATAGCCTTTGATCATTTTAAATCTAAGGATCAAGAAGCAATTTCATGAGAAAAAATATTAATTTTAAAAACATTCAAGAGTAGCATTATTAGTCATTTTACAATAGCAATCAAGATCCTATCATCATGTCAAATTTCATGTATGTTCATGTCATCTTGTAAAACTAACATTATGATGTAGGTTTTCTTGAGCATTCAAAGCATTTCAAGAAATCAATCAAGTCAATGAAACAAGATCCAAATTATTGGAGTGATGTGTTTTTCTTTGGTCCTCTAAGGGAAGCCATTGAAGGGTGTTAACTTGTAGCAAGAATTTTCCATTCATCATTTCCTTCTCCTTTGTCATTATCTTTCTATCAAGGTTTAATTACCAAATTGGAGTTTAACTAAGACAAACCCCCATACAAATAAATAATTTTTTCCCCCTCTTTGTGTATGTGTAGATTATAGGTTGAAGGAGTGGAAAAATATTGAAGAATCAATTTTGCATTGTTGCATTTGTTGATATCTTTGTTTTCAAGTCACAAAAACTAAGTTACAAAATTTATTTCTGATTTTTCAATAGTAGGACCCGTGTCAAATGAAAGCTTGTATCTTGTACTAGAGGACTCCAAAAGTTGATCAAAACCCATATACAAAGACCCATTTTCCCATGGGTGAATGAGTCGTTCTAGGCACCTTAAAACCATGTTTTCTAATCATTTTTCTTATCCTCTACACCTCCCAAATCCATTGGTAAACTCTTGTTTCCATTAGTCAATCTTTGAGATCTTGTATTTTAATATTAGGGAATATAAGATCATTGGTTTAATCATTCCAAAATATTTATCATCAATTATAATCACCCAATAGATGTACATCTAGGCCCAATTGCCTCACCTTCAAGTATGGAAGACAATCTCTTGCACCTTGTGATCTACATCTCAATAAAATTTATAAAAATGTTGAAATATCCCTAGGTTATGGACACTAATCTTAGAGTCACCACATTTTTGTGTTTCAGTGGATATGAAAAATTTTAGAATTGAAGAGTCATACAAAGTAGAAGAAGAAGAAAAGAAACCTTCACCAATACAAAATGAAGTGTTGAAGCAAGCTGATGAAAATGAAGTATGGACAATGTATTTTGACATTGCTTGCTCTAAAGAAGGATTAGGTGCATGAGTATTATATAGCTCGCCTACTAGTAAAACTTTCAACTTCTCATTTTATTTAAAATTTTCCTACACAAATAATGTGTTGAAGTATGATGCTTTACTATTAGGGATAAATATGGCATATAAACATAAAATCAAAAGGCTCCGAGTTTTTGGTAACTCAGAGTTAGTTGTTTCCCAAATTTGAGCTAAATTTATATCTAAAATATGAGATTAAAACAATATAGGAATGTTGTTTTGGATATAATAGAAATGTTGGATTCTTTTGGTATTCACTGTGTAGAAAGGACCAAGAATGCAATGGTTGATCTATTATCCAATATAGCTCTAAGGCCTAATGACATGACATATGCTAACATATCAAAAGTTGATGTGCAAACAAGTCCTTTAGTTCCTAACAATGTTTATAATTGGCAAGTGTTCAATGATGATAATAATAGGGTATGTGTAGGATCATCATGGAAAAAGCAGGCCCTTAAGTGGCGAAAAAGTTAGAAAAATCAGAGTTAGGAAACTTGATGTAAAAATTTGAATAAGTTATCTATATTATTTCAAAAATATGTAACAATAATGTAGTTTCTAAACTACTAGGTTTTTTTTTTTTTAAAATCTATTTGGTGAAAATTTGAAATTTCAATGTAGTAGTACTTAAATTTTAGGAAAAATAAGAAGTTGTGTGACCACCTAACCACAATAAAATGATAATATTTTTTTATATGATTTTAGATATAAGTAGAGGACTCATGTCCCTATGTGATGCATAGTTTTTGTTATTTTTTTCTAAGTAAAATAATTAATTATGAAATTTTTATTACAACTTTTAAAAATATAAAACTCATATGTCGACCACCTTAACTTGGTCAAAACTTCATGAAATTCAATTTTATTTTTTTTAATCTTATAGTATGCAAGCATAGAATGTGACGATGTTTTGGATTCAAAATGTGATACCATTTGAAAGCTATAGATTTTTTTCAATCAGCCTATCAATTAGGACTTTAGTCATAATTCAAATAGAAAATGAATAATAATAATTTATTAAATTCAAAGTAAAGCATAAATTATATTGGTGGAAAGTTGAGAATCTCCTTTAAAAATCCTTTTGTTTCATCAATTTTGGGTAAAAACAAGTTGTTAGCCACATACTCTACAAATACCCATCATATCACCACTTTTTGGCCCATCATGATCTTGCACATACCCAATATAATTTTTTTTTTGCAGTTTATTAACTAATATGAAAGAGAAGTGAATGACTTTGTTGGACTTGTGGAAGTTGTTGATGGGAAGGAGACAATGTTTGGGAATGAAGTAATACAATTGAAGAAAAATAAGATTCCCAAAGGCCTTGTGGCATTAGAAAGAGTGTTTGATGGGTATGATAAGATTAATGTCAATCGGAACTCAATTAATTAATAGGATCTACAAGAAGTTAATATAGGAACTGAAAATGCACCAAAAAGGTGCATATTTGAAAGAAGATGAACTCTAAAGTTAGATCAATGCTCATTTCTCTATTGAGAAAATATAGACATTTACTTTCTTTGTCATATGATGACCTAAAGGGTTACAAATATGACTTATTTTAGCATGATATTCCATTGAAACCAAATTAAAATCCTTTAAAATAGAATAAAAGACCCATAAACCCCGCTTTGGCACTAAAAATGCAAGAGGAATTGATGAAGTTGAGAGATGGTGGAATTATCAAACCCATAAGAAATTCAACCTAGGTTTCCAATTTGGTTCTAGTAAGAAAAAAGAATGGTGATATAAGATTGTGTATGAATATTAGAAATGTAAATGTATCATCATTAAAGGACAACTATCCATTTCCTAATATGGAGGGAATGTTTCAAAAGGTGACTGGTTGTGAGCTCATGTCCATGATGGATGGATTTTTAGGCTACAATTAGGTGAAGGTTAAGAAATTTGGATATTATAAAATTGCATTCACTACCCCATGGGGAATGTATGTTTATATCAAGATGCCATTTGGCTTAACTAATGCAGGTGCAAACTTTCAAAGGGCCATGGATGTGGCATTTTCAAATTTCATTGATATCTTTATGGTTTTATACTAGGACAAGTTGATTGTATACTCTTAAAAAGAGGAGGAACATTGTATGCACCAAAAAAATATTTAGTAGAGCTATATAATATGGGATCTCATTGAATCCTAAAAAGTATGCCTTTGGAGTTACTAAAGGAAAAATATTGGGGCACATTGTATCTAAGGAAGGTGTCAGAATAGATTTAGAAAGGGTAGTTGCTATAGAAAAATACCTCAAACAAAGAATGTAAAAGGAATTTAGTATTTCTTTGCACATGTTAACTTTTTGAGAAGGTTTATCACAAATTTTGTTGAGATCACAAGACCAATATCAAGAATGTTGAAAAAAGGAGAGGTTGTGACATGGAATGATGAGCCTTCCAAGGCTTTCAAGAGCATAAAACAAAACATTAAGGAGGCACCAATACTCAAGTCTCCTAATTTTTTAAAGCCATTCTAGTTATTCTCTTTTGATTCTTTTCACACAATTATTTCTATTCTTTTACAAAAAAATAATGAGGCTATGAGAATCCCATCTCCTTCTTTAGAATTTTTTTTGCAAGTTGTTGAGTTAAAATATGATATAGCATAAAAGAAATCTTATGCTCTAGTCAAGGCATTAAAAAAATTTAGGTCCTACTTAGTAGATGCAACAATTATTCCCTATGTTCCTTCTGTAGATGTTAAAGATGTATTTACACAACAAGAGGTCACCAGGAGGATATGCACATGGATCAATAGAATATAGGAATTCAACATTGATATCTAGATAATAAATTTGGTTAGAGGATAGGGACTAGAAAAACTCATGGTAGAGACCAAATTAGAGGCTAATCACAAAATCATGTTGAAGAAGAAGATATATCTCCTATATGTGATATGCAGACATCTAAGTGGTATAAGGAAATGGTATACTATCTACACAACATTTCATGTCTTGATGGAATGATAGATAGTTAGAAGAGAATACTAAAGATTCAAGCAATCAAATATGTTATAATTGATAATGAGCCATGGTGGAGAAATTTGGATGGGATATTGTTAAAGTGTGTCAATGGGGAGCAAGTACTAGAGATTTTAACTAAAATGCATAGTGGTGCTTGTGGTGATCAATATATGGCTAAGAATACTACTCATAAAGTTATGAGGGTAGGATTTTGGTGGCCAATAGGCTTCAAGGATGCACACAGATTGGTTAAGGTATGTGATGCTTGCCAGATTTTTTTTGCTATCCTACCTCTTAAACTAATAATAGTACAAGACCCTTTCAGTAGCAGTGAATTGACTTCATAGGAGAAATCAGTGAGAAATCTAGTGGATGATATTGTTGGATCCTAGTAGCTATATATTATTTTAATAAATGAATAGAAGCCATCCCTACATAAAAGGTTACCAGCAAGGTTGTATTTGATTTCTTAATGAATAACATCTTGAGTAGATTTGGAGTACCAGAGAAGATCATTTCTGATAATGATATGTGCTTCAAGTATGAGGTGTTTATAGATTTTTGTAACCAATGTGGAATCTCAATTTCATATTCCTCACCTTATCACCCACAAGGAAATTGATAGGTTGAGTCTAGTCATAAAAGTCTTATAGAAATCATAAAGATGGTGATTGATAAAAATAAGAGAGAATGGAATGCTAAATTGAGGCTAGCTCTCTAGGCTAATAGAGTGGTTGTAAAGAAGGCTACTGGGTAGTCACCTCTCCACCTAGTTTATGATATTAAAGCAATAATGCCTACAATGAATCTTCTACAAGTATATAAGCTTATCCAAGAGTATGATGATGATACCTCTGATGTTATGCAACATAGGATAAATTTACTAACAAAACTAGATGAAAAAAGAAGGGATGCACAATAGAGGAGCATTAAAATGTAGTTACAGTTAAAAAAACTTCATGATAAAAGTTCTTCTCAGAGAAAGTTTGAAGATGGTTATATAGTGCTTATGTGGAATTGTAGAGCCCAAGAAAATGGAAAACATGGGAAATTTGACACTCTTTGATTGGGCCCATACTTGATTAGCAACACACATATAGAAAATTCATATTTTTTACAAAATATGGTTAGTGAATTTCTTGAATTTCCATGGATAATTCTTGAAGCCATACTTCATTCAAGATATGTTCTATTCCATGTAAAATATAGTTAATGTAAATTTTGTACAATCGCTTTCATTTTCCGGTTTGTCTAGTCTTGTTTTTTTTTACGTTGTCTCGGTTTTAGTTTGGTTTTGCTTTTCTCTATGGTTTTCTCCACCAAAAATTCCTGAGATCTTTCTTTGTTCTACTAGAAAAAATTTCCCCAACTGGATCCACTACTAGGGCTTGCAAAATTTTTATTTAGTTTCAAGTTATTATCCCAAAATTCTAAGCTTTCTTGTCAAAATTGGTTATTAAGGGTTGTTAAAATTGTATCTAGTGTTTTCCTAATTCTTAATTAAACCCTCCTATAACCCTATGTTTCATATGCTTACAACACTTTATTCTATTGTCTTTCTAACTTGCTGCAACCGGTATTTGATCATCTAAGTTATGACTAATGTCCTCTAAGTCATTAAATTAGTAGCCCTATTTACCTAGCATTACCCATTACGTTCGTCGCCTTTCGCCTTTAAAAAAAAACTTGATGTGTGTGTCAAAATACTTCATTGAAAATACTAAGTCTACACACTTTATTAAAGGCTTAATTTTTATTCTACCATTAACCTAGCCACGACCCTCTTTTATAAACAACTTTTAATCACATGTCTAAATCTTTTCCTTAAATTGTCCACAGGCTCAATCATATGCTTCTAGGTGTCTATGATTCATTTACTTTTGTCATTTTGTGGGTATTATTTTATTCTTAAAAGATAATCCAACATAACAATGGGAAGCTACCACCTGTCCAAACTTTATGAAGTGTTTGAGTGGGCCCCTTGGTTGGTCCCACCAAATCTTACTTGGAAAGTGCCAAGAATTCTTTCCATTCTACTCCAACCTTTGGGTGGACCCTCATTTGGACCATAGAAGAGTGAGAAGGTGACATGTAGCAAAGCTTTGGGTGAGCCCATTATCTAAGGGCTATAAAGGAGTCACTTGGCACAATCTAAGGAATTCTCTATGATTCTATAAGGAGTATTATATGAAGGCTTGACTTGTGGCGGAACCCCTAAAAATTTTCATGTTCCATCTTTAGTCTTGCTGAAAATTGGGTTGAAATTATATCTCAGGGCTTAAGGTTTTGTCTCTTGTCATTGTGTAAGGGTTTTAGTTACTTAATGTCTTATTTTCAAAAACCTTTTGAGTTTGTATCCTTGCCAAGGTTTTAATTCTTTGTTGACTCCTTGTTGTTGGTTATTAGTCTTATAAGTCACATCTTATGCCATCAAAACTCGTTAAGTAAATGACACTCTGGTCTTGTTTTATTGGTTTTCATGTGTTAGGAAATTACTTTAATTCTTCCTAAATTAGGCTAATTATTTCCAATTAAAATTGTTTTGGGTTTTAAGTCATCTTTTTCATGGGTTTTATTTCATCTACCTAGTCAGGTCCTTTTAAGATTAATAGTTTAAGAATGTGTAGATATGAGGACCCCTGACTACCATTTGATTGATGTAAATAAATTGCCACCATTCCTTATGTGCCCATTCCATTTTATTTCTTATTATTTTATTCTCACAGGCTCACGGACGAAGGCCATGTGTCTTGTATGATTGGTAGGAACGATGTCTTTTATAAGGCGTGCAACTAGTTGTAAAAGGAAATCAATAGTGGGAAATGAATGATGTGGACACATCTGGACCATTCCCCATGTGCTCATTTGTTTTTCTCACCCATTAAAATAATCACATGGTCTAGTGGGCAGGTGTCATGTGGCTAGTCTAAACAATGGGCCCATTGATTTCAAGTGGCCAGTCATAGAGTTTACAAATGAATCAATGGTCGAAAGTTGGTGACGTGGTTTAATCTTGACCACTCCTTGTTATCTTATATGGGTCTCACCTTTACTACCAGACTCTCAACAGGGAAGTGAACATTTTCCACATGGAGTGATCCAGAGGATGTGGAAGCATTGGAGCAAGGACGAATAATAATTAAATGTTTCAACATGGGGCAAGGAGAATAAAATGTGCATTACTAATGTAGATATATTGCACATGTTTGAAGACCTTTTAATCTGGATCGTGGATGTTGTAAGAAGGATAAAGCTATGGGAAATGGTTTTGAATTAAGAAGTGTATGAAGAAGCTAAGATATTTAATCTTAGCCTCTCCTCATCTCCCTATTGATGAAAGTTTCACATGGGTTATGAATCATGGGGGAAAGGGAAAGAAGACACATGGATCCTAGCTACAAAAACAAAGAGATGTTTGTAGCCTGCATACCACTAGCAAGTGGTTCCATGTGGATTTATGTCATTTGGTAAATATTGTGGCTATGTATAGTCAGATCTTTCATATCAAGTTGGCCAAATTTGGGTTGTTCGTCAATTAACACTCCCAAGAGATCAACGGTTGGCATTCAAAACTTAGTTGAGGGCAAGTGAGCCATTCTAGTTCACATGAGTGAGCCTTAATAGTTGAAAGGACATGGAGCTACTAAAGTAATGAGTGGCATAATTATTAATACCTATCTTAAAGGCATAATTCAACATTGTGAAGTATGCTCTACACACTCAAGGAACTTGTGTTGTTTTTTAATATTTTCTGACAATGGAACTAGGGTTGTCAACTTGCGAAGAGAACTAGTAAGTGAATTATTTCCCTCCCATTATAATTATTGATAAGTTTTGGTTTCTCAAACTATTGAGTTTGTTAGGGTTTTCTTGGTTTAGCATTTTAAAGGTTTGACATTCATAAAAGAGAATTTGTTAGTTTTTGCATTGCATAATCTGTGTCAAACCCTTACAAAATCTGTAAGTCTTATTCAAATAAACCAGAAACCCTATCTTGTAATAACTCTTGTGTTATGGATCCTAAAGTAAAAGTATCTTTGTTTAAAGGGGAAGCTTCTCCCAAAAGACCATTAAATAAAGACCTTACTGACTAGTTACCAACCCCGACTAATGATAAACCTAAGGGCCAATTACTCCTCAAAGGTCCACAAGTAGTAGAGGGTTTGATTGGAAAGAACTATTTTATTAAGGATGCCAAATTTCCGTATACTGGATGGGAACTATTTTATAGTTGGTTTAGGAATAGAAACATGGGTATCCTAGTAGGTAACCCTTAGAACTATGACTTGGGAAAGTTGATTATACCAAATGTCTATATGGATGTTGACTTGCTTAAGCTAGTAGCTACCAATTATGACCCAGTCAAAAGAACTATAAGAACATATGATGGGAAGGAAATGGTCAAAATCACCAAGGAGAAATTGGGTCGTGTCTTTAGGCTCACGAAATGGAGTGATGAAATTCATAAGATAAATGAGAACACTCTTAAGCAGGAGTACGATAAAACTAAGATTGCATTCAGAGTCCACATCATACTGAGATATCTAGCAGAAATTGTAGGTTGAAGGATTATAATAGGTCCACGTGATAAGAGCCTTTCCATGTTAGCTATTTTGTTCCCTACTTCCAAAAAACCTTTTATTTTATTTTCCAAATAATTGATTATGATCTTGTCACGGGAATGCCAATGAAATGGATGTGTATGATTTCCCATATTCAACACCCCCAATATTGTGTAATGTATGATTATGAAGGGTTTCTTTCAAAAAGAATGCATGAAGGTTTGATAGGGTTGAAGAAAGGTGAATTGGGAGTGAGATTTAGCTAGTATTCATTATTGATGCATATGTTTTTGTTCAAGGGTGCACCTTACTTTGGGAATACTATGACTTTGGAAAGAAGAGAGGGTAACTTGGAGTTTCTTGTATAATGTTGGACTACTATTTTAGACAAGGATGATAGGACATATGATTATGTGACATTTTAAAACTTTTTTGATTCAAAATTGAGGAGAGTCTTAATTATGAATATACCTAGAATTCCCATAGCTCTACATGATTTCTTGAGACACAAGGAGAGAAGGCCTAAGCTAGGAGTTGATCATAATTGGGGAGATGTTATCCCATACACTAATTACACTATTTTAAGAGTATACGGTTCCATGGTTGCACGTCACTTGCTGCAAAATTTTGTGCCAGAGAGAATTGGCTTCCTTGAGGTGATGCGGCAATTAGGAAGTGTAGAAAATGAACACTTATTGAATCAAGGAAAAGGAACATTATTTACTTTGTACACTTTCTTTTCAGATTTTTTGATGATCAAGGGAGGTTGGAATAAGATTCTTGATATAATCAAAACCTACCACATGCAGAGATCAGTTGAGAGGGTTAGATATGATCTCAAAGGTTTTATGGCCTAGTTGAAAGAAAGAAACAAGAGCTACAAATTTGTACACATTTTTCGGTATCTAGAGGATGCAATAAGAAATGTGTTTGATCTTTTGGAGAAGGAAAAAAAAAGAGAAAGGTGGATTTCCTTCAATAAGATGCAAAGAAAGATAAATCAAGAAGAACCTAACTTCAATGTTCTCCCAGAGACTGAAAATGTAATACAAAAAGGTGGAGCATATATCAAGGAATTTTTTCTCAATAGTGAGCCACCTTGAAACTAAAGGGGTGATAAGTAAAGATAAGGGGAAATCCCCCATTGTAGAAGAAAAGAGTGGAGGAGAAATCTAGACTATGGGAGAAAAATCTACATCTCAAGCCCCTGATGAACCAAGAATAAAGTTCTTTGTAAGGAGAAAGGGTAAGGAAAAGAAAATTGATGTAGCTTTTGATCCTTCTCAACAAGAGGAATATAAGCCTCCTCCTCCTATGCCACAAGTACCACCACCATCTCCTCCAAGGACAAGAAATCCTAAAATTGTGGACATTGATTCTCCACCACCTAGTGAACTACCATGAAGGGGGCCACCATTGAAAAGGAAAAGGGTTGAAGTGACTGGTGTAGTGGAATATCCTGACAAAGGTTCTGATGATGATATTTGGGTATCAGAGAAAGAAATACAAGGAGTTACCACTACACTAGTAGTGAGGGAGACACATCAATTGGATATGAGATTGAGTAAATCTAATCTCACTGGACTCAATGGCAGAGATGATATGCAGGTTGAAGCATGTGCAAAGTTATTAGATGATGACTCATTTGTAAAGTCTCAAGCTTTTATGGAATTTTCATACAAATCTGAAAGAGATGAATATGTCAAAAAACTAGCTATAGAAAGAAGCCTTCATCGAGAATTGTTGGATTCCATCATCCAAAAAAAGGTTTTAAATGAAATGAGGGCTAAATTCCAAAAGATGACTACAAAAGAGGGTCAAGAATTGGTAAGGAATAGTAATATTTTGTTTCTTCCCAAATGGGATTTAGCTTCCGCCATAGCTTTCGACATAATAGAGAGATGTGGCGAGCCTCTCTATGATACATAAGAAGAAGTTGCACTTGCACTACAGGGGTCTACTTTCAGTGAGCAATGGAAAGCCTTGGCTATATGGTCTCTAGCCCCAAGCATAAGAAAGCATGATATTGCTGATCCTACACCTAACTAGAGTGGAGGCCTAATAATAAAGAAAGTGTCAGAAACATCAACTCTAGAGGCACCAAATATGCTAGTTCATGTTGCACAATTTACAAGGGCCACTATTGAATTTTTGACTACAAAAAAGGATAAGCTCGGGACATAATACAATAATATGCTAGTTAAATATGGAAAGCTTGAGAAATATAGTATGTAGTTGTAGACAAAGGTAGCATTGTTCAAAGATTAGTCACAAAGTTTGAAACCTGAGAAGCCTAAGCAGAATGATGTTGACTCCCCCACTACTTCACAAGAAGTTGAACCCCTAGATTTTACTATTGAAGTAAGTTCTTCATGGTAAATTTTTCCATACAATATGAGAAGTGTGCCCATTTCAATAGTAGAACCCAATACATCAAAAGGGCCATAGGATGAAGAAGATATCAACATGGAAGAGTTGCTTGGGAAACTAAATGAATATAAAGATAAATGTGATAATCATGATGAGGATATTTTCAAGAGAAACATGAAGAATGTCACTACAATATTGGAACGTTTGAATAGAAGAGTTAATAACAGATTGAATAGTATTCACTGTAGTTATTCATCCATGGTGGCTACTATTAGAAATTTTGAAAATGACAGAGAAAGAACTATTCTACTCATGGAAATTTGGATCCGTAGGAAGAAGGAATTGATATTGATTTCAATTGGAGTTAGGAATGATACCAATCCACCTAAAAATTTTAAACCTACTATTGCTCTTGTAGGTAAGATTGAAAGATGCAGGGGAAATATTGAACCATTTGAGAACAAAATAAAAGAACTGGTAAATTCCTTCCATGAATCACATCATGGACTTCTTCCATCCATTCTAAGGGATGATGATAGCATAAAAACTATACAAGAGTGGAAAAATGAAACCAATAAAGTTATTTCAGATCAGGTAGTTTCAATTTGTTAGAAATTTGATATGGAAACATTGAAGATAAATATCGATATGTTAGCTCATGTTGAGACTATCTTACTAGAATTTGATAAGGAGGCTAACTAGATTGTCACAAGTATGCACCTTATAGAGAAATGGTTGATAAATTCATGGATTTCAATTGGCCCATTGAAGATGAATTCCTAGCATGGAAAGACAGATACTTGGAGGGAGTGGTAGACTGATCTAAAATGGCAGGGTGGTGATTTGAAATTTTGAAGTTTGCAACCATGATGAATAATGGATAAGTGAGAGTTGTACTACATAGCCTGGATTTAGTACAGATTAGGCTTTTGATAAAGTATGGAAAATATAGTGCATCTTCTTCAAGTTGAATTGATGACAAGGCTGCAAATGGGGACATGTCTTTTGTCTTTTCTTTTCTATTTCTATCATGCTTTCCTTATTTCACTTTGTGTGCGTGGGCACAAATTTTGAGGTAACTATTTGAAGGTACCTTTTTGAAAATTAGACTGGATCTCCAATGAAGAATGAAGACCACTTTCATTTTCCCACATATTTCCCACCTCTTGGGAATGCAATGTAACTGAATAGGGGAATCTTTATTATAAGCGGTCCAATAGGTTATTGGCATGCGTACTATTTGGCCTGAGGCTTGTTTTGCTCCTTTGTTCCTATAAGAAGGAATTTAGGGCCGGAAAGTAGGACTTCATTGTTTTGCATTCAACATTGTGAATTGTTAAAGGAATATCTTGAGCATGTTTTAGATTTTTTTCTTAAGTTCAGAGTTTGTTATTATGTATGTAATCTTGATAACAATATAGCAAATACAATACAAAGTGATACTAATTTCATGGCTATTGTCTCTCCTTGTACTCATTTTATGAGTTATGAATGAAATTAATCTAGGATTTTTTTTTTTGTCTATGTTGTTTCTCAATGGATGTTTAATTTCATTCCTTCTTGTTAGTTCAATGAATTAATGTAAATGCTTGGATGAGATTGTCAACTCATAAGAATTAGGTGCTCGAATATTTGTAAGAAATAATGATCATGAATGAAATAGGGGAATGTTGTAAATTAGTGTTTCTTGAGATTGTAGGTTGCTATTGTTAAGATGTTGTCTCATTGCATAGGTTGGTATTGACTCCATGTTTGGAATAAGACACTAGTTCATGCAAAGTATTCATAATTCAGTTTTTAGGTTGATTCATCAGCTAATCACTTTTATTTTTTAAACTTTCAAATGAATGCCACTATAGTTGTTTTGTGTTGAGTTTTATCTTCTCATGCTCTAATTATAGGATATCAATAAATGAGCTGCCAACTTATTTGATGTGTTATGTTGTTGAGTAAATTTATGAGAATTATCTATTATCTAAGTAGTAGTCATATAGGGTATGTGTAGGATCATGATGGGCCAAAAAGTGGCAATATGATGGGTATTTGTAGGGTATGTGGTTGATGAATTTTTTTTAACCCAAAATTGATGAAATGAAAAGGGTTTTTTAATGAGATTCTTAGCTTTCCACCAATATAAATTATTCTTTACTTTGAATTTAATAAATTATTATTTAGTTTCTATTTGAATTACGACTAAATCCCTGATTGAGAGGCTAATTGAAAAACATCTATAGCTTTCAAATAGTATCACATTTTTTGAATCTGAAACATGTGTCACATTCTATGCTTTGCATACTATAGGATTAAAAGAAAAATTGAATTTCATGAAGTTTTGGCCAAGTTAAGGTGGTCAGACATAGGAGTTTTTATATTTTTTAAAAGTTGTAATAAAAAATCATAATTAATTATTTACTTGGAAAAAAATTACAAAAAATATGCATCACATGGGGACAGATTCCTCTACTTATATCTAAAATCTTATAAAAAAAATACTATCATTTTATTGTGGTTAAGGTGGTTAGACAAACACCTACTTATTTTTCCTAAAATTTAAGTACTACTATTGAAATTTCAAATTTTCACCAAATTGATTTTTTATTTTTAAAATAAACCTAGCATTTAGAAACTACATTCAATTTGCTATAATTCTATTCTTACATATTTTTGAAAATACTAAAATTTTTACGTCAAGTTTCCTAACTCTGATTTTTCTGAGTTTTTTGCCACTTAAGGGCCTATTTTTTCCATGATGATCCTACACATACCCTATAAATTCTTGAGTATACATTATGGGATCACCCTCCTAGGTTTAACAGAGACCAAAGTGTAGGAGTAGAAGTCTTGCAGCTTTTACTCATTCATTGGCCAATCCCTTTGGAGTCCTAAGTATTGGAAATGGCAAAGTCCATAGGTATTTCTAAAGATTGGTTTTGTTCTTAAAAAAAATCAACAGCCTAAGTTCAAAACAATGGGATGCCACCATGTGGAAAGGTGTGAGCCATGTAATGAATGAATATATGACTCCAAATAATTTATGTGTTGAGAAAATAAATGGGAACTTAATGAATGACCATCTAGAGCCACATGGTGTAATCTCAACAATATTTTTCCAGTTCGCAGCCCTTAATCTAAAGCTCAATTTTATGATTGTGGAACCACAGGAAGCTGCCATGTGGATGTTACTAACTTATTTTCTCAGTGATAAGGCTCGGTTGAAGGAAAAAACACTTCCACATGGAATTATGTGATTGGCTAATGATTTTTTCAATGCATTTCAATATTTTTCAAATCTTCTTGATTGATTGGAACCATCTAATCAAGCTGCTAGTTGGATGATCAATAGTTCAGATTCAAAAATGGAAAACAGGTAGTTGTGTGTAATTTGGCTCACATGAGCTAAGAGGAATGGCAAACAAGATGCCATCCAGCCTAGATTTTTTTTGTTTTACATAAAAGTGAGATTTAAAGTATTTTCATAATTCACATAATCATTCTAAGCATCTGGAGATTAAATTGGGAAAACTTGTAAGTTGTTTTGCATCAAAACTATGGTTTTCCACTTATGTGAACTAGTGAGTACATATGTTCCCAACTTCATGGTTAATTTCCATTAGAATTCCTTGTAACTTCTTGCTATCATATTTAAATTACATCTTAGGGTTTATTCTGAGCTAGGGAATAGCCAATTGTTTTAAAATTAATTTAATTTGTCCTAAGCGTCTACTTAATTTATGTTAAAAAACCCTAGAACCTATTAGAAACCCTATTTTTCCCTTAAAATTATTACAAAATGTCACCTCCCTAAACACAATCATCTACTTCAACCCCAAGCTAAGAATTACATGAGGATTTATAGAAACACAATCCTCTAAAAAAATCAAATTACAAGGCCCTAGATCTGATAAGGGTTTTATAGCCCAATTTTATAGAATTAGAGATGCAAAACTCTCTATGACAGGATGGTCTCTTTTCTGCCACTAGTATGTCAAGAGGAATTCCTTAGCTCCCACATACAATGTGTGGAGGCCCGACCTAAATTTGGTGGTCCCAAATGTATTCATGGATAATGATCTATTAAGGAAATTGCAACCAACTACGATGAGACAATAAAGGATGTGAGGGCTTCAATGGGTAGGGTTATGATTATGTTAGATAAGGAATCAATTGGAGAAACCTTCAATCTTAGCTTGACTGCAAATAAACCTATTGACCTTTGGAGTTTCAAGAAGAAGAATGAGCAGAATAAAAGCACATATAGAGTAGTTTTACTGTAAAAAATTAGAGGCAAGGATCCAACAATAGGAGTGTAAGGATTTCACCCCTTAAAGAAGATTCATTTAAGGTTGAAAATTTGAGAATTATTTCTCAAAGACATATCACACTTTTTGTCAAGTCCTTGGTTGTGACAAACATGAAAGAATCCCAATCCCTTTAATTTACATTGCAACATATATCCAAAATGTTATAGTAAATGATGAATTTGACTTTACAACATATTTATTTGAAGTCATCCATAAGGGATTAATGTATAGAAATGGGGTGAGTTGGGAATAATTTTTTTGTTGTATTCCCTCCTTTGCACATGTTCCTATACAAGGGAAACTCAAAGTTAAGCCCTACATTATAGATAAATTATCTTGATGAGAATAAGGATGAACTCCTAGTACATATGTGGACACATATTTTGGATATGCACTATGCTCAAGCCAGTTATGTAACATTCAAAAATATTTTTGTTGCAAAGATATTGCAATTTTTGTTTAGTCAAGTACCAAGAGTGCCATCAAAATTACTAGATTTTCCAAGACTAGTGGAAAGAAATCTAGAGCTAGGGATTCAACATAACTAGGGAGATGTTGTTCTCCACTTAGATTGCACAATAATAAGGGTGTATGGAAGCACTATGGAACCCCATGTCTTACCAAGATGTGTTCCTTTAAGAAATGGTTTCCTAGAAGTTACTTGGAAATTGGCTATTTTAGAATAAGCTCATTTGGAAAATCAGAGAAAATATCCATTCTTTCCATTTCTCACAGTGTTCTATGATTCTATGATGAATAAGGAAGAATGGAAACAAATATATGTCAAATTTAAACCTTACAAGATGAATTTTTCAAAAGAAAAAAATTGATCCAAAAGGCATTATCAATGATCTGAGGATAAAGACCAAAACATCAAAATTTTACCATGTGACTAGCTATAGTGAAGACGTAATAAGAAATTTATTGAATGAAGATGAAGTAAACATAAGAAAAGTAAAATGGATAGCCTTCAAGAAGGTTGAAGAAGTGAAGAAGAAAAGGAATTCTTCATTCAAAGGGACATATAATGAAATTGATGACCCAATCCTTAGAATTTAGGTAATTTTGTAGAAGATTGACAAAATAGTTGGTGAGGCTCCTCAAATTTTAGATAGAGCTAAGGGGAAAGCCCCAGTATTGAAGGAAAGACCAACATATTATCCACCAAGATCCAAGCCTTATGTTTTTATGAGAAATATGAAAGGGGTTGTCATTAGGAAAGAACCATAGTCCCCACCAAAAGCACACATGCCTCCATATTATCAACTAGTTTAACAATCTCCTACTTCTCATGCCTACAATAATATTAATTTGGACTCTCCTCCAAGAGAGTTATCTCTAAAGAGGAGGAAGGTGGAAAATAATTAATTGATAGATTACCCACTTGATGATGAGGAAGAGTATGAAGTAATAAGTGATGATGTATTGCAAGCAATTCCATCTCCTCAGAGAGATTCAAGACTATGCCTCCCCTAAAAAATAGAGTTATAGAGGAAGTTCTAAGAGGTAGGGAAAACATAGATGACATTAGAGAAGTGGCTTGTACCAAATTTTCAAGTGATCATACTTTTGTTAAAACTAATAAGTTCAAATAATTCATTTGGAGATGTAAGATAAATTAATTTGAGGAAATATTAAGATATGAAATGGTTAAGTCTCCAAGAGATACTAGAGATCAAGTATCCAACAGGCTAGTAGCACAAATGAGTGTTGATAGAGGGAATTGACACCAAAATAAGGGTGGAAATTAGTGAGAGAAAGTGGCATACTCTTACTCCCCGAATGGGACTTAGCTTTTACTATTTCCCTTGATACAATTAAAAATTAGGATGCAAAGATATTCTCCTCAGAAGATGAAGTTGTGGCTGTATTGTTTGGATCCATTTTTAGTCCTGAATGGGAAACTCTGGAAATTTGGGATTTGGCCCCAAATACAAACAAACCAATAGTAGTGGAACCTATAGGTTATTTGAAAGGTCATATTTTGAAGAGAGTTTCAAATACCTCTATAGTAGAAGCAACGACCTTGGCAGTGAATGTTGCACAATTCAACAATTCAACAACTGAATCTTTGCAAGAGAAATGCAATAAAGCTATAAAATATTAACAAGATTTATTGAATGAATACAATAAGTCCAAGGAAACAATTGCACAATTGGAACAACAAGTGGAACAAAAAAATAAACAATAGCAACAACCACCACCTCCACCAACATCCATGGTCATACTTGTTAAGGAATATAGGTCAATGGTGGCAAGCACTTCTTTTGCAAAACCCCCAAGAGCTAGAAGTGAAAGAGGGGCCTTACATAAGAAGTTAAGAATTTATGAATAATTTTTCATGCACTACAAGGAAGATAAGCATTAAAGCAATATTCTTGTAATTTCAAAATATATTGGGGCACTTAATGGGAAAAATAATGAGGAAGTTGGATAGGGGCTCAATGTAGTGTAGAAAAAGTAGTCCTCTTTCACACTTAATTTGGGAATAATTGAAATATAGTTAACTTAATTGTGCATTGGAATAGTGTTGTAATGTGTTGTACATAGTCACATCATTCTAGGGCCCTTATTTGTATAAAATGCACCTTAATTTGTCCTTTGTGAGAGTGTTGTAACACACTTTCACACTTTCCTAGGGTTTATTCAATTAATTAAGCCTAATGAGTACCTTTTAATGAAATGTGCCTAATGTGTACCCTAATTAGGTGTTGTAAAGTGTTATAACACACTTTCCCATTTATCTAGGGACCCCTTAGTTAATTATGGTTAATTGGAGTTAAATAACTCCTTTAATTCAAATTTAAACCTTATTTATGACACTTCCAAAAGATCTATCACGACACCCATAATTCAAATTGTATAACATTTAATGGGATAAGTTCAAGATCCTAAAAATGGTGCTAGGACCCATTTGACTTAGGTGGTGAATGGGTTCTCCCTTAATAGGACCCCTTTCTTTACTATTAATTTGACATGGGTTTTTGACCCTCTTTCTATCCCTTGAGGTTAGGTCCTAGAAAACTGAGCTAGGACTCATTCACCCTAGGTAGCAAATGGGTCCTCCGTTAATAAGGAATCCCTTTTTAAATTTCATCCTAGCAAGAATTTAATAATATTCATTTCCAGATCTTGTGTTTGCTTCAATTGTTTGAATTTTGGGGTTAATTCTCTAATTTAGTATAAATACAAGGTTGTTTTACATAATTTGACACTAGAAGAAGATTTCAAGTTAGCTAAGAGACAAAGAACTTTCATGAGATCAAACATTCATAGTCAAGAAGCAGGAAAAAGTGAAGTCTGGAATAGCATTGCAAGATCTTTGAGCTCATTTTGTGTCCAAGATCAAGCATTGGTGAAGGTTGATGATAGATGTCTATGAAAAATCATGAGCGATTCTAGGTGTTGGGAGATGCACAAGTCATACAACCAAGCCTAAGGACTTGTTTCCTAATTGATTCCATCTTCTATAATCATCCTATTTGCACCCTACAAGAGGTATTTTTGAATTTATGACTTATTAAAGGAACTAGACATCATCTTTAGTGAGTCATTTTGCATTTTTCATATTACATTCAATGGTTTTATCCTAACACAATTGGGTAGAATTTCCTTTACATTATCATAGATCTTAGTCTTTGAAACACTTAAGATTAGGATGGTATACACAATTATTGGAACATAATGATATACTGAGGGGAGTGAATCAGTAGATACCAAAACTTTGGCTCTCAAAACCTTTATCTAGATTACTTAGCTTTATATACTTTGTGCAGATTTCTTACTCAAATCCTACTGTGTAGATTGAAAACTAAAGATGAAAACATACACATGAAAATAGACAATCAACACAAATACCTACAACACTAGAAATACGTGGAAAACCCAATATGGGAAAAACCACGGTGACCAAGGTTGCTCGAGTCTACTGCTCAAATCTAGCATCACAAAAGAAAACTTTGTTAAATTTTTTGAAGGCTACAACCCAAGGAACCATCAACTACCTAGTTTAGAAGCAACAACTTCAATGATGCAAAAACACCCTAATCTGAGCTACAATTAATATAATTTTTAACAATTTCATATATGCATAGACTTGGTTTTGCAAAACCTATAATGCATCATTACATTTAGTTCATTGTTGCACTTACTACAACTAACACTCTACTGCTGAATTTGTGCTCTCAACAATACACCCCTACTCCGCACTCTCTTTGCACATAAAAAAAAGCAATGCTCTATCTCCTTGCACTACACACTTTCATCACCATGAATGTAAACACCTAGAGGATTTTCTATATTATAGCCTAGGACTTCACAAAATAAATTATTTATTTGCTTTGTTGCTCTCTCTTTTTCTCTTCTGTACTTAGAAAAAATTTTGTTCTATCTTCCTGTGCTACACACTCTCCCTCTATGCCACTACTGCACACTTAGCAATACATACTTCTATTCAGCTCTTTGTGCATTGGTCAACTTCACACACATAGCAGATATAATTACTTCAACTAATCTCAGATTGTCTTCATTTTTTTAACTCCACTGATCTTCAATCTCGACATTGAGATTCTCTCAACCATCTAGATCAACTCGCATCAAATTATGGTTTTCCTCGCTTGCAAACTTCACCAACAAGCTACTTGTTCATCGAGATACACACCATCATCATAAGTAAATATGATAAGGTTTATCAAATATCACCATACCTCTACATTGAGAAGCACAACATTTAATTTAGGTGTAGAGAATTTGTTAAGAATAGCATCCTACAAAACCCTAGGATCAGATCTACATTAAATACATTATGTTGTCTGTATGATCATATTTGATCTGATCTTATCTTGATCATATCTATGATCTATATCGCAGCTTTGGAGATCAAATCTTCATTCAATTGGTCACTAGGTGTAGTTGGACTAATTAACTCTCTGCTCTGTGTCAGTTTCTAGATGAAACCCCTATTCACACGAACCAGACCATTGTAGATATTCAAGTTTGAATATTGGCCATTGATCTTCTCTCTTGTGCCAAGATCCTCTATTCATCTCAGCACATTTAAGTCACCACCATTCGATTAGCTTCTATTTGACTATCGCCATTGATCCTCATCACATGCCAATTTCTTATCATTGTCTGATCTTTACCACTTGATCTCCATTATTGATCTATCATATTGCTTTGTCGTTGGGACACTTTACCAACTCTCTTTGAAACAAGTAGTCACATCGATATGCTTGTAATGTTGTCTAATTGGGCCCACAACCTACATGTCATCTATGTCATTGCCACCTAATTTGCAATAATGATGCAAATTAGCACACCGAGCAATCATTCTTTGCCACCTAGGTTAGTCCTCATCATAGTCGGGTCCCACTATATTTTTGCCTTATTGCTCAATTGAAGGGACACATTTCAGACTCCCACTGAAACCATTATGTCACTCTAATGAGTGAATGTTCCTCATTATTGTTGTCCTGAAGAGACATGCTTCAAAGTCCTGCTGAACTATCAATGTCTCACCAATGGAACATACATTGGGTTGTTGAGGAGACATCCTTCAATGTCCTACCGATACACCAAGGTCACATCGATGAGATAACCATCAGGCTATCAAAGATACATTCAATCCACTCTCATCGATATAGTTTTGTCATGCTGATACCATTTTTTGCTACAAACATTGGTCCCCAAACTATCGTGTCATCACACATCACACATCACCATCCAATATCATGACCTTTCCACCTCATCGCCATGTCACTGCATCATAATCCACAACAAGGATATGGATTACCATTTATCTAGTCTCATTACACCATGTGTCTTCTTCATCATCTCTGTCACCCACATCATTGTATCTAGGTCCCACTTGAACACTAACTTCATATCATCGTGTCGAAGAGACATTGACAAATGTCTCACCAATGCCATACAATCTCATCGACAACACTTCCATACTCCTTATAGCTTCATCGAGGAGACTTCTTCTAGACTCTCACTAATACATCAATGTCTCATTGATAAGATAGCTATCAGTCTATCAAAGAGACATGGATGAAACTCTTCCTGACACCATATTGTCTCATCGATAAATCTCCATAGTGTCGCCATCACTATGTCGAAGAGACATAGCCCATTCTCTCGCTGACCACACATTGTCACACCGACAAGAAGAACATTGACCCGTCAAAGAGACATTTCCCAATATCTCGTCAATCATGCACTATCACTCTGATAAAGTTATCCTTACTCCTTATTGCTCCATCAGTAAGTCGCTAAAAATCTGAACTTCAGAACTTCTAATCGGAGGTTGTCAACTTTTACAAACACGTGACATTCCAACAACAAAGAGAGCATTCTTCCTTATCATTCCATTAGCTAAGTGACCATGTCAGGAGGTTTCAAAACTTGAGAACCTTGTGACATAGGTTAGGAAAATTTGGAATCTTGTGACTCAGATCTCTTTTGTCAGATTTTCCCTTTCACTCCATCAAAAAGACATAGTCCAGACTCTTGCCAACATTGAATTGTCTTGCTGATCTACTAGAGATGTAGAACCTTGAATTGCTAGGTAAAGGGTTTGGTCACCTCCACAAGATGAATGATATAAGTTGTAACTTATGTGACTGGTTACCTATTGTTGATAGTCAATGCTAAAATAGAAGAAAATATTTAGAATGCCATGACTATAAACAACCTAGGGTTTAACTGATAAACCCTAAAACACCTGAAGACAAATATAATTCATTTATGGGTGTACCTTCACGTTCTTGACTTGCACACTACCTTTCTAGAAAGCTCCTGAGAAACCTAGTTTGAATCTTCCATATAATTTCCCATAAGATCCACCACTCTCACATTCATCCTTTTTCATCATGCCAACAATCTCCTTTGCATGATTTGCACTTTTGACATCAATGACAGTGATAGCTATATGCTTCTGCACAGGATCAACACACTTCTCCTTGAACCCCCTTTTGAAATCAATGGCAACATATTCCAACAAAAATTACATGTTTCATATTTTCATTCATCATCAAAGGTTTAATTATCAACAAGGGGTTTGACTAAGGAAAACACCTATCCACCAACAAGCTATCAAATTTATCTTGCAGATTATTGGCAGATCTGGATCCAGAAATAGGGATTTGAAAGTGTAAACGAGAAGGGTAGACCTAGAAGTTGAAGAAATTTTTTAGATATTTCTAGAAGGACCTAGTAGGAGCCATTTTACTTTAGTGGTGAATGAGTCCTTGTTAGGGCTTGAAGGGAAATAGATTCTATAGTTTTCAAGCTTCTATTTCAGGTTCAGAGCACCCCAAACAAGCCTACAAGGACCCATTCACATTTGGTGGTGAATAAATCCCTGTTAGAAATTCAAGAAAGTCATATTTCACTAGGTGCACAATTTTATCTCCTCCTTGTTCTCCCAGAAAATTTATAGATTCATATTGTTTTGTGTTAGATTTATCTATTTCAAGTGTTAGACCTAGAATTATGGTTTGCATATTGTTTGAATTCATTCTCTACAAGTTGTGATTTATCTCACCACCCCATCCTTGCATAAAGGAAAGAGTGCAAGATCCCTTAATCTTGACTTAATTCACCTCTTGGGTTTATAGTGATCTCAAGATTCTTGGATCTCATATTTTTAATGAAACCCTAACTAGACTAAAGGGGGTTAGACTTCATGGCCTTCTCCCTTTTCTCTATGTTTCATTTTTGTGAACTTGGCCCCTTTTGAACATCTTAGTTTTTTATTTGGAGTGCATCCAAACCCTTGGTTCTAATTTGCATTAAGTTTGCATTGCATTTAGGGTTTTCTTTATTGTGCATTAGTGAAAATTGCATGTTTGCATTTCTTTTATTCCTTATAAATATGAAAAAGTACTTTATATCTGATTTAGTTTTCCCTTTTTTTTACATTAATATCATCATTCAAGTATTTATATTCAAATTGCATTATAAATTTAGTCATCTTAGTCATCATTTAATCATAGTAAAAGTTGTATTTAGAGACATCATATCTAGAAAATCTGTTATATAATTCATTGTTATAGATCTGAGACAACATATACATAGAAATTGCTCAAAAAAACTTAAATCAAACACAAAAAACCCTAAAACTAGGACCCATTCACCTTTAATGGTAAATGAGTTGTAGGACACCTTGATCAATAAGATTTTTGGGTATGTTTTGTTGTTTTAGATCCCTTTTTGATCTCTGCAAATACTTGCACTAGGACCCTTTTCATTTGGTGGTGAATGAGTCCCTATAAAACTTTTGACAACAAAATTTTTGAGTTGTTTTTGGTTTTTGATAAGCATATTTGTCTCTATTTTGAAATATGAGAAGTGATAGTCTAAAATAGCTTGTCTTTGAATTCAAGTTCTCGTTTCTTTAGATATATTTAGCAAAATTGGGAAAATAATTTATTACACTTTTTAGTTAAAAGTGGCATTATAATTCTACATTTTCAGTATTATTGCATTTATAGACAAGTTAGATTACATTCTACATTCATTCAAAAAAAGAAAAACAACAACAAAAATATCAAAGTTATGACAAGTTTCCTTTTAAATGTTGACCTACCCCTCAAGTCTTTTAGTAGTGATGACTTTGACATGTTAGATGAAGCCATCGAGGAATTCATCTCACAAGGTTCATCTACTAATGTTTTTCATGAAAAACAAAAGTACAAAGACCTTAATACCATCACACCGCAACTCATAATTTACCCTTCTTCACACAAACCACAAGATCAAAAAAACCTATGCTTATCCTTGAACCACTGAAAAAAAGAAATCATTTGACAATGGTAATGCTACACAACAAACAAGTTATAATACTATTGTGCATACCTACAATACAAGGAACAATAGGCAACAACAAACAACTCATGCTTCATTACCACTGGCTAATCCTATCTTGCCTAGTGCTCCTTATTTGGTAGAAAAGAATGGAAAGGAATATAATCTTTTTGAACACCTTAAGAGTACTCCTACTAAGATTTTTGTATGGCAACTACTTCAAGTATCACCTGGTTATCATTGAATACTCCAAGAGGCCTTGAAAAAAGTTACTATTCCTTCTAACACTAGTTCAAACGATGTAACATTAATTTAGGAAATGAATGAAATGAACTTGGACATAGTTTTTCAGTAGCATGAGTTACCTTCCTTATAAATCCAAAAGAGATACGAAGATTTCAACATAATAGCCTACATTGATGAAATTTCAATAAAATGAACCCTTGTTGACAATGCTTCATCCCTCAATGTGTGTAGTGTGAACCTTTTGAAAAATATCAACATGAGAAAAAGTGATATTAAACCTGATTCTTTGTCCATTCATGGATTTTATAATATAGGGAAACAACCGCTTAGATTCATCACATTAGCTATCAGTGTTGAGGAAGTAACATTACAAACTTTGGTCCATGTTATGCCTAAGGATATTTCTTACAATCTCATTTTAGGGAGACCTTGGATTCATGAAATGAATGGTGTGCCTTCCACTATGTACCATGTTATGAAATATGTCTATAAGAACAAAGTCTACATGCTAAAATCCAATCCTGAACCCGAAAGTTTCTTGATGGCCGAGAGAGAAGGAAGAGATCCTTTAGAAACATTGGAATCTAGTACATAGCAAGAAGTTATGAAAGAAGAGAAAGAACATGAAACAAAAATTGATGAACTTACGAAGTTGTTGGAAGATGATTGGGGTTCCTTGGATTTTAGACCAACATTCATGGGATAATATAAGATCACAACAAAAGATAATGAAAAGAAAAAGCAACCAATGGTAATGTCAATGCAAAATTTGAATGACATCTCAGAACCATGTACCTCATCTACCTTGGAAGAAGACACAAGCTCTACAAATTTTTTTGATGATATAGACTATCAACAACCACCAAACCCAAAAGAAATGGAAAGACTTTATGGGAGTGGTTACAAGCTTATGAAGAAACTTGGTTACAATGGAAAAGGATGTGGGAAGAAAGAGAAATGCATTTGTATTCCTATAGATCCTAACACATAGGAAACAACAAGTGGTTTGGGATATCACCCTTCTAAGATAGCACAATCAATGAAACAACCTTCACTCAACATCAACACTATCATATGTAACTCTAGAAAATCAACTCTCACCTTGAAGCATCTTGAGTTGATTGATATAAATTCTAATGAGTCTTTGGAATACTTTGAAGATGATGAAGCTTTGAAAGAAATGCTAGGAGTCTATGATAAATCATTCACCCCTCACAAATAAATAGGTTACATGTGCTATGGTTAGTACTAAAGAAGAGGAGGAAGAAAATGAAAAAAATGGAAGTGTCATGGATAAAGAGCAATAGAATCTTGAGATAGAAAAACAAAAATCACTTCCTTTGGGAGATACAATCAATATATTGATGGATATCAATAATGAAGAGAAAGTAATTCAAGTATGGAAGTTCCTTGATGAAGATGAACACAAATATCATGTAACTTTACTTCATGAATTTCCTAAAATATTTTCTTCGACATACTTAGACATGCCGAGAATCCATGCTAAGATTGTAACACATAACATAGTTGTGGAAGATGCTAAACTGGTGCAACAGGAAACACGAAAGATGAATCCTAAGATAGCATTACTGGTTAAAGCCGGAATTGAGAACCTTCTTGACTCTAGATTTATACGACCTATTGATTATTCTAAATGGATCTCAAATATTGTCATAGTTACGAAACCTAATAATTGTATTAAGATGTGTACAAACTTCAGATATTTGAATAAAGCATCTTTAAAGATGACTTTCCCCTTCCTAATATTGACATGATAGTAGACTCGACTGCCGAACATACTTTGTTATCATTCATGGATGGACTTTCCAGATATAACCGAATCTTTATCAACCCTCAAGATCAATACAAAAATTCTTTTACAACTACTTGGGGAACATTCTGCTGGGTAGTCATGCCTTTTGGATTGAAAAACATAGGCACAACATATCAATGAGCAATGACATTGATATTTCATGATTACATTCATAAGATTTTGTAAGATTATGTTGATGAAATTCTAGCCAAATCTTTAGCTCAACAAGACCATGCCAATGTTATTCATTAAATATTTGAGCGAATGTGAAAGTACAACATGATATTGAACCCAAAAAAGTGTTTCTTTGGTGTAGATAGTAGAAATATTTTAGGTTTTATCATATCTCAAAGGAGAATTGAGGTGGAAACAAAGAAGATTGATGTTATTATCAACATGCCACCTCCTAGAAATATCTCTCAATTACATATGTTACAAGGAAGGATTTAGGCTATCCATCATTTTGTAGCTTCCTTAGTGGATTGAACATTACCATTCACACAACTCCTTACGAAAGATGTTCAATTTAACTAGAATGAGGATTGCAAACATGCCTTTAAGAGTTTGAAATACTGTCTTGTTACTCCACCTATTTTGCAACCCACTATGCAACACAAGCCATTAATCCTTTAAACAACAACATCAGCCCATGCTTTTGCAACATTGTTGGCTCAACAAGATGATAATGGTAAAGAACATCATATCCATTACATCAACCGAACTTTGATTGATTATGAAACTCGTTACACAATGATAGAAAAACAATGTTTGACTATGGTATTCGCTACTAGTAAACTAAGAAATTATTTGTTGAAGGCCAAAATCCATGTCATGAAAAATTTTGATCCCTTAAAACATATTTTTACTAAAACGGAATTATCAGGATGCCTAGCTAAGTGGGTTATGTTGTTAACTGAGTTTGACCTTAAGTTTTTCTCACAAAAAAGCAATTAAAGGAAAATCCTTGACCAACCACTTAGCTAACACTCCTTCTCCCTAGCATTACCTTATAGACTCATTCCCAAATGAGAATGTGTTGGATATTCAAAAAGAAAAAGAAACATGGGAATTATACTTCAATGGTTCCAAGTGTAGAACAAGCTATAGAGTAGTAGTTATATTAATTCCTCCTTCAAGTAAGCATATTCCCTTATCTTTCTATCTAAATTTCCTATGTACAAATAATGCTACAGAGTATGAAGCTTTAATAGTCGATATATATGCCATGTTAGCATTAAAATTCAAAAAACATCTCTAAATTTGGGGATTCACTCTTAATTATTAAACAAATAAATGGCACATATCAAGTGAAGCATGATAAGCTTGTCCAATATAGAGATCTTAGAATGAAATTATTAGAAAAATTTCAGTCATATACGGTAAACCACATCCCATGAAAGGAAAAGCAACACATAGATGTAATGGCAAGCACCACTTCCCTTGTATCTCTAGACAATCCTCTAGTCATCTTCACATTTAAAGTTCAAATGATCCCTAAACCATCAATAGACAATGAGAGAAAAGAGGTGTTATCAACTAATACTAATAGTTCTAGTGAATGGTATACAACAATATTCAACTATTTGAAAGATTGTACCTTTCTTCAGCCTACAACTAAGAATACTTGAGCTCATATGTGAAAGCTTGCATCCAAGTACATAATCTTGGCAGACGTTCTATATAGAATATCATTGAATGGCCTCTTACTTTGGTGTCTTAGGCAATCCAAAATCCCCATAACACTTGAAGAAGCTCATGCAGGTGCTTGTGGAGGGAATTTTGGAGGAAGATCCTTAGTTCAAAAATTAATTTGCATAGGATATTATTGGAGACACATGGAGAAATATTATTTTGAGTATGTGAAGGAATGTCATAAATGTCAAGAACACAACAATTTGATTCATGCCCTACCTCCGAAATTTGCACTCAAGTTCTTAATTAGCCATTTTTCAGTTTGGGGTTTGGACCTTACTGGGAAGATATCCCCACCTTCTTCTGCTGGACATACATTTATCATTACTGTAACTAATTACTTCACAAAATGGGTAGAAGTTATCCCTCTTCATTCCACAATAGCTGATGCAATATGTCATTTCATATTGGAACATATTATTGCTCAATTTGGGATCCCATTTGCATTAATTTCAAATAATGGAACTCCATTTAAAAATAATAATGTGAAGAAATTATTAGATACATTAAATATTCAACATTGTTTTTCAACACTCTACTATCTGTAATCAAATGGACAAGCAGAAGCAACTAACAAAACTATCAAAAAAAACTTGTTAAAAATAGTAAATAAAAAAATAAATATTGGCATGTACAATTAACTTACACATTATGGGCTTATCGTACGAGTGTTAGCACATGAACTGGAAATACTCCATATAACCTAGTCTATGGTGTTGAACCAACAATGCCCTTAGAGTTAGAAATTCCTTCCCTGAGAATTGCTCTTAAAGGGATCATTGATGAAAATACTTACAAAGAACAATGATTACAACAGATTGAAATTCTTAATGAATAGTGTATCAATGATCTCAAGCATCTACAAGCTTACTCTAAAAAGATACAATGTGGTTATAATGACAATGTCATCCCTCATGAATTCAAACAAGGTGACTTAGTGTTATACAAAATCAATGAAATGTCAATGCCCTCTTGAATGAGAAAGAAAAATTCAGACCTAACTGGTTAGGACCTTGCATTATTGAAGAAAACTATTGATTTGGAGCTTACACATTGACATAAATAGATGGTACACCTCTAAAAGAACCTATAAATGTCATGCAGTTGCATCGATATCACATCTAGTATTTCCTCTTTTGAATAGTATGTTAGAGTGATTTTTCTAAGGTTAAGTAGATAGGTTTCTATTTTATCTTGCATTGCTTTCTTCTTTGATACATAATAGCATGTGTGTATCTTAGATTCTAGGGTAATTATTCAACTTCATTGTTTAATTACTTTAGTTTCCATACTATTCAAAATTGCCATGTATAATGTTAATTTAAATCCTTATATGAATTTAATATCATTAGATAAAAGGAGTATTTAAGTTAACATAGCATATTTTAAATCACAATGGAACATCTAACATAAACTGTAGATGGTTTAATTAGATCACATAAAGAATAAAATCATGGAGACATTTATTAGATATTCTTAAATAGGATATTTGATAAATCACATTAATATTTAATTAAACACAAGACCATGCAAACATAAAGTGATCATATATATATATATATATATATCATCATCATCATCAAAATTTCTAGTACATAAGCATCTCTCAATACAAAAATCTAATAGGGTTTGTGAATGCCAGATCCCATAGGGGCTAGTGATCTATGTGGTCATCGCAATATGATAGTATGCGATCAGCTCGAGTTCCATTGCATCCCCTCCAATAGACAAGATGCTCTTGCCTCTCATACACATTCTTGAACATGCTCTCAATCTATATGATCCCTATCCACCTATACCCTTGCAAGCTCCTCCCATAGCCTCAATATCTCTTGTAGCTCACCCTCTAATCTATTGTCAATAGTGACTCTAGAGGATAGGACTGTTGCGAGATCATCCTAAATCTGCTCGATGTGGCTCCTAACCCTCTAATATGCTACATCTAACCTATCCATGTACTTGAAGAGGTCTGCATGTAGTCCCACAGAAGGTGGGGGCATGTACTCTCCAAGTACATCATCCTCTATATGTAGCTGAGGCATTAGTATTATGAGTTCTCGCTAGTAAAGCTTATGAAACTCTCGAATTGATCCTACAAAATAGAAAACATAAAAAATATCAGTAACCATCATAATCTTATAAATCATATATATATATACAAAGCATGCATGCGTAAAGAAATAATGTACATATCAAATCATTACCTCGATCTCCAATCCGCTAGTCTGGGACTAGCAATTTAATGGTGGCCACTCTCTAAGTTGGTATGGGGATGGCATACCGCCACTAGCCTACCCAAACTCGCATGTGTGTATATCTGAACTGACTAAGGTACATGATCTAGTCAATCTGATAGGTGGTACCTCCACTCTTTCAGAGGAAACTAGACCCTCCCCAATCTCAACAACATCCTCACTCATGGATTGTGTCTCCTCATCATCCTCCTCCTCCTCATAATCCTCATCCTCCTCATCATCCTTGTCTAAACCAAAAAATACATTAGACCCAGTATCATCACTATCTGTGGGTGCATCTATGTGATCATCATCTTTGTCCCCTTCACGACCTAGAAGAGGTTTGAAAAAACCCATAAGGTGGTGTAGAGGGAACACTAGTGTTGGCCTAGCTATAATACACCACTCATCATATGCCAAGGTGGCACCTACATCATCCACCTCATAGATTTGGGTAGATCAGGGTCCTCATCATCTGAATCACTGAAATATACATCCTCCCTAGTAAGATGAACAATGTCCCTAGGACTAACACCACTCCATGCGGATTGTCAATATGTCAGCCTAGAGTGTGGAGGCACCTAGATGTGCCTAAACTGTCTCATCACATGTTCATAATAGAAAGGTATAACCACATAATTATCTCTACCCAAAAAAAATTAGTGAATATGAAGTGTGCATAGCTCATATCTATGATTTTCCCACTATAGTACCCAGCAGTATGGTCTCCAACATATACCATCCTCATCCAACCAGTTGAATCTAATCCTCCAATATAAAAGGTCTCCCTCCTACCATGACCATCTGATGGGATAGTTGAAGAACCTTGGCTCACCTAGGGCCACTATGATAGGACATATAATAGGCCTCATGGAGGTAATATGCTCGAAACAACATATATATAGCAATGTACAATGCATGATGCTATGTAACTCTCTAAATACAAATCAACTCAAATCATATTATTGGTGGGAAAGCATGTTGTGACCCCAAGCATAAATAGTATATTGCTCCTCCATCCCTTTGATAGTATGAACTAGACCACCATCTAGGTGTGCCCCTCGACCATCCAACACCAATGTCAATGCTACTATCATAATCATGATCCTCCGCAGCAATGGCGACTTCACGTTTAGGAGCCAACAAAACTCCACACATGGTCTGATACATGAATGATGAATAGGGCTCTCTAAATAGTACTAGATATCATCTCTCATCTATGTAAATGATCTCTCACTAGATAAGTGGAAATGCTTGCCTCAGATAGGTATCCATAGGATGCAGTACACATCCTTCAATATAACTGTCATCCCCCTAGTTAGAAGATGGAAGGTGCAAGTACCTGCATCCCACCTCTCAGCCATGGCTAGAAGAATACATCATGGCACCTCATAGGTTGCATGAGGTATACCCAAAAAAAACCAACCTCCTACAGCAACTGAATCTTCTCTACTAAAATTTGTGTCACTGACTTACGAAGGAAGCATAACTCCCTCCCTCCTAGATGCTGACAAGCTTGTAAGGGAACCTAAGAGGAAAATTACATAAAATAAGATCTAAATCAAATAATAAGCATCACTAAAGTTTTTCTAAGACACTTTTCAGACAATATGGACACCCAAGCCATCTTTGGATGGGGGTCTTAGACATATTCAACTATTCTAGGACACTTTAAGCCAAAGTGGGACACTTTTTTCCAAAGTGTGACACTTTGCACCAAAGTGGGACTGCACAAAAATGATGAAAAAGTAGAAAGGAATGCACTCACTATATGTCAAAGCACACCTTGAGTTGCATCGTTGTGTAGCTTTTCCAATCTCAAAGGCTTGTATACTCTACGACTCAACATCCTCACTCACTTTGCACCAAGGTAAAATTGCAACAAGGTAAATGTCAAATGAATGGTGAAAAGAGTCATTTTCAATAGTATATAGTAAAAACCTAGTAAATGAGGCTTATTTTTTTAAAAGAGAACTGTATTCAAATCAGCAAATAGGGAGCTAGAGGACTTTGTTTTCAACATTTTTTGTTGCATTGGAATTGTAATTCCACTCCTAGTCTCATCAAATGTCTATCATTATGTGGTATGGTATTTGGAATACCCTATGATGTGACCTAGGTGATTCAATGTGGTTTCATCTTCACCCTAATTCCACCTCCATAAAGTAAGAAGAATCAGGGGGGCATTCATCTACCCTACAATTCAATTCTTCATAGAGGTTTGATAGGAGGATTTTTGAACATCTAACAAATCTATATTGCAGGGTGCAGTTCCTAACATTATGGTTTTGTAGGTAGCTACAGTGGGGGCTTCATTCTCCCTAATGAATCCATATGAGTATCTTTTTTCATAGTAGTTATTTCCTTTAGCTTGCATATTCATGTAATATCATATGGCAGCTAAAGTGGGGGCTAAGTGTAGTGTCAAAAAAAGGAGTCCTCTTTCACACTTAGTTTGGGAATAATTGAAATATAATTAACTTAATTGTGTCTTGCAATAGTGTTGCAATGTGTTGTACACATTCACATCATTCTAGGGTCCTTATTTGTTAAAAATGTACCTTAATTTTTCCTTTGTGAGAGTGTTAGAAAGTGTTGTAACACACTTTCACACTCTTCTAGGGTTTATTCAATTAATTAAGCCTAATGGGCCCCTTTTAATGAAATTTACCTAATGTGTACCCTATTTAGGTGTTGTAAAGTTTTGTAAAACACTTTCACATTTATCTAGGGTCTCCTTAGTTAATTTTGGTTAATTGGAGTTAATTAACCCTTTAATTCAAATTTAAACTTTATTTATGGCACTTCTCAAAGATTTATCCGACACCCATTGTAGACACCTAAATTTGGACACTTACATTTGTCCAAATTTATCCCTTTTCATCTAAATATCCTCTTATTTGCATTAATCAAGTAATATTGCTATTATTTAATTAATACCATTAAATTCTTCTAAATCCCTAAGGTATTTAGTTAGTAATTAAATACCTTCCCCTTCTTTCCTTTTTTCCTCAAAAGAATTAAATAAATAATACATTTATTTAATTCCTCACATGTCACCTACTACATCACTATTTATTAATGCTAATCCACCTCCTAATCTCATCATTACAGATGTGCACATGTCTAATCCATGATTAGGATGTGTCACATCCTCCAACTTTTGCAAGTTGGCTCCTAATCTTCATTAGCAATTAACTGTCTTCTAATCACATATTAGCTAGTCTAATCAGTACCTTGGTCAACTCTCTCATCTCCTAAGGAATATTAAATTTCTTTTATTATCCCCATGTCCTTCCTAATGAAATTTTAAATTCCATTTTATCCTTCCAAGGACTCTCCTCTTCCCCATGTGATCGTTGAAAAGTCACATCACTCACATGGGTCAAAGTCCTACCTCTTGAGAACCTTGTCTTATCCACAAGATGCTCCCAATCATATTAATTTAAAATTAACATTTATTATCCCAACCATTTCTCTCTTCCCCATGATGATGTGTGAGAAATTATAAAATTCCTCACATGTCAACATCCTTCCCACATGGGGAAAAAAAGTTACTTCTTGAGGAAATATTCTCCCCTTTCCAAGGTACTTGCAAGTACCTCCACCTCATTTGTACCCTCTCCACCTCACCATGTCCTTTTTCCATCTCATTTCCACATGAAAATATGTGAGGGCTTGTGAGTCTTCAACTCACCATAGCCCTCCATCTTGGCCATGTTGGCTCAATCTTGATTATTGAATTCTCTAGAGAATTCTCCCCTAAATATAGAGGATTTCTATTCATTCTCTCATTATACATTATCAAATTAAAGCCTTCAATAAATTCATCTCTCAAGCAACTTCAGACACTTGCATCCATCCTCCATTGTTGAAAATTCAAGCTTTCATTGTATCCATTTTTTTCACTTTCTCACATACCCACATCTCTCATTTGAATCTTCATTTCATCAAGATCATGTTGCATCCTCTTTTAGCAGTCTTTCCATCAAGGAGCACACATTATCAACAATCCAAGGGCCAACCAAAGATCAACTTAAACAAAGGTAAAATCCACTTTCTTTATCTTTACTTTGTTTGAGTTTCACGTAGCCCTATCTTGAGATGTTTTAGTGTTGTTTCCATCTTTTTGCATTCTATTTTGCATCACATAGGATAGGTAAACTTCATTGATCACACCCATAATTCAAATTGCATAACATTTAATGGGGTGAATTCAAGGTCCTAATAAATGGTGTCAGGGCCCATTTGCCCTAGGTGGTGAATGGGTCCTCCCTTAATAGGACCCCCCTTTCTTTACTGATTTGACATGGATTTTTTACCCTCTTTCCATCCCTCGGGGTTAGGACCTAGAAAACTGAGCTAGGACCCATTCATCATAGGTGGTGAATGGGTCCTGCCTTAATAAGGACTATCTTTGTAAATTACATCCTGGTAGGAATTTAATAATATTAATTTCTAGACCTGGTGCTGGCTTCAATTGTTTGAATTTCTGAGTTAATTCTCTAATTTAGTATAAACACACGGTTGTTTTATATAATTTGACATGAGAAGAAGATTTCAAGTAGGCTAAGAGACAAATAACTCTCATGAGATCAAGCATTCATAGTCAAGAAGCAAGCAAAAGTGAATTTTGGAGTAGCATTGTAAGGTATTCAAGCTCATTTTGTGTCTAGGATCAAGCATTAGGGAAGATTGATGATAGATGTCTATGGAGAATCATGAGGGATTCTAGGTGTTGGGAGATGCATAATTCATACAAACAAGCCTAAGATCTTGTTTTCTAATTGATTCCATTTTCTATAATCATCCTATTTGCAACTTTCAAGAGGTATTTTTGGATTTATGAATTATTAAAATGATTAGACATATTCTTTAGTGAGTCATTTTGCATTGTTCATATTACATTCAAGGGTTTTATCCTAATACAATTGGGTAGAATTTCCTTTACATTCTAATAGATCTTAGTCTTAGACACACTTAAGATTAGGATTGCACACACAATTACATGTTTCATATTTTCATTCATCATCAAAGGTTTAATTACCAATAAGGGGTTTGAATAAGGCAAACCCCTACCCAACAACAAGCTATCAAATTTTTCTTGTAGATTATTGGCAGATTCGTGTCCAAAAAAAATGATTTCAAAGTGAAAAGGAGAAGGGTAGACTTGGAAGTTGAAGACCAAATTCAGAGATTTCTAGGACCTAGCAGGACCCATTTGTCTTTAGTGGTGAATGAGTCCATGTTAGGGCTTGAAGGTGATGCAAGAAAGGTGGTTGAAAACTCTCTTTCCAACACAAAATGATCCAACTCAATCAAAGAATTCCTATCTTTGAACACAAACACTTAACTTGACTCAAACCCTTACCAATAGGCTTCTAGCCCTCAAAACACAACACTAGGACTTATCTTTTGGAGAAGGCCATACAATGGCCAACAAAACATCAACAAAGACTCACCAAAGACCCTAAACCAAGATTCCAAAACAATTCAAGATATTTATTCACAACAATATAGAAATCCAATAAACCACCCCTGAATGAGGCTACCCAATTAGCCCTATTTAACAAAGGAAGTACTTCCTAAACTCTTTATTTTTTCCAAAACTCCACAAACAGTCACTAATTGTGTCTCAAAACACCAAATTCAAAGATTTGTTCTCAAATCTAAGACTTCTAGACAACTATTCCATCAAACCCTCCTTTAACATGTGAAATACTAGGGTTTATTGAAAAACATAACACCCAGGCTTTTCTTATCCCAACAATGCATCCAACAGGCTCTAAATTCCTTGCACAAACTCACAAAATCATCACATTGATAGTTTCTTCATCAATTTAACAAAACACTATCACAACACCACCTTTTCACTATGAAAACTTTACTACCACACCATAGGGAATTACTCCATTTCACACAACTTGCTCTAATAGTCTACCAAATCAATAGGAAAACTAATTCACATTATTTAGGACCCATTCCATAAGAAACAATGGAGACAAAAAGTGAAATGGGTCAAATAGACATTTTCAAAGACCCTCAACAGTTAAAAACTATGATAATAGGGTAAATGCAAAAAATGAGTGATTTCTCCCTCCAATTACCAAGTTAGTCCCTCAAAATGGAATCAATTGAAAGGTAAAACATGTATCTACAAGAAACAAGAGGATTTAGAGCATTAAATGTCTGTATGTATCCATACAAAAGGAGAACAGTTCAGAAAAATAGTGATTTTTAGTAGAACAGTGTTGTATTTCTTATTGGAAAACTTTACTACAATGTTCATCAAACTTGTTCGAGCCTTGGAGAGGCTTTTTATACAATTTCAAATAAAAACTAACCCTCCAACATTCATAACTACTTTTCAAATTCCATTTGACCTTTCAACTTCTAAAGTTGTATTTCTTTTTTGACAATTTTTGCTTTAGACAACTTTACATCTTTTTGTGCAACTTTTGCAACTTGACACCTATGACTCAAGACACACCTAATTACATTGAAAATGATCTTTTTAGAACTTATTTAGAGTAATTAAACTCAAAAAACGCATATGCTATCCTAAAGTACCATCCTATCAACCCTTAAGCACTCAAACTTGCAAATGGTGGATTAGGTGGCTCACACTTTCATACACCCCATAGAAAAGGCTGCTGCCACAAGGTTTTCCTTGTCTCTATCCCTCCATACTTTCCACATGATCTGGTGTTCAAAGTCTTTGCATAGATCCATATCTTATGATCTTAGGATTTTCCTTCCATTCTTCTTTCTTATTTACATTTTGAATATGCCATCAAACACCTTTAGCGCCTTTTTATCCATCCATTGACCTAAACCTAATTGTGTTCACACTAACTATCTTATTTGCATCATTTCGACCCTAATTTCTACCATCTTTTCACTCTCTAATCAAAACTTGATTGCATTCCTTTGTCTATACATGAATTC
>VDFB02373365.1:96089905-96144731 GCA_007258455.2 Sequoia sempervirens
AGGAAGCCAATGAATACCACGAGCACCCAGAGTATGAACACCGAACCATTGACAAGGTTGCTTATGAGGAAGAAGAAGTAGGCTCTTCCAAGAGTGGGGATGAGGAGGGTAGCCCTGGTGGTGGGGCCATTGATGATGACATTGAAGAAGAGCTGGCCCGATAGTCAAAGGACACCAAATTAGAGGAAGAAAGGTTGCCCCTTGAAGAATAAGAGCAGCAACCAAAAGAAAAAATTGAGGGTGGGGCCCAAATTGTTGAGAGCCTTGAGGTTGTGCAATCAGTAGAGCATGTGCATAAGATTGAACATGATGAGGAAAAGAAAGAAGAAGAGATAGTAGGAAAAGAGAGCTCCGCGTGGAAACTGTTCTCCATGCTTCCTATCAAACACCTTGTGTTCGTCCAAGATTCTGATGAGGAAGATGGAGATGCTGCCAAGCAAAAAAAGAGGGTCCCAAGAAGAAAAGAGAGTAGAAACCTTGACCTTGACTGAGAAGAGTGAAGGTGATCGTGGATCACCAAAGGGCAAGTCCGCCTTGCTAGAATGGTTGGAGGAGAAACTTGAGAGAAGAGCTCCAGTGCGGAGGGACCCACGAGAAAAACTAGAGGCTATCCTCGCTTGGGCTCAGATTACGACAAAGAAGAAGAAGGAACCGAGGGTTAGATCGAAAGTAACAATGGATGCCTCTGGGTCTTGGACCGTGCTGATAGCCATGCCCGTAGTAGGTCAAGAGGGGGTAACTTACAATATTTCCACCATGGATCTAGGGACTGCCACTAGAGAATAGAAAGTAGGGCACCTTAAGGATTCAATGGCCATAGTGGTACATCTGATAAAGTAGGATAAGATTTCTAAGGATGAACTCAAGGCATAGGTGGCAGCACTGACGAAATATATACAACAATGGTCTTCGGTGGATGACCTCCCCACTACATCCATAGCCCAACCCCAGCTGTTGTCCAAAGAGAAAATCGACAAGATGAAGAGAAGGAAGAACTTGGAAAAGACCACAAAAAGCTGGTTTCGACAGATCTTGGACGTCGGAAATATAGGAATTAGCTGAGCTGTACGAACAACCAACAAGTTCTTGGACCTACAACAATCTTTGGGAGGAAGAAGGAAACTTTGCACCGAATTCCCTGCAACTTACAAGTCCACCTTTCCAATTATTGAGGCTAACCTTCAGATGCCAGAAGCCATGTGGGAAAAGGAGCTTGCATTTGAGCTAATGGATATATGGCGACGGGACTTTGACAACCAGAGAGAAAGATTGGAAAAAATCATAAGCAAAGTAGGTCTTGATATAGAATGGATAAAGGAAATAAGGGCAGAGTGCGCTTGTTACCTCAAGTTGATGATGGAGTACAACATGCCCACAGTGCAAATGGATCCAAAGAAGGTAAGACCCTATTTTCAAAAAAAAGATGGAGGACGGGATGTCAAACAAAATCACAGTGGAATTCCTGAGTTTTGTTGCCCGTGCCTTTGATCAATCAGAGCTATTCTGGGACCAAGGCGCAAAGTATGATAAGGATTGGAAAAGGCTCGAGGACAACGTGAAATAGTGGAGCTATCAGGTGCTGCAATATGAAATCATTGAAATAGACATGTTCCAGGCGGTCATTCTCAAGTTCATTGAATACACAGCTTCTAAGAGATAGAAGGATAGCCCTACCAAAGATGAAGAACTCCCTTAAGAGTAGCTACAGTGAAAACAACAATCTACTAAATGACAAAAGAGCTACAGTGTTGTCACTAGGTGACAAAACATGGAAAATGACAAAATATAATTTTAAATTGCAATGTATTCAGGGGTAGGTGAAACCCTATTTTGTAATGAATCATAGCCACACAATAAGAATTGATCTTGACCATTCATTTGAATTTTAGAAAACTATAAATAGGACTCTCCTCTCATTTGCAAAGAGAGTTGAGTTGTTGTAAAGGCATGTTGCTGAAATTTATAAAGAAAAGACATTGACTTGGTGTATTTTCTGAGTTTCTCACATGTTGCTTGATTTAATCTCCATAGTTAGATGTTTAACTTAGGTTTCATTGCTATTCTAGTTAGCTGTTATCTTACTTGGGTAGATTTTAGGAATGCTGTTATGTGATCATGAAAATTCCTATTGTGTTGATGACTTCTCAGTCCATACTTTTTGCTGTTTGCTGATTATAGATAGTTGTGTAAAGCTAGCCTAGACTTGAACTTGAAGCTGCCCCAAAACTTCATCTTTGTTCATACATGTATATGGTGAATGACAGATGAAAAATTTGTAGACCTTAGAAGATAGCACAAGTTCCATGGTACTGTGAGTCCTCTAGTTAAGTGGAAGATTGTTTTGAGAAGCTGTCCATTACAGGAACTCCATTGTCACTGTTCACAGTTAGTTGCAGATTTAGGAACTCTCTATCTTCCTTGCTCTTTTTCCTTTTTTTTTAATGACTGACTTATGCTAAGGTTCATTGCACATTGTAAAGCCAAATCCAATGATAAAATGGAGTCCAAGACTGATGTTTGAACCTATAGCTAATGCATAACAACTCTCTCATCCTAGGAACTCCATTCCAAGATCCAACTTCCTACACTTTGTATTTCTAGTGTAAGCCCGCTTTGTGATTTCAACAAATCACACCAAACTACTGAGGTATCTAAGCACTATAAAGACCTGACATCCAAGAGACCTTGGGATAGTGTTCTGTAACCCGATTGTGGAAGATTGTCTTTCAAGAGAGGTAGTGCACCTACGTACTACCTGTGTTGAGAAGTGCATAAAAACACCATCAACAGAACTGTCGCTAGAGGGAGGGCTGAAGTTGGAATAAAATGATAAACGTTAAGAGTGAAGCTGTATCGAATAAGATCATTCTCCCCAGAAATATTTCAAAGAGTTCTATGGTTGACACCAAACAAGGGAGAATTTGAAGAATTGCAGCTCGCTACAAGGGAAAAGCGTGTTAAGGGAAGTAGCGTTCCCTTTTCCCCATCCTCCATTCCAGCCACTTCCCTTCCACCCTCACCTTCATTCGACTGGCCTTCGTCTTCCACCCAACCATCTCAAACTACATTTGTACCTCCCATCTCTGATAACCAGGGGATTGCTCCTCTCTCCGCCCTTCCAGCCCAAGGCACAGTCCAATCAGTAGCAGCTCAAGTGCAGCCCCAGATTGTTGTTTTATTGTAGATACAACCCCAACTCCCTGTTTCCCAGTAGCGGATACTACCTCTACCTCCCTCCATGGCTTGGTTAGCACATAACCCTTCATTGATACATTTTTCCGCTTACCATGATATGCCCAAGAATCTAGAGGGCTTTTGTTTGAAGTTCCATCTGTACGACCTGCAAAGAACAACTAAGGAGCATATCAAAATATTTGAGACAGAAATTACCGAAATGCAAGTCGATCATGAGGACGTTGCATGCCGCCTATTTCCACATTCATTAGGAGAAGAGGCCTTCTACTGGTACATCAATGTGTTGAGGGGATCCATTACCTCGTTTAATCTAATGAAGAATGGCTTCCTACAGAAATACAAGACTCCCATCAGCCCTACATAATTTTACCAGCAGTTCATGTCTGTTAGAAGGGAAGTCAACGAACCTATTGGGTCCTTTAATGATTATTTTTATCGGGCCTATACAAGGCTTCAAGACCCATACCTTCATAATGATGTCGTGGCTCTCCCAGTCTACTATGCAGCATTGGACAACCTCACATCAACTTTGGTGAAAAGGATGCAACCACCGCCCGCCTCATTGGTGGCAGCCTATGAAGAGGTTGTTGTCGCTAGTGCAGATTTAGGGCAGAATATCTCTAGCCCACTACCTTCTCTGGGGCTGGTAGCTCACCCGATATAGATTCAAGGACTGAATCAGGCTTTCACTCATTAGACCCCTCTTATGAACCAAGTGCCTCAGTTGCCCATTGTCCCACATCGAGGGTAGCCACTGAATTATGCACCTCCTGTGCCTTCCTATTTGCAACCTCAACCACAGTACAACTATTCTCAGGCTCCCCCACAATAGCAAGCATATTCCCAACAGCCCCAGGTTCCTTGTACCTATCGGGGCCAAAATTTTCTCCAGCATATCAGAATCAGCCGACAACCTCTCCCGCTTTTCTCCAAAATCCAACACCATCGCCTAGGAATGAGACCGAGAAGTACAAGTTGGAGAAACTGACTGAGATGATAAAGAATATGTCCACCGAGATGACACACTTAAAAAATTAGAATAATCAGTTACATGCCTCTCAGCGTAATTTCCAAGCCAATCTTAACCGAGACAACTGAGACAATAGAGACAGTAGGGATAATTGAGAAGCAAACACTTCCTCCGGGTATAACTATGATAGGGGGCCAAATGCCAATCAAAATTCATAAATGAGACTTTCTTAGAGGAAAAATCACGCATGGAATACTAGGCCCAATAATAGAGGTGTCTACAATTTTCGATCAACCAGCAAGCAACAAAAAAATGACCAGTCAAGTATACCTTACCAAGGCAGCCTTGTCTAGATGGTGCAGGATTCATAAAACCAGCAAGCATTCCAAGTTGGATTGCCCTGACTTCTAGATAGTCGCTGAAATATTCGAGGTAGAAGTGTAGAATGCAGTAGACAATGATGGTTGTAGGGACATTGTCCTAGCTGAACCATATGATTTCTCATGTCTCGTGGTTAATCAAGCACCATTTCTGCGAAGTGACCGCAACGAGCCCGAGGTCGAGCCTGCTCTTGTTGAGGGTGGAGAAGTATACGAGGTAAGTAATGAGAAAACTTTGGCTTAGCTTTTCGATTCAATAGATAATGGTCCAGTAGATGAAGAGGAGCTATTTGTGGATGCGGTCCACATGTTACATCAAAGGTCGACTCCTTACTTCCTTAGGAATAAATAGGCGGGTGGACCCTTTATGACTTCTACCCCACCAAACAATTTCGCCACTCCGCCTGATCCTAATGCCAACAATAACCCTAGACTTCCTCATATACTTACCCAATACCTCAACAAGAATGGGTCTCAAAATCAGTCACAAAATCAGGCTCAAGGCCAATCCCAAAATCCACCTGGTTAAACGAAATTCCAACCTCCTAGTTCTGCCATAGGCCAAGCTTTTAGTTTATAAATTGAGCAAATGGGTGAATACATGGCGGAAGAATTCAAAAGGGTAAAAATCAATTTATCAGCCTTTGAATTACTCAGTCCCTGCTATAAGACATGCCTTCTTTAGGATCCTTAATAGGACTCCATCTTCCAGTACAATGCAAGAAGCACCAGCTAAGAGGGTTACCTTTGAAGAGCCTAGGAAAGAAACAGAGATACAAGATGATACCAGGAAAAGGAAGGATATCCCTATAAATCAATCTGCGAGTAAACAAATTGAAAAGAAACCAGAGCAGAGTAATAGGCAGTTTTCCAAAGACCCACTGTTTAGGTAGAATAGGGACAAAGGTAGTGATAAGGACAAGGGTCAATTAGCTCACATGGATACACCTATGGGTATCTTCCAAGGGAGATTGAAAACTCCCCCTTTTCTAACCACCATCAGGATCTTCGGGAAGAACCTACATAACTGCTTGCTCGACTCGGAAAAGTCTGCCAATGTCACACCCTTGGTAGTATTCAAGGCTCTTGGCATCACCCCCACTCCTTCAAGGAGGAAGGTCACCCAGCTAGACAAAATAGAGATTATCATCATGGGAGAAATAAATCAGATCCCAATGCAAATTGCTGTAGACCCAAGGATACAACAAGTCATTGATATTCAAGTGGCAGACATTCCCAATGTATATGGAATCATCTTGGGAAGAGAGTTCACCAAAGAACTGAATGGATATACCGCCACAGACCTTTCTCACATGTGGCTACCATGGAAGGGGCTGCCAAATCAAATCTGTATTGACCGTGAACCCCGTATGAAATACATGATCACGGAGTACAATAATATTAATGAGGTGCTATTTTCTAAGACTGACCTAGGGACTTACCGTCTGTTTACCTACCAAAACAAGGTCGAGCTCCAGGAAGAATGTGTCGACGAAGTACTCCTAGTGTTGTGCAGTCCTCTAATAGATTCCACTCAAATATCTCCTAGTATAGAAGGGTTGGTGGAACCAGATGACAGTCCTGATGAAGATGATGACTAGGGAGTACTCAGTGATTTCCAGGGATTCCTGGAAAAGTGTGTTAGCGACCAACTTAGCTTGGGCACCTAGATGAATTTCTAAGATCTCTTATTGCCAAACTGGTGCAGGGTTCACAATGCTACCCACTCCAAGTTTGATTGTTGCTTATGTCAAATGACAGTCAAACACATTAAAGAATCAGCTACTCTTCAGATTGAAATACCAAGGGAGGCACCAACAGAACCACTCGTTGGTCACCACACCACCCCAAAAAATTCCCCTAAGAGCAAGGAGCTAGTCGCCAAGCTGAAAGGGAATAGGAACTTAATCAGACCAAAAGATAAAGGACCTTCTACATGTTGGACACTCTGATTTGATGGATCCAAGTCCAAACAAGGAGTTGGGGCTAGGTTCGAACTCATAATTCCAACAGGTAAGACCTTTCTTGCTACCCATAGATTGCAATTTTATTGTACCAACAACATAGCAGAATATGAGGCCCTGGTCCATGGCCTTCTCATGGTCTTGAAGAAAAATGTGAAAATGTTACAAGTTTTTGGGGATTTCGAACTAGTAGTCAAACAGGTCAGGAAACTATATTCTTGTCATGATAGAAGGCTCGCCAATTATAGGCACACGGTTTGGGATCTCCTGGAAGGCTTAGATGCATTCAATATACAATTGATCCCTCATGCTCAAAACTGAACAGCTGATGCTTTGGCTCAAGTGGCCAGCACTTTAAAACCCCTTTTGTAGGTCTTTAATGATGACAAACATATCCTCGAATTCATCACAAGTTCTGATGTCTTCGCAGCTCAAATAATTGATGAGGCTGATCCGTAGGAGGCCGAACTGGACATAGAAGGGGTTATTAACCTCAGAACTAGTACAATCCCTAGAGGCATGGTTCAGCTATAACATGTATTCGACTTAGATCAGATCAAATACTAGAACCAACAAATGAAGAAAGAAACCATAAGCAACTAGTGTGATGCTCTCAACCTCGGGACAATTAAGGAAGTCAAGAATATTTTTATTGGAAAGCTATGCATGCCGAAGGAAAAGAAATGAATAATGGATGCGCTATAGAAATATCATGATGTGGTGGCATGGAGCTACAAAGATTTAAAGACATATGACACTTATGTCATCACACACACTATCCCTCTCAAGACAGAGGCGAGGCCATTCTGTCAGTGGCAGCGTCCTATCAATGCCTTGTTGGAACCTGTCATTTACAAGGAAGTATAGAAATTACTGTCAGCAAGGATTATTTTCCCAATCAGGCATTCCACATGGGTGGCCAATTTGGTCCCAGTTAGAAAAAAGAATGGGGAGATCAGATTGTGTGTAGATTTCCTCAATTTGAACCAAGCCTTAGAGAAGGATAATTATCTAGTGCCTTCATTGGACGAGGTGTTGCAGATCGTCAATGGCTCCCAGATGATGTCTTTCCTCGAAGGGTATTCCAAGTATAATTAGGTGATGGTACAATATGAGGATCATCATAAGACGGCTTTCACCACCAAGTGGGGAACGTTCGTGTATAGGAGAATGCCTTTTGGGCTCATCAACACTGGCGCCACCTTCCAATGTGCCATGGATATCACCTTCAAGGATCTGATTGGCAAGTGCATAATCATCTACATGGATGATTTAACTATGTTTTCTAAAAAAAGAGGTGATCACGTCTCAGACTTGTGCAAAGTGTTTCAAAGATGCAGGGAGTTTGGGGTTTCCCTTAACCCCAAGAAGTGTATTTTTGGAGTGACCGAAGGCAGATTGCTCGGGCACATCATTTCAGAACAAGGTATCTCTATAGACTCTGAACGTATCGAGTCCCTACTCAAAATTTCATCCCCAGGCAGCAAGAAAGAATTAAAATCCTTCTTTGGCAAGATGAACTTTATCAAGAAATTCATCACGGGTTTCGCACAGATTGTTAAACCTCTCAATGCTATGTTGAAACAAGATGCCAAAGTTGAGTGGACACCTGACGCCAAACAAGCTTTTGAGGAAATCAAATAGGCCATCGCCGAGGCACCTGTGTTAGTCAGCCCAGATTATCTGAAGCCATTTTATATCTACTCGTTCGCTTCAGAGCATTCTTGTGCTAGCATGTTGACCCAGAAGAATGAGGAAGGAAATGAGCACCCAATCACCTTCATGAGTGCTCCCTTAAAGGATGCTGAATTGGAATATCATAATGTAGAAAAATAGGTGTATGCTCTTGTCAGAGGGGTGAAGAAATTTAGACACTACATCCTGTGCAATAAGGTATTTTCCATTGTCCCTGACCCAGTAGTAAAAATGTTGCTCATGCAAAATGAATTGGGTGAAAGAAGAGCTAAGTGGGTCACCCTGCTCTAAGAATATGACATAGAGATCCAACCGATGAAGCTAGTAAGAGGACAAGCGCTCACCCGCATGATTGCTGAAGTGGTAGCAGAAGCTGGACCCACACTCACTGTGTAGCAGTACCAACTTGAGGATGTCTCCCCCAGAGAATGGTACCAGAATGTCGTATATTATTTGCTGAACCATAAGTGTCTGCCTCACTTGCAAGGAGTTCAAAAATAGGCCCTTAGACTGAAGAGCAATGGTTACATGCTACAAGGTTCCATTCTATACAAGAAGAATCATGAAGGAATTTACTTAAGATGCCTAGGTAAGGAGGAAGCGGATCGAGTTTTAAAAGAGTTCCATGACAAATTTGGCACGGGCCATGGTTTTGGTTCCTCCACAGTGCATCAGATATTGAGAGTAGGGTATTATTGCCCAACTATCTTCAAGGATGCTCATTGTCATATTTGTTCATGTCACACATGCCAGACCACTACCACCAGGGAAAAGAATGTTGTCCCACTGCAGCCTGTGCTGGAGGTAAGGCCGTTTGCGCAATGGGGTCTTGACTTCATCGATCCGATAATCCCTCCATCATTTGCTAGACACAGGTACATTCTTATTGCTATTGACTACTATACTCGGTGGATAGAAGCAATAGTATGTAAGTAATGCACAACTGAAGTAGTTACTAATTTCTTAGAAGGTTTCATTTTAAATCACTTTGGTTGTCCCTATGCTTTAGTATGTGACAATGGACCGGCTTTTGCTTCATTGAGATTTGCTAGTTGGGCTTTTGACTATGGGATTGCCCTTAAGTTTTTATCCAACTACTACCCCCAAGGCAATGGCCTCCTGTAATCTATGAATAAGAACCTAATTATCGTAATAAAAAAACTACAAGATAGGAATCCCAAGGACTGGCATACCCAACTCCATTTTTCCCTTTGGGCTGATCGAACTCGCCACAAGGCTGCCCTTGGCAATTCCCCATTTCACCTTGTCTATGGCCTAGAACCTATATTTTCTATCCACCTGAAGATTCCTACTCTTCAGTTCATCAATGATTTTTATGAGGGAGGAGATCATAGGGAAGCTCGGTGAGCTGAGCTCTTGCATTTAGAGGAAGTCTGAGACCACGCAATAGAAAATTTGGCCAAACATTAGTGCATAGTTAAAAGATGGTTCGACCGCGGAGCCAAGATCAAAGCCTTTAGAATTGCAGATTTGGTCCTGTATTGGACAAGGCCCAAGAAAAGAAAGGGCGACACAACAAATTCGACAAGCTCTGGCTTGGCCCCTTTCAAATAGCTGAGATTTTGGGAGATAATGCTTTCCACGTAAAGAACTTAACTAGTGAGAACGTCCTGTTGCTGGTCAATGGACAACACCTAAAGCATTACTTCCAGGCCTAAGCTCATTTGAGCTCTTCTTTGTAAATATTTGTACATTGGTTAGGTAGATTGTTTTTTTAGTTTGTTTGTGTTTTTTCTTTTGCGTCACTCTTTTTTTTCCACCCTCCCAGTAGTTTTGTTTTGAAAAGTTGTTTCCTGCCCCTTAGCAGTGGCCGTGCTTGCTCGACAAGTGGTTTACTTTGCTGTCCGTCCTTTGTGTTCTTCGGCTAAACATTCACTCTCGACTATCAACCACTGAAAGCTATCCATGAATGATTTCCTTGTTTGAGCTCTGCTCAGAACTCAACCCTAGATTGGATCTTCTTACATACATCTCGAATCTCGCACAAAACACTTAATACTCATTTCTGAAAGACTGTGTCATGGTTGTTATGACACTCTAGTGAGTGAAAAATCTTAAGTCTACTCCAGTGACTACTGCAATCTCAAACCCATCGTATGCTTCAGTGCTTACCTGATCAAACTGAATGGTAAAAGAGGGATGAACATTGAAAGAAATATCAAAGCAAAAGACCAAAGGAATTCTGAAAAAATAAATGACTGTATGGGTGTTTGGGTAACTCTACCAGGGCTATGGACGCCCGACTGGCAGTAGAGCAATATCCATGGGATTGCAACAACAACTCCATTGGGGCTATGGACGCCTGACTGGCAGCAAAGCAATGTCCAGGTTACTTTTGGTGTTAGGCGATTTACGTAGCTCGCTTGGTTGAATTGGTAACCATGGTCACTATCCCGAGGAAAGGAATAAACTCACTACACACACTTCTGAGATGTCCTGTAACCTGACCCAATTAAGGATCTCATTCTCCTAGATTCATCTATGGAAGCCACTCTTGGTCTACGAAACCAAAGATTTTGGGTCCTGAATGAATATTTATCCTTAGAACGCTCGGGAGCATTGTCTAGCGGAGTCGCTATTTGTTGTGCCTTTAGCACACACGCCCCATTCAGAATGGGGACCCTCTTTTCTTTCTCCTTGTTGGGTCATTTTTCATCGCTGCCTCATTTTGCATGCCCCACTTTTTGGTGTCTTAGATGGTTAGCGTTGCTTTAAAGACCCACCATAAGTTGACAATGCCTTCCCATTTTTATTGTCATGATTTGGTGCCTCACGGAGTCTCTTTGGCAGATTGCCCCTGCCAACGGCCCTGGCCCACCTCGGGCCTGGTTGTCTGGGTTTCCCATGCCGGGTTTCCTTTTCGCTCCCACCATTCCCAATGGCATTCAGCTCGCGTCCTCCTGGCCCCTGGGGCCCAAACCTCCATTTGTCTTTTCCTTCAAAACTGTGAAAATCTTGACGGCCATCCAACCTCTCGGGCCTGGGACCCCGGAGTTCTGCTCCCGGGGTTCTAAGAGTGTTTCGTCATTTGTCACGAAAAACCTCTCACGATGTCCTGCCTTCCGAGCCCCAACCTCCCCTTTACTGCTAAGTGAATTTACCAAGTTGAATCTTCTAGCAGCCGTTGTCTTGCGCCCTCCCAGCCGTCGGACCCCGGGTCTCCCGCCACCGCTTCTGATTTTCAAATCCACCAACCTTGGTCTCATCGTACCTACATTCAATAGGATCATCAATGGCAATTAGGGGTATAAAGGGCCGGCTCAACTCTATCATTTTTGCTTGACAGTGTTGCAGAAGAATAATCAGAGCTTGCTGTAGGAGTCTGCCACCTTTTGAAGCTTCTGGTTGATCTTCATCCATTGCCTTCACTTTTGATCGTAAGTAGATCGAGTGTTCGAGCTACTTTTGATCACCCTCCTGGGTGTTGTTTTTTTGATTTCTCGGGCTTAAAATGCATAACGAGCATCAAAATGACATGTGAACGATAGAATATGACATCATGAACAAAACCCATGTCCTTGAAAACTGAGTAAACTAGCATAGCATCCCCATGACTGATTCGGAGCTTTATCCTTGCACATCCATTCTTCACAGAGGCCTTCATGGCTCTCAGGCCTAGATCCTCCCTTTGGCATTGGGGACTTAATAGGAAATCAGAAAGTAAAAATGTCCTTTGGGTCTCTCGGGCCCGAGACTTTGGACCTCCGTCCCCTAGATTCTGCCCGTCATTCTCTGTCAGCATAACTCAGCCTTTCGGTATAACCTTTCACCGACACCCCGATCCCTTTATTCTTCAGCGAGTCGGCAAGACTTAGTCTGGTTGGCATAACCTCTCATAGACTAAGAAATCCTTCACCGAGAACTTGTGTTTTGCTCTATTTTCACCAAGACAATTTGGCTTTCTTACTGACAAGAACCTCACCGTGTTGTCGGTGAAACATACTGAAATCGGGGAAACCTTATGTAGAATGTTTTTTTTTGCTTTGCCAAAAGCCACCCTAGGTTAGTCCTTCATTTGCCAAGAGAAGGAAAATATTACCCCGAAAGCCATTGTTATCTGTCAGCGAAACTTAGCGAGGTCGCCAAGACCTCTCCCCGATTTGAAAAGCTTTCTCTGAGGTCTCTCCTTGTCGGCATAGCATGCCCCAGTCACCAAGACATTTCCCCACTTAAGTTTTGTCTCGCTGACATCCTCATTTGGCATAACTTTTGGATGTCGAGGAGACCCTATGCCGATCTCACAACGTCTCACCGAGGGGACCCACTGATTCACATGCCGCTATAACCCTGAACCCTCAGCAAGACACTATGTAGAACTCACTAAGTTACAATAAAAATCTCTGACACCACAGGTCACCAAGAGAAAGTAAGCCTATGCCGACAAGGGAATCATTCATTGTGTTTTTGGTGTAACTGGAATGAGGTCACGCCGAAGAGGAACCCAAATGCAAGGTCGGCGAGACATGTTCACGTCGCTGAGACCATACACTAAGAGATATAGCCCTATACCGAAAGTCGATTATGGTGGGCCCATCGAACTCCATCGGTGTAGAACATAAGTGTCGCCATGACCCTATACCAAAAGCACCCCATCTATACCGATGAGCCACCAAAGTGAAAGTCGGGTAAACAAAAGGGGTATCGGTATGACACTATCCCAAGAGCTGTAACCTATGTCGATAAAGACCTAAGCACGAAATGTCTAACTCAACTAATTTAGTGGGGCCATCCGCAGTCCTTTGGTCATCCTTCGTCCTGAGGGGAAAACATCACCTGCCCCTCCGAGCTCCGGGCTCCATCCTTCTGATCGCCGTAGGACTAAGACGAAACCAAACGGCGGGCTCAATTGCTGGGTTCGGCCATGCTCCCGGCTGTCGGCAAGACTTTCGTCTTCACCAGGACCATTTCCCAACCTGAGGACTTGCACCGAGGGCCACCTTTGTCACCATAACATTGTTAGGTCAGCGTAACCTCTCACTGACTAAGAAACCTACACTAAGGACTCCCTTTGCAATATTGAGATCCATCATCTTCGGCATAACACATAGATATCGGTGAGACTTCTCAGCAAAGATACAAATCTTACACCAAGGTGCTTTATCGGCGAAACGCATGGCTATCGCAAAGACCTTTCCTCGAGATGGATTCTCACACTAATTGAAACCAAAATGAAGTGATGGTGTTCTCCCCTGTCAGGCCCAAATCTCCGAGCATCCTCCTGATGTTTGCTGCCCCAAACGCCAAAGTGCACCACGGCCCCGGGGCCTCCTAAACTTGGTAATGTGAAACTACTAACCACCTTTTGACCCACCAGACCCCAAATCCCAGAGTTCTATCTTCAATTTTCTGCTCCAAACTACCATCTCCAGATGGCTCTCTGGCCTGAGACCTCCGAATTCTCCTAAATTGATCCAAATGAGCCCAAATCTAAAATCAAACTTTGACCCATGTGCTTAATTTCGGTCCTCTTCATTGTGAGACTTCAGAGTTATCAAAATTTGACCAAAGAGAGTCTCCAGGAGCTCTCAGCCCAATTTTCCCTTCCAAACAACATTTCTTCTAGGGAAGTTCGGCCCTCCGGGCTCGAACTGACCAAATGCCTCCAATCAAAAAATCAATGATGTCAAGAGATAAAGTCATGTTATGCTTAATAGATCATTTAAAATGGATGTCATCTTTAGAATCTTGGCTAACATGAATGCTTTAATGATCGGCTATGCTGACTACACCTTTGCTTGCAAAATATATGGAATTGGGTGTGGGACCTTCAGTGATGCCCGTCAAGAAGGACAAAGGGAAAAGGATAGGAAAAACTCCTCGAGGGAAGGAAGACAAGGACTAAATAAAATATCAATTTCAGGGCGAGCCTCTACACTCTAAAGTCACTATAGATTGGGAGGAGATCACTGACACAAACATAGGCCAAGTTGATATTGACGAATTCAGACAGAGGGTTAGAATCAACCCAACAACAAAGAATGCCAGATTGATAAGACAAAGAGAAATCACAAAGGTTGCAGGATTCCCTCCATCCCTTGTGGCCCCCTAGCTGGTCATGGCTTGCCAAGAGGCCTATTAATCCGACACGAGAACCATCCTTGATAGAGAGGGAAATGTCCTCGATGACATGTCACTTGAGGGGATTATGGAGACCTTCCATATTCCCCCATTTCGAGAGATGGAAGTCCCCACCATAGAAGAATGCCAAGCAACGTGGGATGATAACCTGACAGGATGTAAAAAATTGATAAATCAGCATTGGCTCAAGGAAAGGCGGGCCAACGTTGTGAAGGTTCCTCAAGAACTCTTCCACAGTGACTTCCATGAAGATTACAACAACTTTGTCACCATGTTAAGTAGAGTTATGGGTCTTCTTATAGCCGCCTACTTCCAAGAGTGGATGGTCTACTTCATTGAGCTGATTCTTCAAGGAGATGAGGATGTCACAATAGAGACTTCATTCTATTGGGTGGCATAATAAGCAACTGCTTGCATGAGCAGTTTGTTAATGTGAAGAAGAGCTCCAAGTTCTATATGACTTCCTATCTTGTCTATTCCTTGGTGGACTGGGGGTAATACTATGGGTTATTTGTGGCACCCGATCAAGAGCAAGGCTGAAAACTTAAAGCTTATGATAGATACCCTCAGCTCCAGTATAGTAACTTGAAAAGGGAATATTGTAGAGTGAACGACGCCTTTGTCAGTCTCATTATTAGAATGATTGCCAGAGACTTCAAGAGAAGAGTCTCCCACAGTGCCAGGGCATTTTTGAAGCAATATGCCTTTCTCTTCATCCAGTACTCAAAGTTCACATACATCCATGCCCAGGGCTTCATCGAAAGACCAAACAAGTTGCCTTGATACCCCAATGACTGGATCATCCTTCTGGAGCTTTCCAGGCAACTCCAACACATACAAGCAATCTTCAGTAGCAAACACATAGCAGGAATTTCTTATCCCATGACTTTGGGCCAGGGCATGTACAAACTACAAACTTCCCAGTGTGTCAGTTACTCCGAGAATGAGCTAAAGGATTACCACTTTCACCTACACACTGCTCGCCCACGAAAAAACCCGTACGGGCATGTAAGGAAGGCACTGGGATCAGGGTATGCCAAGATGATAAATAGGTGTGTGCAAGGCACTATATGCGAATGACTATGCAGTTTATAAGAAAGGTGCAGCCATTCCCCATATCGGACCAAGTCCAAGAGGACGAAAGCACCATAATGGATCCCAGGTACCCTGCGGTGGCTAATTTACCAATACCAACAATAGGCTGGGGCAATTAGGAGGTCGATGACCTTGATACAATAACCCAACCAGTCTTGGCTCGTACTAAGGAGTGGGTTGATGGGCAAGTAGCCCAATTGAAGCAACAAGGAGTAATATTTACTTATGAAGGGCTCAAAAGTGAGCCAAGTACCATAGAGGATGTTACTGCCACCACGTCAATTTGCAGGACCTCCAAGTCTCCCCCGCTTACCAGATCCAAGAAGAGAAAGGGGGCAAAAATAGAACCATCTCTGGACTCCAAGGTCTATGCCAGGAAATAAATGAGAGGCTCACCTTCCAAGAGACTCAAATAGGCAGAGAGCACTAAGGAACAACCCTCAACCCAAGGGCAGAAGACAAAGAGTACAAGCCAACTAGAGCACCTATTGGCTCTCCCTACCCCTACTGTTGCACCATCTACCTCTCTGGCCATGGTTGCCACATCCCCACCAGTCGTGGATATCTCTGTCCACCTCGCTCCATCCCCTCCGACTGAGTCCATAATAATTGTCGAATCTTCTTCTGCCATAACCACTCCCCCTTCCTCCGCTGCCATGTCACCAACCACATCGCTCCCTCTGGCTATAGTAACGGCACACATTCCCATTTCCACTATGCCTGAGGCTCTTTCGAAACATATGCAGAATCTCCCCCCTAAACTCTCCCAAATCTTAATGGATCCCGCTCTCCAAGTAGCCATTGCATAAGCCCTCGCTACTACTCAACCTTCACAACCACCGACAGGGCCACCGGCTATGGAGGCCACTATGCTAATCTCCAAGGAGTGGGAGGAATGAGAGTAGGAAGCCTCGAGGTCCTTTAAGGAGGAAGCCAATGAATACCATGAGCACCCAAAGTATGAACATCGAACCATTGACAAGGTGGCTTATGAGGAAGAAGAAGCGGGCTCTTCCGAGAGTGGGGACGAGGAGGGTAGCCCCGGTGGTGGGGCCATCATGCGGGCCTTTGATGATGAAATTGAAGAAGAGCTGGTCCGACAGTCAAAGGACGCCAAATCAGAGGAGGAAGGGTTGCCCCTTGAAGAAGAAGAGCAGCAACCAGAAGACAAAACTGAGGGTGGGGCCCAAATTGTTGAGATCCTCGAGGTTGTGCAATCAGTAGAGCATATGCATGAGATTGAACATGATGAGGAAAAGAAAGAAGAGATAGAAGGAAAAGAGAGCCCCACGCGGAAACTTTCCTCTGTGCTTCCTATCAAACACCTTGTGTTCATCCAAGATTCTGATGAGGAAGATGGAGATGTTTCCAAGTAGAAAAGAGGGTCCCTAAAAGAAAAGAGAGCAGAAACCTTGACCTTCACTAAGAAGAGTGAAGGTGATTGTGGATCACCAAAGGGCAACTCTGCCTTGCCAGAATGGTTGGAGGAGCAACTTGAGAGAAGAGCTCCTGTGTTGAGGGACCCACGAGCAAAACTAGAGGCTATCCTCACTCGGGCTCAGATTATGATGAAGAAGAAGGAACCGAGGGTTAGATCCAAAGTAGCAATGGAAGCCTCTAGGTCTCAGACCATGGAGATAACCACGCCCATAATAGGTCAAGAGGGGGTAACTTACAATATTTCCACCATGGATCTAGGGACTACCACTAGAGAATAGAAGGTAGGGAACCTTGAGGATTCAGTGGCCACAGTGGTACATCTGATAAAGCAGGATAAGATTTCTAAGGATGAACTCAAGGCACAGGTGGCAACACTGACGGAATATATACAACAATGGTCTTCGATGGATGACCTACCCACTACATCCATGGCCCCATCTCAACTACTATCCAAAGAGAAAATTGACAAGATGGAGAGAAGGAAGAACTTGGAAAAGACCACAGAAAGCTAGTTTCGATAGGTCTTGGACATCGAAAACATAGGAATTAGTCAGGTTGTACGAATAACCAACAAGTTCTTGGACCTACAGCAATCTTTGGAAGGCACAAGGAAACTCTGTACCAACTTCCTTGCAACTTACAACTCCACCTTTCCAAGGATTGAGGCTATCCTTCAGATGCCAGAAGCCATGTGGGAAAAGGAGCTTGCATTTGAGAAAGATGATCACTAGCTAATGGATGTATGGCGACGGGACTTTGACAATCAGAGGGAAAGATTGGAACAAATCATAAGCAAAGTAGATCCTGATATAGAATGGATAAAGGAAATAAGGGAAAAGTGTGCTCATTACCTCAAGCTAATGACGGAGTACAACGTGCCCATAGTGCAAATGGATCCAAAGAATGTAAGGCCCTACTTCCAGAAAAGGTTGGAGGATGAGATGTCAAATGAAATCACAGTGGAATTCCTGAGTTTTGCTACCCGCGCCTTTGATCAATCAGAGCTATTCTAGGACCAAGGTGCAAAGTATGATGAGGATTGGAAAAGGCTGGAGGACAACGCGAAAGAGTGGAGCTACCAGGTGCTACGATATGAAATCGTTGAAATAGACAAGCTCCAGCGGTCATCCTCAAGTTCATTGAATACACAGCTTCTAGGAGACAGGAGGACAACCCCGCCAAAGATGAAGAACTCCCTGAAGGGTAGCTACAGTGAAAACAAAAATTCGCTAAATAAAAAAAGAGCTACAGTACTGTCACTAGGTGACAAAATAGGAAAAATTACAAAATGTAATTTTAAATTGCAATGTATTTGGGGGTAGGTGAAACCTTATTTTGTAATGAATCATGGCCACACAATAAGAATTGATCTTGGCCATTCATTTGACTTTTAAAAAACTATAAATAGGGCTCTCCTCTCATTTCCAAAGAGAGTTGAGTTGTTGTAAAGGCATGCTGCTAAAATTTATAAAGAAAAGACATTGACTTGGTGTATTTTATGAGATTCTCACATGTTATTTTATTCAATCTCCATAGTTAGATGTTTAACTTAGGTTTCATTGTTGTTCTAGTTAGCTGTTATCTTACTTGGGTAGATTTTAGGAATGATGTTCTGTGATCATGAAAATTCCTATTGTGTTGATGACTTCTTAGTCCGTACTTTTTGCTATTTGCTGATGGTAGATAGCTATGTAAAGTTAGCCTGGACTTGAACTCGAAGCTGCCCCAAAACTTCATCTCTGTTCATGCATGTATATGGTGAATGACAGATGAAACATTTGTAGACCTTAGAAGATAGCACAAGTTCCATGATACTCTGATACCTCTGGTTAAGTGGAAGATTGTTTCGAGAAGCTTTCCATTACAGGAACTCCATTGTCACTGTTCACAGTTAGTTGCAGATTTAGGAACTCTCTCTCTTCCTTGCTCTTTTTCCTTTTTTTTAATGATTGACCTATTCTAAGGTTCATTGCACATTGTAAAGCCAAATACAATGACAAAATGGAGTCCAAGACTACTATTTGAACCTACAGGTAATGCATAACAATTCTCCCATCCTAGGAACTCCATTCCAAGATCCAACTTCCTACACTTTGTATTTCCTACGTAAGCCCGCCTTGTGATTCCAACAAATCACATCAAAATACTGAGGTATCTAAGCACTATCAAGACCTGGCATCTGAGAGACTTTGGGATAGTGTTCTACAACCCGATTGTGGAAGATTTTCTTTCAAGAGAGGTAGTGCACCTACGCACTACCTATGTTGAGAAGTGCATAAAAACACCATCAACACTCTCCAGCTTAACATTTATATCTCTGAAGCTCAAAAAGAATGCCTCCTATAGCTAAATGCATTGGATGAGATGAGGAAAGCTGCCCTACAACGTATTGAAACTGTCGAACAGCAAAGAAAAAAATGGCATGACAATCACATTCGAACTAAGCAATTCTCTACTAGTGATTGGGCACTGCTCTGTGACTCTAGGTACAAGGAAAATCAAGGTAAGCTAACCACATGTTGGCTTGGTCCTTATGAAATAGAAAATGTGTTTGATAATGGCTCAGTGCAGTTGGCTACAATAGATCCAGTTCAATTCAAGCTACTGGTTAATGGACATAGTATTTGGTTGTATCATAAACCAGCATCCAAAGAGGAATTTATGCAACAGTTTGTTTCGAATGCATCCATTGATCTTCCTGCAACGAAAGGCTTTTGTCTTTCTCCTGTAGCATCTCTTTAAATTCCACATTGCATGCCCATAATAAAGGTTTCCTTTTTAAGGGAGCCACTTTCTCCGCTTTTCATCCATCACCACCATTCATTCCCTTTTCTTCCACATCATCCATCCTATTGTACCGCCCTCATTCATGGTTTCTATTCCAGCCATCATTTCATGGTGCGCTGTGATCTTTCCCAGCACGTACAATCATTAATTAAAAGGTATGCGATATCTTTTGTTATCACATTGTTTATTTATTTCATTAATTCATCAACTGCTATGTACATATCAGTCATTATTGCCCATTCTTTGCCTATCCTTTCGCACATGTGTGGACACATCAAAATTTAAGAAGGGGGCAGGATAATCCATTTGAAACCCTTTCTTATGTCATTGTCACAACTAATAAGATATTTTTATTTTTCTTGTACTTTCCAAATATGGCTACGTGTTTTATCCTAAACAACATTAAATGCTTGATAAGACTAGTTCTTAACAATCATTACATGCAATTATCTTTCGAGTCATTATTGGAAAAGAAGAGAAAAGTGATGATAGGATAGAAGGAAGAAAAAAGAAGCAGAGCAAAAGAATCTTCTTTTGAATTTTTAGAAAAAGGTTTGGGTTCTGGAATCTCAGCAAGAGTAATTTGAGAATATGGGTGGTCAATTGGTAAGACATGAGCTCTTAACACAAAATCCTCAAATAGTTTAGGCATTTAGTAATTGTGGTTGGCTAAACTATTTTCTGAGGTTAGATTATTTTAATGAGGAAGTTGCTGGTGAATTTTTAAGAACTCTTTCAGAAGGGGAAGCTTCAGTACGGGGTCTGACGATGGCTGTAATAGAAGAATGAATTGCTGAAGTAACCAGGCTTCCTGCAACAGGAGAAAATTTCTCTTCAGATGTTGTTTCTACTAGGACATAATTTACAGTATGAACTAATGGACCCTTGGAGGTCTCTAAACAAGGATGCAAATGAGTGTTGATGCCCTTTCCATATTCAAAATATGTTGCATTCATAATCAGGTGCTTAACCTGTGAGGGACGCTTCTCCTATTTACATTCCTACCATTTTAAATTATTGAGCCATATGAGGCATGAATTAGTTGTTAATGTCCCAAATTTCTTGTTAAATCTTTTAAAACAAAGTACCCATGAAACCCAGAGGGGAAGGGACAACTCTATTGCCCATCATGCCCTCATTAAACTATTGATTGAGCGTTCCCTGAGGGATGTATCACCCCTTTCTTGGAAAAGGATTTGTTTCTGAAAAGGGTCTGCAACTTCTAGAGCCTCCCAGAGCACTCCCTACAGCACCTACCCTTGCAACATTTATTCTTGTGGCCTCTACACTAGAGCCCTCTACCCGAGTACAAACCAGGTCTGCTAGTAGAAGAGAAAAAGGAAAAATGAAGGTAGGAGAGTCATCTAGGGCAGAACAAACCCCATAGTCTGACCCTCATGTTCAAAGACAACATTGTCCCTCTCCTGCATCACCTTCTCCTATAGCAGTTCCTCCTGTAGCAACACCTATTGTCACTGCAGTTTCACTATCATCTTCTTCTGTTGAGTTTGAACCCTCTAGGCAAGTCAGAAAGAGGAAAGCCATGAGAGTGCCTCTTGTAGCTGCCACATTACCAAAAAGAGTTTCAGCAAGGAAATGATGTAAAGTCACCTCAACATCTGTTCAACCTGAAGTTATAATAATTTCAGAGGAATCTGAAGAACTCAGTCATAATGATTCTCAAAATGTATCTGAGAATGTTTCACATAGTCCACCTATTGTTTCTAAGGACATGCAAAATGAGCCAATGGAAGTTGATGAAGCACAACATGATAGTAATGAAAGGGGAATGCCAAGTCTTGATGACTTGGTTGAGGCAGCTAGGAAAATTTTTGAGGAAGTACAATCTCCTCCTACATAGCAATAGGAATTCTTCCTACAGCAAGAGGAAGAATAGACTGAACAATTAGAAGTGTCCAATGACACATCGTTACCCCGTGTAACTTGTTAGGAAATGGTTGTCTATAAGAAGACATTTTTGATTGAATTTTTGGATACCTTAGGACCACATGGAGACTAGTCACATTCCAAACCTTGAGTTTCTGCCACTTAGCCAAGACTAAAATTCAACAAAGTCTTTGGGAGGAGGAGAAGAAGAAACTGAAAAGAGAAATTGAAAGGTAGAAATAGGAAATCCAGGAAATGAAAAAGAAAATGGATGAAATGATGAAAATAATTGGAAAAATTGTGGATTGTAGACCACCGCCTAGGGTTTATGCTATGTGCTTAAAGGAACAATTTCTTTGGTTTCAAGTAATGAGAATTTCAAGAAATTTAGATCATTTTATTCATACAACCAAAGAATTTAATGATGCATACTAGGTAGCCCCTAGTTGGCTAAATAATTCTTTGTGTAAATTTTATTTGCATGGATTGATAATTCCCTCTGAAACAGAGTGGAATCCACTTCTTTATATTGGTGATATTCATTTGAGGCCACTTATGTCATGGGCAGACAATTGGAAGCCTATGAAGAAGTTGAAAGGGATGAGCTTATACCATTGCGATCAAAAAGCACAGATCCCTACACAATGCTAAAAACTTGGCTTACTATTGCATATGGGTTCAATGATCAAACACAAAGAGTAAAAATATTTGATATCAGAAAGCAAGTGTATGAAGAATTCAAAGGACAACCATATCTATTTTGGAAGCTTTCCCCTTCCAGAATTGAAAAGAGATGGGAAAAATTGACTGTTGGGCTAAGGAAATCTGAGCCACATAGTCCCCTGAATTTTAAAGCAACCCTTGGAAGGACAGAGAAATACATACAGCTTGGTCTTCATAAGAGGTTCGAGTTATGGTTGCCGATAACATTTTGACCTCCTTTTTTAATGTGGCCACTTTATCCCTATTGAGCTACAAATGTTAATAAGGATATAAAAACCCTCAGATATGAAAGATGGCAAAATTTCAGAGGTTTCTATTATAAATTTGTGACTATTCCAAAAAGCCATACTGCTCCTATGGATTTCAGGGAAACAACAAGGAAACTTAATGCTGGTGGACCATCATTAGGTTAAGTAGGGGGTAGATGATGAGCTCAAGATATGCTCATAATTTGAGTATCATGATGTGTTTTTAATATCTCTACTTTTATTGCTAATGGATGTTTTAACTATGTGATTAAAGAATTTTCACCTAAAATTGGGTAGTATCCTATAGCAATACATTCCTATATTCCTACAGCTTAACATCTCGATGTGTCTTATTAATTACCCTGTTTGACCTTCTGAATGACCGGTATAATGCATATGGTTTTTCAATAATGAAATAGATTTAATATGTGATTAATGAATGTATCGTATTATTTGCCACACATGATTTCTTTCACCTCTGTCACCTTGTGCATCGCAGGTTGTTGAAGGGAGCATGAACGAGTCAAGCACAACGGATCTCGACCCTATAGTAAAGTCCATTTCCTGCACAACGTCGAGGAAGCTATTCCAGCGAAGACTCTTTGACCGAGTCATTGGGAAGAAACATTGATCATTAATCTAGAAGGACTGGAATGCTAAATTCTCTCTGGATCGTGTTGAATAGATATGCTTTCATTTATGAGAAGTATGTTCCTCAATTTCAGGATACATTTTATGTCCACATCTTTCTATTAGTGAGTTTCTTTTCTGGTTTAAATAAGTGTTCCTCCTATGCGAGTGAGCAAGCATAGCATGTAAAAGTTAGTATGATAATGAGAAGCAAAATATGTAAGAGTTAGTACTATGATAAGGGATAGAGTTTTGTGTTAGTTTTCATATGAGCAGATAATGTATATCATTCTGAGTTTATGAATAAAATTTGATGAAGTTCTGAGTTCAATTCTTGCTTAGCTGGTTGATGCTTGCTAAGGGGGCCCACTTAGTAAGTATCTATAGTTAGTTAGTTGTTTATTTCCTTTTGATCATAAGTTAGATTTCATTCTGGAAAGTTTCAGTGCAAACTCAATCTTATATTGTTCCTACAACATCGGGAATCCATCCCTATGTTTGTTCCTGCAGCATAAGGCCAGTTCATAGTTTGTTTCTTAGTCATAGTTGTCGTGATGTCTTCTTTAATTAAGTTATGCTTAAGTTAAGAAAGCTTTACGTTACATTTCTATAGCATAAGCATAATTCCTTTCACACATTTATTTCTAGTAAATCATGACTGAAACTGGTTCTTAGTGCACATACAGTGCCGCTCCATTTCAAGTATGCATTCCCTATTTTGACAAAGTAAATGAACAACCATAAGAAGATATTAGTCACCTGTTGGAATGTCTAATTCCTAGGTTAGGATTTGTCGTTACTTTTATATCCTTTTGTGGGCACAACCAATATGCTTGTAATGTTGTCTAATTGGGCCCACAACCTACATGTCATCTATGTCATTGCCACCTAATTTGCAATAATGATGCAAATTAGCACACCGAGCAATCATTCTTTGCCACCTAGGTTAGTCCTCATCATAGTCGGGTCCCACTATATTTTTGCCTTATTGCTCAATTGAAGGGACACATTTCAGACTCCCACTGAAACCATTATGTCACTCTAATGAGTGAATGTTCCTCATTATTGTTGTCCTGAAGAGACATGCTTCAAAGTCCTGCTGAACTATCAATGTCTCACCAATGGAACATACATTGGGTTGTTGAGGAGACATCCTTCAATGTCCTACCGATACACCAAGGTCACATCGATGAGATAACCATCAGGCTATCAAAGATACATTCAATCCACTCTCATCGATATAGTTTTGTCATGCTGATACCATTTTTTGCTACAAACATTGGTCCCCAAACTATCGTGTCATCACACATCACACATCACCATCCAATATCATGACCTTTCCACCTCATCGCCATGTCACTGCATCATAATCCACAACAAGGATATGGATTACCATTTATCTAGTCTCATTACACCATGTGTCTTCTTCATCATCTCTGTCACCCACATCATTGTATCTAGGTCCCACTTGAACACTAACTTCATATCATCGTGTCGAAGAGACATTGACAAATGTCTCACCAATGCCATACAATCTCATCGACAACACTTCCATACTCCTTATAGCTTCATCGAGGAGACTTCTTCTAGACTCTCACTAATACATCAATGTCTCATTGATAAGATAGCTATCAGTCTATCAAAGAGACATGGATGAAACTCTTCCTGACACCATATTGTCTCATCGATAAATCTCCATAGTGTCGCCATCACTATGTCGAAGAGACATAGCCCATTCTCTCGCTGACCACACATTGTCACACCGACAAGAAGAACATTGACCCGTCAAAGAGACATTTCCCAATATCTCGTCAATCATGCACTATCACTCTGATAAAGTTATCCTTACTCCTTATTGCTCCATCAGTAAGTCGCTAAAAATCTGAACTTCAGAACTTCTAATCGGAGGTTGTCAACTTTTACAAACACGTGACATTCCAACAACAAAGAGAGCATTCTTCCTTATCATTCCATTAGCTAAGTGACCATGTCAGGAGGTTTCAAAACTTGAGAACCTTGTGACATAGGTTAGGAAAATTTGGAATCTTGTGACTCAGATCTCTTTTGTCAGATTTTCCCTTTCACTCCATCAAAAAGACATAGTCCAGACTCTTGCCAACATTGAATTGTCTTGCTGATCTACTAGAGATGTAGAACCTTGAATTGCTAGGTAAAGGGTTTGGTCACCTCCACAAGATGAATGATATAAGTTGTAACTTATGTGACTGGTTACCTATTGTTGATAGTCAATGCTAAAATAGAAGAAAATATTTAGAATGCCATGACTATAAACAACCTAGGGTTTAACTGATAAACCCTAAAACACCTGAAGACAAATATAATTCATTTATGGGTGTACCTTCACGTTCTTGACTTGCACACTACCTTTCTAGAAAGCTCCTGAGAAACCTAGTTTGAATCTTCCATATAATTTCCCATAAGATCCACCACTCTCACATTCATCCTTTTTCATCATGCCAACAATCTCCTTTGCATGATTTGCACTTTTGACATCAATGACAGTGATAGCTATATGCTTCTGCACAGGATCAACACACTTCTCCTTGAACCCCCTTTTGAAATCAATGGCAACATATTCCAACAAAAATTACATGTTTCATATTTTCATTCATCATCAAAGGTTTAATTATCAACAAGGGGTTTGACTAAGGAAAACACCTATCCACCAACAAGCTATCAAATTTATCTTGCAGATTATTGGCAGATCTGGATCCAGAAATAGGGATTTGAAAGTGTAAACGAGAAGGGTAGACCTAGAAGTTGAAGAAATTTTTTAGATATTTCTAGAAGGACCTAGTAGGAGCCATTTTACTTTAGTGGTGAATGAGTCCTTGTTAGGGCTTGAAGGGAAATAGATTCTATAGTTTTCAAGCTTCTATTTCAGGTTCAGAGCACCCCAAACAAGCCTACAAGGACCCATTCACATTTGGTGGTGAATAAATCCCTGTTAGAAATTCAAGAAAGTCATATTTCACTAGGTGCACAATTTTATCTCCTCCTTGTTCTCCCAGAAAATTTATAGATTCATATTGTTTTGTGTTAGATTTATCTATTTCAAGTGTTAGACCTAGAATTATGGTTTGCATATTGTTTGAATTCATTCTCTACAAGTTGTGATTTATCTCACCACCCCATCCTTGCATAAAGGAAAGAGTGCAAGATCCCTTAATCTTGACTTAATTCACCTCTTGGGTTTATAGTGATCTCAAGATTCTTGGATCTCATATTTTTAATGAAACCCTAACTAGACTAAAGGGGGTTAGACTTCATGGCCTTCTCCCTTTTCTCTATGTTTCATTTTTGTGAACCTGGCCCCTTTTGAACATCTTAGTTTTTTATTTGGAGTGCATCCAAACCCTTGGTTCTAATTTTCATTAAGTTTGCATTGCATTTAGGGTTTTCTTTATTGTGCATTAGTGAAAATTGCATGTTTGCATTTCTTTTATTCCTTATAAATATGAAAAAGTACTTTATATCTGATTTAGTTTTCCCTTTTTTTTACATTAATATCATCATTCAAGTATTTATATTCAAATTGCATTATAAATTTAGTCATCTTAGTCATCATTTAATCATAGTAAAAGTTGTATTTAGAGACATCATATCTAGAAAATCTGTTATAGAATTCATTGTTATAGATCTGAGACAACATATACATAGAAATTGCTCAAAAAAACCCTAAAACTAGGACCCATTCACCTTTAATGGTAAATGAGTTAACTCAAAAATTTTAAATAACTCAAAATTTTTAAACATTCACAAATCTAGACACAAACAATCGACCTTAGACAACTCAGACTTTTCAACAAAACATCAAAAAACAATCTCAGTCCCCATTTTGAACTTAGACTTTGCATTGTTCATCTTAGTCATCATTTTGAACCTAGACTTGGCATTTATAACATTAAGTCCTTAGTCAAACATCATCATCTTAGTCCTCATATTGGCCTTGACAACTTTGTCATCTTGCATCAATCATTTCCTTAGGAAAATGTCATCATCATCTTGCATTGTCATCCTTTATTCCAAAAAATAAAATAAAAAATTTGACATAACTTGTCATATTAGCCTTCATTATCCTTTGGCATTAGTCATTTTCTTTAGACAACATTGTCATATTGCGTCCCTTATTGTCAAAAATCCAAAAACATAGTCTTGCATTGTCATCCTTTATCCAAAAAATCTGGAAACATAGGCTAGTGTCATCCTTGCATTTACTTGTCATTCTCATCGTCCTCATTTGAGAAAATCACTTTTACGGTTGAGACTAGGCTTCAAAGACAACAACAAAAAATGGAAAACTTTGGACAAGATTCCAATCCCAATATCGACAATAACACTTATGACAAGAACAAACATTGGACCTTTTCTAACCCATTTCACAACATGAACATGCAATCTTCCATGAACATGCCATCTACATCACAAAAAATTTATGAACCATTCATAAAAAGAGACCAAAATGGACGATTATATGTCAAAGACTTAGAAGCTGCAGCGCAAAATCTTGATATATTCTCCTTTGTAAAAAAATTAGTCTTACATGACCCTCAAAGGTATCTAGCCATGCTTTTGGACAAAGGGGCTAAGTTACCACAGGGCTTTGACATAAATACTTTGCCACCTCCATCTGTCTACCCTCACCATCAACAGTCACTTGACACAAATCCTGTCATTAATTCACAACACTCGTCCAGTTATCATCCTTATCCTAACTTTGACAAGGGAAACCAACTATCCACTAGTCCATTCCAAGTCTCCACATCATATGCTAGTCCTTCACCTATCAATCCTGTCAACGTCTACATGTCCTATCAACCATCTATGAATGCATGTCAAGTCCTCACATCATACCATATCAATCTCGTCCAAGTCTCCACGTCCCATTTTAGTCAACCTTACACTAATCTAGCCCAAGACTCCATGGCATATTCAGTTGAAGTCCCCATGTCACATCCTATGTCGTCACATCCTAATCCAGTCCAAGACTCCATGTCATATCCAATCCAAGTCTACACATCATACCCTTGTCCTTCAAATACTAGTCCAATGCAAGTACCCATGTCATATCCTAGTCCTTCCCATACTAGTCCAGTCCAAGTCTCCACGTCCTATCGTAGTCCATCATTCATTAATCCTTTTCAAATCACCCCCTCACAAGCCACATCTAGTCATGAAAATTCTATCATTACTCAAAGTCAAATCCCATTTAATAAACATGAGGATACATGTCAAAATGAAAGCCCAAAGCATGACCTTATAATGTCACCCTCATGTCAAGAACAAGGTAGTCCATCCCATGACCCTATCTCAAAGTCCATTCAAGATGTCCTTCAAAACAATCATGACATCCAAAGTACACCTACCATTGACCAAAAAGTCCAAATCCATGACAACCCCATCTTCGATCAAGACCCTACCATTGACCAAGAAGTCCAAAATGATCCACTCCTTGACCTTTACGCCATTCATGATCAAACACTTTCTGACCCTATAAAGACCTCGACTAGTGACCCTTCCCATGATGAGACGCCTCCATGGGACACATAGATGATATTCCTCTAGAAAAAGAATCTTCCACTAGGGACATGCTTGCATATGATCAAGTTATAGCTAAAATCATTAGACTCTATGACACTAAACATAATGATGGCTTTGACATTGCCTTGGAAACACCAACAGAATCATCTGAACCTAACATGTCACAAGATCAACCCAAAGATATCAATCAAGAATATGTCCAACATGACAATGAAGCTAAGACACATTATCAACCAGGGTCATCTATCTTTGTCAGAGCAGGCTTTCTTGCAGATAAAAATATTACAAGTGACAGTGTCCATAGACATCATGATGGGTTAGCATCTTGCTTTCAAAACAATAAATACCCCATCGCAAATAGAATATGTCAAAGCATGCAATATGAAGGCAAAGGACTAGGCATACATGAGCAAGGCATTCTAGAACCAATACAGTTTCAAGAAAATTACAAACATCAAGGTCTTGGTTATTCCTCAGACAACAAATGAAACGATGTCAGTGGTACCTCCTCGATACTGGGGGCAACCTTGTCAGATACAAACGTCAAAATGGAATCCATGAGAAATTCTTGTCAAAAGATTGCTGCCAACACCCCCTCCACCCACACCATGAACTATCATTCTATCATGAATCAACCCCCCTTTTGGGACCAACAAAAACAAAAGTCTTACAAGTCAAAATATCAAAATCAAATGTCAAAGGCCATTGAATCAAACAAAAGGACAAGTGGACAAATGAAATTAAAATGGATCCCAAAGAAAGATGGATCAAACAAAGACACCAAGTCAAATACAAAAGTCAATCACAATGTGGAGCCACAAGACAAGAGGACTCCCACATACAACAAATGTCCACCTCCTTCAAAATGGTCATCAATCAAGGCATATAAAAGTGTTGGTTCCAAACACCATCCCTCCAAAATCCGTCATCCACCATCCCAAGTTTGAGAACAAAAAGTCATTCATCCAAACATCCAAACAATCTTTCCACATCTTCCATCATCTGTCATAATCCTACATCTCACCTAAAGTCCAAAAATCCCACATCACAAATTCATCACATCTTGGCAGCAACTCTTTACCGCAAGGACTCTCATGACACTCTATTGCGATGTGTGTATTTTGATAAGGCCAACTCTAGTATCAGAAAGGATCATAATGACATCGATCAATTGTATACAAGTGCTACGATCTTGACAAGACAACTCCTTCAACAAGGTCATTATTGGCATATAATGGCACCAGTCTCTACATCGGCACCATTAGTGGTTATCTAAAGCATCCAGGCTATCTACAAAAATCAGAAATACAAAAAAAAATTTAAAAATTTAAAAATCATCACCCTGATGAAAACCTGGCGAACAGGCATCTTGGTGACACCAAAAAAATCAAAAATTTAAGAAAATAGTAAAGAGAAAAATTTCATCCAATGGTAAAAACCTGGCAAATAGGCGCCCTGGATAAGTACCATGATGAAAATCTGGCAAACAGGCATCATGTGTAAAATAAATTATCTATGTGGACTCTTACACTTGGGGGCAAGTTGTCTCATTTCCCATGCCTTCCTCATGACATTGACATCCATCTAAGCCCTATCATTTCCGTCCAATTTCCTACCTACCTTGGTCTTGACATAAAATTGACACACATAAATCATGCTTTGGGAAAACTCTTGACATGTCTATCCTTTGGTCATACACGATTCACAAAACATCATGTCATCGACCATCATAGTCTTATTGTCCTTATACAACATAGTCCTTGAAAATCATATGAAAATTCCATTAGGCTCATGTCTCTTGTCTTTTACCAAGGCCACCCCCTATCCTTTCATGCCTGTCACCTATCTTGGTTTTCCCTTGTCAAATAGTCTAAGGATAATCATCATCCCATCTCCAAACCAAGTAATTCCAAATGCAACGAGTCTAATTCATACAAGCACATTATCCAAAAATTTACTTGACTGTGTTCCTGGCCCGACTGTAGACCTCGATACTTTCGTCACATTATTGCCATCATCCTCACGTTGTTTTGGGATGTGTCCTTCCCATGTCAAACAATGTTGTCATCACCTATCAATTGGTATTCAGCTTGACTAGGGGCACAATCATATTTGTCATTGGATTCTCATGTGTAGGAATCAGTCATATGCATTTGTCATGATCCTCTTAAATGTCAAAATCCAAAAAAAATATAAAATGGCCTGAAAAAAGACAAAAACATCATAAAATGGCCTAAAAGAAGACAAAAACATCATAAATGTCTTGAAAAAAGACAAAAACATCATAAAATGTCTTGAAAAAAGATAAAAACATCATAAAATATCCTAAAAAAAAAGAGACCAAAAAAATGGAAAAAAGTCCTAAAAAAAAGACAAACATCATAAAATGTCCTGAAGAAAGACCTAAAAATCATAAAACGTCCTGAAGAAAACCACAACAAAATATTAGACTGCTTGAAAAACACAAACACAGGGTCATCTCTTGTCAAATTCAGTCATGTCAGTAAGTCCATGTCATTGTCGAACTATGTTGTCTCTACGCATTTGCTACGTAGGCAGGGCCATCAGTCGATGAGTCCCTGAGACATTAGGTCAGTGCTTTTAGGCTGGTCCAAATAAAATCATGGCATTTGTCACAATTGTCACATTGGTCAAATAAGTTAGACATAGTCAAACTCAGACACAAGACAGTCATTCGAAATGTCAATGTCAAAATTAGTCAAAATCAGACAGCACAGTCCAATCAATCATACAGTCAACATCAGTCAACTTGCCAAAACATATTAGTCAAAACAAGGTCAATCTCGTCACTCTTTTGTCCTCTTCAAGATGTGTCCTTCTTGGAGTTAGACCTCGTCAAAATGTCCTTTTCCTTTTTTAGGATGCGTCCTTCCTAACAATAGGCTCTGTCAAACTGTCAACACCGTCAAATTGGCAAAACCCTTAAACTGTCCAAACTATCAAATTGACAATAAATCAATCTTTGGCAAACAAACATTGGCAAACAAAATAAAATGGCTGTTAATCTTTTTGGTCAATCTTGTCTTATCTTTTGACTATCTTGGCTATTTTGTCTTATCCTTTTACTATCTTTTCTTTGTGGTCATGTTACTAGCTACCTCGAGGATGTCCCATGAAGGATTTAGAGGTGCGACGATGTATCCTAGCCTATTTTATTTTCTTTGACCACTGTCTGTGGATTGTCTTGACAAAAAGACTGGGGCAACTTCGCCCTTAGTATGAGTTAGGACATTCCTTGACTGTGACTGTCTATTTTTCAAGTGGATGACCTTGCACACCTTGGTCTACGTCATATCATGGTGTTTGTTGTCCATTTGTGTCATTTTACTGCCCAATGATGATTAAGAGCAATAAATATTAAAGTTCTATGGCAATGTTTTGAAGGATTTGGTCTAGGAACTAACATGCATCTTCTTTAGTCTTGTCATCTTCTCTCACCCATCTCATATAGGCATTGCATCCATATCATAATCCATATCTTTTTCATTAACATTTCTTTGTCTCTTCATATTCTAGTCTTCTCATTAATTTCAAGAGCACACCCATGTTCTTGGAACCCGTCTTTCCTCTCAAGGGGGCATACCATAACCCTCCTCGTCATTCTTCCTCATCTTATTTTGCACTAGGGCATTTTTTGACTTATTTTCTTTGTCACAATGTGACATGCTACATTATGACAAAGAGTGGCAAAATGTAGACACCTAAAAATGACCTAGGCCTGCAAGCTTCATTTTTACCACTTTCATCCTAGCATAATTATAACATTTAATTATGTCCTTGGTCCACATTCGACTATTGATTAAATAATTCATAATTATTTAATTAATTCATGTCCTTTTATTCTTCATGATTATTAAGTAAATAAATTCTATTTATTTATTAAATACATCATTAATTGTCTAAGTCTTCCCTTAATTAAATAAATTTCTTAATTTATTTAATTACCCTCCGTCATTTATTTCTTCCTAATTATTAAATAAATAAGTTTTATTTATTTATTTAATATGTCACTAATTGTCTTAACTAATGAATTGATTAATTAATTTAATTAATTAATCTTATCTACTGAATTAAATAATTATATTTAATTATTTAATTGCCAATTAATATTCCTCTCATTTTAAATAAATGAAATTATTTAAAATGTCATCACAATCTTAACTGTCAGTTCATTTTGGTAAATAATCTAAAAAAGATTATTTATTATCTCATAAAATCCATAATTTGAATTAATTTAATTCAAATTGGTAACTAATCTTCCAAAAATCAAGTAATCGGGCAGATTCTTGATTTTTCAAATCTGATATTCAGTTCAAATCTTATCTTCTTGATTTTTCAAATCTTGCAAATCAGACAATCTTTATCTTCTTGATTTTTGAAAATCTTTATTTCTTTAATTAATTTGTCTCATTTATTCTCCACCGTCGATCCAATTATCTAAGATATTATTTTGACCATTCGATTAATGAATTTGCCCTAACCCTAATTAGGGATTCTCAGACTTAATCTGGACCTCTCATTCTAGGTCTTTCTTAGAATTCAATCTCATATGTCCACTCAAAATTGTGTTTTCTATAAAAGACAATTTTTCTCATAATTTCAGGATCCCGACAACTTCATTTTTAATTTAATAGTCATTATAGTCATTTGGCATTAGAAGTCATTATTTTCATAGACATTGTCATAGTCATAGGCATTTAGACATTGCATAAATCCTTCAATGCTTGTTGTAGGTCTTAGACATTTGCAGATTGCTCGCACAATGAATCTGAGGGCAACATCATCCAACAAGTAAGAAGGTGCTATGGAGGTAATCATGGAAAATGCTATTTACAAGTATAACCGTTTTATTGCTTAATTTACTTTGTACTCGATAGATCTTTGGGTTTTTGTCTTTTATATTGATTTGATTGATCTAATATAAACCTTAGAATTTACCCTCAGTTACAGTAGGACACCCTGATCAATATTATTTTTGGGTATGTTCTGTTGTTTTAGATCCCTTTTTGATCTCTGCAAATACCTGCACTAGGACCCCTTTTCATTTGGTGGTGAATGAGTCCCTATAAAACTTTTGACAACAAAATTTTTGAGTTGTTTTTTGTTTTTGATAAGCATGTTTGTCTCTATTTAAAAATATGAGAAGTGATAGTCTAAAATAGCTTGTCTTTGAATTCAAGTTCTCGTTTCTTTAGATAGATTTAGCGAAATTGGGAAAATAATTTATTACACTTTTTAGTTAAAAGTGGTATTACAATTCTACATTTTCAGTATTATTGCATTTATAGACAAGTTAGATTACATTCTACATTCATTCAAAAAAAGAAAAACAACAACAAAAATATCAAAGTTATGACAAGTTTCCTTTTAAAGGTTGACCTATCCCTCAAGTCTTTTAGTAGTGATGACTTTGACATGTTAGATGAAGCCATCGAGTAATTCATCTCACAAGGTTCATCTACTAATGTTTTTCATGAAAAACAAAAGTACAAAGACCTTAATACCACCACACCGCAACTCATAATTTACCCTTCTTCACAAAAACCACAAGTTCAAAAAAACCTATGCTTATCCTTGAACCACTGAAAAAAAGAAATCATTTGACAATGGTAATGATACACAACAAACAAGTTATAATACTATTGTGCATACCTACAATACAAGGAACAATAGGCAACAACAAACAACTCATGCTTCATTACCACTGGCTAATCCTATCTTGTCTAGTGCTCCTCGTTTGGTAGAAAAGAATGATAATGAATATAATCTTTTTGAACACCTTAATAGTACTCCTACTAATATTTTTGTATGGGAACTACTTCAAGTATCACCTGGTTATCATAGAATACTCCAAGAGGCCTTGAAAAAAGTTACAATTCCTTCTAACACTAGTTCAAATGATGTAACATTAATTTAGGAAATGAATGAAATGAACTTGGACATAGTTTTTCACTAGCATGAGTTACCTTCCTTATAAATCCAAAAGAGATATGAAGATTTCAACATAATAGCCTACATTGATGAAATTTCAATAAAATGAACCCTTGTTGACAATGGTTCATCCCTCAATGTGTGTAGTGTGAACCTTTTGGAAAATATCAACATGAGAAAAAGTGATATTAAACCTGATTCTTTGTCCATTCATGGATTTTATAATATAGGGAAACAACCGCTTAGATTCATCACATTAGCTATTAGTGTTGAGGAAGTAACATTACAAAATTCGGTCCATGTTATGCCTAAGGATATTTCTTACAATCTTCTTTTAGGGAGACTTTGGATTCATGAAATGAATGGTGTGCCTTCCACTATGTACCATGTTACGAAATATGTCTATAAGAACAAAGTCTACATGCTAAAATCTGATCCTGAACCCGAAAGTTTCTTGATGGCCGAGAGAGAAGGAAGAGATCCTTTAGAAACATTTTAATCTAGTACATAGCAAGAAGTTATGAATGAAGAGAAAGAACATGAAACAAAAATTGATGAACTTACGAAGTTGTTGGAAGATGATTGGGGTTCGTTGGATTTCAGACCAACATTCATGGGATAATATAAGATCACAACAAAAGATAATGAAAAGAAAAAGAAACCAATGGTAATGTCAATGCAAAATTTGAATGACATCTCACAACCATGTACCTCATCTACCTTGGAAGAAGACACAAGCTCTACAAATTTTTTTGATGATATAGACTATCAACAACCACCAAACCCAAAAGAAATGGAAAGACTTTATGGGAGTGGTTACAAGCTTATGAAGCTACTTGGTTACAATGGAAAAGGATGTGGGAAGAAAGAGAAATGCATCTATATTCCTATAGATCCTAACACATAGAAAACAACAAGTGGTTTGGGATATCACCCTTCTAAGATAGCACAATCAATGAAACAACCTTCACTCAACATCAACACTATCATATGTAACTCTAGAAAATTAACTCTCACCTTGAAGCATCCTGAGTTGATTGATATAAATTCTAATGTCTTTGGAATACTTTGAAGATGATGAAGCTTTGAAAGAAATGCTAGGAGTCTATGATAAATCATTCACCCCTCTCACAAATAAATAGGTTACATGTGCTATGGTTAGTACTAAAGAAGAGGAGGAAGAAAATGAAAAAAATGAAAGTGTCATGGATAAAGAGCAATAGAATCTTGAGATAGAAAAACCAAAATCACTTCCTTTGGGAGATACAATCAATATATTGATGGATATCAATAATGAAGAGAAAGTAATTCAAGTATGGAAGTGCCTTGATGAAGATGAACACAAATATCATGTAATTTTACTTCGTGAATTTCCTGAAATATTTGCTTCGACATACTTAGACATGCCGAGAATCAATGCTAAGATTGTAACACATAACATAGTTGTGGAAGATGCTAAACTAGTGCAACAGGAAACACGAAAGATGAATCCTAAGATAGCATTACTGGTTAAAGCCAGAATTGAGAACCTTCTTGACTCTAGATTTATACGACCTATTGATTATTCTAAATGGATCTCAAATATTGCCATAGTTACGAAACCTAATAATTGTATTAGGATGTGTACAAACTTTAGATATTTGAATAAAGCATCTTTAAAGATGACTTTCCCCTTCCTAATATTGACATGATAGTAGGCTCGACTGTCGAACATACTTTGTTATCATTCATGGATGGACTTTCCAGATATCACCGAATCTTTATCAACCCTCAAGATCAATACAAAAATTCTTTTACAACTGCTTGGGGAACATTCTATTGGGTAGTCATGCCTTTTGGATTGAAAAACATAGGCACAACATATCAATGAGCAATGACATTGATATTTCATGATTACATTCATAAGATTTTGTAAGATTATGTTGATTAAATTCTAGCCAAATCTTTAGCTCAACAAGACCATGCCAATGTTATTCATTAAATCTTTGAGCGAATGTGAAAGTACAACATGATATTAAACCCAAAAAAGTGTTTCTTTAGTGTAGATAGTAGAAATATTTTAGGTTTTATCATATCTCAAAGGAGAATTGAGGTGGAAACAAAGAAGATTGATGTTATTATCAACATGCCACCTCCTAGAAATATCTCTCAATTACATATGTTACAAGGAAGGATTTAGGCTATCCATCATTTTGTAGCTTCCTTAGTGGATTGAACATTACCATTCACACAAATCCTTAAGAAAGATGTTCAATTTAACTGGAATGAGGATTGCAAACATGCCTTTGAGAGTTTGAAATACTGTCTTGTTACTCCACCTATTTTGCAACCCGCTATGCAACACAAGCCATTCATCCTTTAAACAACAACATCAGCCCATGCTTTTGGAACATTGTTGGCTCAACAAGATGTTAATGGTAAAGAACATCATATCCATTACATCAACCGAACTTTGATTGATTATGAAACTCATTACACAATGATAGAAAAACAATGTTTGGCTATGGTATTCGCTACTAGTAAACTAAGACATTATTTGCTGAAGGCCAAAATCCATGTCATGAAAAATTTTGATCCCTTAAAACATATTTTTACTAATCTACGGATTTATCAGGATGCCTAGCTAAGTGGGTTATGTTGTTAACTTAGTTTGACCTTAAGTTTTTCTCACAAAAAAGAAATTAAAGGAAAATCCTTGACCAACCACTTAGCTAACACTCCTTCTCCCTAGCATTACCTTATATAGACTCATTCCCAAATGAGAATGTGTTGGATATTCAAAAAGAAAAACAAACATGGGAATTATACTTCAATGGTTCCAAGTGTAGAACAAGCTATAGAGTAGTAGTTATATTAATTCCTCCTTCAAGTAAGCCTATTCCCTTATCTTTCTATCTAAATTTACTATGTACAAATAATGTTGCAGAGTATGAAGCTTTAATAGTCGATATATATGCCATGTTAGCATTAAAATTCAAAAACATCTCTAAATTTGGGGATTGACTCTTAATTATTAAACAAATAAATGGCACATATCAAGTGAAGCATGATAAGCTTGTCCAATATAGAGATCTTAGAATGAAATTATTAGAAAAATTTGAATCATATACGGTAAACCACATCCCATGAAAGGAAAAGCAACACATAGATGTAATGGAAAGTGCCGCTTCCCTTGTATCTCTCAATAATCCTCTAGTCATCTTCACATTTAAAGTTCAAATGATCCCTAAACCATCGATAGACAATGAGAGAAAAGAGGTGTTATCAACTAATACTAATAGTTCTAGTGAATGGTATACAACAATATTCAACTATTTGAAAGATTGTACCTTTCTTGAGCCTACAACTAAGAATACTCGAGCTCATATGTGAAAGCTTGCATCCCAGTACATAATCTTGGCAAATGTTGTATATAGAATATCATTGAATGGCCTCTTACTTTGGTATCTTAGGCAATCCAAAATCCCCATAACACTTGAAGAAGCTCATGCAGGTGCTTGTGGAGGGAATTTTGGAGGAAGATCTTTAGTTCAAAAATTAATTTGCATAGGATATTATTGGAGACACATGGAGAAATATTGTTTTGAGTATGTGAAAGAATGTCATAAATGTCAAGAACACAACAATTTGATTCATGCCCTACCTCTGAAATTTGCACTCAAGTTCTTATTTGGCCATTTTTTAGTTTGGGGTTTGGACCTTACTAGGAAGATATCCCCACCTTCTTTTGCTGGACATACATTTATCATTACTGCAACTAATTACTTCACAAAATGGGTAGAAGCTATCCCTCTTCATTCCACAATAGCTGATGCAATATGTCATTTCATATTGGAACATATTATTGCTCAATTTGGGATCCCATTTGCATTAATTTCAAATAATGGAACTCCATTTAAAAATAATAACGTGAAGAAATTATTAGATACATTAAATATTCAACAATGTTTTTCAACACTCTACTATCTCTAATCAAATGGACAAGCAGAAGCAACTAACAAAACTATCAAAAAAATCTTGTGAAAAATAGTAAATAAAAAAATAAATATTGGCATGTACAATTAACTTACACATTATGGGCTTATCGCACGAGTGTTAGCACATGAACTAGAAATACTCCATATAACCTAGTCTATGGTGTTGAACCAACAATGCCCTTAGAGTTAGAAATTCCTTCCCTGAGAATTTCTCTTAAAGGGATCATTGATGAAAATACTTACAAAGAACAATGATTACAACAGATTGAAATTCTTAATGAATAGTGTATCAATGATCTCGAGCATCTACAAGCTTACTCTAAAAAGATACAATGTGGTTATAACGACAATGTCATCCCTCATGAATTCAAACAAGGTGACTTAGTGTTATACAAAATCAATGAAATGTCAATGCCCTCTTGAATGAGAAAGAAAAATTCAGACCTAACTTGTTAGGACCTTACATTATTGAAGAAAACTATTGATTTGGAGCTTACACATTGACATAAATAGATGGTACACCTCTAAAAGAACCTATAAATGTCATGCAGTTGCATCGATATCACATCTAGTATTTCCTCTTTTGAATAGTATGTTAGAGTGATTTTTCTAAGGTTAAGTAGATAGGTTTCTATTTTATCTTGCATTGCTTTCTTCTTTGATACATAATAGCATGTGTGTATCTTAGATTCTAGGGTAATTATTCAACTTCATTGTTTAATTACTTTAGTTTCCATACTATTCAAAATTGCCATGTATAATGTTAATTTAAATCCTTATATGAATTTAATATCATTAGATAAAAGGAGTATTTAAGTTAACATAGCATATTTTAAATCACAATGGAACATCTAACATAAACTGTAGATGGTTTAATTAGATCACATAAAGAATAAAATCATGGAGACATTTATTAGATATTCTTAAATAGGATATTTGATAAATCACATTAATATTTAATTAAACACAAGACCATGCAAACATAAAGTGATCATATATATATATATATATATATCATCATCATCATCAAAATTTCTAGTACATAAGCATCTCTCAATACAAAAATCTAATAGGGTTTGTGAATGCCAGATCCCATAGGGGCTAGTGATCTATGTGGTCATCGCAATATGATAGTATGCGATCAGCTCGAGTTCCATTGCATCCCCTCCAATAGACAAGATGCTCTTGCCTCTCATACACATTCTTGAACATGCTCTCAATCTATATGATCCCTATCCACCTATACCCTTGCAAGCTCCTCCCATAGCCTCAATATCTCTTGTAGCTCACCCTCTAATCTATTGTCAATAGTGACTCTAGAGGATAGGACTGTTGCGAGATCATCCTAAATCTGCTCGATGTGGCTCCTAACCCTCTAATATGCTACATCTAACCTATCCATGTACTTGAAGAGGTCTGCATGTAGTCCCACAGAAGGTGGGGGCATGTACTCTCCAAGTACATCATCCTCTATATGTAGCTGAGGCATTAGTATTATGAGTTCTCGCTAGTAAAGCTTATGAAACTCTCGAATTGATCCTACAAAATAGAAAACATAAAAAATATCAGTAACCATCATAATCTTATAAATCATATATATATATACAAAGCATGCATGCGTAAAGAAATAATGTACATATCAAATCATTACCTCGATCTCCAATCCGCTAGTCTGGGACTAGCAATTTAATGGTGGCCACTCTCTAAGTTGGTATGGGGATGGCATACCGCCACTAGCCTACCCAAACTCGCATGTGTGTATATCTGAACTGACTAAGGTACATGATCTAGTCAATCTGATAGGTGGTACCTCCACTCTTTCAGAGGAAACTAGACCCTCCCCAATCTCAACAACATCCTCACTCATGGATTGTGTCTCCTCATCATCCTCCTCCTCCTCATAATCCTCATCCTCCTCATCATCCTTGTCTAAACCAAAAAATACATTAGACCCAGTATCATCACTATCTGTGGGTGCATCTATGTGATCATCATCTTTGTCCCCTTCACGACCTAGAAGAGGTTTGAAAAAACCCATAAGGTGGTGTAGAGGGAACACTAGTGTTGGCCTAGCTATAATACACCACTCATCATATGCCAAGGTGGCACCTACATCATCCACCTCATAGATTTGGGTAGATCAGGGTCCTCATCATCTGAATCACTGAAATATACATCCTCCCTAGTAAGATGAACAATGTCCCTAGGACTAACACCACTCCATGCGGATTGTCAATATGTCAGCCTAGAGTGTGGAGGCACCTAGATGTGCCTAAACTGTCTCATCACATGTTCATAATAGAAAGGTATAACCACATAATTATCTCTACCCAAAAAAAATTAGTGAATATGAAGTGTGCATAGCTCATATCTATGATTTTCCCACTATAGTACCCAGCAGTATGGTCTCCAACATATACCATCCTCATCCAACCAGTTGAATCTAATCCTCCAATATAAAAGGTCTCCCTCCTACCATGACCATCTGATGGGATAGTTGAAGAACCTTGGCTCACCTAGGGCCACTATGATAGGACATATAATAGGCCTCATGGAGGTAATATGCTCGAAACAACATATATATAGCAATGTACAATGCATGATGCTATGTAACTCTCTAAATACAAATCAACTCAAATCATATTATTGGTGGGAAAGCATGTTGTGACCCCAAGCATAAATAGTATATTGCTCCTCCATCCCTTTGATAGTATGAACTAGACCACCATCTAGGTGTGCCCCTCGACCATCCAACACCAATGTCAATGCTACTATCATAATCATGATCCTCCGCAGCAATGGCGACTTCACGTTTAGGAGCCAACAAAACTCCACACATGGTCTGATACATGAATGATGAATAGGGCTCTCTAAATAGTACTAGATATCATCTCTCATCTATGTAAATGATCTCTCACTAGATAAGTGGAAATGCTTGCCTCAGATAGGTATCCATAGGATGCAGTACACATCCTTCAATATAACTGTCATCCCCCTAGTTAGAAGATGGAAGGTGCAAGTACCTGCATCCCACCTCTCAGCCATGGCTAGAAGAATACATCATGGCACCTCATAGGTTGCATGAGGTATACCCAAAAAAAACCAACCTCCTACAGCAACTGAATCTTCTCTACTAAAATTTGTGTCACTGACTTACGAAGGAAGCATAACTCCCTCCCTCCTAGATGCTGACAAGCTTGTAAGGGAACCTAAGAGGAAAATTACATAAAATAAGATCTAAATCAAATAATAAGCATCACTAAAGTTTTTCTAAGACACTTTTCAGACAATATGGACACCCAAGCCATCTTTGGATGGGGGTCTTAGACATATTCAACTATTCTAGGACACTTTAAGCCAAAGTGGGACACTTTTTTCCAAAGTGTGACACTTTGCACCAAAGTGGGACTGCACAAAAATGATGAAAAAGTAGAAAGGAATGCACTCACTATATGTCAAAGCACACCTTGAGTTGCATCGTTGTGTAGCTTTTCCAATCTCAAAGGCTTGTATACTCTACGACTCAACATCCTCACTCACTTTGCACCAAGGTAAAATTGCAACAAGGTAAATGTCAAATGAATGGTGAAAAGAGTCATTTTCAATAGTATATAGTAAAAACCTAGTAAATGAGGCTTATTTTTTTAAAAGAGAACTGTATTCAAATCAGCAAATAGGGAGCTAGAGGACTTTGTTTTCAACATTTTTTGTTGCATTGGAATTGTAATTCCACTCCTAGTCTCATCAAATGTCTATCATTATGTGGTATGGTATTTGGAATACCCTATGATGTGACCTAGGTGATTCAATGTGGTTTCATCTTCACCCTAATTCCACCTCCATAAAGTAAGAAGAATCAGGGGGGCATTCATCTACCCTACAATTCAATTCTTCATAGAGGTTTGATAGGAGGATTTTTGAACATCTAACAAATCTATATTGCAGGGTGCAGTTCCTAACATTATGGTTTTGTAGGTAGCTACAGTGGGGGCTTCATTCTCCCTAATGAATCCATATGAGTATCTTTTTTCATAGTAGTTATTTCCTTTAGCTTGCATATTCATGTAATATCATATGGCAGCTAAAGTGGGGGCTAAGTGTAGTGTCAAAAAAAGGAGTCCTCTTTCACACTTAGTTTGGGAATAATTGAAATATAATTAACTTAATTGTGTCTTGCAATAGTGTTGCAATGTGTTGTACACATTCACATCATTCTAGGGTCCTTATTTGTTAAAAATGTACCTTAATTTTTCCTTTGTGAGAGTGTTAGAAAGTGTTGTAACACACTTTCACACTCTTCTAGGGTTTATTCAATTAATTAAGCCTAATGGGCCCCTTTTAATGAAATTTACCTAATGTGTACCCTATTTAGGTGTTGTAAAGTTTTGTAAAACACTTTCACATTTATCTAGGGTCTCCTTAGTTAATTTTGGTTAATTGGAGTTAATTAACCCCTTTTAATTCAAATTTAAACCTTATTTATGGCACTTCTGGAAGATTTATCCTGACACACATTGTAGACACCTAAATTTGGACACTTACATTTGTCCAAATTTATCCCTTTTCATATAAATATCCTCTTATTTGTATTAATCAAGTAATATTGATATTATTTAATTAATACCATTAAATTCTTCTAAATCCCTAAGGTATTTAGTTAATAATTAAATACCTTCCCCATTATTCATTTTTTACTCAAAAGAATTAAATAAATAATACATTTATTTAATTCCTCACATGTCACATCCTACATCACTATTTCTTAATCCTAATCCACCTCCTAATCCCATCATTAGGGATGTACACATGTCTAATCCACAAGATACTCCCAATCATATGAATTTAAAATTCACATTTATTATCCCAACCATTTCTCTCTCCCCCATGATGATGTGTGAGAAATTCTAAAATTCCTCATATGTCAACATCCTTCCCACATGGGGACAAGAAGTTCCTTTTTGAGGAAATATTCTCCCCTTTCCAAGGTACTTGCAAGTACCACCACCTCATTTGTACCCTCTCCACCTCACCATGTCCCTTTTCCATCTCATTTCCACATGGCAAGATGTGAGGGCTTGTGAGTCCTCAATTCACCATAGCCCTCCATCTTGGCCATGTTGGCTCAATATTGACCATTGAATTCTCTAGAGAATTCTCCCCTAAATATAGAGGATTTCTATTCATTCTCTCATTATGCATTATCACATTCAAGCCTTCAATAACTTCATCTCTCAAGAAACTTCAACCATTTGCATTTATCCTCCATTGTTGAAACTTCAAGCTTTCATTATATCCATTTTGTTCACTTTCTCAAATACCCACATATCTCATTTGAATCTTCATTTCCTCAGGATCATTTTGCATCCAATTTTAGCACTCTTTCCATCAAGGAGCACACATTATCAACAATCCAAGGGCCAACCAAAGATCAACTTGAACAAAGGTAAAATCTACTTTCTTTATCTTTACTTTGTTTTAGTTTAACATAGCCCTATCTTGAGGTGTTTTAGTGTTGTTTCCATCTTTTTTTATTTTGTTTTGCATCACATAGGATAGGTAAACTTCATTGATCACATTTCTGGCATGCTCGGTGAGACCCACAAATGGGTCCCTTGCTTTTATGTTTTTTGTTGTTTGACATTTTGCAAGTTCAGGTTGCAGAGAGGCGACCCCGCCCACTATTGGGAAACCCTTCCCTACACATGGGTGAACTTACCCTAAGTTGGGTGAACCTGCCTTAACATGGGTGAGCCTACCCTCAACAGGGGTGACCCTACCTTGTAGAGTCGCCCATCTATGCCTGAGAGTGAATTTGTCTTCAATTTTTTAGTTGGGTGAACCTTCCCTATAGGGGGGTGAACCTTCCCTACAAAGGGGTGAACCTTCCACAAAAAAGGGAAAAATTTCCCTACAGAGGGGTGAACCTACCCTAGACAGGGGCGAACCTTCCCTACCAAAGGTGTTTACAAGGTAAAACAAGGATCTAAACTTCATTTTTAGCATTTTGTTTCTTATCGTTTTGAGATACTAACCCCCTAACGTTGGATATTGGTGAGTGTGTATATTTTTACTAACACTGGTGCAACTATTTCATGCTTGTCGAAGAATGAAGATCAAACTACTAACAAATTTCTTGTAGAACGGTTGTTTTGGAATTGTTAGTTTAGTTTGTTGTCAATTTTTTTTATTAATCTAGGAACATAGATCTAATTAGGGGGATTCAACATACTATTTGTTGTATTTGCAAGTCTTTTGTGTCACCAAAAGGGGCACTACATCATTCAATTTTTCCCCTTGCACTTCATGTGAGCCTAGGGAGTAGCTGAAAATGATTAGTGTTCTTTTTTCAGTGAGACCTACTTGGGGTTTTCATCACCCCAAGTGATGATCCCAACCATGTGTACCAGCAGGGTATACAAAGGGGGGACAGAGAAAGTTGTACCCCAATCTAGTCATGTTGTGTCTAGTGGAGCATCGAAGCTAGGGTAATACCTAGATAGACGTGAAGAGTTGGTCCAAGCCTTCAGTATGTTGCTGGGGTTCCTGACTCACGCTTGTGATGGGATGGTGTTCATGGTTGTGCCTCACATACAAAGTGTATATCAAAGAATCCCTAGTTGTCTTGTTCATCTTAGTTAGAGGACCGTGTTGGCTATAACCTCTTACTAATCTTAGGATTGTGTTGCCTGAAATGTCTTCTTCGTGTGAAACCAGTGCATATTTGTTTAGTCAAGTCAGCCTTTCCCTTTTGCTTGTTGTTTTTTGTTTTTTTGGTCCTTCGCCATAGTTTTTTTCATCCAAGTCAAGTCCAATTCTATTGACAAGGGAAAACCTTCCTTGAACAGGGGTGAACTTTCCCTTTGTCTCTGTCATTTTCCAACCTGTTTCTATCAAAATCACCCATATTTCTCTAAATAGGTGACCCTACCCTAGAGAGGGGTGACCCTCCCTTCAAAATGGAAAACTTTCCCTAAACAGGGGAAACTCTACCCTCTATCAGTCAAATAGTCATCAAAACAACCAGCTTCTCCAGTTGGGTGAACATACCCCAAGTTGGGTGAACCTGACCTATACTTGGGTGAACTTACCTTATACTTGGACGAACCTGCCCCACAAAAAACCATTTTCACCTTTTGTTCAATCATTCAGAGCACCCGTTTCCCATTCTGAACACCCATTTCCTTAGTTTGACCATCCATCTTCTCATTTCAATCATCTATTCCCTATTCTGAGCATTCATCCCTTGATCCAAGCATTCATCTCCTTGATCCGAGCACCCATTTACCTATTTCGAGCATTTGTTTCCTGCCTATATTTCATTGAATAGGTGAAATTGACCTCAACTTGGGTGAACATGCCCTAACATGGGAAAACCTTCCCTAACTTGGGTGAACCTGCCATCCAAACAACTAATTTCATCCCCTGTTTAGTCATTCCAAGCATCCGCTTCCCTATTTCAAACATCCTTCTCCTCATTTTGAGCATCCATTTCCTTGTTCTAAGCACCCTTTCATCCATTCAAAACATTTGTCTCCTCATTTCAAGAGTCATTCTCCCCTTTCGAGCATACGTTTACTCATTCCAAGTGTCCATTCATCCATTCCAAACATTCATCTCCTCATTCCAAGAGTCAGTCTCCCCTTTTGAGCAATTGTTTAGTCGTTCTGAGAAATCGTTCATTCATTCAAAGCATTCATCTCCTCATTTCGAGAGTCTATATCCCTTTCTGAGCATTCATTCTTCTCGTTCCGAGCATCCTTTCATCCATTTTGAGAGTCAATCTCCCATTCTGAGTAATCATTTCCTCATTTCAAGCATTCATTTACCAATTCTAACCAATCATTCATCCATTTTGAGTGTTCATTTCCTCATTCTGAACAATCATTCATCCATTCCGTGTTGGAAAAAATGCCTCAAGTTTACTGACATGGAAATCTTGAAAGAGAAAAATCAGTGAGACCCTTGGAATGTCTTGTCGATAAGCAGTAGTGTTCTAAAGTCTTGAAGGGATCAGATTGGTGTGACCTTCGACCTGTCTTGCCGACAGAAGTCATCGGTATGACTTGAAATGTCAGAGTGAGATTCCAAACTCGTTTCGATGGTAGATGCTTGGTTGAACAAGATCATTGGGGAGACTCTTGTTGATGGATGTGTCAGGGTGACTTGAACTATTGATTTTGCATTTCAAACTATTCTCAATGGTGTTACTCTTGCTGACGGATATGGACATTGGTGTGACTCCTACCAATGAGGTGATCGGGGTGACTTGGATTTTTGATGAAAATTTTTGATCTGATGCCAATAGTATTACTTTTGCTAATGGATCTACTCCTGATGAAAGTCGGCATGACTCTTTTTGATGTATGCAATCTTGGTGTTCTTTGGGACATCAGGAACACTTGAACTATTGGTATGATATCTTAGTTTTTTGCTGATAGCATTGGTCATGCCGATGGTCCTATGGTTGGGGAGACTTCATCAAGTCTGAGCAATAGACTAGTAGAAGGATGTGGAGTGTGCGATGGTCAATGGATAGTTTGGCATCAGTTTGACACATTATGTTGCCTCACTGATAAGTGATACATTTGAGAATAATTTGACGAAACGAATGTCCTACGTGATTTGTCTTGAACCAATGAGAGAAGCAGAATGCAAACCGGTTGGTAGTTGAACTCTTGTGATTGTTCTCTTGTGAGAAATGAACAGACTGCTTGTGAAAGGTGTCAACAATTTGGATTCAATAGAGGATTGATTGATTGAGTAGAGGATTGTTCTGAGTGTGTGAATTTCATTGTATGCTATAGAAGAGCATTATAACAGTGATGTTCTATACAAGGTTGATCAGGGAAATGTTATTGCTATAAAATTGACATCTGAAAGTGAAGTTTGATCTTTGTATGTAATTTTGTTTACTTTAATATAAAGAGGATTTACTTGGTGTGGTTGGTTTTTCTCCTATAAGGGTTTTCCCACATAAATCTAGTGTCCAATTGCGTATGTTTCCACTTCTCTATTCTGTTGTTATTTTTATGTGTATCTTATTGAACTGTAATTGCAAAATTTAAAGTCATATCTACAATCTTCTCTAAGTTTTGACATTAGGAGAGTTTGTTCTGCACCTTAAGCTTTCCTTACAAGTGGTATCAGAGCCTGGCCAGTTGTGTTATCCTTGTGGGTAGGTTGGGTTTTTTGTGTCAATTCTATTCAGTGGGAGTCTTGTAGAAGTCTAGTAATTTAAATTATAGATTAAGATGGCAAGCACATCAAGCACATCAAGAAATATTGAAATTGAGAAATTCAATGGAAGCAATTTTGAGTTGTGCAAACTAAAAATGGAAGATCTATTGGTTGCTTGTGATCTTTGGCTTGCTATGTCTAGAACAAAACCTTCAGGCATGAAGCAAGAGGATTGGGACCTCATAGATCAAAAATCAAAGGGGATGATAAGGCTCTATTTGGCAGACTGTATTCTTCTAAATGTTCATAAAGAAAAGAATACATATTCTTTGTGGAAAATACTAGGAGCTATTTATTAGGGCATGTCCTTGGTGAATAAGTTGTTCTTGAGGAAGAAGCTATACTCTTTGACAATGTAGGAAGGAGTGTATGTTGCTGATCATTTGAACATTCTCAACATGTTGATTGCTCAGTTAGCATCTATGGGTGTGAATATTGATGAAGAAGATCATTGTATGCTATTGTTATGTTCTTTACTAGATTTTTGGGATCACTTGGTGATGGTTATTGGGAGTATGACATCCATTTTTAAGATGGGAGACATTGTTTCTTCCTTGTTATTAGAAGAGATAAGAAGAAAATCTTCTGAGATGGTGAAGGAGGATCTTGTTGTTCGAAGCAGATCAAAAGAAAAAGGCAAGAAGAAGGACAAGAAGTCCAAATCAAAATCAAAAGGGAAATCAAAGTCTTTTGGCAGGAAGTCCAAGGTGAAGGCTAGAATTGTGAGCAGCCTGGTCATGTTCAAAAGGATTGCAAAGAGGAGAAAAAAAAGAAGAATTCTTTTGACAATGATTCTTCTTAGAGTGATGCAAATGGCTTCATTGTAGCCTTGGAAACTCAGGCATTAGATGATGTCTAGTTGATTGATTCTAGAGCATCTTTCCACATGACATCTCATAGAGACTGGTTCACTAAATATGAAAAATATGATGGTGGAAGGGTGTATTTGGCAAGTGATTCATCTCTAGAAATAGTTGGTCGTGGAAGAGTCAGAATTTAGTTTCCTGATGGAAGAGTGAATGGAATCAATGATGTAATGCATATACCAGGTCTAGCTCAAAATTTACTTTCTGTTAGTAAGTTGAACGATGTTGGAGTGCAAGTCACATTCTCTAGAAATGGCTGCAAAATGACTAGAGGCTCAATGGTGCTAGCTATGGGTGCTCATATTGGTACTTTGTATAAGTTGGACGCACTTTCTATTCAATGTAACAGTGTCTCTACAAAGTCGGAAAAGGCTACTCATGGAGAGGAGGAAAAAGTTCCTAATAGTGCAAACTCTATGGAAGTTAAACTTCTGGCTATGTGCAGGATCATGATGGGCCAAAAAGTGGCAATATGATGCATATGTGGCTGATGACTATTTTTTTACCCAAAATAAATGAAATGAAAAGGGTTTTTAAAGGAGATTCTCAGCTTTCCACCAATATAAATTATGCTTTATTTTGAATTTAATAAGTAATTATTATTCATTTTCTATTTAAATTACGATAAAAGTCCTGATTGATACGCTTATTGAAAAACATCTATAGCTTTCAAATGGTATCACATTTTTCAATCCAAAACTTGCATCACATTCTATGTTTCGCATACTATAGGATTAAAAAAATTGAATTTCATGATTTTTTCACCAAGTTAAGGTGATCAGACATACAATTTTTATATTTTTAAAAAATTACAATAAAAAAATCATAATTAATTATTTACTTGGAAAAAAATTACAAAAAAATATGAATCACACCGGGGCATGAGTCGCTACTTATATCTAAAATATTATAAAAAAATATTATCATTTTATTGTGGTTAGGGTGGTCAGACAGACACCTACTTATTTTTTCCTTGAAATTTAAGTACCACTGCATTAAAATTTTAAATTTTCACCAAATAAATTTTTTATTTTATTAAACAAACTTAGTAGTTTAGAAACTACATTCAATTTTCTATAGATTCTATTCTTACATATTTTTTAAATAATATAAATAACTTATTCAAGTTTTTAAGTCAAATTTTCTAACTCTTATTTTTTTGAATTTTTTGCCACTTAAGGGCCTGTTTTTTCCATGATGATCCTACACATACCCTTCTAGTAGAAAATACTATGCTTTGGCATCATAGGCTTGGCCACATTGGAGAAAAAGGTTTTAAAACTTTGAAAAATAAAAACCTGGTTGAAGGGCTTGATGGTTGTAACCTTGAATTTGAATTTAGTGAACATTGTGTATATGGTAAATAACACCATGTTTCATTTTACTCCAGTCCTCATAAATCTTTTGGTTTACTTGATTACATACATTTTGATGTTTTTGGTCGAATAAATGTTCCTTCTTTGTCTAAATCAAGATATTATGTATTGTTCATTGATGATAATTTAAGAAGGGCATTTGTCTTTTTTTTTTAAAAGTAAATCAGAAGCATTCAGTCATTTTAAGGAATTTAAAAACCTTGTGGAAAATCAGACTAGAAGAAAAATAAAATGTTTAAGGACTGACAATGGTGGTGAGTTTTGTTTTGGTGAGTTTGAAAGGTATTGTAAATATCATGGAATTAAAAGACATAAAACTACACCCTACACTCCACAACAAAATGGAGTTGCTGAAAGGTTCAACAGGATAGTGATGGAAAGAGCACGAAGTATGCTGAGCAGTGTTGGCTTGGAAGAGAGGTTCTGGGTTGAGGAAGTTGCAACATGTTATTTATTAAATTATTCTCCAAATTATGCTCTTGTTGAGAAAGCATCTTTGGAAGCATGGTATGGAAAGAAGCCCTCTCTAAGACACATTCATGTCTTTGGATGTGAGGCATATGCATATGTGCCGAATGAAAAAAGATATAAATTGGAGAACAATGTTGTTAAATATAATTTTATTGGCTATAGTGCTGACATAAAAGGATACAAGCTTTGCAATCCTAATACTGAGAAGGTTGTGTACAACAGAAGTGTTATTTTTCATGAGCTAAAGCCTTCTACTTTGGATCTACAATTAGAGAAAAAATCATAAGATAAAAAGGATGTAGTTGAAATTCCTCCGACACCAGATAAAGAGGAATTGAAAATTCAAAATGTACCTGAAATTGAGGAGAGCTCAATTAGTTTTGAGAGTTCTGAAGAAGAAGAAGAACCTCATCCTCATCCCGTGAGAAGGTCAACATGTGAAAGAAAGCAACCTGATAGGTATGGGTTTTGTATGTTAGATTCTACTTGTGCCTATGCTTTAATTTCTAGCACTGATGAGCCTAGGACTGTCAAAGAGGCAATTAGAATGTCTGATTCAAACTCTTGGTTGGAAGCCATGAATGACGAAATAGAATCTTTAGAAAATAATGACACTTGGAGTTTGGTGCCCTTGCCTGAAGGTAGAAAAGTTGTTGGCTATAAATGGGTATTTAAAAAGAAAATAGGTCTGGATGGCCTAGTGTTGAAAAGTATAAGGTGAGGTTGGTTGCAAAGGGTTATTCCTTGGTAGAGGGAATTGATTATGGATATTTTTTTCTCCTGTAGCTAAGTTGATATCTAACGGATTTATTTTGTCACTTGCAACAGCGTATGACTTAGAGATTGAATAGATGGACGTGAAGACAACATTTCTTCATGGTGATCTTGAAGAAGAAATTTATGTCCTAGCCTGAGCACTTTGTGGAAAAATTTAAAGAACATATGGTTTGCAAGTTGAAAAAATCTATGTATGGATTAAAAAAATCTCCTAGAATGTGGTACCAGAAGTTTGACATGTTTTTTTTCATTGGGATTTGTAAGATCGAAATCTGATCATTGTGTGTACTTTAAAGCTGAAAATGACCGTGTTCTTATTATTGCTCTCTATGTTGATGATATGTTGTTCATAGACAATAGTAAGTTAATGATTTCTTATATAAAATATCAGTTGTCTGTAAAGTTCAAAATGAAAGATCTGGGTGCAGCTAGGTATATTTTGGGAATGGAAATAACTAGGGACAGAAAGAGTAGAAAACTTTGGCTTAGCCAGAGTAAGTATATTAACACTATTTTGGAGAGATTTTGTATGACTAATTTCAAGCAACTAGTTGTTCTAGTTTTGCAGGGAATGAAGCTATATGTTGAAGATTTTCCAAAATCTCCTACTGAGTTGGAGGACTTGACTAGAGTTCCTTATGTTAGTGCAGTTGGTAGTTTAATGTATGTAATGGTCTATACAAGGCCAAACATTTCCCAAGTAGTGGGAGTACTTAGTCATTTTATGGAAAATCCTGGGAGGACACATTGGGATGCTGTAAAAAGAGTGTTTAGATATCTTAAGGGAACTTCAGAATATGCTTTGTGTTACCATGGAAATTTGGTTGAATCACAGAGGACTCTCAGCATTTGTGGGTATGTGGATTATGATTTGGCAGGGGACATTGACAGTCAAAGATCCACTAAAGGATATATTTTCATGATGAATGGTAGTGCAGTTAGTTGGATGAGTAAGTGGTAGGTTGTAGCCACTTTTTCCACTATAGAGGAAAAATACATGGTAGCTACACATGCTTGTAAAGAAGCAATCTGGTTAAAACATTTGTGTTCTAACATTGGGTTTGATGTAGGGCAAATTACAATTTACTGTGACAGTCAAAGTGCAATTTTTCTGGAAAAAAATCCTACTCTCCATGCTAGGACAAAACATATTGATGTGCAGTATTACTTTATACGAGATATGGTGGAGGATGGAAATGTCTCTTTAGAAAAAGTGGATACTCTGGAAAATGTTCTAGATGCATTAACGAAACCAATGAGCATAAAAAAGTACAGGTGGTGTGCCAATTCAATGGGCCTTGGTGCCAATGAATTATAGTAGTTTCGTTGTGCTTTAGAAGTGTTAATAAGATCTTTGTCAAGTGGGAGATTGCTGGAAAAAGTGCCTCAAGCTTACAGACATGGAACTCCTAAAAGATCAAAATTGGTGAGAACCTTGGAATGTCTTGCCGAAAAGCAACAGTGTTCTAAATTCTCGAAGGGATTAGATCAGTGTGACCTTGGACATATCTTGCCGATGGAAGTCATTAGTATGACTTGAACTTTCAAAGTGAGATTCCAAACTCGTTCCAATGGTAGATGTCTAGCTGAAGGAGATGATCGGGGAGACTCTTGTTGATGGATGTGTCAGGGTGACTTGAACTATCAATTTAACATTTCAAACTGTTGCTGATGGGTTTGGACATCGGTATGAATTTTTCTGATGAGGTGATTGGGGTGACTTGGTTTGTCGATGAGACTTTTTGATCTAATGTCGATAGTGTTACTCTTGCAATTGGATCTACTCTTGATGAAAGTCATTATGACTCTTGCTGATATATGTAGTCTTGGTGTTCTTTGGGACATCAAGGAGACTTGAACTATCAGTATGATATCTCAGTTTGTTGCCGATAGCATTGGTGATTTTGATGGTCCTGTGTTCGAGGAGACTTCGTCAAGTCTGAGTGATAAACCAATAGAAGGTTGTGGAGTGTGCGATGGTCAATGGATAGTTTAGCATCGGTGAGACACATTTTGTTGCCTCACCAATAAGTGATACATTTGAGAATCATTTGACCAAATAACTATACTACGTGGTTTGTCTTGAACTAATGAGAGAAGAGAATGCAAACCGTTTGGTAGTTGAACTATTGTGACTGTTCTCTTTTGGAAAATGAACAAACTGCTTGTGAAAAGTGTGAATAGTTCAGATTCAACAGAGGATTGATTGATTGAGCAAAGGATTGTTTTGAGTGTGTGTATTTCATTGTATGTTGTAGAAGAGCATTGTAACAATGATGTTATGTACAAGGTTGATCAGGGAAATGTTGCTACTATAAAATTGACATTTGAAAGTGAATTTTGATCTCTATATGTAATTTTTTTTACTGTAATACAAAGATGCTTTACTTGGTGTGGTGTATTTTTCTCCCATAAGGGTTTTCCCACGTAAATCTAGTTTCCAATTGTTTATGTGTCCACTTATCTATTCTGTTATTATTTTCATGTGTACCTTATTGAGTTGTAATTGCAAAATTTAAGTCATATCTGCATTCTTCTCTGAGTTTTGACATTAGGAGAGTTTGTTCCGCACCTTAAGCTTTCCTTACATTCTAAGCTTTCATCTATTTGTTCCAAGAGTCATTCATCTCTTTTGAGCTATCATTTCCTCATTTCAAGTGTTTGTTTACTCATTTCGACCAATCATTCATCCATTCTGAGAATTCATTTCCTCATTTCGAACACTCGTTCATCTATTCTGAGCTTGTCTCATTGTTTTGAGAGTTTTTTTATCTCTTTTGAGCTATCATTTACTCATTATGAGCATCTGTTCATCCATTCTAATCATTTGTTTACTCATTATGAGTATTCGTTCATCCATTCAGAGAATTTTTCTCCTCGTTTAGAGAGTTAGTCTCCCATTTTGATCATCTGTTTACTCATTTTGAGTATCCATTCATCCACTTTGAGCATCCATCTCCTCGTTCCAAAAGTTAGTCTCCCCTTTTGGGCATCTTTGTCCTCATTTCATTTTGAGCATCCATTTTCCTATTCCATGCATCCATATCCTCATTCTAAGCATCCATTCTCTCATTCTAAGTATCCATTTCCTTATTTCGAGCATCCATTCATCCATTAAGTGCATCTGCTTTCTCACTCGGTGCATCCATCTCCTCGTTCTAAGAGCTCTTCCCCTCATTTTGATCATTTTTTTACCTATTCCAAGGGTCTAAAAGTAGATAGGCGACCTTTCCCTTCCATAGGAAAACTTTCCTTTCCATAGGTGAACCTGCCCTTCCAGTAGGCGAACCTTCCCTTCAATAGGCGAACTTGACCATTCATTGGAAAACCTGCCCTTCCATAGGTGAACCTACCCTTCAATAGAAAAACCTACCCTTCCATAGGCAAGTCTGCCCTTCCATAGGAAAACTTGACCTTCATCTAGCCATTTTGCATCTTCTGTTCACCCGTAGTCTGCATTTCAGTCCATCTATAGATCATCCATTCATCATCTGA